>CM060907.1:386160359-387410359 GCA_030737815.1 Allium fistulosum | reverse complement strand
TAAAGGTTGGGAGAATGGTAGCAATTTGACTATAACAGCCGAGTGATGTAGTATCAACGTCTCAATGGGAAACTTTTGATCTACAATAGTTGGTTGATGTCTCGGTCTAGCGGCATGGGATGTCAACTGTCTCATGGGATATTGAGGAAGGCAGTGTAGGAAGTTGGCCACTAGAACTGGTGGAAATGCGGGTCCCTCCTCTAGGCCCCATCTTGCTTATGATCCTTTCTATCCCAATTACGATGTTGTGCCACTAGGCTGGTCTCATGCTTGGACTGATCAATCGAGCGTAGGCAGCTCGGTCTCATCATGCTCGCCCTTCGTCAAAAGGCAGGGAGGTAAATTCAAATGGTAGTTAACTGTATTTTTCTTCTTTTTTCTTTCACTTACTCTAACCATGTTTTAGTGGCTGATGAGCTTGCTTATGGTGCCTTCTGTTCTACCCCCAAGACTACTACTGAAGCTCCTTTAGTGGTGGCGCCTGCTCGAGCAATGAGACATTGATGTGCCCTCTAGCCCTATGTAGACGATCCAACACTCTGTTGACAGTAAAAAAAGAAAGAGGGGCGAGGGAGGCAAGCCTTCATCTTCTAAAGCCCATGCTTCTTATGCCAAGTAGTGGGAACTTTTTGATGCGGAAGGGCTAGCAGAAGGAGAAGAGGCGTTGCCGATGGGACATGTATCATTAGAAATCCCCTCCTCCAAGACTATGATTTCTTTGACCGCTTGCTGAGGACCTCCATCTTATGGCAGTAGAGCCTCTATCATAAATGCACTGGCATAGGTCTGGTTGGAACTCGTACCCCTTGGTCGTGGTTAATGCACACATCTAAGATACTCTGTTGGGAAGCTCTCAACTTTGAATTTTCTTTTTTTTGCAAACTGTACTCTTCTAATTTTGGTTGTTCAGGCTGGGCAATGCTTTATCCGCATCTGGGATGAACTCATGCAAATAAAAAAGGGTGCCAAGGCCAAAGAAGTTGCCCGAACGTTAACCGAGGAACCTTTAGCGACGGCGAAGGTTGTGGCTGATGAGGCGACGAAGGAAGCTGAGAAGGTGGCGAAGGCTAATGTCAAGGAAAAGAAAAGGCAAAGAGGGTGGCCGATGACCTCAAGTAGAGCTTGGCGAAGGCCGGGAAGGACGTTGAAACTCTATGGAATGACCTAAAATAGCATCTAACTAGATGTCGATAGTTTGCAGATGTGGAGGCCACCAGCGCGTATAAGGAAGACAAGTGGAGTAACTGGCTGAAGAATGTAGTAAAGGCCCTATTAAGGGAAAATTATCACCTCCCAACTTCCATAAGCAACTTCAATGTTGAGGCCCTCGCTAAGACTCATACTGAGTTAGCAATCGAGATGGAGACAACTGGGTTAGCCATGCCGGCCATTTTAACATAGGAGTAGATAAACTCCTTGACCCAGTCGACTAATGGATCAGTTTGTAAATATTTTTCTCTTATGTAAGCCCAATGGGGCAGGCCTTATGCCTTGCATTTTTGGTTTGAATGGATAGTACCATTTTTTGGCATATGAAATCTACTCAAATACTTGTTTTATTATATCTTTCTTATCTATACATGATTTGTAGGGTAGCATATTTTAAGTTGTTGGCATAATCCTTGTACTGTCTCCACTTGAATGTTTTCACAAGATAGATGAAGAGCAGTGTATGATTATAAGACAGAGAATTAGTGTGGCCCGTTCACATGAACCATGTATTAACCTAATTAAGATGAACTTTCTTGATGGTAGGCCAGGTTGCCAAGTGAGCTCGGATACGAGTTTGTTATGCAACCAAATCGTCATCACATGTCAAGGTGGGTGCATGAATGTCGAACCTCTCTATATTTTTTGATGAGGTTGGGTGGTCCCGGCTCAAACTGGAGCGTTGAGGGCTTAAGGGTTTTCCATGGTGACACATGGTAAAAATGAGTGGTAGGAGGTCCCAATATGAACTGGGGTGCTAAGTGACTCGAGGGTTCTCCTGGGTGAGATATGGAAAAATTAAGTGGTGGGCGGTCCCAGCATTAACTATAGTGCTAAGTGGCTCGAGGGCTCTCATGGTTGACACGCGACTAGTTCATATGATGCCCGACTTACTTTTACATGGCTGCACTACAGATGTCAAACTTTGACATCTCTCATAGATAGTGCCAGTCTCAATAATATTGCCACATCCCACAAGAGGGATGGATGACATCGTAGGCGAGGGAATTGGGACCGCTACATTCGTGCAATCCAGTAGTTGATGTACCCTATCACGAAGGGGAGAGATGTCTCACCCAAACTCAACGTGGTGGGTTGGTAGTCTCCAAACAAGGAAGTAAATGAACTATAATTCACCCTCATTGGATAGCCAACCAGCATGGAAGGGAGCATTGAATGGCTCGCGCGATCCTTGACGGAAGAGGTCGGCAGTCCCCAAACATGGTAATGAGCACATAATAACTCATCCTCATTGGACAGCTTATAGTGGTGGCAATCCCACAACAAGAGAGTGAAATGCACTATAATTCACCTATATTGCATGTCGTTCGACAAGGAGAGGAGCATCAAATGGCTTGATCAATCCTTGGCGGAGGAAGTTAGCGGTCCCCAAACAAGGTAATGAGCATATGATAACTCATCCTCATTGGATAGCATGTGGTGGTGGCAGTCCATGACGTGGAAGAGTGATGTGGCCTATCCCTATAGAATAGTCTATGTTGTGTTAGACAGAATTGGCTCTATAGTCATTGTTATATTTTTCACAAAATATTTTTACAACAACCTTATAATTATGGCTCGTTCATATATGATAGGCTCGGAGCTACTATGTTTCCAAGTGCGGGGTATGTGTGTTCCATCCGAGTGAGAGAGGCACTAAGCACCATTTGACAAAGCAACGCTGATGGCATATGAACCTTTCCAATTTGGGTAGAGCGCTCCATCGGTCTGGTTCTTAATGTTTGCAAACATACGATGTCGTACTAGATCGCCGGTAATGAATTGCCGAAGCTCCACTCTGGAATTGTAGTGCTTGTCTATCTTCCTCTCTTAAGCTTCAGTGCAAAGTTCGACTTTAGCTCTTCGTTCTTCTAGGATGTCAAGCCTAAGCTTGAGTAGCTCATCGTTTTGCTCAGACACATATGTGAAACTTCAAAATGAGGGGATGTCTCTTCGATGGGTACCATGGCTTGGTAACCATAAGAAAGTGAGAAGGAAGTATGGCCGATTGAAGTGCGGTTGGAGGTGCAATAGGACCAGAGGACAAGCGGTAGTTCCTCGGCCTTGTTTCCCATGGCTTTTGTGAAGCATTTTTTGAGTGTTGATTTAATGATTTTATTGATGACCTCTACCTGGCCATTTGCTTGAGTATAGGTGGTGGAAGAGAAGCACTTCTTGATCCTGTTTCTTTTACAGAAGTCTCAGAAGAGGCCGCTTTTGAACTAAGTGACGTTGTCGGTAATGATCTTCTTTGGTTGACCGAATTGATAGATGATATGTAACATCCCCTATCTAAAGGCCCAAAACTAAGTGCTACAAATGTTGCAATCATCTATAGTATTAGCTTCCGGTGACTAAATACGGCTATGTTAATGATATCTATAATATCAGGGGCACTTGAATATGAAACAAAACAGAAATTTTCAAAACAACATTTCTTCATTAAACTTCCAAATAGAATTTCCATATTCCTAATACACAATCCCAATACGTTCCCAGGCATAGATAAAATATATTATTACAAAATACGCCAAGAGCGGTATACGAAGATACCCTCTTGGATGATTAGAGTCATATAGTCATAATTGACTTAATACAAACACAGCGGAAATACAAGAAAACATAAAACTGCAATTCCTAAATAGCTATCTGTTTACCTCCCGCATGCCTCCGGTAGCCTTATTCGTCATCCTACAAAGACCTGAAAAAGACCTTAACCCTTCAGCCTACTCAAATCAATTTTTAGCACCCGAGAGTATAAGGGGAAAACATAAATTTCGAGTCAAACATAAAGCCTGGTGTGAATAATACTATACATCCCGGTTAATAATGTTAAGTGAGACCACGCCGCTTAGCAGAACGTGTTTTCCCTCACTAACATCCTTTCAAAACATATCTTAGCAAAACCTTTTCCTGTAACCAAAAGCATCATTATGCAAATATACATAAATATCAGGTAATAAATGAACTATCAATTCAAACACATAAGTTCTGTTTGGCTAACTTTTAACCTTTGGTTGACTTGGTCCTACCAGACAATATAAACAAAATTGATCTAACACATATTAGATTCTCCTCTTCTGGACTATCTGTCCTTAACTATCTATTAAATACTTCTCTTCTGGTCGGTCTGTCCATAACTTATTCATCTCCCAGGTCTTCCTGATCCTAATGGTTTTTCGGGCTCACCAATAACCTATCTGTATACAAACATATATTCCTTTCGGTGTGTAATCATAATTTTAGTGTACCCATGACCAGGTCTACACACCGGAATTTTAGACAATAATTAGTTGGGGCCAATAGCTAATTTATAGGGCGCAACCCTATACCTATCCCATATAGTATTCTAATATCTGAGTCAATTTACTTAGAGATCCCTTCCCATAATTTTCCTTGAGAATCTCTTTTAAATGATTTAAAACCCTTAAATCAAACTTACATAAGGAATATATATATATATTCTTTATGCTTTACTCAAATTACTTTGCCATGTTACATATATACTTTACTCAAATCACCTTAGTTGATGAAAACATTTAAACATTTGAGAGTATCCCTTTCGACTCCATTGAAAGTACCCCATTTTAAACTTTTGAAAGCATCTCTTTCAAAACTAAGTAAAACTCTTTAATTATCTAGGCTGGAAGGCCAAAATCTTTCCTTTCAAAACCATACTTCAAACCTTTCGAAACTATTGATATCTTTCCTTTCGAAAGCAATAAAACTTTAGACATCCTACTTTAAAATACTCTAAAACATTGCCTTAGAAAACCTTCCATTTCAATCCTTTCGAAACCATTCAGAAAATAGGACCTTTCAACCTTGTCGAAAGCTACCTTTCGACTCCATTAAAAGCTTTGTTTTCGACCCCTTTGAAACCTTTTAGAAAATAGTACCTGTTGAAACCATTAAACCATTGAAACATAAACCTTTCGAAAGCTCTTTAGGTTCAATTTAAAACATATCGAAAAATCACTTTTAAAACCTTTCGACTCCTTCGAAAGCTGCCTTTCGACTTTGTCGAAAGCTAAGCTTCCAACCCCTTCGAAAGCTTGCCTTTGAAAGCTTTAAAACATTTATTTTAAAACAATAGGCTCCAGCCTTTTTAATACCCTAAACACCTCTTTCGAAACCTTGGGTTATATTTCAGTTAGAATATAAAAGGGTAAAACATCTAAGTCGGGAGCTTCCTTTCGAAAGCATGGGAGAAGCAGCTGGTTTTAAAACAAGTATATCTTTCGACCTTATCGAAAGCCAATGACTTTGAAAGGTAGAAAGGCGGCAGTTATGGGTTTCGACCCCTTCGAAAGCATGTTAACCTTTCGACCTCATCGAAAGCTCTAAACCTTTATTTTAAATATTTGACCAGGTCGAAAGCAACCAAGTCGAAAGCAACTTTTCGAAAGCAAAGCAGGCATTATTTTTGGTTTATAAAACAAACATACTCCAACCTCTTCTGCAACTAAAGTGTTAACCAAGTACCCTTCGACCTTGTCCAATACATTACGTACCAAGTAACTTGATGCCATATGCATTGGTTTTGACCTTGTCGAAAGCATGCGTTCGACCTTGCCGAAAGGTCTGGGTCGAAATCTTTGATGTCGAAAATGGCTGAAACATGCTAAAAGCACGATTTTCTTGTTTTTAAATTAAAAGAGATAACCATTCAACCAACCTGCCTTTGTTTATCAAATTCGTGTTGGTTAATAAATTCTTTTCAGAAAAGTGCTGCCAATAATTTCATAAATAAATAATGATTTTATTTTATAAAATGCCCCTTCTCCTTAATTAAATATATAATACATTTAAGTCTCATACCTTAAATAATTTTACATATTCATCAAAACACTTAGGAAAAATCAGGGAAAAAATCTTGAAAATCTATTTTAATATATTTTCCAACATATAAAAATTTCAACCCCAAATAATTATTATTTTAGCCGTAAATAATTTATAATCCAATAAATCATTTTCTTTACTAGAAAATTAATATAAAATCCACATTAATTCATAAAATTATGAAAATTGAAACCCATCTCTAAAATATCATTTCCGATCTATATTTAAATTTTCACGGTATTTGCATGTCATCTAATAGGGTTCTCATATCAAACATATTATAGAAATTAATATGAACATGTATAAATCATCAACACACACATATATAACCTTAATCATCCAAAACATGGCATAAACTTGCAAAAACATTTCGGATCCAATCTTAAAACTGAAAATCAAAAGAAAATGGGATGTAGTGATCATTCACCTTAGCTTTGAGATTAAAAGACAAGAGATTTGATGTTGAATTAGTTAATTAACTTCTTTCTCTTGAATCCTAGCTTTACCTTCCCTTGAGAAATGGAAATGGTGGTCGGCCTTGATATATTTTAGTTTGATAGAATAAAAATGAATGTGTGTTTCTTTTCCTAAGGGTTTAGGGTATAAGTCTTTCCTATTTCCCATTTTGCCCTTCCTTATTTCCTAACACATTAGTTCATGTTGTTTCCTTTGATTTTCATTTAACATGGCACGGCTACCCTTAATTAAATCAAATCTTAACCTATTAATCTTCACATTATTTTATTTAATTTAACTAATTAAATGTCCTAAATAATGTTATAGAAATATGGGGTGTTACAGACTCCCCTCCTTAAAGAATTTCACCCTCAAAATTACGATAAGGCACACAATAGAACAATCAAAAGTAAAACATACCATCAAACAAATCAGGATAAGAGTCTCTAATCTTGCTCTTAGTCTCCCAAGTATAGTCTCTAGCATCATCAATCCACAGGACCTTTACTAATCTGACTGTCTTGTTCCTCAATCTCTTCTCATCTCTTGCCACAATCCGAATCGGCTTTCTAACTATAGTCAAATTCGGCTCTACTACTAAATCTTCTAACACTGTAGGTGATATAGTAGTCCCCAGGTCTCTAACACACTTTCTAAGATGATAAATATGAAAAACATCATGGACCCCAGCCAAACTATTCAGTAACTCCACTTTATAAGCGAGTTGTCCGATCCTCTCAACAATACGAAAAGGTCCAACAAATCTAAGTGCTAACTTTCCTGACTTCTCGAATCTAATCATACCTTTCAATGGTGAAACTATTTGCACAAAAAATGGGCAAACACCTCCAAGTCGTATGATTTAGTTGATTTTATGTTATTTGTAGTGATCTGGGTGATTTATGCAAATATGTAAAAAGCAGGGGCTAAACTGTAAAAGACACAAATTTATAGTGGTTCGGCCAGAATGTGCCTACGTCCACTTTATATATTATTTCTCCTTTCTTGTTCAGATTACAAGTACAAAGCTTTTATACAAGTATATGAAAGTTGTTCGAAAGTTCTATCCGTGCTTGAGCTCTCAAACTTGTCCCCCATTGTTGTACCCTTGCCCCTCTATTTATAGAGTGATGTTGGGGGTAGGGGTCATGGATGTATATAGCTGCTGGTGGGCCTAGGCTGATGCAATCTGGCCTGGCAGGGTTGGTTCGGTAATGTTCGGTCCGGTAGTTGTTGGAGAGGCTCTGGTCCGGTAGTTGGTTGGTTCGGTAGTTGGTTGGTGAGGCTCTGGTCCGGTAGTTGGTTGGTTCGGTAGTTGAGTTGGGGTTTGGTATTGATCCGATGGTCCCGGTCCGGTGACGAATTGGTTCGGTGGAGGCCTTGGATCATTGGCGATGGCTCGCCCAACATTTGCCCCCCAAAGTGGGGCACGTGCCTGCATGTGTTGCGCTTTGTTTTCTTGTAGTTGGGATAGCTTTATTCGGTTCTAAGTGCCGAACCGTTTGGTCCGGTTATCCCGCACTCGCCTATAAGTAGGGGAATCATGCCACTGTTATTCCTTTACCGTTTGAGAGAGCCAAATCAACTGAGCGCCGAATCAAACTTGACTGTCTGAAACAGCCGAATCAACCGAGTACCGAATCGCACATAACTGCCGAACCAGGTGAGTTTGCTTCTGCCGAATGAACTTTTATGGCTGGACTACCGAATGGGATAGGGGAGTTCAAATACCAAACGGTCTTAAACATTTGAATTACCGGATGAGGTTTCAGGAGCGCGAGGGCCGAATGGATCCTTAGACGCACACTACCGAATGGAATTTTGGGAGTGTGAGTTCCGAACGGATTCTCGGACTCGTACTACTGAATGAAACTTGGTGTCTTGAATTATGAATGAAATCCTTGGCTGTACGTACTTGCTCATTTATTTCCTTCATTCTAACGACGTATTCTTTTGTGTTGCAGATAATGTCTCGTAACATTGAAACCCGATCAGAAAAGAAGAAATCCCAAGACAGAGAAGATCCTTCCATAGTGCCCCCAGCTCAGTTAGAGCCGGGACGTCATGGGCCCAACTCGAGGTCACTAGTAGATGGGTACGGCCCTCGGGAGCTTCTGAACTCACCTCCTGACTGTTTCCCAAGCTCTCTCAAAGGCGAGCAGCTTGATGTTATCTCCCCCTCCTTTGGGATTGACAGAGCACGCATGCTGTTGCCGGGGGAGGGAGTGATGCCATATAATCCCCCCGAAGGGTATTTCGCCTATAGTCAGTGCCATTTCATGTGTGGGGCCATTCCCCCGATCAATGCTTGGATAATCAGCTTCATTACCTACTTGAAGGCAGCTCCGTTTCAGCTTCAGCCTAACTCCTACGCCATCCTGGTGAGCCTGTTTGTCATTTTCCAGAGGAGGTACGGGCGTCCTCCCTCCAACCGGGAGATCTGGTACTTGTACAATTTGAGAGGCTATAAGAGGGGGTCTCCATACATCAGCTTGGAATCAGCCGTATCTTTCAAGCCTGTCTTGGACCTATATTCGAAGTTCAGCATGTTTAAGAAAGAATGGTTTTTTATCAAGGACGACTCTGTTTCCATCCGTCGCTTCACCTCCGGCTGTAAGTGTGAAGCTTATTTATAATTTCCGTTATAACTGCAATGCTTCTTCTTATGTGTTTTTATTTCTTGCTAGCTACAGGTGGCTTTGCGGTCGTGGAGAATGATCGCCTGGTTCGGATGGCTGTGGAAATAGAAGCCATTACGGGAAGGGACAGGTCGGCTTCTTTCTTGATTAGGAATGCTACACTTCTGGGGCACAACCTGATCCTTCCACATCAGTCCGTGGTTAAGTAGAGAGACACGGCGGAGGAGAGAGCTGTCAAAGTTACAGAAGGGGCCACAGCGAAAAGCAGCAAAAGGAGACCCTTCTCGATGCATCCAGTCGCCAGGGGGAAGAAACTCAAGAAGTCCGATGGACCCTCTCCCAGCACACATCCAGATGCTCAGGAGGAGGAAAAAGGTGAGGACGAAGGAGGTGAGGCGGAGAGCGGAAGTGGTAGAGAAGGCGACGGTGATCGTCACGGTGATGATGGTGGCAAAGGATAGGGCGGTGATGGCACCAGGGCTTTGCCTCCTGGGCAGGCGGGCGTGATTCAAGAGTGGACAGATGACACTCTCCGCCAAGCCTTCGAAGAGTTGGAGGAAACGGAGAAGGCCAAGAAAGCTGGTAAGGTCGGGACCGGCGCCGATTTATCTTCCAGGAGCGCTTCTACAGAGGCAACTTCTGCGATTCAAGGTGAATTTCTCTTTATTCTTTTTAATCCTTGAATGATGGCTCAATACATGCTGGTGACACTTGGTTTTTATTCCAGGAGCGGGCAAAATGGTCAAGACCTCAGATCTTCGGCACAGGCTTGAACAATACAAACTCCTCAAAGCTTCCGCCAAGCCGAAGCCTCCTACTAACCGTCCTGGAGACGTAGTCGGCTATCGTCCTCTTCTTGGAGTTATTGAAGAAGATATACAAAAGAGGAAGAGGAGTCGATCTACGTTTGAATCTCTTCCTGGTCCTCCGGCCCAACTCCAGCATATTCATGATATTACGGAGGATGATACTGAGTTTATGCCTTCCCCACATCCATCTGAGAATCCAACCTTCACCCCGATAGATCACCCTGGCTTGGTTCGTAACCCATTTGCGGGCCATCTAGACCTGGACCCGGCCTCTCATGACATCTCCTTCGATGAGGTTACTGGTGAGCATCTTCTCCCTCGCAATCCTATGGTACGGGTGCTTGACGAAGCTAAGTCCCTGGATCTCGATTTGCTTACTACCCGGGTTGTAACTCTGGGGGATGAAGCTAAGGCGAATATTGACCGAGTTGCTGAGGAGACCAGGAAATTGATGGGGCATCACGCCCGACTAGTCAAGGCCAGGGAGGAAATTGGGAGTGCCAACATTCGGCTACGGTTAATGGTCTCCGACCATGCTAAGAAGCTTGCCGATCAAGCCATCCAAATTTCTCAGCACGAGGCCGCATCCAGGCAACTGAAGAAGACTATGGAAGAGGCCAGCAGGGCAGAGTTGCGAAAAATGGAGGTCGCCTGCTAGGAGCGAATTGACATGGCCATCACGACGGTGGATAAGGTTCGACAAGCGGACCTCGAGCGGGCGCAGGAATTATCGGGGAGACTTGAGGCCGCAGAGCTCGCTCAGTCCAGGTTGAAGGAGGAGGTGGAGGCGATGAGGATATCCCTTCAGGCTGATCGCTCACGATACCGATCGGAGAGGGATGCTGTCGTCGCTAAGCTGCGTGCTTCTGAGGCCCGAATGAGGGAGCTTGAGGAAAATGAGGGGATGATGGATGAGATGCTCCAGGATATGTATTTCCGCACTTGGAAGTAGGGTAATTTATCCTGGATGGATGATTACCCCCGAGTTATGGCCAGGATTTATCTCCGGGCCCTGGAGTAGGCTAGGGCTGATGCGGATAAAGAGGGTGGTGCAGTCTTCAGAATGGATGTGGTCACTGCCCAGTTTACCAAGGAGGAGAAGGTGGCGGTGAAGGAGGGTATGCGGCTGCTTACTGCTGAGGAGGTAGGTGTGCAAGTAGAGGATGATGACCAGGATGGTCAGGAAGCAGGTGCGGGTAAGTCTTCCTTTCTAGTCTTTCCATTAACTTGGTTGCTTATCACTAATGAATTCTTTCTTTTGATCGGGCAGGTGGGCAACAGGACAAGGATGAAACTCTGACGCAGCCGGCTCCTTGATTTGACCTGGATATCTTTTTGTGGACTTGACATCGTTGTGTATGTTAGTCTCAAAACAATAATGTAACTTTCAGGTTGTAATCATGCTACTTGTAATAAACAACATTGTTCTTGATGTGTAAGTTTTTAACTTAAGCTGATTTTGTTGCATCTGAATGCTTTTTGTTATTCTGACATGTTGTATGTGAAATATAGCTATGCATATGCTTGTAATTCAATTGTGTTTGATGTCAAGTTCTTGCTTAAAACATAATTTCATATCTTGCAATGTTGTTGTGATGTGCGAATAAATTATAGCCATGTTTTTATACACAAAAGAAGAAAATACCTCCCTTCATGTTTTAGTTGCGGATGGCAGCATCGTATGTCTTGTGTGACCGGGTATGGAATGCAGCCAAGTGTCCAGTTGCGAGCTCCTATCCCCATTAGCGAGCGTCTCCTATTCTGTATCCTATACTTTAGGGATCGTTATAGAGGATAGGAGGAAAGTTTTTTTTTAAATAAAATTGAAATATGAGAAATAGTAAAACTTCCAATCACGGAAGGCCTTCGATGTGCTTAAGTTCGTGGCAAACGGGCTTTGTAGTCACTTTCCCTAGCTGTGGGTCTTGGAGACATTTGTCACCCATCTTACGCCTCCGCGGGGAGTTAATCTTTTTTACCACAGCCGTACTTAAGACACACCGGAGCCGAGATCACGCACAGTAACTACCCGGGCCATTATGGCCCGTAATCGTGGGTATTATTCGATTTACTGCGGCCGGCTAGTATGGGTGCCGATCGTCAACCGTGAACTACCACTGGCTGGCCACACCTTATGTTGGAGCTTAAAGTAGGTTCACGGCTGCCGGCGAGCCGAACGTCGTAATGAGCTGCCTCGGCTATAGTCGGCCTTCTCGGTGGCTTATAATCGGCTCATTACAGTTGGCTTTGAGGGCCGTCGCGAGCAATGAGTTAACCCGTAGCAGAGGGATGCCGGAGCAAAAGTGTCTCATTGGCGAGGGCATAGATTCGTATAGTACCTGTTAGGTCTTGTCCAGGAGAAGTCGCGCTGTGGAGCGCCTTGAGTGAAAATGCTATTCACACAGGGTTTTGTTCAACAGAAAAGGATAAAGTTAACAAGCAGCCAAGATATAAAGGAACAAGTTAAAAAAGAGACAAGGTTTTTTAAAGTGGTTCGGCACGAAAATGCCTACGTCCACTGATTCTCTTTGTTAATTCACTTCATATGGAACACCTCTCCATCCACTGTTGACAAAATATAAGCTCCATTGTGGAGATCTTTATGAATTACATATGGTCCATCCCAGATTGGATCTAGTGCTCCGGGGCGCGGGAAGATTCGCTTGAGGACAAGATCTCCTTTTTGTAAGCTGCGATGCTTGACTTTGGAGTTGTATTGTGCTGCCACTTTTTGCTTATAAGCTGCTGTCTTGAGCGCTGCATCATTTCTTCTTTCCTCAATTAGATCCAAAGACATGTAGAGGAGCTCTTTGTTCTCTTACGGGTTATAGTGGATCCTACGGTGGGAAGGCACTATAGTTTCAACTGGGAGCATAGCCTCCGATCCGTATGCCAAAGAGAAAGGAGTATGCCCCGTTGATGTTCTGAAAGATGTGCGATAGGCCCACAGTGCCGTAGGAAGTTCATCCACCCAAGCGCCTTTTGACTTTTCGAGTTTCTTTTTTATTAGAGTTTTGAGAATTTTGTTGACGGCTTCGACTTGTCCGTTTGCCTGGGGATAAGCGACGGATGAGAAGCTTTTGTGAATTCCGTGCTCTTGGCACCAGTTGGCGAACTCCTCGCTGTCAAACTGAAGTCCATTGTCCGATATGATTTTAAGTGGGACTCCGTACCTGCATAGAACATTTTTGATCAAGAAGTTAATAACTTTCACTGAAGATACTTTATTCAGGGGTTCTGCTTCCACCCATTTGGTGAAATAGTCGACTGCCACTATAGCATATTTGGCCCCGCCTCGGCCCATTAGCAGTTCGCCGATCAGGTCAATTCCCCATACTGCAAAGGGCCAAGGGCTGGTCATCTGAGTAATCTCAGTTGTTGGTAGTCGCGGAATCTTAGCAAACTTCTGGCATCTGTCACATTTTCTGACGAAGTCTAAAGCGTCCTTGCTTAAGGTGGGCCAGAAATATCCATATCGGAGTATCTTTTTTGCCAAAGTCTGCCCTCCAGTGTGATCTCCGCAGCTTCCTTGATGGAAATTGGATAAGATTTCCTTGGCTTCCCTTCCAGCGACACACCTTAATAAGGGGTTAGAGAAGCCGCGCCGATAGAGGATGCCTTCTTGTATTGTGTAGCGGGAAGCTTTCCTCAAGATTTTCTTGACTTCGTTACGCCCGTTGGGTAGTGTGCCGCTTTGTAAGTAGTCTCGGATGGGGGTCATCCAAGTTGCTTCTTCGGTTGCAGCTATCAGATTCATTTGCTCAAAACTTGGGGTCAGTTGCTTTGAGATGGCTACTGCTCCGGAAATAGCGCCGTCTCTCATGCTAGCTTGCTTTGCCAGTTCGTCGGCTTCCTGGTTCTCTTCCCGAGGGATGTGTTTGATTAAATAGCTATCCAATCGATTGAGAGGCAACTTGGTCTTTTTTAAATATGCCACGTGTCGTTCTTCTCGAGCCTGGAATTCTCCTAGTATTTGTTTTACAATAAGTTGAGAATCGCTATAAAGACACAAAGAATTGGCTCCGATTTCTAAGGCAAGTTCTAATCCAGCTATCACTGCTTCATATTCTGCATCGTTGTTGGTGGCAGCGAATTCCAACCTTATAGCATAGTGTAGCTTACTTCCCCTGGGAGTGACTATTACCACACCTGCCCCCGAGCCTTGTTCGTTTGACGCACCATCCACGAAGAGATTCCACTTGATGTCTTCTGCTATTTTCGATTGCTCCTTGCCCTCGTTGGTAGTGAATTCGGTAATGAAATCGGCCATGGCTTGTCCCTTGATGGCAGTGCGAGGATGGTAGGTGATATCATATTGACTTAGTTCAATGCACCATTTAAGTAGTCGTCCAGAAGTGTCGGGACGATGGAGTACCTGCCTTAGTGGTTGATCGGTCAGAACTCTGATGGAGTGGGACTGGAAATAGTGATGCAGTTTCCGTGATGTGATTAGCAAACAGTATGCTAGTTTCTCAAGTTTAGGATATCTGGCTTCCGCCCCTGTAAACCTCTTGCTTACAAAGTATACTGGCCGCTGCGTGCCTTTGTCTTCTCTAACCAACGCGGCGCTTAGAGCATGAGATGACACAGCAAGGTATAGGTATAGCTCTTCGCCCTTGTTCGGAGTTGAGAGTACTGGTGGTCTCTGGAGGTGTTCGATTAAGTTAAGGAAAGCTGTTAAGCATTCGTCAGTCCATTCGAATTTTCCTTTCTCTTTCTTTAGAGCTTCGAAGAAGGGGATGCATTTGTCGGTTGCTTTGGAGATGAATCTGCTCAGGGCGGCCACTTTCCCATTTAGGCTCTGCATTTCCTTTCGGGTGGATGGTATCCTGATATACTTCAGAGCTCGGACTTGTTCAGGGTTGGCTTCAATTCCTTTGGCATGGACGATGAATCCTAGAAACTTTCCTGATGATACTCCGAAGGAGCACTTTAGGGGATTCAGCTTCATTCCATATTGGCGAAGTACTCGAAACATTTCGTCCAGGTGGTTTACGTGATCGTCGGCTCCCCTTGACTTTACCAGCATGTCATCCACATAAACTTCCATAGTTTGTCCTATTAGCCCTGCAAACATCTTGTTGACGAGGCACTGATAGGTGGCTCCTGCGTTTTTAAGCCCGAAAGGCATTACCTTGTAGCAGTACAATCCCCGGTCAGTGATAAAACTGGTGTGGTCTTGATCGAGAGCATGCATAGGAATTTGGTTATATCCTGAGTATGCGTCCATAAAAAATAAGAGTTCGTGCCTGGCTGTGCTGTCTACATGCTGATCGATTCGGGGAAGTGGGAAGCAATCCTTCGAGCAGGCGTCGTTTAAGTTGGAGAAGTCAATGCATGTTTGCCACTTCCCATTAGCCTTCTTTACCAGCACCGGATTGGCGATCCACTCCGGGTAGACGGCTTCTCGTATGAAGTCATTACCAAGTAGGTTTTTCACTTCTTCATCGAGGGCTGCTGATCGTTCTGCCCCCATAGTTCTCTTTTTCTGTTTCACTGGCGCCTTGGTAGGATCAATGTTTAGTACGTGGCATGCTATGTCAGGGGAGATTCCGGTCATGTCAGCGTGTGACCATGCAAATACATCCAAGTTGTGGCGGAGAAAGTCGATGAGCTGCTCCTTCAACTCTGCTTTTAGTTAGGACCTGATTTTCAATAGTTTACTCGAGTCATATCTGTCTACAGATACAATTTCCATAGCCTCTACAGGCTCGGCGGTGGCCTCCTCCTCTTTGTCCCTGGGGTCTAATTCATTGAAAGGGTCGCTGGTATACCGAAGAGGAGGGGCTTTCTTTAGTTGCTATGCTTCCAAACTTTTTGTGTAGAGGGCGATCTCTACACTTTTCCCTTTATCCTTCTTGTGGTTGTTGCGAAGTTCAGTTACATAGCAGTCTCGAGCGATGTCCTGGTCTCCCTCTACTTCCCCTATTCCCTTGTCCGTTGGGAATTTCATCTTTAGGCACCATGGGGCCAAGACAATTTGGAAGTCAGACAAGGCTGGCTTTCCTAAGAAGGCGTTGTAGGCCGAGTGGTTTTCTATCAGCACAAATGTCTGCTTCTGCACCGCGGAGCGGGGATGACTTCCAATTTCAACAAAGAGGTCCAGTTGCCCGAGGGGCATCTTTGCAACTCCAGTGAAACTGTGTAGTGGTTTATTGCAGGGAGAAACATCCTTCATTGACAGTTTCATTTTGTCGAATGCATGCTTGAATAGGATATTTACTAAGCTTCCAGTGTCTACCAGAATTCGGAAAACTTCGGCTGGACCGAGCTGGGCGGAGATAACCATGGGATCCATGTGAGGGTATTGCCTCCCCTCTAGGTCACGCCTACTGAATGTGATGTCATCGCTCTCTTTCCGCTTAGGGTGGCATTCTTCTATAACAGAATTAACGCATTCTTCATTGTTTCTAAGTGACTTTCCATATCTTTCCATCTCTGCCCAGCTTCTGTCAGCGATGTGTGGTCCTCCCAAGATGGTATGGACCACTATTTTCTCTTGACCGGGTCCGCTAGTGTTGCGATTCCCTCTACCTGCCTCTGGAGAGGGTAGCATTGGATTTTCATTGGCAGGAGCTGGAGTCCTGTTCTGACTTTTTACATAGATTTCTAGTTTCCTTCTTCTCATATGTTCTTCAATCAAGTCTTGGAGATGATGGCATTCGTTGGTATCATGCCAATGGGATTCGTGGAAGCGGCAGAACTTTCCAGACTTAATTGCGTTATCTGATTCCTTCTTGTGCGGGGGGCGTTTGTATCTAACCTCGTCTTGAGTGGCCAGGAAGATGTTTTCGATCGTTTCATTCAACGAGGTGTAAGTGTCAAATCTCGGTCCTGGACGATATAGGCGCTTTCCTCCCTTCTTGCCCCCAGCGTTGTCTCTAGAATCATTTCTTCGAACGTCCCTTGCTACAGCGAGCGTGTTGCCGTGATCCGCCTTATTTTGTCGCCCTGTCTGCCTCTCAGTAGCAGCATCTTCAAGTCTCATATATTTCCCAGCTTCATGAAAGAAATCGGGTAAAGTAGCTGGTTTTTCTTTGGTCAATCTTCTAGCAAATTTAGTATCCGGATGCACACCACTACAAAGGGCCATTAAGACAAGCTTCTCATCGGCATCTTGGACTGCGGCTGCTACGGCATTGAATCGAGTTAGGTATTGCTGCAGCTTCTCTCCAGGTTTCTGTTTGATACTGGATAAGGAATAAGCGTCCTTGGGTTGTTCCACATGAATGCGGAACTGGCTGATAAACTTTTCTTTCAGCATCTCCCACGAGCTGATGGATCCTTGGGGTAGATGACAGAACCAGGAGGTAGCTAGATCTGCTAAGAATAGTGGAAAGCATTTGCACAGTACTCCCTCTGTTGCTCCACTCATGAGCATATGCTGTGTGTATCTCTATAAGTGTACAACGGGGTCGGAGGTTCCTTTGTAAGGTTCCATCGTTGGCATTTTCCATTCTCGGGGGGTGATGGCGATTTCGATATTGCGGGCGAAGGGGCTGGTTACCCTAGCGCCTATCCCTCGATCTCTTTGATCTCGTTGGATGCACTCTTTGAACAAGCGTGCCATCCTTTCATCAGAATTTGGAGCAGATAGAAATGAGTTCGGTTCTGCTCTATAGGACTGATTCCGTCCAGATGACCTGTAGGGATGGTATCGTCTATCATTCCTGATATTTTCCAGTGGCTGTCTTTGATCTTCTGGGAGCATGCTAGGGTCAGCTACAGTTGGCCCTTGCCTTGATCTTCCCCTGCTGGGTTCTGATCTAAGCACTTCCTCGGGTCCGACTTTGGGCTGGACTCTAGCTCGGCCCCGTTCACTGGTATTTCCGTGGTTAGGCAGTACGACAGGCTCGGCTATAGTTGACCTCCGCCCGGTACCTCCCCCGTTGGGTTCGGTTCCAAGCATTTCCTCAGGTCTAACTTCGGGCTGAGCTCGGTCTCGGGTCCTACCATGGCCGCTTCTATCGTTAGCTCCTTCGAAGAAGGAAGATCTTTGTTGTCTCTGAGATCCTCCAGACTAGGACTCACCCCATGATTCAGTGTTGCGGTTGGACTCTTCAGCATCCCTTAAGTGTGACATGAGTTGGTCCACCAAGGCTTCCTGCTGGGATGTGAAGCGGTTAGTCACTTCAGCCACAACCCTGTCTAGATCTGCCCTAGTAATTGTTGTCGGCTGTTCCGTGGCAGGGGTTGTCGAATTTGCCTGACCTTCATTTGGTAATGCTGTCGGAATGGGATGATTCTCTTGATTTGTGATCACTGGATCTGGAATACTGCTAGTTGCGATGTTCTTTCCTTTGTTAACGTCTTTTTTTTGCCTGGGAGGCATGTTTTCCAAGCGATGAACGACGCTGTTAGGAAGAAGGTTAAGTGGGAGAAGCTGAAGCTTCGAATTCTATTTCTCAGTGAAAGCACCAAAAATATTTGCACAAAAAATGGGCAAACACCTCCAAGTCGTATGATTTAGTTGATTTTATGTTGTTTGTAGTAATCTGGGTGATTTATGCAAATATGTAAAAAGCACGGGCTAAACTGTAAAAGATACATAGATTTATAGTGGTTCGGCCAGAATTTGCCTACGTCCACTTTATATATTATTTCTCCTTTCTTGTTCAGATTACAAGTATAAAGCTTTTATACAAGTATATGAAAGTTGTTCGAAAGTTCTATCCGTGCTTGAGCTCTCAAACTTGTCCCCCATTGCTGTACCCTTGCCCCTCTATTTATAGAGTGATGTTGGGGGTAGGGGTCTTGGATGTATATAGCTGCTGGTGGGCCTGGGCTGATGCAATCTGGCGTGGCAGGGTTGGTTCGGTAATGTTCGGTCTGGTAGTTGTTGGAGAGGCTCTGGTCCGGTAGTTGGTTGGTTCGGTAGTTGGTTGGTGAGGCTCTGGTCCGGTAGTTGGGTGGTTCGGTAGTTGAGTTGGGGTTTGGTATTGATCCGGTGGTCCCGGTCCGGTGACGAATTGGTTCGGTGGTGGCCTTGGATCGTTGGCGATGGCTCGCCCAACAGAAACCTTAATAAACACATAGTCCCCAACGGAGAATTCCAGGTCTTTCCTTCTTTTATCTACATAACTTTTCTGCCTAGACTGAGCTTTCTTCATCCTAGCTCGGATCAACTCAATCTTCCTGTGGCTTCTTTCACCAAATCCGGACCAAGAACCAATCTATCCCCGGCCTCTAACCAACATACGGGAGATTTACATGAACTTCCGTACAAAGCTTCAAACGGGGCTACTAGACTGATAACTATTGTTATACGAGAACTCGACTAAATGGAGATGGTCTTCCCATGATCCCCCGAAATCCAATACACAGGCTCTTAACAAATCCTCTAAGACTTTGTTAACTCTTTCTGTTTGCCCATCAGTCTGTGGATAATAAGCGATACTCATGTTGAGTTTGGTTCCTAAAGCTTCCTGTAAACTCTTCCAGAGCTCACTAGTAAACAAAGAATCTCTACCACTGATAATATTACTAGGAATCCCGTGCAGTCTAACTACATTCTTTATAAACAACTTCGCCAAAATAGGTGCCATCCTAGTTGACTTTATCGAAATGAAATGGGCACTCTTGGTTAGTCTATCCACTATGACCCATATGCTTTCATTTCCTCTACTAGGCCTTTTCAACCAATTAATAAAATCCATTGAGATAGAATCCCACTTCCACATTGGAACATCCAATGGTTGAAGTAATCCACTTGACTTCTGGTGTTCAGCCTTTGCCTGCTGGAAATTCAAGCATTGCTTAACACATAAACCAATGTCCCATTTCATACCTTCCCAGAAGAAACTTCTCTTCATATCCTGATACATCTTCATTCCTTCTAGATGTATAGTGAACTTCGAATTATGGCATTCATCGAGAACTTCCTTTATCATGTCTCCTACATTTAGAACACATAACCTTCCTTTCTTTCTCAACCACCCCTTCTGGTCAAGACTGAAATCCTTTAAGTCATCTATCTTTGTTCCTTCCCTTAGTTTTCTGATCCTCTCAGCCAAAACTAGATTTTCCTCCTGTTTAGAAGCTATCTTCTCAATCATTACCGGTCGAACTTTTAAACAATATAATATTGCACTTCCTGCTCTAGAACCTGCCTCGGTCCTATATTGCACTGTACAAGCTGATAATGATTCCAAGCCTTTCCACTTAGCAATCATAGCCAATACTGCATTCTGATGTTTCCTCCTAAGTGCATCCGCTACCATGTTTCCTTTTCCTGTTGTGTACTCAATTCCAAAATCATAAGCAGCAATAAACTCCAACCATCTCTATTGTCTCATGTTCAACTCCTTCTGAGAGAATAAGTACTTCAATGACTTATGATCCGTATAAAGCTCAAATCGCACTCCCAAAAGATAATGTCTCCACACCTTCAAAGCAAATATAATGACAGCTAACTCCAAGTCATGCGTTTGGTACCTAACTTCATGCGGTCTGAGCTGTCTAGAAGCATAAGCAATCACTTTACCTCTTTGCATCAACACAGCTCCCAATCCGGTTCCACATGCATTCGTATAAACAACTAAATCCCGATTCCCCTTCGGAACCACCAATACCGGTGCATGGTTCAATAAGTGTTTCAAGCTCTGGAATGCTTCCTCACACTTATCAGTCCATACAAACTTCACATCTTTTCGCGTAAGCTTAGTCATCGATGTAGCTATCCGCAAAAAATCCTTTATAAACCTTCGGTAATATCCAGCCAATCTAAGAAAGCTCTTTATCTCGATCACCGTCTTGGGTCTCTTCCAATTATTTACCGCCTCAATCTTAGTCGGATCTATAGATAACCCTTTCTCTGAGACCACATGACCAAGGAAATTCACTTCCTTCTTCCAAAAATGACACTTGTAAACATAGCTTCAACTGATGCTCCCTCAACGTCTCAAGCACAACTCTAAGATGAACTTCATGCTCGCTCACATCCTTAGAGTATATCAGAATATCATCTATGAAGACCAAAACAAATCTATCCAAGTGCTCTCAGAAAATTCGGTTCATCAAATCCACAAAGAATGTCGGCACATTAATTAGTCCAAACGGCATAACTAACCATTTGTACGATCTATACCACGTCCTAAACGCCTTCAAAGGAATACTTTCCTCTGCCACTCTAAGCCGATGAAATCTCGTTGCCAAATCCAGTTGAGAGAATACCTTAGCTCCACTTAACTGATTGAACAAATCGTCAATTCTCGGCAATGGATATCGGTTCTTTATCATCTTCTCATTCAACTTATGATAATCGATACATAGCCTTAACAATCCGTCTGGCTTCTAAGCAAACACCGCGGCAGCTCCCCAAGGCAAACTACTCGGTTGAATAAAAATCTTGCCTTCCAAATCCACCAACTGCACCTTCAACTCTTTCATCTTTGTAGGTGCCATTCTTCTTAGTGGCCTACTCACCGGTTCTGCTCCAGGCACTAAATTCATCCGAAACTCAATGGCTTATTTCGGTGGTAACCCAACTACCAGCTCAAATACATCAGCAAATTCTCTAATCACAAAGACTCGATGCAACTCATCTTCCATCTCCATGATACCCAATAAAGCATTCACCTCAGAACTAGGGCTTTCTACGGTATAAACTATATATCACTATAATTCGGGTGACTAAGTGATATTTTCCTATCATAGCAAAATATCCTAGCATCATATTTACTTAACCGATCCATCCCAAGGATAATTCCAAACCTTACAAAATTAAATACATGCAAACTGCACTCAAAATTATGACTTAACTGTTAGGAAATCAATTCTATGGTTTCGATGATAACAACTATACAATGGAAATCGAATATACATATATATCTATATTTACAGGTAGTTGATAGAGTAACATCACCAAAGAGACTAAAACAACACTCAAGAGAAGAATCAAAAGACGTCAAATCAGTAGAAGTTGAAGAGAAATGGGACATGCACAAGATAAAGCAACATGCACACTTTCAGACGTCTGAGTGCACTATCCAGACGTCTGAATGATTCCTCTGGTTCATAATTCAGAAGCAATCAGACGTCTGGTTACCAACGTCAGACGTCTGAAAAGTACCCAGGCATAAAACAAATATGAAGACCAGACGTCTGGATAATTAACTCAGACGTCTGAAATGCTACCAGACACAAAAATATATGAAGGCCAGACGTCTGAGGTTACTTTCCAGACGTCTGATTTTAGGCTCGACTGTGTATTTTCAAAGTTCAACTGTCACATCCGAAAAGACACATCCACTTCTCTTTGTCGCAACTCTTCATCACCATTAGAAGCGACTTTAGGGAGATTACAACAGATGCAACTATACAAGAAAACTCTTCATCACTATAAATAGCATCAGGAATTCAAGAGAAGAACTTACCTTACCTACTTACGCTTTTATCTCTTATACTCTGATCTATTCCTGATCTCTAAGCAATCAACTACTTGTATTTAACTCTTCCATATATACAGAACTCCTCATTCAAACACTCTCTAGATAGATATATATATTGGAAGCATTTGTACTCAATAGTCAACATCCGTGTTATAGAACACATTCTTGACAAAGAAACTCTGCTATTGTAAACCTGTTCCTCCGGGTCAAGTGAGGGTTAGTTGAAAGGAAATTCCGAAGAGGAGCTTCGGGACTGGACGTAGGACGGGAGGTCCGAACCAGTATAAAATCCTGGTGTGATTATTTTCATTTACTTTGCTACTATCACTTATCAAGTTATATTATATAGTTAGATGTTTATACTTGCATATACATATCCTATACGATCCACTCATATAGACTTTCAATTGGTATCAGAGCAAGGTTTGTTTAAAAGAACAGTAACACATTTTTTAATCATTCTAATATGGCAAGTATTTTTCAAGAAGGACAATCCACAGCACGACCCCCACTTTTTAATGGCTCTAATTATTCATATTGGTCAACACGTATGAGAATTTTTATGGAAGCTAATGGTTTAGAAATTTGGTCAGCCACTCAAGATAAATATGAAGCACCAACTACTGCTATGAACACATGGACCGATGCACAAAAAACATCAGCATCAAATAATGCTAAAGCTATGAATGTTTTGTTTTGCTCACTAGACAAAAATGAATTTTCACTTGTCATGTTATGTACAACTGCATTTGATATCTGGCGTACCTTACAAATTACACATGAAGGTACAACAAAGGTCAAACAAACTAAAATTTCAATTTTGCAAAATCAATTTTCATTATTTAAAATGAAACAAAATGAAACTATAGTAGACATGTATTCTAGATTTCAAACTATTCAACATGATCTTATGGCATTAGGAGTTAAGTTTACTGATTTTGATTTAGTTTCTTGAATACTTAACTCTTTAACACCTGATTGGGAAAGAAAGGTATTAGCTATTGAAGAAGCTAATGATCTCTCTACTCTCAAAGTTGAAGAGTTGATAGGAAATTTGATGTCCTATGAAGCTAATTTGCAGGCATGTAAAGAATTAAATTCGGAGAAGAAGAACATAGCATTTCCATCAATAAAGAATGATGACTCGGATTTAGATGAAGATGAGATAGTATTTATTGCCAAAAACTATAGTAGATTCAAGAAATTTAGAAAGATGACCAAGTTTCAAAAAGAAGGAAAGACCAACTCAACAAATCTATCCCAAATAAAGTGTTATGAATGTGATCAATACGGACACATGAAAAAGGATTGACCAAAACTTAACATTGATAAAAAGAAGAGCAAATTTGAAAATTTCAAAAAGAAGAAAGCTTTCAAAGTAACATGGGATGACACTGATTCTTCATCTTCAGAAAGTGACAGCGATAGTGATGGAGAACAAGCTAATGTATGTTTTATGGCACAAAATAATGAGGTATGTCCGAAACTTAGCTATGAAGAATTATTTGAACTTAGCATGGAATTAGATGATAAATTTATACAAATTAAAAACTTGAACAAAGAATGTGTAGTAAAAATAAATAGATTAGAACTTGAAGTAGGAATGTTGAAAGATGAAAAAATTATTTTAGAAGAAGAACTTGAAATATCTCAAGAAAAATTAAGAAATAATGTGATAGAAAATGAGAACATTTATCTAGAAAAAGAA
Source organism: Allium fistulosum (assembly GCA_030737815.1). Classification (NCBI taxonomy): domain Eukaryota; kingdom Viridiplantae; phylum Streptophyta; class Magnoliopsida; order Asparagales; family Amaryllidaceae; genus Allium; species Allium fistulosum. The sequence continues at coordinate 387,386,307 of CM060907.1, read as the reverse complement.
AATTAGCTAAAAGAAAATGTTGATTTTAAAAATAACATTGAATTATTGAAAACAGAAAATAGAGAATTAAAAGAAAAATTAGATAAAATTACCAATAATGTGTCAAAATTCAACAAAGGAAAACAAGATTTGGAAAATCTTATCAAAACGTCAAAGCCATCAGGTAATAGAAATGGAATAGGATTTAAAAAATGTTCTAAACAAAAAGAAAATAATGCAAAAAATATTATTTATATAAAAACTAAAAGTTTATCTAAACAAAAATTGAACACCAAAAATATGAAAATTTGGGTTCCTAAAACAAATAATAATTTGATTAGACAAAAACACATTAGTAATTACTTAGAGAATGTAGTCTATAATAAAAATTATATTTATAAAGGTACCAAACCATCTTGGGTATGGCTACCCTCCTCTAACATTTAGGACCCTAACAAAATATATGGGTACCAATTAAAATATTTGTTATCTTGCAGGTACCCAAAATAAAAAATAAGGAGAAATGGATACTAGATAGCGGTTGCTCCAAACATATGACTAGAAATTCAAAAATGTTATCAAATATAACATACATCGATGGTGGAACGGTAATATTTGGAGACAATTCAAAGGGATTTGTCATAGGCATTGGAGAAGTCATCAACTCTGGTATATCTAACTCTCCCATTATTACAAATGTTTTATTAGTAGAAAATTTAAAACACAACTTGTTAAGCATTAGTCAATTATGCGATAAAGGTTTTCAAATAAATTTTGAAAAAGATAGATGTAATATTTTAGATAATAACAAACAACTCATTTTTGAAGGTGTTAGAAACAAAAATATTTATGTATTAAATATGAATATTAATAAAAATTCAAACTTATGCTTAACTGCCAAACATGATGATCCATGGTTATGGCATAAACGATTTTGTCATATTAATTTTAAAAATATTAATAAGTTAGCTAAATATGAGTTAGTAAGAGGGTTACCTAAAATAAGTTACAAAGTAGAAAATTTATGTGATGATTGTCAAATCGGTAAACTAAAGAAAAGCTCGTTTAAATCTAAAAATAATATTTCTACAAAACAACCATTAGAATTATTACATTTAGATTTATTTGGTCCAACACAAATAAGATCTATTAATCACAACAAATATGTCTTTGTAATAGTTGATGATTTTTCAAGATATACATGGACTTTATTTTTAAAACATAAAAGTGATACTTTTGGTATGTTTAAAATATTTGCAAAACGAATTAAAACTCAAATGAATTTGAAAATTAAAAATATTAGAAGTGATCACGAAGGAGAATTCGAAAATGATCTTTTTTCAAATTTTTGCAATAAAAAAGGAATAACTCATAATTTTTCTTTTCCTCGTACACCCCAACAAAATGGTGTCGTCGAAAGAAAAAATCGTACACTGCAAGAATGCGCATGAATGTTATTAAATATGGGAGGACGAAATGCCCAAATTTGCTTCAAAATATTTGCGTCCTAAAGCTCGACTGCTAACAAGGATGATAATCAATACAATTGTTCCGCGGATGGGGAGTCACGAGCAAATAACGGAAATGGAGCACAAAGCACTTTATGCTCTTTTTAGTGGAACAAGGGTAAATTGGGCATAGTTCATATTTGACGAGCTCAAACAATTTTGGAATCGATCAAGGCCATCGATTATCTATCCTACCTATATTATGAGTCTTCTTCGTGCACATAATATTCCCTCCTATCTCTCGACGTTCGAAGAAATTTCCCCAAAATATGCTTCCACGAAATTTTTTTCTTTGATGCATTTGCCTGAAACTCCTTCGGAATTCATGTCTTTTGAAGATTGGACGAATCATCGACAATCTAGAAGAGTTGAAAATCCTCCTCAACCATCTGTTGTTCCATCTCCACACTAAGAGCAACAACGAGAAGCTACTCCTCCTCCTCCCGCACCATCTGATTATCCGAGACAGGACGAAATTACAGAGACTCGATTGGAAACAAACCCAAATGAAAGTATTCAAGATCTCACACTTCAAAATCAACATATATTATCCTTAAATCAACAATATTTGGCTAGGCGAATTGATAAATTTGAGAGATCATTTGCTACACGACTAGCCACGGTCGAAGAGTCTCTTTCAACTGTTTTATCAGTCCTTAAAGAGGTTCTACAACGAGTTCGTGGTCCAACACCACCCTCTGAGGATTGGCCAACTCCTGTACCTTCTCCTCCTTCGAAACATTCCAAATTCTTTGACGATGAACCTTCAAAGGAAGCTTTGACATCTCCCTTAAAAGCTAGCACTTCTACACAAGATGAGCAAAAGGAAGATAATACAAATCTAGCTTCACCAAAGGAAGGAGATCCAAATCAAGCTTCACCAAAACAAGACGATCCAAATCCAAAAGACCACTAGAACTTAGGTCTTGTAGTTGTTTGTATTTTTTGTAAAAATCCTTGTATGAACTTCCTTTCCAGCTTTAATGAAAATTTGTCTTTCCTAAACGATTGGCTTATTTATTTCAATTTCTTTTTTGATAATGCCAAAGGGGGAGAAATATTATTATCATAATACAATAAAAATAAAGCACATATTCAGGGGGAGATTTCTAATCTATATATATAAGTACATTGAATAGTTGTGATCATCAAAAAGGGGGAGATTGTTAGGAAATCAATTCTATGGTTTCGATGATAACAACTATACAATGGAAATCGAATATACATATATATCTATATTTACAGGTAGTTGATAGAGTAACATCACCAAAGAGACTAAAACAACACTCAAGAGAAGAATCAAAAGACGTCAAATCAGTAGAAGTTGAAGAGAAATGGGATATGCACAAGATAAAGCAACATGCACACTTTCAGACGTCTGAGTGCACTATCCAGACGTCTGAATGATTCCTCTGGTTCATAATTCAGAAGCAATCAGACGTCTGGTTACCAACGTCAGACGTCTGAAAAGTACCAAGGCATAAAACAGATATGAAGACCAGACGTCTGGATAATAAACTCAGACGTTTGAAATGCTACCAGACACAAAAATATATGAAGGCCAGACGTCTAAGGTTACTTTCCAGACGTCTAATTTTAGGCTCGACTATGTATTTTCAAAGTTCAACTGTCACATCCGAAAAGACACATCCACTTCTCTTTGTCGCAACTCTTCATCACCATCAGAAGCGACTTTAGGGAGATTACAACAGATGCAACTATACAAGAAAACTCTTCATCACTATAAATAGCATCAGGAATTCAAGAGAAGAACTTACCTTACCTACTTACGCTTTTATCTCTTATACTCTGATCTATTCCTAATCTTTAAGCAATCAACTACTTGTATTTAACTCTTCCATATATACAGAACTCCTCATTCAAACACTCTCTAGATAGATATATATATATTGGAAGCATTTGTACTCAATAGTCAACATCCGTGTTATAGAACACATTCTTGACAAAGAAACTCTGCTATTGTAAACATGTTCCTCTGTGTCAAGTGAGGGTTAGTTGAAAGGAAATTCCGAAGAGGAGCTTCGGGACTGGACGTAGGACGGGAGGTCCGAACCAGTATAAAATCCTGGTGTGATTATTTTCATTTACTTTGCTACTATCACTTATCAAGTTATATTATATAGTTAGCTTTTTATACTTGCATATACATATCCTATACGATCCACTCATATAGACTTTCACTAACAAGTCAAACTCTAAATGGTCACACATCAAAAGTATTGGATTTGCAACCCTTAAGGAAGTAACTAAATATGAGGGTTCTAGGTTAAGCTTATCTACCAAACATCGAGAAATAAAAGAATATGATGCACCAGTATCACACAGAATGCTAATAGACATACCGTGAATCTGTAGCGAGCCTCCTAGAACAGCCTTCCCTTTCTCCTACACAACCGGCCTTGAAGTTGCGGGTTCCAATGCATATATCTATCCCTTTCCTTCTTTAGCAGGCTCCTTGCATTGGTTCTTATAATGGTCGATCTGATCACAATTAAAGCAACGGATGTTCTTCTTTCCAACTGTTTCTTTCCCCTTTCCTTTTCCAGTCTGACACTCATGAGCATAGTGTCCTTTCTTATCATATTTATAACAAACCACCTTAGATTTTCCCTTCTTTTGTGCTCTCCCTTCTGAGCATTCTTTTTATGAAATTTTTTCTTTTTTGTCCTTGTCCCACCCGGACTTCCTTCTCTTTCTTCTTTCCCAGAAAAGCAAATGCCTCTTCCTGCCTCAGCGCCGTTTCTACCACTACATCACACGGATCCCTTATGTGTGGTAAGGTAGCTCTTGCCAACTCCGACTTCAAACCTCTTATAAACTTCTCATTTCTCTTCATCATCGTATCAACCATGGCATACTCATAACGGGCTAACTTTTCAAATCTTCTAGCATGCTCTAGAACAGACATCTCTTCTTGTTCTAGTATAGCAAACTTCCTAACCAACACCGACTGCGCCATCACTGACATAAACTTTTCTTGAAACCTTCTCTTAAACTCCACGCAAGTCATGGTTTCCTCATCAACACCAGCTACAACAGTGCTCCACCAAAATATAGCAGCTCCCTGAAGCTGCCTTGAAGCTAGTCTCCTTTTCTACTCATCATTCAATCCTAAGTCAGCGAAATCCTCTCACAATGTAGTAGCCAATTTTCCACCTCAATCACATCTTCAGTTCCAATAAACGGCTTCCCTCCAAGCCTAATATAGTCTCTGCTCAATTAGCATAGTGGTTGACTATCGGGGCTTCTTGAACCCCTCCTCCAGCAGCATTTCCTCCAACAACTCCAGCTGCAATTCCAACTTACATCATGTTTACGAAAAACTGATACATGGCTCCCATATCCACTTGGGAAACCCCAGCATTGACATTTTCAGCTTGAGCCTGACCTGGACCTCTTCTAGCATTTGGTCGGGCATTTCCATTAGTGGTGGTGCTCTCTCCTCCAAGATTAACTCTGCCTCTTCTTCATTCCATATCTGTATTCAAGCTTCGTGAGATACAGATGAATAGCCTAACTAAGATAATAGTCTAGAGATATAGCGTATACTTATATATAATAAATACAAGTACGTTATTGTAGCGTTATCCCATACCCCGATCTTAACTCTAATTACTAAGTATTATATTTTCAAAAACCATTTTAGTTAAAGTATTTCATAAACCATGCTCTGATACGAAGCCGTAATATCCCCAATCTAGAGGCCCAAAACTAAGCACTACATATGCTGCAATCATCTATAGTATTAACTTTCGATGACTAAATACGGCTATGTTAATGGTATCTATAATATCAGGCGCACTTGAATATGAAACAAACCACAGATTTTCAAAACAACATTTCTTCATTAAACTTCAAAATAGATGTTCCATATTCCTAATACATAATCCCAATACGTTCCCAAGCAAAGATAAAATATACTTATTACAAAATACGCCAAGAGCGGTATATGAAGATACCCCTTGGATGATTAGAGTCATATACTCATAATTGACTTAATAAAAACACAACGGAAATACAAAAAAACATAAAACTACAATTCCTAAATAGCTATTTGTTTGCCTCCTGCATGCCTCCGGTAGCCTTATTCGTCATCCTACTAAGACCTGAAAAAGACCTTAACCCCTCAGCCAACTCAAATCAATTTTGAGCACTCGAGGGTTTAAGAGGAAAACATAAACTTTGAGTTAGACATAAAGCCTGGTGTGAATAATACTATACATCTCAGTTAATAATGTTAAGTGAGACCACGCCGCTTAGCAGAACGGGTTTCCCCTTACTAACATCCTTTTAAAACATATCTTTGCAAAACCATTTCCTACAACCAAAAATGTTTAAATACTATAAATCATCATTATATAAATATACATAAATATCAAGTAATAAACGAACTATCTGTTCAAACACATAAGTTTTGTATGGCTAACTTTAAACCTTTGGCTGACTCGCCCTACCAGACAACATAAAAAAAAATCTAACACCTGTTAGATTCTGCTCTTTTGGACTATCTATCCTTAACTATTTATTAAATACTTCTCTTCGGGATTGTCTGTCCCTAACTTAATCATCTCCCAGGTCTTCCTGATCCCAATGGTTTTTCGGGCTCATCGATAACCTATCTATATACAAACATATATTCCTCGGTGTGTAATCATAATTTTAGTCTACCTGTGACCAAGCCCTATACATTGTAATTTTGGACAATAATTAGCTAGAGCCAATAGCTAATGTATAGGGCGCGACCCTATACCAGTCCAATCTGGTATTCTAATATCTGAGTCATTTTACTTAGGGATATCCTCCCATAATTTTCCTTGAAAATCTCTTTTAAATGATTTAAAATCCTTAAATCAAACTTACACAAGGAAAAAAAATATATTCTTTATGCTTTACTCAAATCACTTTGCCATGGTACATATATATACTTTACTAAAATCACTTTAGTTGATGAAGACATTTAAACATTTGGTAGTATCCCTTTCGATTCCATTGAAAGTACCCCTTTTTAAACTTTCGAAAGCATCTCTTTCAAAACCAAGTAAAACCCTTTAATTATCTAGGCTAGAAGGCCAAATCCTTTCCTCTCGAGACTATACTTCAAACCTTTCGAAATCATTGAAATCATTCCTTTCGAAAGCAATAAAACTTTGGACATCCTACTTTAAAAAACTTTAAAACATTGCCTTAGAAAACCTTGGAAAACCTTCCATTTCAATCCTTTCGAAACCATACAGAAAATAGGACCTTTCGACCTTGTCGAAAGCTACCTTTCGACTCCATCGAAAGCTTTGCTTTCAACCCCTTCGAAAGCTTGGCTTTTGACCTCTTTGAAACCTTTTAGAAAATAGTACCTTTCGAAAGTAATAAACTATTGAAACATAAATCTTTCGAAAGCTCTTTGGGTTCAATTTAAAACATGTGGAAAATTTTCTTTTAAAACCTTTCGACTCCTTCGAAAGTTACCTTTCAACTTTCTCGAAAGCTTAGCTTACGACCCCTTCGAAAGCTTGCCTTCGAAAGCTTTAAAACATTTCTTCTAAAACTATAGGCTCCAGCCTTTTCAATACTCTAAACACCTCTTCCGAAACCTTGGGTTATACTTCAGTTAGAATATAAAAGGGTAAAACATCTAAGTCGAAAGCTTCCTTTCGAAAGCTTGGGAGAAGCGGCTGGTTTTAAAACAAGTATACCTTTCAACCTTGTCGAAATCCAATGACTTCGAAAGGTAGAAAGGCGACAACTTGGGGTTTCGACTCCTTCGAAAGCAAGTTAACCTTTCGACCTCATCGAAAGGTCTAAACCTTTATTTTAATTATTTGACCTAGTCGAAAGCAACCAAGTTGAAAGCTTCTTTTCGAAAGCAAAGCAGGCATTATTTTTTGTTTATAAAACAAACATACTCCAACCTCTTCGACAACTAAAGTGTCCACCAAGTACCCTTCGACCTTGTCCAATAAATTACGTACCAAGTAAATTGATACCATATGCATTGGTTTTGACCTTGTCGAAAGGTCTGGGTCGAAAGCTTTGATGCCGAAAATAGCTGAAACATGTTAAAAGCATGATTTTCTTGTTTTTAACTTAAAAGAGATAACCTTTCAGCTAACCTGCCATTGTTTGTCAAATTCGTATTGGTTAATAAATTCTTTTCAGAAAAGTGCTGCCAATAATTTCAGAAATAAATAATGATTTTATTTTATAAAATGCCCCTTCTCCTTAATTAAATATATAAAACATTTAAGTCCCATACCTTAAATAATTTTATATATTCATCAAAAAATCTATTTTAACATGTTTTCCAATATATAAAAATTTCAACCCCAAATAGTTATTATTTTAGCCGTAAATATTTTATAACCTAATAAATCATTTTCTTCACTAGAAAATTAATATAATATCCACATTAATTCACAGAATTATGAAAATTGATACCCATATCTAAAATATCATTTCTGATCTACATTTAAATTTTCAAGTTATTTGGATGTCATCTAATAGGGTTTTCACATCAAACATATTGTAGAAATTAATACGAACATGTATAATTCATCAACAAACACATATATAACCCTAGTCATCAAAACATGGCATAAACTTGCAAAAACATTTCAGATCCAATCTTAAAACCAAAAACTAAAGGAAATAGGATGTAGCGATCATTCACCTTAGCTTTGAGATTAAAAAATGCGAGATTTGATGTTGAATTAGTTGATTAACTTCTTTCTCTTGAATCCTAGCTTTATCTTCCCTTGAGAAATGGAAATGGTGGTCGGCCTTAATATATTTTAGTTTGATAGAATGAAAATGAACGTGTGTTTCTTTTCCTAAGGGTATAAGTCTTTCCTATCTCTCATTTTGCCCTTCCTTATTTCCTAACACATTAGTTCATGTTGTTTCATTTGATTTTCATTTAACATGGTACGGCTACCCTTAATTAAATCAAATCTCAACCTATTAATCTTTACATTATTTTATTTTATTTAATTAATTAAATGTCCTAAATAATGTTATAAAAATATAGGGTGTTACATGATATTACGGATGACAAAGTTAAGTATCTTGGGAGCGCTGACCCTTGTAAGGGGCTCGGCCTCAACCAATTTGGTGGAGTAGTCGATGGCGACTATGGCATGACTGTATCATCCCTTGGTGTTTGGAAACTTCCTTTCATGTCAATCCCCAAGCAACGAATGGCCAGGGAAAGTCATAGGGGTAAGAAGGGTAGGTGAGGCCATGGGGATCTTAGCAAACTACTAACACCAATTGCATTTCTTGACGTAGTTCATTGAGTCTTTGATCATAGTAGGCCAGTAGTAGCCTTGTAGGGCGACTTTCATTGCTAAGCTTTGCCCTTTGGCATAATGCCCACAAAATCCTTTATGTAGCTCTTCCAAAATTTAGTCCACTTTGAATTTAGACACACTGCTGAAGTGGTATAAGGATACCCCCATCTATAGAGCTTCCCATTCATGATTGTGTAATAAGGAGATTAGTAGAGAACTTTCCGAACTTGTTTGCAGTCGTCAGGATGTTCTTCGTTCACCAAATACTTGATTGAGGGAGCTATCTAGTTTTTCGTAGACAGCTTGTCAACTTCCTTTATTGTTGCCCTTGGCCCTTAGCGGGAGGTGTCTTGAATTCCAATAAGACCCAAGGAGTGACTTCTTCTGGGTTGCTTGCTCTCTTTGCCAGTTGGTCGGCCATGGCATTCTACTCCCTAGGTATTTGTTCCAGCTTAAACTCTGAGAAGGCACTAATTTTTTTCTTGATCTCTTTAAGATACGAGACCGATGTTTTGCCTTTGACCTGAAAGCATACACCAATTTAATTAATGACAAGTGACCAATCGTTCACCACATGGATGGAATCCACACACAACTCTTTTGCAATCCTAAGACCGACTAGGATAGCCTTGTATTTAGCTTCATTGTTGGTTGCCTTGAAAGTGAGGTAAACCGCAAAACAAAGTTATCTTCCTTTGGGGGTGACAATGACCATGCCACCCTTGTCCCTTTCTCGTTAGATGTTCATTCACATACATGCACCATGTTTATTGACAGGTGGTGGTCTCTTCTTCGCGGTTGTCCGGGCTCAAGCACTCGATAATGAAATCTGCAAGGGTCTGGCCCTTGATATAAATGCGGTGCTAGAAAGAGATGTGATGTTTTCCAATCTCGACGGACCACTTTAGTGGATGGCCTACTATATCGAGTCATGTGATAATTTACATCAACGGCTAGTTGGTTAGGACTTTGATGGGATGAGCTTGCAAGTATAGTTGGAGTTTTTGGGCCACCATGAGTAGGCAGAAAGCTAGATTTTTTAACCTTGTGTATCATGTCTTTAGGTGTAACAAACTTTTGCTGAAAATAGTATATCAGTTGTTGGACCTTCTCGTATTCTTTGATCAATGCAGTACCGACCATGTAGTCAGTCACGGTAAAGTATAGGTACAAGTACTCCCCATCGACGGGCTTGGATAGTACCGAAGGAGTAGCTAGGTGTTGCTTCAATTTTTCAAATGCCTTGGTGCACTCATCGTTCCAAGTAAATGAATCTCCTTTCTTGATTAGGTCAAAGAAGGGGAAACACCAGTCAGTAGCTTTCGACATGAATCAGCTCAAAGAAGAAACTATCTCGTTTAAGCTTTGTAGCTCTTTTATGGTTCTAGCGATTTGCATATCTTGGATGTGGGGTTAGCTTCAATCCCCTTGGCACCCACCACATAACCAAGAAATTTTCCTATTTGGATGGCAAAATGACATTTCTTTGGATTCAACTTCATATTGTACCGGCGTAGGATGCTGAAACTCTCGATCAGGTTTTGTGTATGACAACCATCATTTTCTGACTTTACAAGCATGTCGTCCACTTACGCTTCCACGGACTAATTGATCTATTTTGAAAATATGTGATTGATGAGCCATTGGTACATACCGCCCGCATTTTGTAGCTCAATCAGCATGACACAATAGCAATATAGGTCAGCATTAGTGATGAATGAAGTGTGCTCTTGATCCCGGCCGTGCATGGCAATCTGATTGTGCCTGGAATAGGCATCCATGAAAGTAAGGAGTTCACGTCCACTAGTCGCGTCTACTAGCTAATTGATGTGAGGCAATGGGAAACTGTCTTTAGGGTAGGCTTTGTTGAGATAGGAGAAGTTAATGCAAGTTCTCCAAGACCCATTTGGTTTTCTGACTAATAATATGTTAGCAACCTATACCACGCATTCTGCCTCCTAGATGAAGTTGTTGGTCTATAGCTTCTCCATCTCTTCTTTGAGAGCTCGGTGTCATTCTAGTTTGAGGGCTCTGTGATTTTGATGGACGAGAGTTGCCTTTGTATTGATATTGAGTGCACGGTAGATGATCCTTTGATCAATGTTGATTATGTCAGCATTCCCCTAAGAGAAGACATCTTTTCTTTGCTTCAAGAACTTGAACAACTAATCTCTAACTTTCAAGCTAAGCTCGGTGCATATCTGTATGACCTTCTAGGGTCGGTAGTGTCTATGGATATTAACTCAAATAGACTAGCTGGCCTGACTTTAGTGCTTGAATCTCACATGCTAGGATCGAGCAGGTCATCGTCAAGATCAGAGTTAGTCTTTAAGTCACATTGGTCAGGCATGTAAATCATGCACTCTTAGGCATCCCCAACAAGGATAGACATGTGTGCTCGAATTGAGGGGTTGAGGTTGCCCCCGCCTCTCACGGATGAGTCTGGCGGCATTGAGACGGTAGGATTACTGTGTTGGATGCCCCCGCTTTCCATCAGGATGTGACTTGCTCAATCCATGTCGTGATGAGCTCTTTTATTCTTTGGAGAGTGGCCAAGGAGATGGGATCATATCATCCTGGTCTTGTGGGCGGTCCTGGCACGGACCTGAGTGCTGTGGGGCTCGAGGGTTCCCTCCGACGGCCAATTAATGTAGATTCACTGCTTTTGGTGGTCTCGACATGAACCGAATTGCTGATAGGCTCAGGTTTACTCCTCGGTAACACACCGTCGAAAATAGTTTCTTCAAGGGCAAGGAAGGTCCCGGCAAGAGTGTGAGCGTTGATTGACTCGAGCACTCTCCTAGGTGACATGTTGTTGATAACCGTGACTTTATCAGTTAGGTTACTATTTATGGGAGGAGCTATTGATGCTGATGCCTCTGCTTTAGAGTTAGAGGCAGTCTCGACATGAACCAGAGCGTTGATCGGCTCAAGAGTTCTCATGATTGACTCACCGTTGATTGTTGTGAATTATTGTTGAAGCACGAGGACACCCTTCTTTGTTTGCCTGAAGGAGGTCCCGTAACACTCCATAGCTTTTTTTTGTTGCCCCGGATTTCTCCAACCCCGCCTTAGATAGGGAATCTCATGATGAGCCGGATATACAAGACAATTGCATCGATCTTCACAAGGGGTGATGGTCCTAGTAAGAGGTCATAAGTAGATAGAGATCAACTACTACAACGTTTACCTATATTTTTGCATCAGTAGGCTCTTTCCCGATGTGGTCATGAGAGATGTAGTCCACATTGGAACAATGTCGACACTCCCAAAGCCATAGATGGGCAAGGCATAGAGGGTGAGACTAGAGGTAGGAAATTTGAGTGCCTCGAAAACATGTTTGAACATGACATTGACAGAGTTGCCCCCATCCACGAACGCTTGATGTTCATTCACGTTTTTTATTACAAGAGTGATAACCATAGGATCATGATGGGGGTAAGGGATGGCTTCTTTGTCCATAGCACTGAATGTGATGGGTTGATCTGCCTCTAATCTAGGCGCTTTGGACGCTCGGTGTTATAATGAATAGACCATGCAGCTAAACCCACTTCCCTTTGGTATCGAGGTTGTGCTCACCGACTTGCACCAACCGTATAAGGGCTTCCGAAGATGGTCAAAATATCGGCTATAGATATAACATTATTGTTGGGCGGTTAGAGGAATGTCGATTCCTTGATTCTCTATGCGTGACCAATTTTAAGTCAATATTAATAACATGACTTGGCTCGCACACAACATGTATTCTCCCATTATGAACAATAGCTATCTTGATCAGGGTTTCAAGAAACACCCTCTCTCGGATAGTATTAAGAAGATTGTGGCCATATGGGACAGTAGAGTGGATAATGTAAAATATGATAGTTTATGATTTTTGTTTGATGATAGTAAACATATATAAATATTTCTATATGTGTTTGATACAGTACTATTATAAAATTATAGATAGAAGTAAACAAATGCAATCTTATTTCAACAAATGATTTATTTCAATACAATTTTAAATAGTACACATTTACGACATGGCTTTCCACTATTTTTACACTCTCATATACAACATTATTTTTCACTCTCATATACAACACACTCCTATATACAATACACTCACTCACTCGAATTCAATTTGTTATCTTCTTTCTTCAACTATCTTTTCTCCAATCAATAGCTTTGCCTATCAAATAACAACGCAGTAAAAAGGAAAAAGTAACGAATTCAAACTGCAAAAATATAAATAGTTTTTTAAACTTAACATTGCCTAAGTCTATTGGTTTTGTTCTTTTCATATTTTGAAATAGACACCAAAAATATCAATAATGTACATAAGAAACCTACGATATGCACAATGAATCACTATAAATGTCATAAGACCGAGTACATAGACAAAACATACTTACATCAATTCAATTGCAGGGACAAATGAAAGGTCAAGCTAAATAGCTCAACACAAGCAGTGCGAGATCAAGTCAAGCAGCTCAAAACAAACAAAGTGAAGTAATAAGTTCAAAGGCAAGTGCACAAGTGGAGCAATGCACATAAGCATGCAAATAGAAACAGGTGAAAATATGTGCAACCTTGTGCATCACAAAACACAACAGGCATATACACACAAGGATGCATCAATGCACCAAAAGTAAAGACCAGGGTCGAGTACAACAAATGCACTGCAGCATTACCAGGTAAATGCTGCACACAAGGCACAACCAGCTCGACATATTCATGCACACACAAGGATGAACATACAAGGTCAAAAAGGAGCAAAAAACAAACATGCAATTCAAAGGCAAAGTGATGCACAAGATCAAGGCAAACTACAAATTGGACTAAAAGTGGTAGTCCTGATGATGGGTCTTCAAGTGATTCTGCTCTAAAGCTTGCAGTGAGTTAGGAAAATGGGTACACATAAGTTCACAACAAGTAAATGCACATGCATACACAAGTGCACTGGTGCAACAGACGAGTATAACCAGGCAAATGTAGCAACGCAAAAATGCAGCACAATATGCAAATAGGTGCATAATTATAAAGTACAAGAAGTACATGCACACGGTTCAGCATATTCATGCATACACAACAAATGTAGCATACAAAATAGCAATTCATTCGATCAACTTCTACATATAACAGTTCAAATCTCATCAAGTAACAATCAGAGAATCACTCAATGAACTTGATAACATATGCACAAAATAAATAGGAAAATTCGAATTTCATCAACAGTTAGAGTAAAGTCAAAATAGCATATACTGGTTGAAAAAATCTACCGATAGAAAAAATATATATGAATATATATATATATATATATATATTAGAGTTGAACTAGTCAAAAATCAAAACACCATCAATTAGAATATCGATGGTCAAGCACATCAAGTGGAAAATTCAAACCAAAAAATCAAAGCCAAAAATATCCAAAATATATGGAATTTACCCACTATAAAAACCAATCATCATTATTGGCAGATAAACAGTGTAATTTGAATATAAAATCAAAAGGGAAAATAAAATATGTACAAATCAGCATCGATCAATTAACTTGACTTTTAAGCAACCGAGTGCAATCATTACGTAAGCAAAGCAAAGCAATCGATTGATAAGGCAGATGAGGAAAATTATTTTTTCAATCGATTGACAAGAGGAATTGGCAGCTTCGAGAAGCAAAACATAATTCGAGAGAATAAGGATAAAAGGGATCGCCTAAAGGAAGAAAATGAATTAGCAAAATAAAAAGATATATGCTAAACAATTTTTTACTCTATTTTCTTGTTTTTATTTGGGTTGTACCCTGATATATTTAAGCTTGTTAATTAGGGTTGTATTTTTATTCAATTGTATTTTGTTTTTTTAACTTGATAAAACTCTAGTTTGAGGTAGGGTTTTGAGCGTAGGGTTAGAACAATCAAGTTAGCAATAGTCGCAAGGTCTATAAGTGGTCGACTGTTTAACTCTAGTATAAACATTGGGACAGTAGTAGGCAGGTTTTGTCGAAGCTTGGTAAAATTGTATGTCGCTTTTATTTCCGCATTTACCATGTTATTACCTGTGCCGCAATTCTGTGAATTTATTATGAACCCAATTCACCCCTTCTAGGGTTAATTTGATCCTACAAGTGGTATCAGAGCTAGGTAGTAAAATTCACTTTTTTTTAACTATAACTAGTTTTAATAATGCTTTTTCCGAAGGACAATATATTGTAAGGCCAGTCATGTTTAACGGGACTAGTTATTTGTATCGAAAAACTAGGATAAATTTTTTTCTAGATACTATAAATGCATGGGATATAGTTGAAACTGGTTATAATTTGCCTATGGTAAATATGGATGGTCACGAAGTTCTTAAAGAAAAAGATAAGTGGGATGCAAATGAGCTTAGTTTATATCGGTTTAATGCAAA
Source organism: Allium fistulosum (assembly GCA_030737815.1). Classification (NCBI taxonomy): domain Eukaryota; kingdom Viridiplantae; phylum Streptophyta; class Magnoliopsida; order Asparagales; family Amaryllidaceae; genus Allium; species Allium fistulosum. The sequence continues at coordinate 387,371,126 of CM060907.1, read as the reverse complement.
AGCTATGAACTCTATTATTTTTCCCCTAGATAAAATTGAATATAATTTTGTTTCTCATTGTGTGACTGTGCGGGAAATTTGGCATACGCTTAAAGTGACTGATAAAGGTACATCATAGGTCAAGGAATCTTATCTAGCCATGCTTAGCAATGAATATGAGAATTTCGTGATGACAAAAGATAAGAATATAAAAGATATGTATATACGATTTTCAAATATTGTATCCATATCCAAAACACTAGGAAAAGCTTACACAGAATTGGAGATAGTTTGAAAAATTCTGAGGATCCTTCTGAGATGTTTTGAATCAAAAGTGACGGCAATTTAGGAATCCAAAGACTTGAAACAACTTAAATTGGAGGAACTTATAGGAAATCTCATTACTTATTAGATGGAACTGAAATTCAAAGAAGAACATGAAAATGAAATTCAAAAAAGAAATCTATTTCACTAAAAGGTACATCCGATAGTGATGATAATGACAATGTTGCTGTTGAGCTAGCACTAAATATGGACCCAAAAGCATGAAAATCCAGCAATAAACCAACAAATATAAACCAAAATTGTCAAAGTTCTGGACGATTCTGAAGAGGAAGAAATCAATGTCATAGATGTAAGAAGCCAGTCACATCAAGCCAAATTATCCGCAAAATCGACTCGACATGGCAAAGAAACAAATGAGAAGGAGTTTTGCAGCCACTTGGGACGAGAGTGAAGAAGAAGGCGAGGAGAATGCCGATAGTAAGAAAGAAGAAGCCTATATGTGTCTGATGGTAGAATCAAGTGATAGCGACGATGAACCAAATGAGGTGGCGCACATATCCCATGATGATTTGCTTTTGGTATATCACAAGTTAAATGCAACTATAGATAGATTTCATCAACGATAAAATAAACTAGAATCTAAGAAAAATAGTCTACTTGGTATAAATAATGAGTTAGAACTAATGATTGAAAACATTAAAAAGTTTAACTCAGAATGTGAGAAGTCTCAGTCTCTAGAGGAAGAAATTAATAGGTCTAGGACTGAAATTGAAATCCTCAAAAATGAAATTTTGACTTTGAAAAACAAAGATGAAACTAAAAGAGAAAATTCAATTAAAAGATGCACCTCACTTTTAAATGAAATCAATGCTCTTAGATCTAAGGTTAAAAAACTTGAATTTACAATAGGAAAATTTTCTAAAGGAGAAAATTCACTAAATACATTGTTTGGAAGTAAACTATCAGCGAAAATAGAAATGGTCTTAGATATGATAAATTTGAACAAACTAAGTGAAAGACTTATGTTAAAATTTTCAAAAGGAATTTTCAAAGTGTTTAATTTTTGGAAAAATTGGACATAAACAAAATAAATGTTAGTATAGAAACAAACGTAAAACCTTTATACAAATTTGGGTTCCAAATGGAATAAATGAAAATTTCATAAATTTAAACAAGTTTAGGTTCCCAAGGATACAATCGTAAATGCTAAGGGCTTGTTATATAGACGAATTTGGGTACCAAAGGTTGCAAACGAAAATAAGAGTGGTTCTACATTCTTTGTTAGATCACTAGTTTCTTCTAACATTTAGGTACAAAAACGGGCTAATGAACAACTATGATAACTTCGAGTTGTTCTATATATGGTTGAAGAGCAATAATTCCAATGTTACTTAGCCTAGAAAAATAAAGTAGAGATCCACATACTTTGATGAAAAATGTTGAACCAGAACCCGACATCGAAGGTAAGTAAAGGTATGATCTCTAAACCCAATTTTCTTTTCTTATTGTTAATTCTATTTTTTTTAACACTGTTGTGGCATAATTTCCATACCTTTAGCTCCTTAACTCTAGTTTGCAAAATTCAAGATGATTTGGAAAATACTTAGAAAGTTCTATAAATTTTATTTTATATGTTTTCCATAATTTGAATTTAAACCATTGAAAAACTGCAAATCATTCATAATATTGTTTGAAAACTATTTTAGAACTTCTTAACATAGTTGTAGTAATTCGATCATAAGTTGAACATCTTTACTCTGAATTTTGAAATTATTAAAGATCTGCAAAGCTAACTGATAGAACTACAACATTACCACATTGAGTTTTTGCCGATTCATATTGTAAAATCTTGAAAAACAGTAATAATTTCAGTACATTACTTGAAAAGTATCTCCAATTTATGCAAACAAGTTGTAGTATTTTAGTATAACCTTTGAGTGATTCATCATCTTGACTTGAAACAAATTTTGGAGCGTAGAAATTTTAAATATCTAAAAATTTCATGTTTTGTGCTAAATCAAACTACGGACTTAAGGCTTTCAAATAGTAGCTTCAAGTGGACTGAACTTTCAAAACAAAAATGGTCAATTGCTTTGGTATGACTATTAACTTTCATTGCCTTTAATAACGACAAAAAAATTAGTGGCTGGTAATTTTTACTATGTGTGTCTTTGCTTTATATAAATGTTTTTGCCTCTATTTGACATAAATGGCTTTGTTGAAATCTTTTGAAGCAATTCGAGTGATATCTGTGCAGTTAATGCCCCGCTATAATCCTGCTATATCTCATAGCGGATTTCTACTGCTACGATTTTTCCGTATAGTATTTTCGCTTTAAGCACCGCTATTTTCGCTATATCCCGTTATTCCGGCTATATTCCGCTATTTCCGCTATATCTTCTTTAAAAGAAATGAATTGAAAAATAACATTTATACATTATAAAAATTAAGAAATTAATTTATTTAATTTATTTTTTAATATATTTTTAGAAATGAAAATACTCTAATATTCTACTAAATTCAATTATTGTAACGACCCGTACCTTTGTTTATTTTAAGTTATTAAATTTCATGTAATTATTGGATAAAGATGGATGGAAATAAAATTAATGATTTATTTATATTGAGTTATTGGATAATTAAATTGTTTAAAAGTTTAACATTGGAAATTATTTGAATAATTTAATTCTGGATTTAATGTGATTAAAAATGGTATCAGAAATTGATTCAAATTTTTATATAATGAATGAAGATTGTTAATATTTAAAATTGGATTCAGATGCGAATAATTTAAGATTTGAAATTTTATTTTATAAATTAACGAGTTAAAATAGTCATTTTGGCCACTATCTCAGATTTCGACGAAACTAGTTTCATCGGATCCGTAATGGTGAATTATTGTATGGTTTCAAATTTCATAGCGATCGGACTTGTCGTTTGACCGTGCGAGCTTGAAACGCGTAGGAATTCACTTACGAATTTAATTAAAATAATCGACTTTGAAAAGCTATCTTCCGCATACGATCGAATTAGACCTCCGGGCTAGTTTCATTGTGTTCAGAATATGGGTAAAACATTATAAACGCTAGACGACACACCTCATTTGGAGTTCGAGAAGTTTCAAAACGTTTAATGTCAGATATTTTTTCCAAATTAATTAATAATATAATTATCCTCGTCCAAGCCATGTTCTCCTATCATCGCGTACCTCCTTCCATGTCTCCCATTCACTAAACTAGCCGAAATAAAATCGATTGAAGAAATCAAAATAAAATGAAGATAGCAGAAAAATAAAGACGACCCTCGATCTAAAAAAAAAACTCGTTCAAAACCCACGTTCCTTCTTTTCCCGTATATTCCTCATTCTCTTCCTTTTTATTCGAATCGCACACCACTAAAAAAAAGAGAGGAAACGAGATCTCGTTAGAAAAAAAAAGAGAATCAGACGATCGAATGAAAAGGCTGCTACACCGAAGGCTCACGACTACATTCGCACGTGCGACCATAGGGGGGGTGGCACAGAGGCGATTGCGGCGTGGAGGAGCACGCACGAATTTTGATGGCGGCTGCGTCGTTTTAGGGCACTGGAAGGTCGGCAGCAAACGACGATGGCGTGAGGGGATGGAACGAGTGAGGCAAATCAAATTAGGGCTTCTCAAAATTTTCTCGTGCGCGTAAGTACTGGAGACGACGCCTGTGAGCGCGATGGTGATGGAGGCATGATCGAGCGCAGGCGACGACGTTGGTTTTTGCTTATGGTTTGGATTTTGGGGCTTCAACGTGCATACTGGCGACGGTGCGAGCATGTAGAAGGGTGCAGCGATTGGGTGATCAATCATCGGTTGTTAAAAAAAATTTTTGAGTTGAGCGCGATCTGTTGCAGCAGCGAACGTGAGTGAAGGTGAGGCTTATAATTTTTATTAGTTATTTTAGTGTTAATAAATTTTTTTTTACCGTAATATTAATTTTAGCGTATCGTGTTTGTACGAGACCCGTTTGGACGAAGCATATTACATTGGATTTGTATCGGCGAAGACTACAGCTTGGAGTGGTGGTATAATTTATTTGAAGCTGAAATTTATTTTCAGTTTCAAATAGAAGAGGTGAGTGTTTTAACGCTCACGTTTGACTATTAGTTCTTATGTTAGAAAATTAATATTGTGAAATGATTTGAATTGAGTGATGGTGGTTGGATAAATTTGATTTGATATTTAACTGACATCTGAATAAATTGATAGGATTTAGCTTTGACAGTTAAAATTGTTTTAGGATTTTAAACTGGTAGGAAAGTTCCCGATTTATCGAAAATTGATTGACTATTGTGAATATTGATTGTTTGGATGATTGGTTGAGATGGATGCTATTAATTGATATTTTGGTTGTTTGGTATTTATATCTCATGTTATCACCTTGTAAATTTTTAACAGTGTATAAACTGTAAATTGAATTATTTCGAATAAATTAGGGAATGGATTGAAATGATATACCTATGACATCTAGTTGGATTGAATTGATATATATCCATCCTTGAAATTAAATTGAAATAATTATCCACTTGGCCATAGGTTAGAAAATTATTGGACACTGGGTTGGTTAAATTAAATGATTTTAAAAGTTGTTTGAAATTATTTAAATGAATTGATTTTTAAGAATAAAATCCAATTTATGGAATTGAATTATTTTGAACTGAAGCTCGAAATGTTGGAATTTAAACTTGGTAACGAGATTGTTTAATCAATCGAAGTTTAGATTTTTAAGTTAAAAAATTTGAATACGGTGTAAATTTTCGAAAGTTGATTTGTTTTGAAGATTGGTCTTTTATTCAAACTCTGAATATTTCTAAGAAAACTTGATATGAAATGATATTTCAAATTTGAGTTTGGAATTGAAAATTTTGGTATTGAATGTAAATTTGATTTAAGTGTTTAAATCGATATTTTGAGATCGAATTCGGGATTGGAACTTAAATTGGAAATTAATTTGAAATTGGAATTTAAATTAATTTGAAATTGGAATTTAAATTAATTTGGAATTGGAAATTAATTTGAAATTAAAATTTAAATCAATTTGGAAATGAAATATGTAATTTAAAGAAATTTTTGAATTGAAACCGAAATTTACGTGGAATCGGAATTGAATCGATTAATCGAAATGGTATTTGGAATTGATTTGGGTAGGAAATTGGGAAATTGACCGGTTTGATTTTGGGATTGTTTTTTTAAAATGAATATTTTAGTATAAATTATCTAAAATCTATATTCTTTAAATATTCGAATTATTTTGATTTTCCAAACTATTTTACTATGTAAACCATTTTTATATTCAAATTATTTCGATTAAAATATTTAAATATTTTCTATTAAGCTATTTTTGACTATTTAACTATTTTAAACTATTTAAACTATTTTCTAAAATTCAAATTGGTTAAAGGGTAAATTGTTTATATGTAAATCTTAGATTTAATACGAACTAGGTTAAAAGTGAAGATTATAACCTAAATTGACTTCGAATCAAATTTTGGTAGTGAAATCGATTTATCGAACAAAAGTGATAATTTTGAATAAATGATAATTTTGAAATGAATTTGATTTTAAAGCGAATATATGATTTCGAAATGGTTTTGATTTTGAAACAAATATGATATTTTGATATCAAGTGCAAATTGTTTCGAAATTTAAAAGAACCAACCGGTGTGTAAAATGACGATTGGTTGTTAAAGAGACCGGAGCCTCTTATTGAAATACTCTCTTTCAATATTGGAACCACTTTGACAACCGTGTACGTGGTGGATGATATCCAAAATGTAGTGGTTGAATTGGCGACGTTTACTGGAATGAAGTAAGAGAACGATGATGGATAGCCTTGACATTCGTGTCATAATTTAAATGACTAAAATAGGAGCCTATGTCTGGCCATTGAGGTTAGCTACCTCTAGCGACGTTGATCCCTCGTATTACTATTGTGATTTCGTATTCGATGGTGCACCTTTTGTCGTTTGGATTGATTGTCGCAGTCGGCCATGGATAGGTTACGACCAGCCAAAAAGGGTAAACTGGTAGAATCCTACCTTGGGCATTGCCTCACGTGCCTTGTCATATTTATCCTTATACGAGCCCATTACGACTTTGGTTTAAAACTGTAAAAATGTGTTAAGGTGGATCAATGTAAAGCCTTAACGCTATTTTGATATTTATTTTACTGATAGACATTATCTATTATAGCGTGTACTATTATATATAAATAGTTTAACGGATCCTTAGGAGATGGAAAATCCCATAACATCTCTTAAGTTATTGCACTCATATTTGTGATATTGATTTGACTTACATAAGGGTATTTTAGTCCTGACTCGAGTGTTTTGTCTTTTCATTACGCTCGGGTTAGTCCTGAGTTTTTTTTCCCAACATATTGAAGATTATTCTCTGGAGGACGAAGATGGAGTTTTGGTATACTACTACTATTATTATACCCTACATCATGCGATCCTACTGTATTGATTATTTATCCCTGATGTATATATATATATAACTCTGATAAATGTATATAGATTAAAATCAAATGTATAGTAAACAACTTCATGAATTGTTTATTTGATTATTGTATTTTATCGTTTCCGCTGTGGGATTCTGTGTTTTGTTTTCTTCTTCTCTTCTTATTTTTCTTATTTAACCCCATTGATTATCTACGTTCCGGTTTGTTTGAGTTGGACATGTGTGGATTATTGTCGATTTAAACCTTCTGAAATGTGGGTCGTCACAGTTGGTATCGGAGCCAGGTTTAGCGATAACCTTGGCTTTATGGGGTTTTGACTCATTAGAGATAGGGTAGTAATACCCTAGAATGAGTCTGTTTGAGTGTATATATATGAGAGAGCGTACTTGTTAATGTTATAAATTGTTTTATATTGTGTTTACTTATCCGTTGAGTTGTTTATGAATTCTGGTCGATGTGCGGGACGCCGTGTCATCGATAGGGGTTTCTAAACACTTAAACGAGGCAAGTCGACATAATATCGTTTTAAAATTGGATAATGAAATAATTTTAAATAATTATATTATTATATTATATAAAGTGATAATTCTTAATGAATGAGTTCATTGAGGATAATAATATTTAATTATCATCGATTATTGGTTGAATTAAAAATAAAACGAATACTTAGTGAATTTTATTTTGTAAAGCATTGATAATTAAATTGAATTGAAATATAATTGCAATAAAAATTGGTTAAAATGACCAAATGTAAATTAATGGAATTTTTTTGAAAATAGTTTAAGGAAATTTGTATAAGTATATTTTAAAATAACATATAAATAGAAATGATTTTTAAAATTAAGAATTTTAGAATTTTAAATCCGTTTTTTTTCAAAATTTGTTTTCGAAGCCTTCAAAAATTAATATGAATATTATTTAAAAGAATTTGACGAGAAAAATATTTTGAAAGGATTTTTGGAAGAAACAAAAGCATTAAACTCGCTTGGTCGCTGGGAAATAATTATGGGGATGACTGCAGCATCGCCAGTGTTCATTTCCGAGTTTTGAGTGAGAATTGATACCGAAAGAAATTTATTTTCGATTAAAACAAGTTTTGATTGTGAAAATATTCTAAATATGATTTGATAAATTTATGAAAATAGTTTTGTACTTATAACTGAGAATAGTATAAAAGAAATTAGCTTGTAACTTATATATTTGAAAAAAAGAAATAAGTTTATAACTTATAAATTTAAATAGGAAAATGAAACCAAATTTAAATGGTTAAAAGTTTGGTTAAACTAACAGATGAAAGAAAACTTTAAATTTGAGATACAAATAAAATAATTGGCCTAGCATTATAAACTAAATGGAGTTAATAAAATGAAGTAAATAAAATACATTTAACCCAAGAAGCTTTAATGAAAAAATGGAATGATAAGAAATTTAACTTGAATAAGATTTAAATAAAATGAGTAATAGATTAAAATGAAATGATGTTCAACTAAATAAGTTGAATTGGATATTAAATGAAATTGGATAAATTAGTAAAGTGAAAAAAATTTCATATAAACTATAAAATGAATTAATAATAACTTAAGATATGGAGTAATAAAAATAAAAGTGAGTTGTGTTGTATAAAATATTTATAATGAACTTAAATAATTTTTAAATGAGGTTAGTAAAATAAAAATGAGGAAGATATACCAAGTGGAAAAAAAATTTAGCTTAAGCATAGTTGAGTGGAATAATTTTATAAATGATTCACAAATGAATTTATATGAAATAGGTTAAAAAAAAGTGAAACAAATTGGAACTTCATAAATTGAATTGAATAAAAAGTGAATATAATGAATTTGTAATGAATGTTAATAAAATTGAAACAAATCGATGGAATGTAAATAGTATATTGAATTGTAATAAATCAAATGTGAATGCAATAAATATTGATCGAAAGAAAGAATGAATTGAAACCAAATTTGTTGAATGTAAACTAATTAAAAGTGAATGAATTGAATATAACTCCATTGTATGATTAATGAAATAAATATTAATTAGTGATTGTGAATCAATGTAAAATATATGGAATGTGGTATGAAATTAAATTACTTCTTAAGTGTAATTAATTATATGAATTATTGGAATGAAATAATGAAGTGAAGAAAAAAAATGTAACCATAAACGAGTGTAAATTAATAGAATGTAAATTTATTAATATTGAAAATTGCATGCAAATCAATTAGAAGTAAATAAATTGAATGAAAAATCAATTGAATGTGAATCTAATTGAATATAAGTTGTTGAATGCAAATAAAATTGAAATGAATCAATGACAATGTTAATGTAACGAATGTTAATAAGGAATGAATGGAATAAATAAAAGTTGACATTGGATAATACTATTCACATGGTTATAAATTAAATTGGATTAATTGGACGTATATTGATAGTTGGATGATTTTTTTGTTGCAAACCATTGTTATTACCGTTTTGATTGCATATGATTGTTGTATGTTATGTATTCGTGATTGTTTGTTTTGTTTGGATTCAAAATCTATGTAAAATATATATGTTAGACTTATACATGTTTCTGTATCATTATAAGTAACTAACATTCCAAATTGAGTTGAGATAGGTACATACGAAGACTGTTGGACGTATACGTGAATTATTATATGCTTTGCTTGCTTAATACGAGAGAACTCGCTCGTATTATAAATAATAAGGTACGTATCTCGGATTACATACCGCGATTTTATATTTTTGCCCTTCGGGATGCCTCATCATTGAGATGAGATGTATATTTGATATATATTGGCTATATTTGTGTTATATATTAAATTGTAAAAAATTTCGATCGAGCCGCGCAAAGGAGACTCTGCCGAAATTTTCCATAAATCCAGGAGTTAGAAAATTTTTTTTGAAGTTTTAAAAAGTTTTATAAACTTGTTTTTCTATATAAGTTAATTATTTTGTGAAAAATATATTGTATGTTAAATTACGTACTAAGTCCCTTTTCGAGGACGAAAAGTTTTGAGTGAGGGAGTATGTAACGACCCGTACCTTTGTTTATTTTAAGTTATTAAATTTCATGTAATTATTGGATAAAGATGGATGGAAATAAAATTAATGATTTATTTATATTGAGTTATTGGATAATTAAATTGTTTAAAAGTTTAACATTGGAAATTATTTGAATAATTTAATTCTGGATTTAATGTGATTAAAAATGGTATCAGAAATTGATTCAAATTTTTATATAATGAATGAAGATTGTTAATATTTAAAATTGGATTCAGATGCGAATAATTTAAGATTTGAAATTTTATTTTATAAATTAACGAGTTAAAATAGTCATTTTGGCCACTATCTCAGATTTCGACGAAACTAGTTTCATCGGTTCCGTAATGGTGAATTATTGTATGGTTTCAAATTTCATAGCGATCGGACTTGTCGTTTGACTGTGCGAGCTTGAAACGCGTAGGAATTCACTTACGAATTTAATTAAAATAATCGACTTTGAAAAGCTATCTTCCGCATACGATCGAATTAGACCTCCGGGCTAGTTTCATTGTGTTCAGAATATGGGTAAAACATTATAAACGCTAGACGACACACCTCATTTGGAGTTCGAGAAGTTTCAAAACGTTTAATGTCAGATATTTTTTCCAAATTAATTAATAATATAATTATCCTCGTCCAAGCCATGTTCTCCTATCATCGCGTACCTCCTTCCATGTCTCCCATTCACTAAACTAGCCGAAATAAAATCGATTGAAGAAATCAAAATAAAATGAAGATAGTAGAAAAATAAAGACGACCCTCGATCTAAAAATAATAATAATAATAAAACTCGTTCAAAACCCACGTTCCTTCTTTTCCCGTATATTCCTCATTCTCTTCCTTTTTATGCGAATCGCACACCACTAAAAAAAGAGAGGAAATGAGATCTCGTTAGAAAAAAAAAGAGAATCGGACGATCGAATGAAAAGGCTGCTACACCGAAGGCTCGCGACTACGTTCGCACGCGCGACCATAGGGGGGGTGGCTCAGAGGCGATTGCGGCGTGGAGGAGCACGCACGAATTTTGATGGCGGCTGCGTCGTTTTAGGGCACTGGAAGGTCGGCAGCAAACGACGATGGTGTGAGGGAATGGAGCGAGTGAGGCAAATCAAATTAGGGCTTCTCAAAATTTTCTCGTGCGTGTAAGTACCGGAGACGACGCCTGTGAGCGCGATGGCGATGGATGCATGATCGAGCGCAGGCGACGACGTTGGTTTTTGCTTATGGTTTGGATTTTGGGGCTTCAACGTGCATACTGGCGATGGTGCGAGCATGTAGAAGGGTGCAGCGATTGGGTGATCAATCATCGGTTGTTAAAAAAAAATTTGAGTTGAGCGCGATCTGTTGCAGCAGCGAACGTGAGTGAAGGTGAGGCTTATAATTTTTATTAGTTATTTTAGTGTTAATAAATTTTTTTTTTTACCGTAATATTAATTTTACCGTATCGTGCTTGTACGAGACCCGTTTGGACGAAGCATATTACATTGGATTTGTATCGGCGAAGACTACAGCTTGGAGTGGTGGTATAATTTATTTGAAGCTGAAATTTATTTTCAGTTTCAAATAGAAGAGGTGAGTGTTTTAACGCTCACGTTTGACTATTATTTCTTATGTTAGAAAATTAATATTGTGAAATGATTTGAATTGATTGATGGTGGTTGGATAAATTTGATTTGATATTTAACTGACATCTGAATAAATTGATAGGATTTAGCTATGACAGTTAAAATTGTTTTAGGATTTTAAACTAGTAGGAAAGTTCCCGATTTATCGAAAATTGATTGACTATTGTGAATATTGATTGTTTGGATGATTGGTTGAGATGGATGCTATTAATTGATATTTTGGTTGTTTGGTATTTATATCTCATGTTATCACCTTGTAAATTATTTACAGTGTATAAACTGTAAATTGAATTATTTCGAATAAATTAGGGAATGGATTGAAATGATATACCTATGACATCTAGTTGGATTGAATTGTTATATATCCATCCTTGAAATTAAATTGAAATAATTATCCACTTGGCCATAGGTTAGAAAATTATTGGACACTAGGTTGGTTAAATTAAATGATTTTAAAAGTTGTTTGAAATTATTTAAATGAATTGATTTTTAAGAATAAAATCCAATTTATGGAATTGAATTATTTTGAACTGAAGCTCAAAATGTTGGAATTTAAACTTGGTAACGAGATTGTTTAATCAATCGAAGTTTAGATTTTTAAGTTAAAAAATTTGAATACGGTGTAAATTTTCGAAAGTTGATTTGTTTTGAAGATTGGTCTTTTATTCAAACTCTGAATATTTCTAAGAAAACTAGATATGAAATGATATTTCAAATTTGAGTTTGGAATTGAAAATTTTGGTATTGAAAGTAAATTTGATTTAAGTGTTTAAATCGATATTTTGAGATCGAATTCGGGATTGGAACTGAAATTGGAAATTAATTTGAAATTGGAATTTAAATTAATTTAGAATTGGAAATTAATTTGAAATTGGAATTTAAATCAATTAGGAAATGAAATATGTAATTTAAAGAAATTTGTGAATTGAAACCGAAATTTACGTGGAATCGAAATTTATTCGAGTTGGAATCGGAATTGAATCGATTAATCGAAATGGTATTTGGAATTGATTTGGGTAGGAAATTGGGAAATTGACCGGTTTGATTTTGGGATTGTTTTTTTAAAATGAATATTTTAGTATAAATTATCTAAAATCTATATTCTTTAAATATTCGAATTATTTTGATTTTCCAAACTATTTTACTATGTAAACCATTTTTATATTCAAATTATTTCGATTAAAATATTTAAATATTTTCTATTAAGCTATTTTTGACTATTTAACTATTTTAAACTATTTAAACTATTTTCTAAAATTCAACCTGGTTAAAGGGTAAATTTTTTATATGTAAATCTTAGATTTAATACAAACTAGGTTAAAAGTGAAGATTATAACCTAAATTGACTTCAAATCAAATTTTGGTAGTGAAATCGATTTATCGAACAAAAGTGATAATTTTGAATAAATGATAATTTTGAAATGAATTTGATTTTAAAGTGAATATATGATTTCAAAATGGATTTGATTTTGAAACAAATATGATATTTTGATATCAAGTGCAAATTGTTTCGAAATTTAAAAGAACCAACCGGTGTGTAAAATGACGATTGGTTGTTAAAGAGACCGGAGCCTCTTATTGAAATACTCTCTTTCAATATTGGAACCACTTTGACAACCGTGTACGCGGTGGATGATATCCAGAATGTAGTGGTTGAATTGGCGATGTTTACTGGAATGAAGTAAGAGAACGATGATGGATAGCCTTGACATTCGTGTCATAATTTAAATGACTAAAACAGGAGCCTATGTCTGGCCATTGAGGTTAGCTACCTCTAGCGACGTTGATCCCTCGTATTACTATTGTGATTTCGTATTCGATAGTGCACCTTTTGTCGTTTGGATTGATTGTCGCGGTTGGCCACGGATGGGTTGCGACCAGCCAGAAAGGGTAAACTGGTAGAATCCTACCTTGGGCATTGCCTCACGTGCCTTGTCATATTTATCCTTATACGAGCCCATTACGACTTTGGTTTAAAACTGTAAAAATGTGTTAAGGTGGATCAATGTAAAGCCTTAACGCTATTTTGATATTTATTTTACTGATAGACATTATCTATTATAGCGTGTACTATTATATATAAATAGTTTAACGGATCCTTAGGAGATGGAAAATCCCGTAACATCTCTTAAGTTATTGCACTCATATTTGTGATATTGATTTGACTTACATAAGGGTATTTTAGTCCTGACTCGAATGTTTTGTCTTTTCATTACGCTCGGGTCAGTCCTGAGTTTTTTTCCCCAGCATATTGAAGATTATTCTCTAGAGGACGAAGACGGAGTTTTGGTATACTACTACTATTATTATGCCCTACATCATGCGATCCTACTGTATTGATTATTTATCCCTGATGTATATATATAACTCTGATAAATGTATATAGATTAAAATCAAATGTATAGTAAACAACTTCATGAATTGTTTATTTGATTATTGTATTTTATCGTTTCCGCTGTGAGATTCTGTGTTTTGTTTTCTTCTTCTCTTCTTATTTTTCTTATTTAACCCCATTGATTATCTACGTTCCGGTTTGTTTGAGTTGGACATGTGTGGATTATTATCGATTTAAACCTTCCGAAATGTGGGTCGTCACAGTTATGTTATATAAGAGTTTTATGTTTATTTACAATATATTCACAGAGATTGTTATTTAAAATTATTTATGTATTAATTATAATTCAATTGAATGTTAATTTTTCATTTAGTTACCATTTATATATTTGTAAAAATATTAAGTACGAGTTTTATATGCTATTTTAGAGTCATCCGCTATATCCCCGCTCTATCCCTGCTATGACTTTTTACAACTTCGCTGCATTGAATATGCCAAGCACTTTAACTGCACAGAGTGATATTTAGGAGTACACGGTCTACTTCTTTAATAATATATCAATTTGGGCAACTAGAGTACAAGTGGTATTAGGTATCACTTCATCTGAGATCATATTTATATTTTCAACTGATTTTAAAATTAGCAGACATTTTTTTACAAAAGCCCTTGCAGAAAATGGATTTTCATAATTTTTCTTTTTGGATCTAGAAATTTTTTCAAATAACTCAGATTTTTACCTTGATTTCCATGAATCAAAATAATCTTGTTTACTTTTGTAGGGGATTTACTCTAGAAAAGATGGTGTTGATTGCTTGAACCTTTTGAAATTTGTCAAAAATTATTAATAGTGATTGAGAAAGTGGTGGATAGTTATTAAATTATACTTCACGGCGAGAGGAAGTATATGTTAAAAGTTTCATGAAAATTGAATAAGTTTTTTATTATTTTTAAAATTGGTACATATTCCATGATCATTTCTATCACTATCATCCTTCTCCATACACCAAAATTTAATATAGCGTGCAGAGGTTGGTATTTCAAAACAAGGAATTATATTTTTAAGTGTAATTATAATTCTATCCTAAAGTATTCACTTTCATTTAGAAGTCCTTACGGTTATGCATAGGTGAATAACTTTAACATCTAGATTTATGCTTCCATTCTCATTTAAAAGTCCTCACGGTTATGTATGGATAGAACTCATATACAAGAGAGGGATAAATATTCAAGTAGTTTCTAACTTCATTTAAAAGTCCTTATGGTTATGCATGGTTAGAAAATGTTTAACATTCTTTTTTAAGTAACTACTAATCTCATTTAGAAATCTTAATAGTTATGCATGGTTAGAAAGTGATTAACATTTTTTGTATAATATTTAAAATAGCAAATTATAAAATTTTCCTTTATTAAAAATACCACACTACCGTCAGTGTATAAATTTCTCCTAAACTGCTATCCAATCGTCACTCTAAAGTGGAATTTGTATCTAATAAATAAATTATTATGATTTTTGTTTCATTAATTGTAATTTGCAATATATATTCTTCCCTATATGATTTACGATTTTAATCAAAATTCATCATTTTTCCATTTATTATTATTATTTTGATGATAAAAAAAGAGGGAGAGAGATTAAGATTTTAGTGGTTGAGTAATAACCCTATTGATATTCAAGGGTTGTTTTTATTTTTCGACGGTTGTTTTTGCAATTATTTTGACAATCAACTATTTTCATTGCATGCATCTGTGTAGGAGGACTCTAGTTGTAGGTGGAGTATGTAAATAGGGAGAGCTTGTTCACAACACATCAAACACATTTGCTATGCACAAAATCTTAATATATGTCTGTGATCATCAAAAATGGAAGATTGTAGAATATAATAGTTTATGATTTTTTCATGATGATAATAAACATATATATATATATATATATATATGTATGTATGTATGTATGTATGTTTCTAAATGTTTGATACAGTACTAATATACAATCAAAGATAGAAGTAAACAAATGAAATTTTATTTCAATAAATGATTTATTTCAATACAGTTTCAAATAGTACACATTGACAACATAGCTTCTACTCTATTTTACATTCTTATACACAACATTATTGTTCACTCTCATATACAACACACTCTCATATACAATACGCTCACTCGCTCACTCGAATTCGATTTGTTATCTTTTGGTTTCAACTATCTTCTCTCCAATCAACTGCTTTGCCTATCAAATAATAACGCAGTTAAAAGGAAAAAGAAACAAATTCAAACTACAAAAATATACATTGTTTTTTGAACTCAACATTGCCTCGGTCTATTGGTTTTATTATTTTCATATCTTGAAATAGACACCAAAAATATCAATAATGTACACGTGAAACCTACGATATACATAGTGTATCACTGTACATGTCATAAGGATGAGCACATACACAAAACATACTTGCATTAATTCAATTGCAGGGACAAATGCAAGGTCAAACTGAATAGCTCAACACAAGTAGTGCACGATCAAGCCAAATAGCTCAACACAAATAAAGTGAAGCAACAAGTTCAAGGGCAAGTGCACAAGTGGAGCAATGCACACATGCATGCAAATAGAACTGGGTGAAAATATGTGCAACCTTGTGCATCAAAAATCACAACAGACATATACACACAAGGATGCATCACCACACCAAAAGTCAAGACCAGGATCGAGTACAGTAAATGCATAGTAGCATTACCAGGCAAGTGTTGCAAACAAGGCACAACCAGTTCAACATATTCATGCACACACAAGGATGAACACATAAGTTCAAGAGGGCGTAAAACACAAACATGTAGTTCAAAGGAAAAGGGACGCACAAGATCAAGGCAAACTGCAAATTGGGCTAAAAGTGCAATCCCTGATGATGGGTCTTTAAGTGATCATGCTCTAAAGCTCATATTGAGTGATTTTAGGAACACATAAGTTCATAACAAACAAATACACATGCATACACAAGTGCACTGGTGCAACAGACCAGCATAACCAGGAAAATGCAGCAGCACAAAATGTAACCGGGTGCACAATTATGAAGTACAAGAACATGCACATAGTTCAACATATTCATTCATACACAAAAAATGAAACATGCAAAAAAGAAACTCATTCAATTAACTTCTACATACAACAGTTTAAATCACCTCAAGCAACAATTAGAGAATCACTCATCGAACTCGATAACACGTGCATAGATAAACATGCAAACTCAAGTTTCATCAACATTTAGAACAAAATCAAAACATCATATATTGGTTGAAAAAAATCTACTGATAGAAAAATATATATGAATATATATCAGAGTTGAACTAGTCAAAAATCAAAACATCATCAACCAAAAAATCGACGGCTAAGCTAATCAAGTGGAAAAATTCAAACCGAAAAATCAAAGCTAGAAATATCCAAGATATATGGAATTGATCCACTATAAAAACCAATCATCATCATCGGTAGATAAACAGTCAAATTCAAATAATAAATCAAAAGGGAAAAATAAAATTCATACCGAATCAGCATCAGTCAATTAACTCGACGCTTGAAGTAACCGAGAGCAATCATCACATAAGCAAAGCAAAGAAATCGATCGACAAGGCAGACAAGGCGAATTATTTCTTCAATCGACTGACAAGAGGAATCGGCAGCTTCGAGAAGCAAAAAACCCTAATTCGAGAAAATGAGGATAAGGAGGATCGCCTGAAGGAAGAAAATGAATTACCAAAATAAAAGGATACAGCTACGTAATTTTTTACTCTGCTACCTTATTTTGTTTGGGTCATACCCTTATATATTTAAACTTCTTAATTAGGGTTGTATTTTTATTTTAATTGTATTTTTTTTAACTTTCTAGTTATAACAAGGATCGAGCTTCGAGGCGTAGTTCGAGAAATTCTCAACTCGAGGATAGAGTTGAAGCAGGGTTTTGAGCATAGTGTTAGAACAATTAGATTAGCGATAGTCGTAAGCTTATAGAGTCTATAAGCGGTCGATTGTTTAATTCTAGTAGAAAACTTGGAGGCAGCAGTAGGTAGGTTTTGCTGAAGCTGGGTAAAATTATGTGTCATTTTTATTTCTGCTTCTACTCTATTATTACCTATGCTGCAATTTTTGTAAATATATTATAAACCCTATTCAGCCCCCTTCCTCTAAGCTTAATTCGATCCTACAGATAGAGGTTGTTTCAGCCATTTTAGGGGGTCGAGGACCGAAGTTAACAGTCGTCTGAGAAAATGAGTATCGTGTTGACGATAAACATAGGGAAGGGACTAAGAAAATGATGGAGACAGCCGAAATTCCTTTATATCTTGGTTGTACAAGCCACACAATCTTGTCTGCTACAATACTTCTTTATAAACATACGGCTCGAAATGGTATAACCGATACAGCATTTACAGAACTTCTTAAGCTCATCAAGGATATGCTACCTAAGGAAAATAAGCTTCCCGATTCCACATACGCAATAAAGAAGTTGATTAAATCATTTGGTTTAGGTTATAGGAATATACATGCATGCGTAGATGATTGTTGTCTGTTTAGAAAAGAGCTTGCACATCATGATTTTTGTCCTAAATGTGGCAAATCTCGTTGGAAAAAGAACAAAACAAGGAAGATGGAAAACAATCCAAAATACCTATGAAGGTTTTGAGATACTTTCCACTTATACCAAGGTTGAAAAGAATGTTCATGTCGCCAGAGACATCCGAACAATTAAGATGGCATAGCAAAAATAAAAGAGAAGATGGCAAACTGCAACATCCCGTAGATTCCTCTCAGTAGTCTACTATTGATAGAATGTATCCTTCCTTTGCATCTGATCCACGAAATTTGAGGCCTGGCCTTGCTAGTGATGGCTTTAACCTGTTTGGAGATTGGAATTCGACATATAGTTGTTGGCCGGTGTTTCTTGTTGCTTATAACTTCCCTCCATGGCTTTGTATGCATAAAGATAATATGATGCTATCTTTATTAATTCCAGGCCCGCGACAACCAGGAAATGATATCGATGTCTATCTGCAACCACTAATTAAAGATTTGAACAAATTGTGGAATAAAGGGGTAAAGGTGTATGATGCATATACTCGTAGCGAATTTAGACTAAATGCAATTCTGATGTGGACAACACATGATTTTCCAGCTTATGGAAATTTAGCAGGTTGCACTGTAAAACGTAAAAGAGCATGTCCTGTTTGTGGCATTAATACATGTTCGATTTAGCTACCATTTAGTAAAAAATGCGCATACTTGGGCCCATAGACGATTTCTTGCACCTAATCATGAGTACCGCAATCGAAAAAAATTATTTGATGGAACCGTAGAAAATAGACAAATGCCTCCAATACATACCGGTGCCCAAATCTTTGAGGATGTTAAAGATATTGTTAATGAGTGGGGGAAAAAACAAAGGAGGAAGAAACAGATAGTAAGAAAAGAAAGCGGCGGGAAGTAAAGAAGAAAGGAATCCAAATGTGGAAAAAGAAGTCCATTTTTTTTTATTTGCCTTATTGGAAGGTAAAATATAGCTAAAAATAAAATGTCTTTACATTTTCTATCCATGTCTAGTAATTAGTATTTTACTATCAATTTATTATATACATTTTTTGATTTTTGTAGGCACTTCCTTTGCGTCACAATTTAGATGTAATGCATGTTGAGAAAAATATTTGCGAGAGTATTCTTGGTACATTGCTTGATATCAAAGGAAAATCAAAAGATGGAATTGCTTCACGTCAAGACTTGGAAGCCATGCGTATAAGGAAGAAGTTGCATCCTATAGATATTGGAAGTAAAGTATTACTTCCTGCTATGCCATGCACCTTGACAGACCAAGAAAAAGAGATCTTTTACGATAGGATGAGGAATTTGAAGGTGCCTGATGGGTATAGCTCAAATATTGGAAAATGTTTTGCAAAACAGGACAAAATTTCAAGTCTTAAGTCTCATGATTACCATGTTTTGTTGCAACAACTGTTGTCTGTAGCATTGAGATGACTTTTGCCTATAGGCACAAGGAACGCATTATTGCGATTATGTTCATTTTACAATGATATATGCCAAAGAGTGCTTGATAGAGATAAATTAGAGTCCATGGAGAATCAAGTCGCGTTAACATTATGCGACCTTGAGAGATTCTTTCTCCCTTCCTTTTTTGACATCATGATTCACTTAACGGTGCATTTAGGGAGGGAAGCAAGAATTTGTGGACCGGTACAATACCGGTGGATGTATCCATTTGAAAGGTAAATTTTTTAAGAGTACTTAACACAATTACTAAAATATGCACTTATGAAAGCATTTTATGCTCATATCTTGATTGTAGGTATATGAAAATACTAAAGGGTTATGTTAAAAATCAAGCCCGACCTGAAGGGTGCATAGCTGAGCGCTATTCTGCCGAAGAATGCATTATGTATTGCGCTAGATATATTGAATATAGGTATGAATTTGGGGAAAGAAAAAATCGGAATGAAGTGCGACAAAGTGATTCCATACTCGATGGACGTCCTATTTCCAAAGGAAAACCCATATTACTTTCTGAGGAGGTGGTTAATGTTGCTCATCGGTATGTGTTGTTCAATACCGATGAAGTGGAGCCGTACATAGAGTAAGTATAACTTCAATTCGATCATTCTATATGGATGAAAATAAATTTTAACTTGTATCTTTGCATATCCAGAATGCGCAAGGAGGAGTTGAAACGTTTGCACCCTCAGCTTTTACAAGACGATGTGGAATTTTCAAAACTGCATTCAGAGACTTTTAGTTATTGGTTTGGAAAAAAGGTTGAAATACATTTTTACGTTTGAACAATTAAGCTTCATATATGCGTATATTGCTGTCATATATTATATACAACATTATATATATGTCCAGGTTAAAGATGAAAGAAATGTTTCAGATGTCGGCGAAATAATAAAATGGCTTTCGTATGGGCCTCGATCGCAAGTAGTTTCTTATACTGGCTATATTATCAACGGACGACGTTTCCATACTAAAGACTATGAGAACTCTACGCAAAATAGCGGTGTTTCCATTGAGGCGAATACTATTCGTGCAAATGGATCTGTTGAGAAAATTATTTATTATGGCATCTTACGTGAGATTTTGTTGTTGGACTACCGTTTATTTCAAGTTGCTTTGTTTAAGTGTGATTGGGCAAATATTTATCGTGGAGTCAAGGTTGAAGATGAATTTACATTAGTTAATTTACATCAGTTCCAAAATCAATTTGCAAGCGATCCTTTCATCTTAGCAACACAAGATGTACAAGTGTTTTTCTCTAGAGAAAGTAGTTCTTCAAATTGGTATGTTGTTTTGAAAGCACCTCCTAGAGGTTTTCATGAATTAGAAAAATACGAGGAGGAGGAAAACTCAACTAGTAAACCACTAAATGAGTCGCTACTTAATGATAGAGATGTCGATAATGGAGATGAAAGTTACGTAAGGAAGGACTGCGATGGCATTTTGGTATGAATAAACATTCATTGTTAATATCTTGTTTTATATGTAGTCATATGCCTTAAAGTCTTTAATTGTGTAGTTATGTCTTATATGTATCTTACTTGATGAATTTTATATATGAGTATGTTTAGAATAATGTTAGAGCCTTAGTTAATTTGTTTGATATTAACATAGTCCTTACATATCAAATTATACTAATTAGAATGATAATAATTTTTTACATGTTATGATTTTTTTTCCAGGTTGATCACTTGGTAAAAGAAGCTTGAACTTGTTGCATCCATAGGTGACGACGAGCAACATCGAGGAGAGGTAATTGTTTTGAACTTTGTATATTATGCATTTCAACTATCAATTCTTATTTAGAATCCATATTTAGAATATATTTTGGCAATAGATGCGAAATATGTGTAATATAGTTTAGAATTCAATTTCCTTTTCATTTAAAGGTCTTATTCTAACAGACCGCAGGCAATTCTACATTTTTAGAATAAGAGAAGCATTAAAATTTAAAGTTATTGTTTAGTCAATTAATTGTATTAACAAGTAGTGACTGAACGCACAGAAATACTATCAAACTACAATTTTTTGTTGATTTATTAAATATTTACACTTAATTAAATACCAGATTCATACCTTTTAGAATCGTAAAATGATTTGTTCTAGAACTACTTGCTGATTTGTTGTATTTCTGATCTCAAAGTAATAAATTGTGCTAAATTTTCTAATTTTAGAGCTTGAAGCAAGTAAATAAAAAATTGAAGAAGCAAAGTCTTGCTGCACTTGCAGCTGCTCATGGTCTAACTGAGGCTAATGGTGGTATTAGAATCTCTAAAATGAAAGATGTTGAAGTTGAAGTTGCTTGTACTCTTAAAGATCTGAATACTAATGTTATAAAATCTCCACGCAAGCACAGTAAAATTCCTCCACCCATCATTCCTTCTCGTAATTCAACCCCTTTCCGAAGCGTCAGTATCACACACTCATCCAATCCTATTGATTCAACTCCCCTCCAAAATGTCATTACCACACACTCGTCTGATCCTCATGATTCAACTCCCCTCCAAAACGTCACTACCACACAGTCGTCTAATCCTCATAATTTAACATCTCATCTACATAACACTTCTACAAATCGTCAAAGGTCTGCTTCACCTACGAATTTAAATTCTTCCCCCGAAGAGGCAAACATGGTCAAAACTAAGAGAAAAAGAGGAAAAACAATGATGAGATTATTTTCTTTGACACCGAATGAGAAAGTTGAAGTTGAGTTCAATGATCTAAATCAACCTATCGGTACAAATTCCACGTATTTATCATCATATATAGGGACTCTAGCAAGAGAGATGGTACCCGTGACCATTAGCAATTGGAAGAAAGTCGACGATAAATTGAGGACTGATCTATGGACATGTATTCAGGTAATTGTACACAGTAGTTCAATTAACGTCCTTCTATTTACTGTGCTCTTGTTCATGGCTGATTCATTGGTAAGCTGTCATGAATTGCAAAACTTAATTGCAAAACTATCATGAATGATTCATTGCAAAACTGTCATGAATTGTACGCAATTAGCTGACATAAGTCTCTATCCAAACTGATTTTGAAATTGATACATTTTGAAATTGTATGCAATATCTATTTACTTTGCACATGCTTGAGAAATCTAACTTCTTCAATCTTTATTTATGGCCCAAATTTGCACTTAATTGTTTCATAAGTCTTTATCCAAACTGATTTTGAAATTGATACATATTTGTATACATATATACGTATATAGATGTATGTGTTTGAAAACTTTCTTTGACTGATGTATACTTTCTTTGAAACTTGTTTAACTTGCTAGTTCATTTCTGCATAGCTTTGTGATGCTTGTATGTTTTTTGATTTTTTTGGCCTTGTGTACGTATACATCTTGCTGCAGTTCAGGTTTTGTTTTTTGATGCTCAGTTTGCAGTTATGCATGTTTGTGCAATTCAGGTTCAGATTTATGTTTGTTTGCAGTTATGCATGTTTGTTTTTTGATTTTGTACACGATAGTTTGCAGTTATGCATGTTTGTTTTTTGATGCTTATTTTGCAGTTCAGGTTCAGATTTTGTTGGCCTTGTTTTGCAGTTATTCATGTATTTTGTATAAATTTGAGTTTTGCTCCATTGCTATAATATTTTATATATGGTGAAAATTTAAATCTTACATCTATAACGACTTTAATTGTGTATTTAAACTAAAACATTAATGCAAGTCTACGGTATCTATTAATCTGTATTTAAATTTCTGTTTTTGAGATTGTCCTTATACATATTTTCATGCGATAAATCAGGTTTTTTTATGCAAAATATTTTTTCCCAACTTGTATGAGTTTCTGTGTTTACTAATATTGAGGTCAAAATGGATAAGACGTGTTAATCTCAACTATCAATAATGACATTATTTGATACATTCTATGTACAGGCAAGGTTCAAGTTGGATGACGTATACCGGGATATGTTCCTTCAGATGGTGGGACTGCGATGGAAAGAGTCAAAGTCAAGGCTAGTTAAAGCTATAAGAGTTACAGCAAGGGATCCCGATGCTTCCAACAAATTAAATATGTTAAAACCAGATAATATTAAAAATGCTCAAGAATGGAATGATTTTGTCAACGAGAAATTAACAGATGAGTTTGAGGTAGTTGGTTTTATTTTAAGGGATACAATTGAAAAATATTTCATTTCATTTTATTATACCTAATTTTAATGATTTTCTCTTATATAGTCGACGAGCAATAAATACAAAGCCAGGCGAGCAATAAATACAATTCCACACACCATGAGTCGAAAGGGGTACGCAAGACTAGCGGAAGATATGGTAAGAAGAAATAACTTATAAAATTCATCCATTATTATTATCAGTAGCAATGTAATCGATTTGAGTGTAGTATTTAGTTTTTAAGCTCTTTTTGCAGAAAAAAGATAGTGGCTCATCAGACATCAGTAGGGAGGAATTGTGGTGTAGAGGCCACATAAAAAAAAATGGAGAATTGCCGAATTCTATCGTCACCGACTACATAGTAAGGATAGATAGTACATCAAATTATTCCTTCAATATATGAACCTTACATTGAATGTTGTGACATCTGAAAATTGTATTTTTTGAATTTGTAGACTAAAATAAATAAGTATAAAAATACTCAAAGTTCTCAAGGAGTATCACTGAATGAAGATGGTGTGGGGAAGGTTTTTGGTCGTGAACATAGAGGTAGAATAAGAGGACTTGGTTTTGGAGTTGCACCAACTCAGTTTGGAGTTCGTATATGTAGTTCAAAAAAAGTACGTGAAATGGAAAATGAAATTACTACCTTGAAGGCTCAAATGAAAGAGATCTCTGATATGTTCATGGCCGTAAGTTCTAATTGATTCACTGTGTTAACGAGTAATTGATATGCGGTTAAAATTTATTAGTACATGTCTAACATTTTTTTTAAACAGAATATCAATGGTAAACAAAATGCAGCGGAAGAACCAGTAACTCCTCATGGTGATACGCCTCAGGTATTTTTTATAACGCCATAAGTTTTAGCATCCATCTAGTTTTAGCAAATTGAGCCCTCAAGACTCCCATAATGTGATATGTAAATCAATTAAACTGTGCTGCAAGTTTTTTAAATGATTATATTTCTCAGGAAGAAACCATATCAACCATATCCATCTAGCATCCATCTAGTTTTAACAAGTTTCATGCCTATCTCTATTTCAATTCTCTGCTTGGTTAATTGACAAAATTGATAGGAATATGCGAAATTTTCTTTTGAAGGGGGAAATGAACGTTTTAGCTTAAGCTCTCCACTTAATTCCAATGAGCCTGCAAACCTAAATATCTAGAAGGTCTAGGAATAATTAATTTGAAAAAAAATTAAACATTACTTCTGGTGCGAGTTGGCGGTGGTTTTGCGTTGAGAGATCTGGTTAAAGAAGAGGAAAGTTAGTTTTATGTTTATATATGGTAAAATGAAAATTTGAAAGGTTGCTGGTGTGAGGCAGTTAGATAGTGGTTAAGGGAGCATGCGATGCAGGCTGGTGATTGGGTGGGAGGAGCAAGCTGTGGTGATTGGGTGGCAGGCTATAGTTAGTTGTTGTAGTTGATTTGTAGAAATGTGGATATGTGGAGGTTTTGATATGTGGCAGTAAGTGTTTAAACAAAAAATTGAAACTGTAACAGTGGTTTTGGAGATGGTTAGTTAGCTGTAGAGCGGCAGTGAAGTTTGGAATCGCAGTTGAACAAAGAAATGTGGGATGTAATGTTTAAAGTGTTGTTGCAGTAAGTTTGAAAAGTTGAAGTCTGTTGTAATGGTTGTTTGTTTGGTATGAAAGAGATGACAGTGCAGTGTTGAGTAAAGAAAGAGAGTTGTTTGGTATGAGCTGGCTGATGTGGGTTTGTAGTGCTGTTGTGGGATGGTCGAAGGTGTTTCAGGTTCGATCACTGACAATTTACAGTTCGAGGTGGTCTTGGATGAAGGCGATGCACAGTGACTGTTTGGGTTAATACTGTGACAGGCAAGGAGGCTGTTGTGTTGATGAATGTGCAGGGAAGAGTTAACAGGGGAAGTTAAAGGATGTTTGTATGTGGTAAGTTTATAGAAGTTATAGTGACAAAGAGAAGGTTGTTTGTGTGTTGTGATTTTGGTAATGAAGTTTGTATGTTGGGATGGCCACTGGTGGCAGTTCAAATGAGATGGTGGGGATATGAACTGTTGACAGGGTTTGTCGAACAGCTGTTGTTGGCAATGGATATTGACAGTTTGTAATGTATTTGGTATCAAGGAGGAGATAAGGCAGTAGATGAAGTGATGTTTTGAAGTGGGTTGGTCGTTCGAAGTGGTTGTGCAATTTTGAAGTTTGCAAGGCAGGTATGTTATGTGGTATGTCATAAGTGGTTGGACTGTTTGAGTAGCTGTTGGAAGATGTACTATGAGTGGTTTCAGGAAGATTTTGATCAACAATTTTGCAAGTTGATGGATCTATGGTTGGAATGATGGAACTGACAGTTTGTGAGCAGTTGCAAGTATGGTGCTATGCAAGTTGAAGTGATGAGTCGAGTTTGTACAGAGGGATAGGGATAGGGATGAGGTTTATGAAGGTGGTTGAGTGTTGTAGTGTGGATGCTTGCTGAGGAGGTGATGTGAGATTTGTAGGTGAACTTGTGATGGAGTATGAATCCTGTAATGTGAACTTGTTATATGCAGAGAATCTCTATTTCAATTCTCTGTAATGTGAGATTTGTAGGTGAACTTGTTATATGCAGAGAATCTGATGATGGAAGTGTCTTGTGTGGTATTGGTAGTTGGAGGCTTTGGTTGCGACTGATTATTCGGGCAGTGGAGGGTGTGAAAGTTGTATGGTTGTTGTTCAATTCAATCAGTTATCCAATAGCATCTAACTAAACCTTTTCAAACTTTCACTTTTAAAGAATTAAAAACAAATTTGTGCCAAAATAACAGATGCCAAAAAGAGTCTTAGATGCATAATGGATTTTGAAATATTATTTTTACTTCTGCATCTTCCTGATCAAAACTTGCTCTTAGCATGCGATACGCATTATAAGGTAGACTCGTGTCTGGTGTCTAGTAACCTTTTTCTTTCGACGGAGTTACATTGAGAGCTATTCATGAAAAGTAGCTGTGCTCTAGTGATTAAAGTTATATGTACATACAGTTTGCGGAATGCAATATGAATATCGTATAACAAAAAACAAGGTGTATGTTGCAATATGTAGTTGAAATTGATAGTGCCAAGTTCAAAACTTGGAGTAAACACTCAAGTTGGATGCACAAACAGAGGCTTGGAATGTTAGCGTACTGAACATTTTGAACCCAAGCTTCACAGGAGGGTTCTCGTTTCTTTGATGATAGATGCTCATATTGTTTTTGTTCTTAGAGTTCACGTTCTTTAAATCGTTGGTTTTATTTGTTTGGCTTATGTTTATGTTGGTTTTAATACCAGTGTGGGTTAATTATATGTAAATTCAGTTACTACAGGTAACTCTGTTGCAACTGCAGAAGGCATGATTAGTATGATATATTGATATAAACACGCATGACTATTTTGTACAATTATTATTGATAAAAACTCAAAAAAATTTCAAAATGGTGGTAACATACAAATTGTTATTTTTGTTACATGCAGTAATCTTTGTTATTTTTGTTTGCATACAAATTGTTATTTTTGTTATATGCAGTAACATACAAAATGGTGGTAACATACAAATGGTGGTAATAGAAACCAGATTCCTATTTTTAGTTACATGCAGTAATCTTTGTTATTTTTGTTTGCAGTCACATCGAAGTAGCAACAACGTCACAAATGGTGGTAACATACAAATTCAAAATCAGCCTAGAAAGTGCAAATTGTTGGGTTGGCAGAGGAATGTTATCGTAGAAGGAACAATTGCATCTACCGATCCTACTGTTTTAGTGCATCATGTGCCACTAGGTAAAGATGCTTGGAAGGTTTGGGTCGATGCGGCGGTGGATCCCGAAGCTATTCTATTTCGGCCTATCTCAGATATCTACACTATTGGACAAGCGGTTGGGACTACTATTGCTTGGCACAAGGAATTTATCTTGTTTGATTAGTACGTATGTATTTTTACTAATATATGTTATGGATTTAGTTTTGCTGTGTAATGGAGCTATGAACCCATAAATGGTGTAAACTTGAATTGTTTTTGAATGTGATTGGTTCGTATTGTTTCAATTAATTTGCATGATTATGGTTATTGTAAATGATATGTTGGTTTTAATTATAATATTATGAAATTACGGTTAATAGCAGTTGTGAAAAGAGAATTGTATAGTTGTAAAAATATCTGTTGCAACTGTCGTCAGTAGTTGTAAAAATATTAATTACAACTGTCCTAAACACTTGTTAAATTAGTAATTACAACTGTCCTAAATACTTGTTAAAATATTATTTACAACTGTCATAAAAAGTTGTAAAAAATTCAACCACAACTACGAAAAGCAGTTGAAAAAGATCATATTACAAGAGCTATCGGCAGTTGCAAAAGCGTCTTATGACAAAAGCGACTAACAGTTGTAAAAGGTCTTTTACAATTGTTAATGGACAGTTGTAAATAATTCTTTTACAAGTGAGACAAGCAGTTGTAAAAAGAGTTTTTACAACTGTCAGCAGCACTTGTAAAATACTTTTTTACAACTGCGCCCGCAAGTGTCTACGTCAGTTGTCAAATAATCCTGCTCTATTACAACTGCGGATATTAAGACTGGCGAGCGCCAGTTGTAATAGATCTATTACAACTGTTTTTGGCAGTTGCGATAGGGTATTTTTGTTGTAGTGCATGATGACAACTAGAACAGATTATTTTCACAAAGAAGAAAAAATGATGAAAAGTGAGAGCTTTTAGGAGAGATCCTCCTAATGCTAAAATATTGACAAAAAATTTAGTCAACCTCGAAATTAAGATAATGCATCTGTATTAGCAGAGGTTACTTACCAATACTAGACATAAAAAATTAAAAATAATGAGTAAATGAATAATTAAAGTAAATAACACACGATGTAGAGCGGTTCGGTTAAACTTGCCAACGTCAACTATAAATATTTTTTGCTATGTTGATCTCTTATAATTGCAAGAGAATAAAAAAAAAATTAAACACTTAAGATTACAATGCTACCATACTTAAGAGTTTTTTGTATTTTGCTTGTTGGAAATATTAATTATGAACAAAAAAACCCCTTTGATGCTGAACGAAAATGGGTATTTGTAGCATCTGAGTTAGATCATTGAATGACTGTAATTGCATAGTAAATAAGTGGGAATCATCCCTGCTCATAGATCTAGTCGCTTAGATTGATAGAGAACAACTGAAAAGGTGATGTATACATGTGGTTAAAATGCATGCTAGTTGTTGCTTCGTACTAGAAGCATGCTTTATGTTTAGAAAGGTGACATGGTACATGAGTGCATATGTTTTTGGCAAACATGTCATAATAGTTAGTGTATTAGGTTGTACTATTTATCGTCAAGTGCACTTTTTTAGGTAACAAGGCTGAAGAGAAGCTTTTCATGCACAGTAATCGGTTGCTTGTTGTCAAAGATTATCAAGAACAAAGCAGATATTGCTAAGAACAAAGCTATAGGGGACGAGCCGAACCGATCGTGTGGGGATGAGACAGACTCTGTGTGGCTGGTCGTAGATAGGCAGAGATATAGTTGGACCAAAGACTAATTGCTTTTGAGCTAGGTCAAGTCAAACGAGTTGGTCGTGTCATCTTGAGACGAGCAAGGTGATTGTAGCTCTGGAGTGTGCAAAGTTGAAGGGCTTGTATTGGACCAAGCTTGGAAGTGTTGGCCGACATGGATTGGTCTGGACTGAGCTAGGGTTAGAAATCCATGCTGGTCCATCTGACATTTTCTCACTAGCAAGTTGGATTTGCTTAGACCGGGCCAGACTAAGGAGTGTTGGCCGACTAATCTTTTACTTGCAAGAATTGAGTTATCACTAGCCTTTTTTGAAGATCCCAACTTTCGAGCTTTGCTCATAAACATAAGTGGTGTATGGTTTCCTGTAAGAGCACAACCAACAATGGCTTGTTCAGTTGAAAAACTAGCACAAAGCAACTAGGTGTGGTTTGTTAAGTTTGTTGTGGCTGGTTCAAACCAGTTTTGTGGCTAGATGGGTGAATAGTGACTGGTTTTTATAACGGCGAAATGTTCGCCGTTGTAAATATATAAAGAAGAAGACTTCGCCGTTATAAATTTAGAAAGGCGAAGACTTCACCGTTATATACTTAAAACGGTGAACACTTCACCATTATAAGTACTAGTTGTTGAGCAACAACGGCTAGCTCAACGCTAGTATTTCGCCCCTTCTATAAACTCCCCCACTATTCCTCCTCCTTCCACACTACCTCTTCCTCATTTCTTTCTCCTCCAACACCAATTTTATACATGTCTTCTTCGTCCAAGCGCACCGAAAAGAAAGTGTTGAGTAAAAAACCGATGTCCACGTATCCTCCGCCGGCTATTCCAACCAACATCCGCCTAACCGACTTTAATCCCTTCGTCCATCGCACGAATATGGCTATATGCCATATTCAAACCTTTTCTATAGCCAACCATACCAACCACATGCTCCTCCTAGTTTTCCTCCCGAACTACCTTACTTTCATGCTACCGCTTCACAACTGTATTACCAACAATGTCCTACTTTTGGCATGTATGAAGAACATTCATCGTATATGTCATTGATGATGCAGAATGACGAACTTCAACAACAGCATCTTAGCGCAAAGCAGATAGAGATTCGTGATCGAGAAGCCATGTTGAATTTGTCTAGGCAATATTTGTATGCACGCAATGATCCCACAACCGAAGAAATAAGTAGCCGTTCAGATGAAGAAGGAAGCAAAGATCAAGAAGGCGACGCCGAAGACACGGAAGATGGCAATGAAGAAACCGTTGCAGAGTTGTCTGTGCCTCAAAGCCCAGAATATAACAAGAAGAAAAAGTGGAAATCATTAAGTGGCATTTTTAGAAATCAACTTAGGGAACAAAATGCAGCTGATGTAGACGTTGGCATAGAAGACATCGACATAGAAAATGCTGAAGGGGAAGCTGCAGCAGTCGATGGCAGAAATAAGCAAGTTAAGTTCACTTCTCAACAATATGTTTCTCTTACTAAATCATGAATACTTATTTAACAAGACATTATTACTGGCATGAAAGGGGAAATTTTTTTTGGGAAAAAGTGGCTGATTATTATAACACAATAGAGTCGTTGAAGAGTAGACGGGCTTCGCTTAGAGGAGGATATCGAGTAATGAATCATGTATGCCAAAACTATCTGGCTATACTACCAAGGTTGGAGAGTAGACAGCGAAGCAGTGCCTCTCCGTATGACATTATAAATTTTGTTTACATTTTATTACATACTTTTTAAAAGATCATCATGTTTGAATATTATCATTTATTCATACATTTTTTATTTCGTTCTATATATAGAAGAGGCACGCAAGGCATATCAACAGAAATACGGTCATCTATTCAAGTTTTAGGAATGCTTTGAGCTTCTTTCCGATCTATCAAAATGGAAGAATCCCAACAACTACATGTTCGAGCAGCAAAATAAGGTAAGAAATGAAATACTTAGATTCAAGTCCAGGCAGTGATCCTAGTTCTTAGGAAAGATCGCCAATGTTTGTGAACACGGACGCACATCATCTTGGTAGAAATAAATCAATTCAGTTGGAGCAGTGGAGTGCTGAATTTTCAAGATTCATAGGTACTTAGAGACGTCTACTTAAGGAAACAAGAGAGCATAGAGCCAATTTTTTAGCATAAAGAAATCGCAGCGAAATGGAGTTTCAAAAGGCTATCATGGAAGATCAAGAGTTAAGGAGACAAGACTAAGAGTGAAAGGAGACTTTGATGAGAGAGAAGAACTACATCTGACTGATGACCTGTGATTTTATTAAGCTCTCTCCTCTGCAGCAAAAACTTGTAACAGAGTAGTTGGAAAACTATAAGACTGCGTGAGACAGTGGAAGTGGAAGTGGAAGTGGAAGTGGTTGGTCTAGAGATGGGTTTTAGATGGATATTTGTGATGTACTTGTTTGATGTTGCTTTGTATGTTATGTTTGGAAGTGTATTAGATGTGTGTTTGGTATTTGTTGTTTGGGTTATAATATTATCGAATTAGTATATAGTTTAGACTATGGTCTTTCAACATCTAAGTAAACAAGTTCCACAATAATACTAAATGCTGAACCTTAAAACATTAAAACATGGGTCAACATTCGCAATAATAAATTTATTACACGGAAACAAAGTACAGCATACATCGTAAACCAAACATGGTACAGTAAACAAACAACTTCGTCAATAACTTCATAACAAACATCATCAACAACTGCATAAAAAAAACCTACAAATTCTTGATGTTCCTTCCTCTATGTCCCCATAAATGATCCACCAATTGGTCACGCAATTAAAAATTTGCAGCTTGATCTTCAATATGCTGAACCATAGAAACATATTCCTCCATCGAATTAATGTTT
Source organism: Allium fistulosum (assembly GCA_030737815.1). Taxonomy (NCBI): domain Eukaryota; kingdom Viridiplantae; phylum Streptophyta; class Magnoliopsida; order Asparagales; family Amaryllidaceae; genus Allium; species Allium fistulosum. Next base: position 387,338,824 of record CM060907.1, on the reverse strand, counting down.
CGCTCTGGTTTTTTGTTAAAACCCTTAAACATGTTTGGGTAATTATTTTTTTGATTTTTATACCCACCTCGTTCGCTCTCCACAATCATGTTATGAATTATTATACAAGTATACATAATTTTAGACTCTTACCTCATGAAATCAGGTAGGGTTTCATAAAATCTGAAACCTTGCTTGTAAGACACCGAACGTACTTCGATGTCCTTTCTATAACTTGCCACTTTTTCAGTGAAATAGCTCTCTTTAGTTTCTTAATACCCTATAACCTTGCAGTAAAATTTGCCACTTTGGATAAATGCCATCCACTGAGTAGTATCTATTTTTATGCTAACGTTACCAATTTTGAACGAAACTTCCGTCGACAGTCCGTTAGATAGTTCAGAGAATAGGTATGACTATTTTAAAACATTTATATTGTTTAGTGAACCTAGCACTTTAAAGAAAGCATGCCAAATCCATGAATCATCAGAAGCTACTGCTTCAAGAATCATTGTTGGCACTTTTTTGTGTCCGGTGAACATTCCTTTCTAACCCGTTGGACAGTTCTTCCAAGCCCAATGCATGCAGTCCAAACTTCCAAGCATACCTGGAAAACCTCTAACTTCTCCTCTAAATAGTATTCTAGCTATATCATTTGGTTCGGGTGTTCGTAAGTATTCCTCGTCAAACTGTTCAATCACTGTCTTGCAGAATTTCTTTAAGTACTCTATTACCGTCGATGATGCGATTCTGAAATATTCATCCAATTGATCACCAGATGTTCCATAGCTTAACATACGTAAAGCAACCGAGATTTTAATGTAGGGCGAATGCCCGGGTTCTAGTGCTCCATTAAGCCTATAAGTGAAATATGGGTTATTTCCATGAAGTTTAAGATAAATTTTTGGAGAAAACATCCGAGCCCATGCGAAATTGACGATGGAACAAAGTTATGTCGTAGGTTGGATTCTCAATGAAATAGTCATTCACCGGCCTTTCATGTCCTCCAACATAGTCCCTCTTATATCGGCGGTCAATCCATCTAGGCATACTGCCATGGCGATTGCTCGTAGATCCTTCTCCAAAAAAGTAAGAATATCCTACTCCAGCTTGTTGCATTTGCAACTCTACGGTTTCATCATCCACTTCCTATTCATCCTCGAAGCTTTGGCCTATTTCATTGTTGTACTGGTAGTAATGGTAAGGATCCATTACTGTAGAGAGGCAGAAGTAATTTGATTTCTATACTTGCAATAGTTTTCGTTGTTATTTTATTACTCCATGTAGCTAGGAAATGACACACCATTCATCGGTCACAGCTTGCTCCACATAGCTAGGAAAGGACACACCATTCATCGGTCACAGGTTGCTCCATATACCTTGGAAAGGACACAACATTCAATGGTATTTGCTTGCTCTATGTAGTTCGGAAAGGACACACCATTCATTGATCACAGCTTGCTCCACGTAGCTACGAAAAGACACACCATTCATCGGTCATAGGTTTCTCCACGTAGCTAGGAAAGGACACAACATTTATTGGTATTTCCTTGCTCTATGTAGCCAGGAAAGGACACGACAGTAATGGCTATAGTCCATCCAATTAATATTTATACTCTTACTGATGCCATAAGAAGTTCATAGGATTCCAAATGGCTAATCCAGCATGGACTCGCCATGATTACTTGGTGTTGATTAAAGCTTACATTCAGGCTGATCAGAGACACATGGAATAGGAGGTCGATGAGGATTTTTGGATAACCGTCAATGAAGCTTACAACAACCATCCAGAATGTATGGTAAGAAGACGGAATTTGGATACTAGAAGTACATTTGTGACATTTACTAGAGCTTGCCGAAGTATCGAAAAATTACAACCGAGGTAGAACGATAAAATGTTTTCCAACTGACTCGGTCTACTTTTGTCTCCCTGTATTTTATGGCTCATCAAACACAATTTGTCGGTCATGCTGCGTATGATTTGTGGGTGAGTTATATTAGATAGTTTGAGTGAGTTCTTTGGTTTGTGGTTGACAATCTCTATATTTTATGTGTCTATGTCAGCTATTTCTACTAGTTGTGCTTCTTCCCATGTTTCTGTAACTATGTAATTTAGGGTTGTCTACGTTTATTAATATAACTTGTGTTTGTCGACGTGTACGCCCACATGTAATTTATATATTTCCAAATGACTCGATCAACTTTCTATGAGTTATATTAGATAAAAATCCAAACACTTAAACAAACCACATATTTAAACAAACGACACAAATAAACATCCAAATACTTAAACAAACCACATATATAAACAAACGACATAGATAAACGTCCAAATACTTAAACATCAGAAAGACTTAAATATACCACGTACTTAAATAGCATAGATAAAAGCAGCTTAGTTATGGCCACCACGTTGAAATTCCAATGAACTTAGCCTATTGCGAAGTGCAGTTAGTTCCTGTTCGAGTTCGGTTGCATATTCCACTGCTCGACGAGGGAATGGATCATCAATCCATTCACATAACCCTTAACCGTTTGGAAAATTTTGGCATCTATAATGGTGCCACCTAATGCCATTTTCGCTTCGCACGATGGAATACATAACCGACAGTCCACAAACACCAACTATTGGGCTAGAGTCAACCTCTTATTCTATCTGTATCCATTGATTATAGACTTGTCGGCATTCTTGTGTGTTTCTATGGTGAAGTCTTCATACAGCAGTAAGTCTTCTTCGCTCCGCTCTGAACCGACGCTCTTGCTCCTCTCTTTCATGTTCCCTCAGATCTTCATAGTGTCTTTCCTGCATTTCTACATACCATTCCATCAGTGGTTCTGGGGAAGAAGGATTTGGTGGGAGTTCGTGATTCAATGGACCTTCATATGAGTATGAAGAAGGATATGAAATGTGGCTGTAGTCCACCATTATAATATACAATATGGAAAGTTGGAAGAGTGAGTGTATATCTCAATGGTAAAAGGAAGTTTATATTAAAAGAGGAGCGTGTTTAGTAATCAAATATTACCGTTGGACAAATAAATTCACATTGTGCGTATAGCTACACTGTAAAAGAGGACGCTGCACTTAGTGGTTATGGATTGCTCTACATGGCTAGGAGAGGACAAGGAACTGAATGGCTATAGTGTACGTATAGCTACAGTGTAAGAGAGGATGCTGCACTGAAGGGTTATGGATTGCTCTACGTGGCTAGGAGGGGACAACGCACTGAATGGCTATAGTTTACGTATAGCTACAGTGTAGGAGAGGATGCTGCACTGAAGGGTTATGGATTGCTCTACGTGGCTAGGAGGGGATAAGGCACTGAATGGCTATAGTGTACGTATAACTACAGTGTATGTATAGCTACAGCGTGAGTAGGATGAGAGTGGTTGGCACCTAAGTACTTATAAATAACACCTAGCTTGAGAGTGGTTACTCCTCATCTTCTACCATTTATATTTCACACTTCATATTCTCTTTAATGTCGAACCCATATTGGTCACCAACTGAGCTATTGATACTCACAAAAGCGTGCATTCAATGTTACGATATGGAACCCATTGAAATGTGGTTGATGTTGAACCAAAAGTTTAATACTCATCCAGAATATATTTATCAACGCACGTATGATAGTATGTTAATTCGTTGGGAGCAACTACTGGTTGAAATTGAAAGATACCATGCAGTCGTAGAAGAGTTGGAATTTGAAGAACCAACAACTTGCAGCCATGATAGGTGTGATTCGTATTATCAAGACTTGTATGACGTTTGTTTCACTGCCCATGAAGCTTACAACTACTACATGTACAAGATTCACTCAGGAGTAGCACCATGGCCTTAATAAGACGATACTTACGTATTCGCTCATTGTACCGTAGAAATGTCTTTTCGTTTGTATCGCACCTAAGTATTCGCTTATTTTACTCAAGTATTCCCTGATTGTGTCCTAGAAATGTATTTTGCTACGTATCCTATGTATGCATTTAACTTTGTATCACGTTTATGTCTTAAAATTTTAGGTGTGGACAATGATATGGTTTTTCTTCGACTGGGTTGTACCAAAAAATTAAACAGTAATGTACCAATAAAGGAGTACACTATAGATTGTTTAATGAGCAGATACATAATAAATACATGGATAATAACATCAAAGACAGTATAGACATGGAAAATATTGAGATCGATGTATAAAATAAGTAAAGTAGATATATCATCAGACACAGTACGTGAATAATAACATGAACGGTGGATATACGGTAGAAAAACATGAAATATAGAAACATCAATGTATAAAATGAGTACAACAGATATATCATCTACCAGAATACGTGAATAAAAAACAACCACAAAAAAAACATGAAACATAATAGTCAATATCATAGTACATGAATAATAACATCTGCCACAGTACATGAATAATAACATCAACAACAACATAAATAAGGGACAGTACATAAGATCAATCATCTGTATGTGGATGAGGTCGACGACGGGGACGTGTCCAGTCATCAGCATCTCTGCCACCACTCGGATCAGCTAACTGGTCATAGTACATACCAAAGTCAGCAAATCTTTAACGCTCTGACTCTAGCAATGCCTGCAGTCGTGCTGTCTCGGCTGCCTGTCGCTGCATCTCCGCATTATAATAGTCAATGTTACACCTGTTCTCTATGTATCCTGTGTGTCGAATACCCATCTGCATGTCGTATAGATCAGCGTACGATATCTGTAAGGGATCTAGATACTGGTCGTGTACTGGAGGATGATAAATGCCAATGTAGCGGTCTGCTCCTGAAGTAGTAGGCACTGCCAGTCTGCCATGGTCCAACCAAAGTGAAAAGCAGCGGCCACGTGATCTGGTGCACGGTAGCCCTGACTAGGCTGGGTAAGATCCTCGATAACCGGAGGTGCAATACCGTGTCGTACAGCAGATGGATAGACCTAATCTATCGCCGCTGCATGGGTAATGCTTTCACCAGATGCATCGTAAAATCTATGCCAAAAATCAAGTATGATGGACCAACAATAACAAAGCTCTCTACTGGCCACCAACCAGTTGCTCTTTCCATGTCCAACTGATCTGTAGGGTAAATCATACATCGATAGGTATGAGGATGTGGATCATCGGGAATGGCATCGTAATCATAAAACTGTCTCCAACACCTCTCACCAAGATACCAATATGCACTAAACTTCGAGGGATACGATAATAGGGGAAATCTCCGCCCGCTAAGCATCCTAGCAATCTGTATGAACTCAAGATCGATCAATATACTGAAATGAAATGGATGCCAAATAATATGCTCTCTATACATCCTCAATTCAATCTGGTTGTAGGCAACCGAGTAAACATGTCGGGATTCATTATCCCTAGGTCCCCTATTGGTCGCGCACCAAAATGACAAACGAGGGAAGAAAGTAGATGCGTCCGTGATCAGTGTAACGAAATTAAAGTTATGACTGTACTCAAAGTACTAGTACTGCAATAACTCTCAAAATCCATACAAAAAAATCTGTGAGTCAGAGATGGTGCACTTCACATCTAGACATATGTAAGGGTATGCAAGAATAGGTGTACCCCAATCATACTGAGCAACACTATCGAAATCCAAATGACAAACCGCTTCAATAAAGTCGACCGATAAGCTACTACTACTGGTGCTAAAAAACAAGTTCTCTATGAGGTATAAAACAAACAATCTAGCGAGCTCCAAATCGTGCTATGGAGAATAGTCGCTCAAGATGTTGTCCATGGCAGCAGTAATCGCACTAACTCGAATAGCGTTGGCGGCCTGATATGATGCCGGCGAAGTGTCAAAGTGTGGCAGAAGATCCTGAACAAGGACAGCATCACGCTCGAGAGTCGTATGGCATCGGTGGAAAAGTGGTCACTCCTATGCTTATGCTGATAAGCATAGAAAAGTCGAAAGGTGTAATTCCTAGCTCACCGAAGGGAAAGTGAAATGTATGAGTGGTTTTATACCACCGTAAAGCAATAGTGACACACAATTGCCCATCACCTTTGATTATGTTACTAATGCCTATAATTATAAATTACATAACAAGTTAAAGTAAGCTACAATAAATTAAAGGATATTTTTAATGTAAAGGGGTCATTTAGATTGCCTAAAAAATGATGAAATTCAAGCTCATGTAAAAGTGCTACGACTCTATCAATGCTTGCTAATTTGCTATGGAAATATCTTAGAGTGTTGGCTAATGAACCACGTGAATGAATATTCCACAACTGTTTATGTTAAATGAATTTTTCAACACAAATTTAAAACGATAAATTATTTGACTATTTTAAATTTTTTTTAAAATACTTACAGTCGAGCTCGTCTGCGTGCTGACATACACTTCCCCTTCTGGAAGCGCCCGAAAGTTAGTAAGTGTCGCCAACTTCGCCGCGCTAAGGTTCGGATCCTAAAAACCGTTAAGCTCGGTAATTCTAGCGGAAGTCCGTCCCACTCTACGCGTTTGCCCAAACGAGCACCCTTGCGGCCTCCGGGACCTCGACGACCGTCATCTTTTTGACTCCGCCCTGATTATCGAGATTTTCGACGGCTTCTAGCAGCTCTTCTATTCCTTGCTCATGCCCGTACGGTACAATAATCTGTTTTTCACCGCCTTTGCCGGTGCCTCCAGCCCCACTGCTAGTTCCTTCTCCGTGCATGAACTTTTTGACAAAATTTTTTAACATTCTTGACATTTCTTCGAGCGTGGATCTCAAAAACAAGCTTTAACTTGGGTATACAGTGACGGATTTGGACTGTTGAGAGTGAAAATTGGTGATTTGAAGGTTGATAGTGATGGAGTCAGCTGAAGAAAATGAAATGGGAGAAGATGATGAATGCAAACGGCGACGACGACTAGGGCTTTTGGTTATATATTTATAACGGCGATGACTTCGTCGTTATAATTGTAGCAAACCAGTCATTTGATTGGTTCCATCCTTACCCTGATGCGCAGCTCGTTCGCTCGGTTGAAAAGCAGAAGAAAGAGCGAAGTGAACAAGTTGGATTGTTGGTAATGGTCTAAATGCATACAGTTAATCAAATATGTTTCTTAGGTTATACGAATTTGTTGCGTTCAGAATTTCTGACTAGAAGAGGAATTTGCACGTTAAGAAAGATGTCTACTGTTTTCATTTATTTTGTACTTCAACCAACATTATATAAATCTGGCTCTACGTAAATTGGTATAAGCTTGTAACTAACGCATAATCAATGATTGAGAAACATGTGCAAGCGTTCTTTTTGTACAAAAATGTGTGGATTTGGGGAGTAATGGGTCTTAGTTTTCTCAAAATATGGAACAAACAAAAAAACACCATTCACTGTGTACAATATAGAATTCTGTTTTAGTCCATAACTTTGTCTAACAAAAAACTCTTTTCAACTGCAAAACAAAATATCTGATAAACAAACATTAGTGTGCTTGTCAAAATATTATAATGAAACACATCAGCCTCCCCTATGCCTGTATGATTGCAACATTTTATTAACAGCTATAAATCCAAGAATAATTAAACAAAGTAGCAAACAAAACAACATTAATTTTAAGAACAATAGGTCTCTCAGATAAGTTAACTATCCAAATACCATTGCAGAAATAAAACAAGAAATAAAAATAATTACAGAAACCAAATTACTGTTCAAATGAAGTGAAGATGACATGATCAAGTAATACTGAACAAAGTAGCAATTAAGTAAACAAATTTCTGGACTTATCAGAGTGAATATGTGTACCAAATAAGAACTGATTCCAGCACATGGCCATTGCAGAATTCTTCCTCCTAGCAGATATGAATACGTTCAGTAACCTGGAAAAATCATGCATTTTCACATTGAAAAAACTATATGAGCTGTTATAAATTGGACCTAAATACTGAGGTTTAATATGATTAGATTGCTAAATAGTTACAGGAAGTATGAATGGTATATTTAATCACAGACAAAAAATGACGTTGGTACATGATCACTTAGTAAGCAATCGCGTTCATGCACTCTAACATCATTGTCATAGTTTTTTTGGCGTAACTTTAAACTTCCATAAAAGTATTTGCAATTTAAGTTTGACATATGATTTTATCCTTCAGTTTAAATTTTCTGAAATCTCTTGATATTTATCCATTTCTAACTCCCTTGATAACAATAACACTAATACTACTATTACTACTAATACTAATATTATTATTATTAACAACAACAACAACAACAACAACAATAAGTTTAATAAACACATACAAACTTAAAAAAAGGAAAATCTATACCATCAAATAACTAAATAAAAAGATATACCTACTATGGCATTAGTTCAAGAAATTTTGTCAAACTAGATATATATTTAGTCAAATAAATAATTAGTTATTTATTTAAAAATAGATAACAAGTTTCACAAAAATTTAAGATAAGATTGTCCAAAAAGTATAGCACGTTTTCTGCAGCTATAATTATATTCTTATCTCTTCTCAAACAAGTTGATTAAAATTAAAATAATTTCTATATTTTTTTTTGGGTACCACTGCTCAATCTTTTGTTTAAAGTTAAAAAAATAAATTAAGTTAGTATATAATATAAAATTTTCTTGCCCATCAAATAGAGTTGTCAATGAGTACCCATCCGAAATTCGTCCATGTCCGTATCCAAAATATGAAAAATTATCCAATATTCAAAAAAAGGATACAAATGTGTGCCACATCCGCATCCGATAATTATCCATCTGGTTTTTATCAAGATTACAATTTTTTTTAGTACATAAATGATTGTCGTTTACTATTTTATTTTGGTAAAAAAAAATGTATAGGAATTAATATTTGCAGCTTAAATATTATTTTTAGCATATTTATTATTTTTTTATACTTTTCGTATTGAAATGGACTTATAATAAATCAAAATGTTCTATTTATTTGTTCAGATTTATTAGTTGTGAACTGATCGAAGAATATTCGATAACTATCTTATATTCGTTTGCATCTATGGATACGGTTATGGATACGGCACTATCTGAATTCGTATTCGACCGTTTACCGTCAAATATGCTAAGCGTGGTGATAAAAAATCAAAAAGGTCAAAAGGTTCGAATTGGGATAGTGACATAATGGATACTTCTTTTTATTTACCCCATCATGTGTTAAAGATTGAAAATTGAAATATGTTTCTCTAGGTCACGGTTTAGGTTCAAAAATTAAATCCCTAGTGTTATGCACAATTTTGGACGAACATGATTTTGCTAACCAATCATGGAACAAAATAACACTTTGTTTCAAAAGATCGAACAACTACCTCAATACAATACTCTCCACATTCTGAGGTCAATAAATAGGTCTAGTCGATACAATCTGGTCAAATACGAGGAATTCAAACAAGATGATTATGCGTCTCAAGTATTGGATATACATAGATCAAGATTTAGGCTGACAAAGGCACTCTTTTAAAGGCATACTTTTTAAGGCCCATTGTTTATACATGATTTTGCTACTTCCCTACTATCAATTTTGAACCCAGATCATCAAAGCCAACACCAATTTAACTTACCACCAAACTGCACAACATCTCACACATGGTTTAGTTTTTACAACATAAATCATTTAATTTGTTGCCTTGGCCCATTGGGCTACCCCATCCCAGGACTTGGTGGGCAGCCCACTGGACCAGGTCTATCAATATTGTTTGTCAACTCATATGTATATGCCACAAACCGATGGTAGTGGATTGAATGCGACTTTGATTGTATTCTTTACTTTACGTGTATTCTAACATTTTTAGATATTATTCTTTGATTTATATCTAACCACTTCACAAACCAAACATTTTCGAATTACACTAACTGAGGATCCGTTTGAATCATGCAAAAAAGGAATTGTTTGTTTATACTTTATATCACAAACCAAACATTTTACAATAACACAACACCCGTTTTACTCACGTGCATGAGTACTGGTTATATCAAAAAAAGGAATGAATTATGCAAACTAAAGCAATTTTACTTTAGCCAAAATTTAAGTTTTATACTATATGTAAGAAAAATATTCCTGACCTAAACGTGTTAGTAATTTTCTATGTTGAATTTCATGTTGAGATTTCTAGCTTTTTATTATTTAATTTTGAATTCATTTTTTTTTACTAACATTAGGTTTTGGAAAGAAAGTTGATATTGATTTAATTTAAATGGTTTTGTAAAATTCTCAGTTTCAACTTTCTTACTGTTTTTATAAGTACACCTATTTCTATACCTTAAATTTTGTTCTTCATAATGCTATATACCAGAATGAAAAAAGAAATTATTAGTAATAGTGATCATTAACAACTAATGTGTACTTAGCTTTTCAAAAAAGAAAACTTTGCTAATTAAAAAAACGAATCATGTATTTTTCCTTAGACGGATGAGACTACCTATCATTTCCATATATTAAAATTTTAAGGGGTTGGTGGGTTCATTTCAATAAAATTATAAGTGAATTGTTTATTTGTACTATCATAAGAACTTCACTATTGTGTTGGACATAATAGTCAATACCATATAGTTGCCCACCCTACCCTTACTCTAGTTAAGTTACAATAGTCATAATGCTATTTGATAAATTTCATGAGCTAAGAAGCAATTAAATGAATACAATAAGGCATCGTATTAATAATTTAATAAATAAATAAAACAATAACCAATATCTTGTTTTAAGTTCATGTTGTTAGATAATGATTTCACTTTAAGAAGGATATTCACAAAACACCTATAAAAAGAAGAAAAAAAGAGATACGCAAGCAGTTGCATACAGCAGATAAAAGACTTAAAAGTAAATCCAGATAATGATAAACCAAAGGTCTCCAGCACTATGAGCTTCTAAATGAAGAAAAAGATTCATATCACTAAGATCTAGAAAGCACTAATCAACAAAGTTATATCACATCCTGCATTTTATAATGTCCACACTTTTCTGGAAAAGTTTATGAAAGGAAAAAAAAGGAAAAAATTGGACCACAGCACAGCAGAGTAACCACACAAATTACTAAAAAGAGAAAAGTATGGACATTGATTATTCTTTTGAAAAAATCATAATTTTCTTCAAGTTAACTGCTGTCCACTTTGTTTACACCCTTTACCTTATCATACTTTACTGTTTGCTATTTGGAGTACATTTTTATGACTTGGATTACTCGATTAGCATTAGCTACCGCATTGTTGTTTTTACATTGGTAAAAACAGTCATTTTGCAACATTTCTAAAAAGTATTAGCAATGTATGTCATTTTATGGATATCCGTTAGCATGAAAAGTGTTAGGGCATCTCCAATGGTGAGATTGGATCCTGAATCTGAGAAAAAATCCCCCCAATGGTCAAATTCAAACGTAATATTAAGCTGAATGTTCAGGATCCTGAACTGGGCTTGAGCGCCCATTTAATGGGCGTCCAAGCCCTGGCGCCCATTTTATGGGCGCCAGGCTTCTGGCGCCCATTAAATGGGCGCCCAAACCCCCCAATTGTGGGGGGTGCCAGGCGCCCATTTAATGGGCGCCTGGCATCAGGCGCCCATTTAATGGGCGCCTGGCCACTGGGGGCCCAACCCAGATTCAGGGCTGAATATCCAACCCTGAATCCACTGGAGATGCCCTTAAAATGCTTCTGAAACAGTAAATACTTTCAGAAGGCAAAGTTGCAGTAGAATTAACATGACAAAGCTAATTTCATAAACTTTAGCTCTAAAAGAACCGATCTTAGCATCTTTATGTTTACTCAGTAAAAACTGATTTCCTTTCTTCTTACGTGCCCGATTCAATGGTAATGTTAGTACCCATGCATGGACACATGCAGTTCTCATACGTGAGTACTGTCCCCCCATTAAGTGACAATGTGCTGCAAATCATTGTTGATGCTACCATGACCATAGTCAAATGATTTATAAGAGACAAATGCTGAGTCTATCATATATATATGAACCCTTATGTATTGATTATAATAACTTTGAAATGTTTTAATAAACTTTGTTAAATGTTTATTAATGGGTGTGATATTCACAAAGTGACAAAGTTCACAACCAAAGCAAGAACTAAATAACTCGAAGAAAGAGACTTCAAGTTGATTCCTGCTCTTTTTCTTCTTCCTCCTTTTCTTCCTTTCTTTCTTTCCCTTTTATTTTTACTTTTGCCTTTAAGTTTGCTTCTCAAATTTAAATGATAAAGAAACCCTACAGTTTTTAAAAAAAATTGCATAAATTCAAGACGATTTCTCAAAATATTGTTTAACATTCTCCCTATTGATCGACTAGCCATTCAAAGCATTTATTCAATAGTTCTTTCTGTTGGTCGACAAACCTCCTTGCCACGTCGACCAACTAATAGCACATCATTTCAACTTTTTTTATAAACATGAAAACACATATTTTTAAACAAAAAAACTCAATATAGTAAATAGTGTGAAGTAAAAATTCAAAGTCGGATATTATATTTAAGATTTTTGGAAAAGAAAAAGTCGAAGGTGGTTGACCACCCTGGTCTATCAAGTCAAGCTGTTTCCTTTGGATTATTATTTTTTCACTGTTGCAATAACACACTACAAGAAAACTTAGTAACAATAGCACCTTATATTAGCGTTTGAGCTGTTAACGCTATTGGAAGAAACATAAACCAAAAAACAAACGCTATTTAGTTGATTAGGTGTGACATTAATAAGTAACACATGGAAGGCCGCATGTTAAAAAATTTCCCATTATACCGCGCCCCTCATCTCTTCCCGCTTCTCCCATCCCTCATGCCCTAATTCACGAAAATCAAACTTCCTCTCAATCCCAAAATCTCCTCTCAATCACATCAAATCCAAATTCATTTCGTCGCTCTCCACTATAACTCTCCCCTAAATCCCCATTCCTCCGTAAATAGGTGGCTCCCTGCTCGATTTTTCATAATTCCGAATGTTAATTTGTTCACCGCGATTTCAGGTAGGCAGAATCCTATCTCAAAATATTTAGTTCGAGGTCCATCAATTTCTCACCATAACTCGAATTCTGAAACCATCGCCAAATTTTAACTGGAATTGGACCTACATTGTAATTCTCAATTATATCTTTTACATTTGAAGTTGACTAAAAATATTTCTCTACTGACCTTTGTTTGCTTACGATTCTAGTCCATGAAAGCGTAGGGGCGAAGGATTTAGTTGATGGAAGAGATGAAAACTTTGGAGGTAAAGGAAAGTCAGTCTTCGTGAGGTGATTGAAAAAACAACTGCAGATCAAGATCCTTCAATGCTTAAGTGGGATCAGAGCACTCTCCTGTATCCTTCTATTGCAGGTATTTTTAGTATCCTGCTATACTGAAAATAGCCACTTTTATATGTTATCATATTGGTTCATACTTTGTAATATAACTAACAGAGGAGCAAAGGGGGAAATAAAGCCATGATGTTAAAGTTGAAATTGATGGGTTAATATGTGCAGTTACAAACGGTGCAGTGCATGCATTTTTATTAATCAACCTAAATGGAAAAGAAATACTATTTAATTCACCAAATAATTTAATGCCTTCATTTCTTTATAAATATTGGAGAATGAGCTTCTCAAGAAGCGCAAGGTTGATAGCATTGGCAGGTACAAAAATACTTACCATCATATTGTTAATGAATTCCATTAATGAAATTACATTCTGAGATTCATACCAGATACAAAAAATCATAGTTTGTTTAGCTCCATTAAGACATCTCCGAAAATGTTATGTGCACATCTCCCTCAGTCTTCCATTGCCATGTGGATATCTTTATTATTTACTTTCCCGTACTGAGAGTTGTACGTGACCACTTGTATGTTTCTGTAATGTGTACATACAAGAGGAAACTAGAAATGGAGGCTCTTAAAAAGAAAAAGTAGCTGCTTCAATGAAGGTCCATCAAATATATCATTTTTACCCCCGTGATTTGCTGAGAACATAAACACTTGAAAAAAAGGGCAGATTGTATATTTCCATACAGATTCAGAGTTACCAACGCCTGATGGTAAGCTTTGCGTTACACAGATATTAGATTTATCTGATAATTTTAGCATTTCCATCATTTATTATGACAAAAAAACAGAACACATAAAGAATGGTTGTGGAAAGTGTTATAATCTGTGTTTTGCAGCATTGTTTTGGGGAAAACTGTATACAAAATCTGTAATATGCAGCAGTATATTGGGGGAAACTGTATATATGATACAAAACTTAAAAACCTTTACTTTATCTTATGTGAACATCACTACATTATTATTGTTTCCCCTTATGTTGGAGCTGTACTGTATTATATCACCTGGAACATAAGCAAGTAGATTTTTAATTTAAAATTTAGATGCTAAATTGGTGCTAGAAATATGTAACTGAAGTAACCCAAGCAGAGAGAGGAATCAAGATAAAAGGATGATCCTTGTCCATAGCAGTATAATTTCGTTTACAAAATGGCCTTTTCAGAGTTCTATGATCATTTAATAACAAGGAGACTGCTTTCAAACTCAAATTCAACAACTGCAGATGTTTGTGCTCTTAAAAATATTAATAATATATTCAACTGTAAATTATTAATTGATAAAATACCAGGATCGTCTAATATTCAGTTTCTTCAATTTGAGATTAATGTTCTTGCGTCTAGCAAAATTTTAGTCGAATATGTGCATAAAACTTATAAATGAACATTATCACCAAAGTCTGAAGTTGTTGAACTCTTCAGACTGTGGTATGGATAATAATATATCTGCATATGTTTATTTCTTCATAATAGCGAGTATTTGTATCCATGGACGTTAGAAATTGTCAAATTTATCGACCCGGTTCACAACTATACATCTGAAATACCAAATAATGAAACTTGATCCAAAATAAAACCATTTCAATATCAATCTTTAAGAAATAAGGGAGATAAGAAATATGATAATAATATATTTGTGCATGATTTTACATAAATGCAATATTCACACCAACAATGACTTAGAACAGAATTTCTTACATATAAGTTATTTCCTGGAACGCTTTGATCATATATTCATTTTCAATATTTGTGCAGCATGCATAGAGCACTTATTAGCTTGAGCATATTTCTTATTCCCTTTGCTCCTAATGGTCTTTCATTTTGGTCATAAAAATGATCATGGGTAAATGTTGGTGGTTATTCAGTAAAAGTTACTATTGAAATCATAAAAAGTAGAACCCTTATCATAGCGTGATTGAGTACACACACACATTATTTTCCTTATAAAAACATGTTGCCTAGTAATATTTTTTTCATATTCATGAATGCATAAACATTAAGAACAAAATTAAGCAAATATGGTTTGTATTATGAGGATAAAAGCTCACATGAACACTGAACAAATTGCTCTACATTGTCCTTCATATTTTTTTCTGTTTTGGTGCTAGTTTATGAATCACATGCCGAGATGCTGACTGATCACAACCCTCTATTTTGGTGCTAGTTTGTTAATGATTGAGGGGAAATAAATCTCATTAAATGCCTATGAAGTTCGACCAGAGAACGTTAAGATAAAAATATATAGTTTTATCACTTTATTGATGATCATTGGTAGTCCTAATTAATTGTTACTTAAGCATGGTAGTTTGTTTGTATTAACTGTGTGTCCATAACTTGTAAGTCTAAACCGTTTGAATCAATAGTTGGATTATGAACACAAAGCTTTGTATGTGAAATAAAGTGAAAGATAATATCAAAACAAGATAAACAATGAGTCAATGTGAAGAAGAGTTCGTGACTTGACAAAGCAGAGCCAAATCACTCAAATCAAAGATGAGAATCTGTACAAAATCCCTAGTGAACTATTAAGCAAAAAGCCAAACAAATTTGACGCTTTTTATGTTATTAACATTGTACATTTTAGAATTTTCTTTCATAATTTATGATAATGTACATCACACTGTTTATAAATTTTGTATACTTATCGCTTGGTCGTATTGCTTAAGATGAGTTATTGAATCCCTGTTAATTTAGTTTGGTAGCACTGCTGCAGCAATGTTCTCTGAAGTGAAGAGCTATTGACATAAAGAGGTCTGAGGGAAGATCTTGCGGCTAGATGAAGATTGTCTGAGATGCTTTGTATGTTGGTAAATTCTCATAAATTTTGAATCCAAGTAGAGAAATCGAAGAAGAAAAATAAAAATTCAACTCAAAACTACAGGTAACAAGTAAGGTCAAGTTAAGGATGATTTCATGCTAATGTGCTTTGTTAGTCGTTTGTTTTCATTTTTCCAACAATTTTATGTTACATCGCTGCAAGTTTAGTTCGACATGCAGGATTTCTGGAAGGTATCCTAAATGTTGTTTCTAGGTATGATGGAATGGCAGGTGCTGCTCTTTGGAGCCACATGGACATCGATAAGGTATATTGTTTTATTCCGATAACTTACTATACTACATAACATTCGAGTAAGATTATGTATTATAGACTGTTCTGTTATGAGCAAGGTGGTTTAGACCAAATTAGAACATCTATTTTTTTCGATAATATATGATGAATTTGTCGAAAATCAAAAGCACCTGAGACAAAATGTGCTGAGAAATTAAACAATTTAACTGAGTTGACCAAATCTTATAACAATTATCTAAGTTTATAAAAATTAACCAAGTTAAGTTTTATAACATTAGTTAACTATGTTAATTATGCAGAGTGCACGTTTCTTACTATAGTATACATATATCAAGCTTGAGGTTATAAAGCTAGTTTGGTAATTTGAAAATGGTTTTTAGCATAAAGTAGATGTTGATTTATTATACATAAGACCAAATTACGCTCTTATTAGACAATCATTTAGTGTTAGTTTCTTACAACACTAATAAGGCATCTATATCAGCCTTAAGTTTACAGTCTTCAGTTTACATTTTTACAGGTTTATGGATGAAAATATTTTAGAAAGTAATAATAATTCCAGTTTAAATATAATAAATTGTCAGTCTGTTTTATCCAAAACATTAAGAAAATTAAATGTCGCTAAGGGTTCAAATCTTGATTTCTCTCGGCTGTCAACTTGGTTATCAAATTCATGATTCGTATGAAATTTTAGTATACAAACAGCAATACCGACATCTGTTAAAATTTAGAAATCATCCTCACTTGATGGCATTGCTATCAAGCGTCTATTCTTACTGGATACCAATCAAGATAGCGAATAAAACTATGTTTTATTTTTTCATATTGCAAAATTCATATTTACTTCACTGGATACTGATTCTTACTTGTATGATTGCAAATAATCCAACTCAAAGATCAGTCCATCAATACATTGACTGTGGTTTTATATGCAATTACAAATTATAAGTTCTTATTTAGAACCAAAACAGTGTTAGAGACAAGATTTGCTAGTGACTTTTTCAAAATTGGTACACAAGCCATTAACGTGTCATTTGGGATAGAAATATACTGGACCCTTAAAGTAGACAGTTGAGTTTGTATGTGTTGTGCATAGATTTTTGAATTTCTTGCTTGCTTGCATGGTGTTTTCCTTTGTTATAATTTGGCTCTTTCATTTCAACCTTCCTAGCTAATCTGAACTACATATTATGCAATGAATGAAGACAAATATGTAACATTTCTCTTATGAATTTCACTCGGTCGGCATTAAACTGTGAGCGGGTGAAAGATTTCACTGGAGTTGCTTATGTCTCCTGAGCCTCGTATATTATGGATTTTTTATTATGCTTAGCGAAAGATTGTGTGGTTTTAACGGATAATGTCTTGTCTTTTTTCTGCCTGTACTATTGTTATTAGTTCTTCCCTGTTAAAAGAAATAAAATGATGTTTTGATTCAAATTTTATTTTCAGATCAAAATGTTATCAAAACACATTTAAATTAGAGAGTTTATACATTGATACAAATACCAAAACCAGCTTAAAGCAAAACTGTACTTCTACCTTTTTTACATATCCATGACACTTCTATTGAAAAATAGAAAATAAATTTGTCAAGTATAGACTACAAGACTAAACGGTGATACATTTAAAGATCTTCTATAAACACCCCTTTGCATATAATTTAAGTTCCATAGACTGGTTTATGAACAGGAGCATCGAAGCTCTTTAATGCTTCCATCCAAGGTTTTTCTATTACTAATAGTGAACTTGCCGAAATACAATCAACGAATAAGTTTGGACTTTGGTATCAATGTTATTGTTTGCTAGATTTTTATTCCCTCCATATAAGTTTATGAAGCATGATAGTAGAATACTAGTATATATGAACAATACCATCAAATGTTTATTTTATTTTTTCTTCATTTTATTGCAGGAAGTGGTTTGATACAGGGAACGCTAGCTGCTTCAATTTTTTTGCGTTGGTGCTTCAAATTACTAGTGATTACTCTTTGCAGGTTTGATGTGCATGAGCTGACAAGCGGAAGACTAAGGGATCTTGTTTTTTCATGTAATGTTTTGTTTTGAAATTATGTACTCTAAACTTATGTACCTATTATCAACTATGTAAGACCATATAGATTTTGTCATTTGCAATCAAATATTCTTTGGTGTAGTATATTATGCTTTTGCTATTACATTTTTTGCTTTTGATTTTTGCTTTTAGAAATGTAGTTTTGTATTTTGATTACTATTGAAATGAGCAATTCAGATAAGATGAAAGATAGCGTTTGTAGGATACTATAGAAAGTACATCATAATATTAAAATTAATAGCGCAAAAAAGATGCTATGGAAACAGAAAGTAAAACGCTATAGAATTTTTATAGCGTTGATTCCAAACTATGACAAATTTATTAACGCTATAAATTAAAAATTGAGATTTTTAGTAGTTAAATAAAATTGCATGAATAAAACGCTATGAAAGTCGATATAGATAAAACGCTATCAAAAGGATTCAATAGTGCTGAATAAGTGCTATAAAATGTTCTATTCAATAGCGTTTAATATAGTGCTATCAGATGTGTTAGGGCTATTATAACATGTCGTTATATAGCGTCGTCACTAACGCTATGAAAATCTATTATAGCGTTTTTTGTGCGCTATTAAAAGGTAAATCTGTTGTAGTGACAACTCCTATCTCTAATAAATTTGATTTCGGATTTTTAATTCATCTCTCAAAATAGATAAAAAAATAAATGAAATCAAAGTATTTTGATCGTTTTGATATTTTCATTATTTTACTTTCATTTACTACTCAAATTTATCAAATTTAATCAATTCATGTCCTTTTATGATTGAATTAATTTACCATGAATATTTGTGCTCACAAATTTCCATATTTTTCAATGATTCGATGTTTCTCAAATCCTGAAATATCTTTACTTACTTCAACTTGAGAATATACCAGACTTCTTTTCTAATGGCTTCATTCTTCTCTCCAAAAATCTCCTACTCTCCCTAATTCTCCTCTCTAATTCTTTAATGTTCTCTGCTTAATCCTGTTAATCATTAATCCCCACATCATCTACTTTCTCTCCATAAACCTATCATCCCAATCTGCCTTCTTCACCCCAAACCCTAGCCTAACTACCACCGGTTGCTACCCTTCTTTCCTTCACATCCATCACCATGCGCATCTTCTGCATCTCCTTATCTCTGATCTATACATATCAAAGCCGTTGTCGTCGCCCTTACAGCAAAAACACTACCGTCGTCTTCTTTCTCTGTAACATTTTATATTTTGAAGACCCAAATTATGAGAATGTTGTCATAATTAAATAATTAATTGTTTAAATTAAATTAAGTTAATGAGAAATTATTAACTCGATAAATATTTGGCTACCAAAGTGTGGTGACACTTAGACAGTTAGTTGAATTATATATTGAGTAATTAATAAAGATTCAGTGTAACAAAAATAATAAGAATAATACACACACATACATACATGTATGTATATTAAATTTTGGCCAATGTATAAGTCTATTTATTTAGAATGTTTATGGGTATCAGTGTATATTCATTCTGAGTTAAGAAATCAAATGATTAGGCAAAGGAGAGCCCATGCCCACAATATTAACTCTTGAATCTCTTAAATCACTTCAATTATATTCATTCTGAGTTCTAAACCTGAACCTAGACAAAAGAAGAAGAAATAACGGTCATATCTTTCTTAGGGAAGAAAGAGTTAAGGAGCCAATCAAAATGCAAAGATAATACATCCAAATCTTAAAGAAGAAAGGAAAATAAAGTTAATCTTCATCATCTAGGCTAGTAATATTGCACCATTGTTCATCCCTACCTTATTAGGTTTGGATTTATTTATTATTTGATGGTTTTGATTCTTAAGAACATGATTTTGATAAGTTTGAATGAATCTTAAGAACATGATTTTGATAAGTTTGAATGAATCTAATGAGATTAGATGTTGTATGGTTAATGTAGTAACCAAATTTAAAGAGAAACATGAGCAAATCATCTTGAAAGGATTTGAAACTTTAATATGATGTTTAAATTGACAAATCTGTGATGAGTTTTCAATTTGATAATTTTTCCATGAATAAATTAATTTCTACAAATTTTATAAGGAGAAGATACAATATTTTCAAGTGTAAAATAATGTTTAATAATATAAAAAAATCAACATTTTAATCTAAAATATTTACTGTAGGTAAAAAGAACCGTGTTAGTGATTTTCGTTGATTTTATGGGAATTTTCTCGCTAATTTCGTAATTGACATGAATTAAATGATAGGGTTAATTTTCATAATTAATGAATTAATTTTAAAAAAATTAATTAAGCGACGGAATAATGATAGATGTTAAAATTAAGTCTTACTGAATATGTAAGGCTTTACTGTTTCAATTAGAAAAGAACAAATGAGAACATGATAAATGTTAAAGTTAAGTCAGAAAGATATTACTTCCTCAAGTAGTAAATCAGTTTAACACTTAAAAAAATGCCATAATGCACTCATCACCGACCGATGGTAGCATTCATCGTTAAAATCGATATCATCCATCGTTAAAAATTATAGCACACATTGTATGTTGAGAGAAAAACTATCATCGCTGGTTTCGGTGATTACACCAGCAATTTAAATTGATAAATTAATGGATAGTACCCATTGGTACTGAGATAGCACCCATCATATGTTATGATAGCACCTATTCGCTGGTTTCGGTGATTACACCAGCAATTTAAATTGATAAATTAATGGATAATACCCATTGGTACTGAGATAGTACCCATCATATGTTATGATAGCACCTATCGGTTAATTAAGATAGCACACATCGTATGTTACAATAGAAATCTATCGATTAATTGAGATAGCACCCATCGATTAATTGAGATAGTAACCATCGGATAGATTCCATAACACCCATTGAGTAGATGCGATAGCACTCATCGCTATAAACAATAACACCCATCGTTTAGATGCGATAACACTCATTGCTAAAGTCAATAGCACCCATCAATTAGTAGCAATAGCACCCATCACAGTAGCAATAGCACCCATCAAGTAGATGATCGATAGCATCTAACGCATGATATGATAGCAACCATCAACCAAAGTGACAATTGGTTAATAGCACACATCATCAATGCGAAAAGCCGCACTCTGAAATTTACCACTGTCGGTTTCAATGGTTGCACACCAATATCTTAAGGTAAGACCGTAAGAGGAATCCAATAGCTATGTTATGTGAGAGTTGATAGCTTCAAGGATGTTTTACTGATGATGTATGTGATGAGTGTGTGATGACTTTTTGAAACCTACGCCAATAGGTTGTGTTGCGATCGATAGCACCCGATAGTGTTAGGTGGTAGCTAGCTTAGTGATGCAAGTCGATGACCTAAATAGTCAATGCGGAAGCCTGGAAATGTAATAGTTAATGGCTACAAAACACAACAAAATTGACATGTATCAAATAAATATGCGATAGCTATTAGAAGTTAACGAGATAACTTCTAAAAAATGGAAAACGTAGATTAACTAAATGTAAGCTAACAAATTGAATGTAAATAACAAATTAAAATTAATCCATTTAACATGATCAAAATAAGAGAAATTGATCTTGTATGAATGTGTGTGACCATTAAGTGGTAGTATATGTTTTGCTTATTATGATGTAGGTGTTATATGATGTGTAAACCTTATTGACTGATGGATTTATGCTCACTTGTGTAGAATCATTAATGATAGGGGCATATATATGTATGTGTATATGTATAACTAATGAATGTTATTAAAGTGAGTATAATTGAGATTGAGATCACAGAGATCTAAAGTGGGATGTGGTAACCAATTATAATGGATGAATAACAATATAAAACCATGGATTTTAAGGGATTATGAGAGCTTCGGTATAATTGAGGTTGACTCCCGTGTGAGTAAAATTGCATTCAAGAGATCACAGAGATCTAAAGTGGGATATAGTAACCAATTACAATGAATGAATAACAACATAAAACCTTGAGCTTTAGGGATTATGAGAGCTTCGAAGGTTGTGGGTAAGGACGTTTGTTTGGTTGTGCTTGTGTGTGCTTCCGACTTCTAAGTTGCTCAATAAGGCTCAAGATCAGTGGATCTTAAAGCGAACTAGCGTGTTCACATATGTGATGCGGAATTAAATGAGAAATAGAAACATAATTATGAGGCAACTACAATGACTGAATATGAAATTAATTGACACCTAAAAATGATACTTAGGTAGCATTAGAGAATTGATGATATGATGATACATAAATTAATTATGGAAAAATATTATAAAACACGAGCCTTACGGCACGCGCTTTGCGTGTGATGAAGATGTTTGAATTGTTTTTCTACAAATTGTATTTGTTTAATACGTTCAAAAGAAAATGATTTCCACAAATATTTAGCCATATTTTTTGGTTGAATCATACGTGGTTAATTTGAATTTTTATTTCTAAGTTGCAATTCTATTTTTTTTAATTTAAATTTTTATTTATATTATTAATAATATAAAAACGAACTTGTAAAGTAATTTATTTGTTAGATCTCAATTTTAAGTAATATAAAGACTTGGTAAATATTAGTAGAGAAAATTTTGAAGTTGTAGAGGAAGCTTAATTGCCAGATCATATTTTTAAGTGATGCTAAATCTTAATAATAATATATGTAGAGAGACATGTTTGGTATTTCATGCTGACACCAAAAGAGTGCGACGACAAATATATTATAACTATTAATAAAGAAATATATATAAGGATGTTTTTGGAACTTCGCTGTCGGACCAAAAAATTGGACTTTACGCGTGAATTGTTTTTCTATAAAGTGAATATGTTTAACATATTCAAAAAGTTTATTTGTTGTTAGTTTGAATTTTTGTTCTTCTGATTCTATTTTAGTTGCAACATCTACATCGGTGGTTTGAATTTTTGTTTCTATTAATTTGTAAAATAAGTTAATTTATTAGATCTTATTTTAAGTGGTATTAAGATTTGGTTATATTTGTAAAGAGAAGTTTTGAATTTGTAAAGAAAATTTATTTGTTGCATACTATATTTAAGCAGTACTAAGATTTAGTAATATTTATGGAGGTTCATTTATTAAATCCTATATTTAAGGGATATTAAGATTTGGTAATATTTATAGAGGAGAATTTTGAATTTATAAAAAAAGTTGGATCCAATTTTTAAATGATATTAAGATAAATGAGCATTTTTTGTAGTTTACGCTGATACCAAAAAAATGTGACATCAAAGATATTATAACTATCATTAAAGATGTGTTGAATTATCTAAAAGAATCTTTTATAATCTAGATGTGCGTATTCAACCTATTCTCATTTTAGCGAACCCGCAAACCTAGAAATATATTCATTGAAATATTCAAGTTTTAACTTGGTTTGAATTATTCCAGTCCAGCGTAGAAATAATATGTTAAAAATAACATAAATTATTTTTTGTTTTAGGCGCTTGTAAAGAGAATGATATAGATAATACTTGAATTATATATGAGTGAAGGGTATTTTGGAAAGTTCATGGTCGGACCAAAAGATTGCGCTTTCAAGCCAACTATTAATAAAGATTTGTAATACTCGTGTAAATTAAACTGTTTGGCCCTTTGACATGTTTATGATAACTCTATGTTATGATAATGATGTTTGTGTTATGATAGTAAAGGGGAAAACTCATTTCATTCTACAGTGTGGTCTCATTAATACACACACATACATATATACATTAGCATAACTCTGTTAGTTATAATCGATAAAAGACGGCTTAGATTGGTTCTCAAATGCATATCAAGCGACTCTTATTTCTACACTTCGACGACTTACGCACTTCCCACTCCCACATCTTCCACGATATGTTTCTACCACCCCTCTTTTATAAATCTTTCAACTCTCGATTCCTCAAGAACCATCTTCTTTTTCCTTGCTAATATTGAAAAGAAAGAACTCTCGAAGGTTTGATTATATTTTCTAATTTGGTTCATCTATTTCGAGAATGAGTTTTTATCTTTATTTAAGTTGTTTCAGTTGTTTTTTTCTCATTCAGATCATCATCGTTATTAATCTGTAGTGAGATACCGAAAAGAAATTGAGGCACCACAACTGGACCTCGTTTTTCTTACACCTAAAATACCATATAAGTCAAACAAAACTATCAAAAGAAAAAATATGTTGATTAACTGATAAAAATTTGTGTATTAATGTACATCATTACCATTTAATTGACTTTGATTTTTATATGGTGTTTAATTTACATGGATTAAATATCTAATTGCATTGTGATGGTTGTACTTTGAGAATTCAAAAGGTTATCATGAATATTAAAGGTGGATATATGATCACTGTTGGAAAGTCATTTTGTATTCCTTTTTCTTTAGTAGTCGGCTCGCTCAGATATACATAGAGCAAAGCATGAGTTGTTCAACTCCCATAAGATTTTTTCATGTTACACACCTCTTTCTCCGGCTACACCATGTGTTAAGAAAACCAGGTTAATTGATTTTAAGAATTTTTTTACTAATCATGATGGCCGTTGTAATTACAGCTATAATGGTATAAAATGTATGAGTGTGAAATTTAGAGTATAACTGCTGCTTACCATTTGGTTTACTAAAAAAATTTAAAATGAGTTATTCAATTCCAAAAAACCATAAGCTACTTAGTTATGGAGGTGTCTTTTCAGTTAACCTTTGATGCACATCTATTAATTTCCATAATTTTATATTGTGTACTAATTGAGTAATCAATGAAGTGTATTTAAGACAAAATGTTAAAGACAATCTTTTTATATAATGCATTAAAAGTCTCAAGGCAATATTTATATTCTCCTGACATAAATTTTAAGCATTTTTCTCACTTATACATGATACATTAGATATTATTCAAACTGAGATTAATGCATGACGTAGCTTACGTTGAGCATTAAAGGAAGAAATCAATAACTTATGTTTCATTATTGTATGCCATAATCGTTTGCATGATGCATACATTAGTATAATGCAAAAGGTTTCTTGTATTCTATGTCATAATCACTTATGTAATGTGCACATCCGTATGCTTTATATATTAATATAATGCAAAAATTATGCATGAAATAACTCAAACAGAATAATCCTCCGTGGAATGCATACGTTAATGCATCAATAGATTAACATAAACAGAGTATTAATTTGTTCGGCTTTGGATTTGTTATATAATTTCTTAATTTTGTATAACTTGATTTGTTTCCTTCTTTAAATTTCTATTTATAATGCTTAGTTTTATTTGAATTTTGTTTTAGTTCTAGCTATATTGGAGTGCTACCCAATCACTTTGAGGTGAGAGAATTAGGCAAATGAAGTCTTTTAACGACGGCGGAGCGCTTTTCCAAACTCAATTGTTACTACAAGACTCATCTTTTCTATCTTGATGTTATCCAATCAGTTGCAGTTCCTCCTACAATTTTTATGGGTACTTATTTCATAAATTCATTTTCCTTTTTAATTATATATTTATCCTATTTCAATTTGTACTTTTGTGGGAATGTATATGGAGGTGGCAGTTTTAGCTTAATGAATCACAGTCGAGAGAAAAATGTGTTATAGTTTCTATAAAATACTAACCATTTTAAATTTGTAAATAATAATGGGTAAGAAAATGCAATCCAATCATTTCTTTAAAAGCTGTAAGTGTTTAAAGTTTTGCTGGTAAATAATACTGGATAAACAAATGCACTCGAATATTTTTTTTGTTTTAACTATTTTGCAAATTATCGACCTCTCCAGAGCCCGCTATCGTACGGGAGCCTCGTGCACTGGTTTCCACCTTTTTTAACTATCATGCAAATTATATGTATTTAAATTTATAGTGGTAAATAGCAGTAAATAAAGAATGTAATCCATTATATGCACTTGCAAGCTAATTTGTATACCCATTTAACGCTTCAACGCTAGGAAAGAGGTATGTGGGAAGGCCTTTCGACTTACTTTAAAAGACCTTGAATTGACAAAGATATGAATTCTGAGACGTCGGTTCTCGATTGATTTTATATATATATATATATATATATATATATATATATATATAGCTGGTGCTAAATGAATGTTATTTCAGCAATTTGACAAAAATTCATTTTAGCAGAGAATCAACAAGCTCCAGAGGTATGAACAACATATTCATGTTGATCAATGTGGCTTAAGTGGAGCAATTGATGACAAAACCAACACTGACAACACATGAAGGCTGCCTCTCCTGTAAGGCTTAGCAAAGGGAAGGTGTTGGCATCAACAATGGCATAGAAAATGATAGCGGCAAGCATCTAGGATTTACCTTGCTTAAGAATCATTACAAGAAATGAAACTTCAAATGAATTTCATTGACTATTGTGAATGTATGATAATTTATGTTTGTAACATTCATCTCCTCTAAAGGGTAATAGTAAAATTTGGAATGTTATATTTTGAATTATATGAATCTATCCTCTTTATACTACTTTTGTCCTTTTTGTCATCTATTCTACAACATTTGGAAATTTAATCAATACGTTCTCATTACATAATTTTTTTTATATCAATAATCTATCTAATATTGTTTCATTAATGTAAATATTAGTTTGTTAGATTACATTTGACTAAAATCTCAAAAATCTATATTTTACATTTTTTTATTCAAACATCTAACACTTTAAATGCCATATTATTAATTTGATTTCCTCTTAGTATAATAATAATATCTTCACTAACTAATTCATGCATGGTTGTCCATCCGCATGTGCATATGTATATGTGTACACACACATATACATACATACATGTGTGTGTCTGTGATATATATATACGTACTTATATGCATGTATGTACGTATATATATGTGTACACAGATACAACACACACAAATTGTTTAGCTACTACAAATCAATATGCATTCATTATTACCAAATCATAAATTTCTTTAAAAAATCAAATATAAGCCAACTAATACTTTCACATGTTTTTACCATTTAACAAATTAAATACTATCAAACTTCTGACATGTGCAATGCAAGGGCTTTGTACTAGTACATATATGCATACACACACACATATATATATGTGTGTGTGTTTATTAAAGGACTTATATTATTCGCACTAGACTGTTGTCCGACTCATTGTTTATTATTTATTCCTTATAAATTCACAGGTGCTCACCTGAGTAAGCTGAGTTTATGTTTTATCAAGTTAAACAGGCTGCTATCTGGATTTGCGAACAGGGAAGCTCAAAGACGAATTTGAAGGCTTACTATTCATATTTAGTAGTTTATTTTATTTTCATTATGCACACACACAAATTGTTTAGCTACTACAAATCAATAAGCATTCATTATTACCAAATCTTAAATTTCTTTAAAAATAATCAAATATAAGTCAACTAATACTTTCACATGTTTTTAACATTTAGCACATCTTTAATAATAGATGTAATACATTTGCTGTCACACTTTTTTGGTATCAGCGTGAACTACCAAAAATGCCCCATAGATATTATCAAATCCCTTAAAATTAGGATCTAACAGATAAATTTACTTTACAAATTCAAAATGTCCCTCTACAAATATTAACAAACTTTAATATCACTTAAAAAATAGGATCTAATAAATATATTTTTTTTACAAATTCAATACGCCGCTCTACAAAAATTATTAAACCTTAATCACTTTAAAATATGATCTAACAAATAAACTTCCTTTACAATTCGTTCTTTATTAGTTAATAATAGAAAAAAATTCAAACAACCAAAAATAATATATGTTGGAACTTAGAAATGATAATTCAACCAAACTACACATAATTTCAATGCAAAATATGATCAAATATTTGTGCTCTTTTTTTGAACGTGTTGAAACATATACAATTTGTAGAAAAACAACTCACCATAACGCTCGTTAAACATTATCAAACTTCTGACATATGCAATGCACGGGCTTTGTACTAGTACATACATACATATATGTATATGTGTGTGTATTAAAGGGCTTATATTATTCACACTAGACTGTTGTCTGACTCATTGTTTATTATTTTTTCTCTATAAAGTCACAAATGCTCATCTGAGCAAGCTGAGTTTATGTTTTATCAAGTTAATCAGGTTGTTATCTGGATTTGCAAACAGAGAAGCTCGAAGACGAATCTGGAGGCTTACTATTCATATTTAGTAGTTTATTTTATTTTCATTATGTATTATAAACTGGAATGCCTAAGTGGTTAGAAAACATGTACATCCTCATATGTCGGTATGTCATCATTATTTATGTTTTTATTATATTTATCACCGCGTGGAAATTGTTGGGTTTAAATGGCAAAAGTACTGTTGTAAATATAATCTTAGTTTAGTTGTTTTGGTTACTTATGTTGTCAAAAAATAATGAACTCATTTTGTCGTCTAAAAATAATTATGATGATGACTAAAACATTATCGACATTCATTTTTTTCTCTCGAAATAAGAGATGTTATACTGTACCTTTAGATCTTCACCTAGAGCTACCCACCCCTTTCCTCCTTCATCATCCCACCCCATTTCCCCTTCATCGTCCCACCCCCTTTCTTGACACCTACTTAGATTAGATGTTGCTATCATCTACCTGACAATATATAGATATCAATTTTACCACTCAGACCTATTTAGATCATATGGATGTTGACAATGTCAATTGAACCCTTCTAGAGAAGCTGCTAAGAGCATCGGTTATTTCCGATGGTTCACTCACCTCCTTTTCCTAAAACCTTAACTTTTTACAAAAGGGAGTCCGTGTGGAATTCACTGATGAAGAAATAGAATGATTTATTCAACCCTTAAAGGTTGCACTAATTGGCAAATTTATTGAAAAACAACTTTTGCAAAATTTTCGTTGAATGCATCGATTGGCATTGG
Organism: Allium fistulosum; assembly: GCA_030737815.1. NCBI lineage: Eukaryota > Viridiplantae > Streptophyta > Magnoliopsida > Asparagales > Amaryllidaceae > Allium > Allium fistulosum. The sequence continues at coordinate 387,309,595 of CM060907.1, read as the reverse complement.
CTTGATCGATAGTAAACATGTTCTACTAAGGCTCCATTGTGAAGAGGATTTTATGATACCATAGCTTCAGGAATATTGGATGTTTGTAATAGATCCAATGACAGTTTTCAAATGGACACATGATTTGATCTTCTTATTGTACAGTAATAGTAAACAAATGGTTCCTACTTTCAAATCTTCTAAATGGTTGCAATAGTAAACAAATAGTTCTTTCTTTCAAATATACTTATTGTACAAAACCTTCATTTAGATAATAATATTCAAAAAATCAACAATCTTTTGGTTTCCAAATGTAGATGTCGTACCATAAGTAGATTTGAAAGTATGAACCATTTGTTTAGGCATAGTAATATGGCCGAGCATGTTGGTATTATTTTGAAGGTCGCATGGGCTTTACATGAATAGGGGGTCCTTTTATTCCTATCCTCTGTTTTCGTGGTCACATGCAAAGGGAAAAACGTTTATTCAAATATTGTCTAAAATTCTCCTTTGTTTTATATGTTGGCATTTATAGTGTGCTAGAAATATGATAGTTTATGAAAGTTCTTCAACGTCTATACATGATATCATTACACAAATTCATAAGGATATTATTCAAATATTGAATGTTCCAAGTAACTCATTTATTGAATCCTTTATTTGGACTTTTTTGTTGATAAATCATATATTTTTTATCTTTCATGTTATGTTCCTTGTGTTATTAGAGCATATACTGGTTGTTTTTCTTTTACTTGATACAGATCAGCTCGTCGATAAGGGTGCAATGGCTTATTACTACATGGATTTTGGATTTAAGAAACAGGATGCAGCAGTCACATGTCTTTTTGCAATAGAGCAATTATTGAAATTCTCACCGGTAACACTTTCTGATTCCTTCCATTTCAAACATTCTAAACTAAAAATGCATTCATTAGGCCATCAATAAAGCTTTAGCAAATAATTTTTAACTTCCAAAAATAGCATACACTATGATCGTTGAGTCAATCCAAAGCAATAACTATGTATAGAAATGTGGTCGGTAGTTCAATAAATCATAACTAGATTTTAAATGCACATAAACATTAATGAAAGTCTCATCGGTAAAGAAAAGAGCAAACTAGTGAGGAACAAAAAACAACCTTCATCATAGATTTTGTCGGAGCCGTACCACATGTCCTGCCAGAAATAGACAGATCGTTAGGGTCATGTCAGAATTGGAGTCGGGGTTGCGGCAAAAAGAGAGTACTGAATAAAAGAACGGGGAGCGACCACAGGATTCATTTGAAAGTATTGGGAACTAGGGTTGGGAGAAAAAAGATGAGAGGCATTTAGAGAGGGCGATTTGAACTTTTTGCTGAACCTGTATTAGGCAGGGAAGTGGATGATCAATCTTGTGTATTGTGAAACCAAATAAATTTAGTTTTAATTGGTGAATGGGTTTGATTTTAATACCATTTTCACTTGGAAAATTTGCGCATTTGGCCCACTTTTTGAAAAAAAATAGCAAATTAAGGTCAGTTCGGAAAATATTTACAGAAATAGACCACTTTAGATTTTGACGTGGACAAATTTTCAAACATTGCCAATTTTCAAAAATCGCCAATGCCAATAACAACGTGGATGATTTTTGAAAAATCGCCCATTGACGATTTTTCAAAATTTGCCAAAAGTTGAAATAAATCCGACCGGCACCCAACCTTCCTCTCTCATTTCTATCTTTACCAAAAAATTAAAAAAAAAGACCTCTAATGGCTGCTGTATTCTGAAATCAATATTTAAAGTCTTTAAAACGTTGGTTTAAGGATAAATCTATAGATCTAGTCGACGTTGCTCAGCAAAGTTCATCAAGTTGAAGGTACAATCATTAAACCCTAGTTTTATGTGTAATTTCTGAAATTTGATAAACTGAATAATGGGTTTGAGTAAGTTAATAAAATGTGTAAACGCGTACATACTGAAAGATTTGTATATTGATTTGTAGAATGACGAAAAATATGGTTCCTACGCTTTGCTACTACGACGGTAAACTAATTTTCGATGACCAGAGAAATGGTAAATATGTTGGCGGTATGTGTAAACCAGGAAGAGTGCGGAAAGGCTGCAAATTGAAGGAATTAAAAGAAGCTGTGTACAAAACGACGAAGATTAATAAAGAAGAATTTGAAATTGAATTAGTGGTTAACTGACCCACGGACTCAGGTTCTAAAGCAATAGCATTGGCGAACGATGATGATGTAGAAGTAATGTTTTCTGCTATTGCAAAATCTATTGAGTTATACGTAGGGAAAGCTGCAAAACAACAACAAGAACAGCGGGTGGCATCTCTTAGAGTGAGTATTTGGATTATATATTATACACAGATGTTGGAGACGGCGGATCCATCTGCTGGCTACATATCTCCTAGTTACAGTAATTCTTATGCAACTGATGGAAGATATTGTCCTCCATCTATGCAGTACGGGTTCATGTCATACATAAACTCGCAACCATTTACGCAACAAAGCAACGTTTCTTGCACACCGCCTATGGATGCAAATATTAGTGCGAGGTAACATTTTTTGATGAATTGGTGGATATAATGTTATGTAGTTATATTTTCTTATGCTTTGTTGTAATGTAAACAGCTTCCAGCAACAAGGCATTCAGCATGACGAAAGTGATTAACCTGTAAATGCTAATATGTCGCAGTCAATGTATCCCAATCCATCTGAACTATATGATATGAGTCAAAGGTATGTTTACAGGTTGGCCTATATTTTTCGTCTCTTTTGGTATGTATTGTTGGTTAGTTGACTCCTATATTTCAATCAGGTATATGGCAGTCGATTCTGCTACACAGTGGAGTGTTGGACCATCCACCCATTCTCCGTATGCAAATTTTGACAATGATATGGATGTTGATGGGAATGAAGCTGTGGGTGAAGAACCTCAAGTCGATAGCATAGTTGTTGCTTCTATGAATGTTAATGAAGACTCTTGGATACAAAGAATGCAAGTTAACAATGAGCCGTTCAACTATGACTTTCCTACAACAGATGACAATGATGCAGATAGTGATGAACCAGAGATGGAAGTACCTTTGGATGATGATCTTTGCAATGCGCGCAAATGTTGGCAAGATCTGTTGTTGCTAATCTTCAAATTTCCGACGAACGATTTTCAATTGCTTGCATTCAAGGTGGTTTTAGTGTTGGAATGGTTTTTGAGACAAAAGAGAAGTTTCTCCAACAACTAACGGAATGGTCAATCCTACATGTTGTTTCATACAAGCCAATAAAGTCAAACAAAACAAAATACACCGCTATATGTAACGTTGAAGGTAATTGTCCTTGGAGGATACATGTGATAGTTTCGAAAACATCTAACTCAAGATGGTGGGAAATTCGGAAGTATCTAAGCGAACATACTTGTGTCAACCCAATAGTTAATTCCAACCATAAGCAAGCCACTTCGAAATTTCTTATGACAAAAATCATGTCTTTTGTCAAAGCCGATTTGGATATTTCAGCTGGTACAGGTCAAGTGCTTATACACGATCAGTTGTTCATCAACATTAGTTACATGAAAGCATGGCGAGCAATAAGCAAAGCAATAAAGAGAATTTATGGTGATTGGGTAGAATCATATGCGACTTTACCACAGTTATTTGAGGAGATAAAGAGAACGAACCCTGGTTTTATAGGTCATATGACACATGATGAAGCGGGAGTGCTCGATCGTGCCTTTTGGGCCTTTGGGCCTTGCATTATAGGTTTTATGCATTGTCAGCCATTGTTATGTATTGACGGGATGCACTTGTATGGTAAATACAAAGACACATTGCTTGTTGCTACCGCGGTAATGCAGATGATTACTGGACGCGTACCTGAACAAGTGTCAAACATCCCCCTATAAGTGTAGTGAGTATAAGAGCGAGATTAAAGAGCTCCATATAGGTGTAAGACAAAACAGCACTACCCCATGAGTACTGGGTGCACTCATCAAGATCGGCTAAATATGGTAGTCATTTCAAATCCACTCGATTTTTTGAATGATCGCACATCAAACGGATGTAATGAGGTGTAGAATAATCGCTCTAGCACGCTGCTGGATCTGAACCACTGTAGCATCGACAACTATATCATAAGCTAAAGCATGTCTAAACCATTTCACTTCCACCATGTCGTTACCCCTTACTTGTTCCGTAGGAGGAGTAAAACCCAGCAAATCAGTACATAACTGTATATAATCATGATGGTCATCATCAGTCGATGGATTGCCTTCTATAGGCAAACCTAAAAGCACAGCCACATCTCCCTAGTGTAATCGTCATCTCTCCGACGGGTAGATGGAAAGTAGACGTCTCCGGTCTCCATCTATCAACAAGAGCAATAATGAGATGATGATCTAACTGAAGGTAGCCTAAACGCAGTACTGTCGAAAATCCAGCTCGGTCAATCTCCTCTAAAACTCTAGGATGTTGAGAGTGACTTTCTTGAGAGAAATGGAGTAATCAATTGTGAAGTTTGCTTCTTCACTCTGTTTAATATTACATGTACATATATTACTATTTACACAATTTGTGAAAAGAAAATTATAGAAAATTACCATCATATGTGCTTCACTGGACGTGCAGTGTCTAGGCTGTAGGTATAGCACGCTCGGTTCTACTGGACCGGGCTCCATCTCAATATAATCTACAACACAAAGATTAATGTATTCAACCCTGATTATCAAAAAAATTATTTCCTTCAATCTATACTAATTTCTACGCAATTGAATGAACATACACTAACAACAACCCCCTAATGCAATCTACATCATATAACTTTCACAAATCTTGCAAAACTAGCAAACCTAGAAAAACCTAAATTTGCCCTAATTCACCAAATTGGAGAAGATTTCATTACCAATATCCTGCACGATGCCGGACGTACTGACCATGATCCGAATAGGCTTTGAATTTGATAAAAAAGTTAGGAAAATTAAAAAAAATTGGGGGGGGGGGGGAAGCAATTTCTGGCCGAAATGGGTTTTGTGGAGATAAGGGGAATGTTTTAGGAATGAGGGGGGTGAAAAGGGGGGCTGTTTGTTTTGTTACATGTAAAGACATGTGTGATTTTTCGAAAATCGCCCATTGGCGATTTTCGAAAAATCGCAAACTAGTTTACCTGCAACAAAACATCCAGCCACCCTTTCCCCTATCACCACCGTGCATGCTCGATAAGTGCCTCCGAACAACTCTACAAAACCAAACATATTCATCCGACGTCACATGCACACATCCACATCAATTACATGAAAATAACCATCAATTACAGAGAAAATCAAACATACATTCATTCATTGAAACACCCATACCATTTCTAGCGCAATTGCAAAGAACTCATAACATACATTCTACAAAACATGAAAATATTCATCAATTACATGAAAATAAATAAACTACCCAACACAAGTTTCTTGATCAGAAACAGTTCGATAAACATATCCACTATGAATATAAGCTAAAGCGGACATTTTCTTCTCTACCAACCTTTTATATGCATTTCTTCAACTAACTTTTTCAAACGCCTAACTTCGGCTTGCATCTCGAGGCATATTCCACTCCCCGAGTACACAATGGAGGATCAATCCACTTCATAAAATTACAGCACTGCACTTCGTGGGGATACATCATGTGATCTTCATACGAAACACAACCATAAAATCTACGTCCGACATTAGTTTCGGTTTTGGCTACGACAACCACGCATTCATCTCCACGCATTTATTAGAACAGCCTTGTTTGTTGGGGAGTTCTTTGCATAGATTCCTTCTCATTTCTTTCAAATTCCAAAAGCAGATTATTCATTGGCAATAATATGAAACATAGTATTCCTCAGAAAACACCAAATAGTCGCCACAGCCTTTCTATCCAATGTTTCCACTTTGCTTCAAATACAGTAGCAGCATTGGAACTGGGTTAGCCCGCAGCGGAAGTTACAGGTGAATTTCAAAAAATTACCCTATTGGATCTTTATTGGGTCTATGAAGTCTAATTTATTTAGAATATTTCTGAATTTAATTCAAATAAAATCGTGTATTTCATTTAAATTTATAAATTGTTGATAAAAATTTATTTAATTTGTTTTCAACTAATATATAAATATACATATGTATCGTATACATATGTATGTGTATGCATGTGTAACATGATATTCCATGCAAGATATAACATGCTCGTATATAGATGTTGGGATTTATATCGCAAATAGTGGCTCATTCTATATGTATTGTATGTTGTCCAAATATGTGCATGTACATATAGTTATAAATATCCAAGTGATTATATATATATATATGTATATATGTACATATATAAATATGTTTTATTATGCAAAAATATAATAGAAATATATATATATTATAAGTAAAAATTAATATATATATATGTATAATTATATATTTATGAAAAATAATTTTTTTAAATATATACAAATTAAAATAAACCAATTATTTAAATGTGTGTGTGTATATAAATAGTAAATATAATTATTAGTAGTAAATTATTTCATAATAAATTATAAATATACAAATATATATACATACACACACGCACATACATACGGATATATATTAAAAAGAATTCCTTTCTAATTCAATAACACTTCAGATCTAAAATTATTATGATTATAATATTTAATATATATATATATATATATATTATGAATTAATTGATCAGTTTTTCATTAATTAAATAGTATAAAATAAGTATACAACGAAATGTCAAATTTTAAATTTTTAGAAAAATCTACGAACACATTCTGGAGGTTGCAAAAAATTTCAAGTTAATTAAATTAATATTTTTAATTAAATAAATGTTAAACGTTCGATTTTTAATTTAATTTTAAAAATTATAAATAAATTAAAAATTTCAGAAATTTTTTAAGAAAGCTTCTTACATGATGAAATAATTTTTAAAAATATAAAACTGAATTTTTGAAACATTATTTATTTTATACGAATTTGTAAATCCTTTTGTGATTAAATAATAATAATAATAATTAATATCTAATAATAATATAAAAATTATTTTCAGCTCTTATAATTCATAATAAACATAAAAAACGTATTTGAAAATATTAGATCAATATTGTTTAGTATATATATAAACATATATGCTTTGATACAAATTGTGTATATGTATTAATTCACAAATTAATATGTGTGTATATATATATTAATTAATATAATAGTATATTAAAATATTTTATTTAACATGGAATATTAGATTATAGATAAATTATGAGTATGAACGTTAAATTTTATGCACATAACCAATCTCTATTGTGACAACAACATTACCTATAGAAATCTCACCTAACTAATTAAGCAACAATGATATGTATATACACAGGTGTACATGAGCAGTAAATTATAATAGCATGATTATATATTTAATATATAAATAAAAGGTCACCTACTACAAATGTCCTCAAGTCCATGTTGAAACAGTGAATTATCTTCCTCTGGATGTTCCTTGATTCGTCAGATTGCTAATCGATAATCACCAACCTTTTGGTATCAAATAGCCTTGGTTTTAACTTGAATTTAATTTGAGAATTTTGTGATTGTTTGAGGTGTTATTTTCGACTAGGAAGAAGAAGGTATAGGTGGCCAAAAAGTCTTGTGAATTAGGTTTTTTAAGATATATATATATATATATATATATTGTGATTGTTTGAGATGTTATCTTCGGCTAGGAAGAAGAAGGTATAGGCGGCCAAAAGGTCCTGTGAATTAGGTTTTTTAAGATATATATATATATATATTATGTATGAATAAGAGAGAAAATGGAAGTATCGTATACTCCTTCTCCCTTAATCTCAACCATATATCTCCAAACCAAATCCCTTTTCTTTTGCTGCCCCACACCCATGATATAACAGCCGATTTTAACCCTCAAACAATCATGGGCCATTAGCCCATTCAACCCAAATTAAATATATACAATTATATTTAATTTAACATGTTATCGATATTTTATATCGACCGATATATTTATAACTATTATAAATATATAACATAGTTAATTTCTCAAATCATATTCTAATTCAATAATTAATATTTCATAAATATTGATTAATTTAATTAATTTACAACAATTATAAACTGATTATTTGTTTGGTCTAAAGAGAATTCATCGTTTTGGTTGTGTAACTCTTGGGTGTAAATTCAGTCAGCAATTAACATCGAACTATTCGAATGTTAACGTTCACACCTCACTTAGCAGATGGTGTGATATTATGGCAACATTTATCACTTACTTAGTTTTGGTAAAATCTTATTTTAATTTAATAAGCATTACCCATTTGTGACATTTATTTATACCAATTATCTTCATCAAAACTATATCACTTTGAACTTATGGAATTCGGTAATGGTCAAAATTCCAATATTCATCCATATTCGACTTTATAGTCCAAATACAAAGTCTTTGGTCAAATAATAACAATTATTATTAACCAAAATGCTCTGGCCAGAGACTTTGATTTTGGATTGACTTGAGTTGACCGTGATACTAACCCCTTATAACTGAGGAGAGGAATCCTCTCTTGAATAGTGCTTCACTTGCAATACTTCCACTCGACCCAAATATAGTCACTCGATGGAACGCCATGCCATGATTTGACTATAATCAAAGTAGAGCTTTCATACTGAAGATCCACAGTATTCTCAAGTCGAGAGAACTGTGTAAATTAGTCACATAGATATTTTCTTTTTGATCTTAATTATATTAACAATCAGGAAACTATCTAGTGAGTTGTTCCATGGTTATCCAATAACTATCAGTACGTAACCCCTTAATTCTCCCAACTGCCATGAGTAATACGCTGTCCAACTTTTTGAGAGCGTTACATACTTTAGGCTCAATGGATACATCGATATCCAGTCTTGATGCACTTGAATAGGAACATTTAAAATGGTATATTTGTTTTCATTAAAAAAATTACTTACGGTTATAAAACTTTGGAACTACTATCACAAAACTTACCATTTATGGATTTTCTATTAAATATACTTATAATTAAATTAATTAATATAACCACATTGTATCAAGTATATAATAGAAAGAAAAACACCTTTTATTTCGAACAAGATTGATTACAAAGTTAGATACATGTAATAAATTACATAATTGCCCCTAGGGCATACCCCTAACTCTATCAATCTCCCACTTGCACTTGGGTCAATTATGAAATCTTATTCCAACTTCTTGAATTGATTTCCTTAAAACTAATTGGGTTAGTCCATTAGTGAACGGGTATACTATTATGTTTTAAACATCTACTCTGTCGATTAACTCTCTCCAACGCTGATAAACTACCGTTATCATGTGGAACAATTTGGAGTATGTCTCTTGACTTCTAGTGAGCTCTAAGTTCTATTACTAACTATATCGTGACATTGTTATCAAATAACAAAGTTATAGGATTCTTAACATTTGGAACCACCCTCAGCTTAGTTATAAATTTTGTGCATTTATATTTATATACATTACTTTTATTGTGGCATTATTCAAGGCGATATACTTAGCCTTTTTCATTGAACCAACCACAGTTTTTCATTTGGAACATTTCCAACTTAAAAATTCTTAATATAAATTTATTATTGACATATTATACTCAATATAACTTATGAGAATTTGAGTCCGAACATTCCTTCATAAGGAGTTCACTGTTTCTTAAACAATTCTCTAGTATTTCATAAATACACGAGAACACCTCAAAAAAACATTTAGTGATATCAGTTTGGGTTTGATATTTTCTTCATGTATCAAAAACATAAACAAATCACAATATCATAGACAACATAACATGTATGATAGTTTCTATTTCCAATGCATAAGGAACTCATCTCACATGTTCCGTATTAAATAATTTAATATAAGGTGTCTTTGCATATCGATTTGGGACATTCCCAATATCTTTTTTACTCACTATAAAAGACATCAATTGCACATCCAACGTCGAGTATTAAAAAAACTAAGGTTGATTTTAATACAAGTACGTCGTTAAAATCAGCAATTGTTTACTTATAGTTTAGAAATATCAATGTGTCTTTTAATGTTCTTTCTTATGAGTACACGGTTCATTTGCATTTTGATTGACAATCAAACTATTTGATATTTCTATCAAAACACTTATTCAATTTTGATACTTGTCAAATGATACTTTCATATTTGTTCTTGGATCATACCTAAACACTCACAAGCCTAAATATCGCTCCCACTAGCTTTGAGAAACTTTGGTTGTTATGTGCAAACAATCTATTCCAAATTATTATTTAGAAATTTTCCATTTCAAAACATATGTACCAAACCACAAAGTCTTACAAAATAATAATTTTGTGAGTAAATCCGAAATAACTCGATCATGTTGAATGATGAATTTGTTATGCTAATTTCAATGTTTGAAATTTACGAGATTATTCTTATCGACATTGCTCATTTAGTTCCAACTACATTAGTCTTGCTCATAAAGACACAATCGCGGCCGATGGATCATATCCCTTCGGTTACGACTACCAAAATCATATTCTGATAATGTACATAGAATTCATTTTTGGATCTTCGCATCATGCCATATTATAGAGTCAACATTCTTAATGCTTTAACTAAACAACCGAGGATTGTATGTTTTCGACATTGATAAGAAACTTATAGTTTCTCTTCAATGTGCGAGAATACTTATTAGACACTCTAATGTGATGTATTCATTTAGGTTAGTTGATTTCATTTCATTTTATGTAATCAGTTTTATCTTTGGATCATATCTAATTTCATTTAACTATCAATAATTTCTCAAAGAAATTCATTCACAGTGAAGCTGGTATTTCTTAAAACAACAATTGTTTCTCAGTGCAATGGAATAGGTATCCATAAACATTTTATGAATTGCCTTTTATATAAAAACTGAGTTCGTTTTTAGTTTACAAAACTTTTGTTCAAAACATAAATATGTCATCAAATGACAAACTTTCCCAAACTCCTTTTTGGAAGCTTTATACAAGATCCCTCATGAGCAATTATTATGTGTAGACCTTCGAATCGCACAACCTGCCAACTCCATGACCTAGGATAAGTTGGGGTTTCTTATTAACCCTTATCTTGTTTGATTTTGTAAACTATTATTCAGATGAAATAATATTGATCTTGTGCACCACTCTTAAGTACATGATCTTATAGAAAGAAATTAACTCAACTTTACTCACAACTAATCGTACTTTGTCCAACAAAGTTCGATTACTTCTTATCGATACATCATTATGTATCACATGGAGGAGTGACTCTTGAGATTGAATCTTTATTCATTTTTAGGTACATTCGAAAATCTTTCCTACATACTTGCCCATTTGATCAAGTCGAATCATTTCTATCGCATGTCATTTTATTTACTTTCGTTTTATACTCTATGAGTTTACCATAGACATACTACGTGTGTATCAAATACACATGTCTATGTTGGTGACAACTCATTGGTGAATATAACTAGTATCAATCCGAAGAGTTCATCAACTCTTATAATGCTTCCACCAAATGGGTGCATAGCCCCTAATTGTTTGATGTATAATTAACTAGTATCATATAATTCATAATCATAAAATAAAAATTATTTCTTAAAACTACGGCTTAGTCTATAATTCAAAATAATTGTAAATAATTTAGACACTTCGGTATTTTCCAAATGCATCACTTTGTCATGAAAAAAAACCATATTATAGCTTTATTTCATAATGAATATTCATAATATTCACATTGAAATATAACTATGTCTATTTTTAGTCGACACTGAAAATGGTCATTATTTCATAAATAATGTCTAGTTTGTTTTACGAAAATAAATTCGTAACTTGATACATTTAATAAGTGTTATATGCAATGCTCCCACTATTTCCGCCATTACTATAATAACGTACTGAATTCAGAGATCCATCATTCACTTAATATAGATTTATTTATTTCATATACTTCAACTACTTTACAGCGAAGAGTTCTTTGATCAAATATCTTGGACTCAAAGGAATAAATCTCATAGAAAACAAATTTCTATATGAAAATACATTTCGGAATAGGAATTAGATTTCTCATTTCAATGTTAAGTATCAATTATTATTATTGCAATTCTCATTTTCGATGTTTCTTTATGAAGCAGAAGTGACTATTCACTCTTTTCATCCCAACCGTACCTTAAATTAAATCTACTCTTATATGTTTCTTTTCCTTTCAAATTGTCAAACCATTCAAAAGAAAACCCTTACTATAATATCATAACAAACTCTTTATAAAACGCATTCGATGATCCTTAACTTTTAAGGACATTAAATATGTTGTGTTTTGCGTAAACTGATCAAACTGACATTTTAGCGATCGAGTTCTTAAATCTATCTTGTAGTTTTGGTCTAGTGTTACAGTTAACACATTACAATCCTTTTGTAATCAATCAAATTGAATACTCGGTCTCACCGTAATGTTTATTGGTTTATTTTCAAATGAACTAATTTCATTGAATATCGTACATTACGAACTATGGCCGTTCCCATAGAATATTTATATGCGATGGTATATGAATAAAATATCCAGTCTCATGTTGCTTTTAGAGTTTGAAACTCATAGAATGCAATACACGGTCTCGACCAGATAAACACGTAAGCAAACAAATTACGAACGTAATTTGCAGTTGTAAAATTAGGCACTTGCATGGGTATAGAAACATTAACATGCAATAGGCATTTATTAGTAAGTATATGTTATATTTTTATTTGTCAATATTCAATTCAGTTCACTTGTATATTTTAATTGATAAACATTTTCAATGCATAAATTTATCAATATAGATTGTTATAACATTAAATAGCATATGTTCCTACAATATTAGAAAGGTTAAATTTTATCATTTCATTTTTCTATAAGGTTCCCACTAGTCTTTTATGTTTCACCAAACCCTAAGTGAAACATAGAAATCTTTCGACTTCACTATCGGGTGTTAGGACTCATCCGCCTTGGAATTTTGACCTTATGTTTGCTCAATAAGTCATAGCTTCACGAATGATGGATAACTCATTATCGGTTGTATCACATACAACTCCTAACGTATGGTTCCTTATCCTGATCTCATTACAACCTTGAGTTTGCTTAACAAATCGAAAGAGATAATTCACTCATACCTACCGTATCGCGACAGCCTAAGTATAGTATATGTACCTTGAGTTTGCTCAACAAATACATATAGTTACCTTACCTCGTCTACTCATTATATTAATAACACTATACATAACATCCCTAGCTTGAGTTTGCTCAACAACTAAGGAGTATGCAAGTAATTTATTAATATATATGGTAGAGGACAACATTATATTGAAGATTCATAATCTTCAATATATTATATTAAGTGACATCAACTTACGAAATATGTATTTCTTATGAAATGCCATCGTGATTCAAGTGTCAAACACATCTGAAATCACGGTATATGTACAATACGTATGTATTTATCTTTTAAGCGTGTTTAGGGTTTCTTCAATGTTCCACATTTAATTTATACTTTCATATTATATAAGTTTTATTATTATATAACTTTTATAGTTCATACTACTTGCATAATAGTCTTATGTATAATATTATATTAATCAAATCTTATTTAATTAGTTTTTAATTAATTAACATTTTAATTAATTTTATATTATTTATTATATAACATTTATATTAAATATTTACTACATACTATAACCATTATAGTATCACACATATATCATATATATATATTATTTAATTAATTAACTTTTAATTAATTAATTTAATTAATAAATAAACCTTTAATTAATTTATATAATCAATTAACATTTAATTAAAAAATTTAATTAAACCATTTTAATTGAATTATATTAATTTCAAAATTCAATTCATATACATACATGTATACTTATGTTATTTTAAACATTTTAAAATAACATAACATATATCATAATATATATAATACATGTATTTATTTATTATTTAACATATTTAATTAATTTATTTTATTAATCTTATTAATAAATTTTTAAATCAATTTCTATTATTTTTTAAACATTTTGAAAAACTTTATTATATTATAACTTTTATAATATTTGTATATCTTATTTTAAATTTAACCTTTGAATTCAAAATCTTATATTTTAAATTTTCCAATGATTTTGAAAATTAGCCCAAGGCCCAATTTAAATTTAGGCATTTTCTATTGAGGACAACTTTTAGGTTGTGAGCTTAATGGTTAACCCTAACATAACTAATTTAGGCCACATAGCCTATTAGGCTCTAATACTATTGTTGGAACTGGGCCAGCCCACAGCGGATGTTATGGGTGAATTTCTAAAAAAATTACCCTATTGGATCTTTATTGGCTCTGTGAAGTCTAATTTATTTAGAATATTTCTAAATTTAATTTAAATAAAATCATAGATTTTATTTAAATTTATAAATTGCTGATACAAATTTATTTAATTTATATTCAACTAATATATAAAAATACATACGTATCATATACGTATATATACGTGTGTGCATGTGTAACATGATATTTCGTGCAAGGTATAACATGCCCGTATATAGATGGTGGGATTTACATCACAATGGCCACATTAGCTCATTCTATATGTATTGTATGTTGTTTAAATATGTGCATGTACATATAGTTATAAATATATAAGTGATTATATATATGTACATATATGTGTATAAATATGTTTTATTATATAAAAATATTATAGAAATGTATATATATATATATATTATAAGTAACAATTTATATATATATATAATTAAATATTTATGAAATATTTTTTTAAATATATATGAATTAAAATGAACTAATTATTTAAATATGTGTACATATGTTTGGTGTGTGTATATATATAAATAGTAGATACAATAATAAGTAGTAAATTATTTCATGATAAATTATATATATAAGTATATGTATATATCTTTACTACTAATAAAGAGAATTCATTGAATAGATTTACTCGGTGTCCTTTTGAAATTCCAAATATACCCTTTTACATCCCATAGAGAAATAGTATTCAAATATGGGGATATAGCCCGTTATTTTCTAGGTACAACTGTTAGTCACCATGGAGAACTACAGTGTGTGTTCATAAGATGAAGTATCCGAGTGTACCATATTATCCGTAATTTAGGTGGGAGTTTGTCGGTCGAAGTTTTGCCTGATTCCGAGTTAGTATGAAGAAGTCATTACAGTCTGAACAAAAAAATAGCGGCTTCTGCACTAGGCGGAGCTCAAATATGGGGATGGGGTAGCCTATTATTTTTCAAGTACAACTGTCAGTCCCCATGGAGAACTACAGTATGCGTTCACAAGATGAAGTATCCGAGTGTTCCATATTATTCGTAATTTAGGTGGGAGTTAATCGGCCGAAGTCTCGTCGGATTCCGAATTAGTATGAAGAAGTTATTGCAGTTTGAACAAAAAAATAGCGGCTTCTGCACCAAGCGGAGTTCAAATATATGGATGTGGTAGCATGTTATTTTCTAAGTAAACTGTCAGCCCCCATGGAGAACTATAGTGTGCGTTCATAAGATGAAGTATCCGAGTGTACTATATTGTCCGTTATTTAGGCGGGAGTTCATCGGTCGAGGTTTTTTCTGATTCCAAGTTAGTATGAAGAAGTTATTGTAGTCCGAAGAAAAAATATAGCGGCTTCTACTTAGGCGGAGTTCAAATATGAGGATGTAGCTTGTTACTTTCTAAGTGCAACTATTAGTCACCATGGACAGCTACAGTGAGCGTTGAAGTGGGGATATGGCCTGTTATTTTCTAGGTACAACTGTTAGTCACCATGGAGAACTATAGTGTGCATTCACAAGATGAAGTATCTGAGTGTACCATATTGTCCGTAATTTTGGTGGGAGTTCATCGGTCGAAGTTTTGCCTAATTCTGAGTTAGTATAAAGAAGTTATTGCAGTCGGAACAAAAAAAATAGCGACTTCGGCACTAGGCGGAGTTTAAATATGGGGATTTGGTAGCTTGTTATTTTCTAAGTACAACTGTCAGTCCCCATAAAGAACTACAATGCACGTTGACAAGATGAAGTATCCGAGTGTTCTATATTGTCCGAAATTTAAGTAGGAGTTAATCGGTCGAAGTCTCGTCGGATTCCGAATTAGTATGAAGAAGTTATTGCAGTCTGAACAAAAAAATAACTGCTTCTGCACTAGGCGGAGTTCAAATATGGGATGTGGTAGCATGTTATTTTCTAAGAAAACTGTCAGTCCCCATGGAAAACTAGAGTGTGCGTTCATAAAATTAAGTATCCAAGTGTACCATATTGTCCGTAATTTAGGTGCGAGTTCATCGGTCAAAGTTTTGTCCGATTTCGAGTTAGTATGAAGAAGTTATTATAGTCTGTAGAAAAAAATAGCGGCTTCTACCTAAGCAGAGTTCAAATATGAGGATGTAGCCTATTATTTTCTAAGTACAACCATTAGTCACCATGGAGAACGACAGTGAGCGTTGAAGTGGGAATACAGCCTGTTACTTTCTAAGTACAACTGTTAGCCACCATGGAGAACTATAGGGTATGTTTACAAGATGAAGTATCCAAGTATACCATATTGTCCGTAATTTAAGTAGGAGTTCATCGGTCGAAGTTTTGCTTGATTCCGAGTTAGTACTAAGAAGTTATTACAGTCTGAACAAAAAAGATAACGGCTTCAGCACTAGGCGAAGTTCAAATATGGGGATATGGTAGCCTGTTATTTTCTAAGTACAACTATCAGTCCCCATTGAGAACTACAGTGTGCGTTCACAAGATGAAGTATCCGAGTGTTCCATATTGTCCGTAATTTAGGTAGGAGTTAATCGGTCGAAGTCTCGCCGGATTTCAAATTAGTATGAAGAAGTTATTGCAGTCTGAACAAAAAAATAGCGGCTTTTGCACCAGGCGGAGTTCAAATATATGGATGTGGTAGCATGTTATTTTCAAAGTAAAATGTTAGTCCCCCTGGAGATTTATAGTGTGCGTTCATAAGATGAAGTATCTGAGTGTACCATATTGTCCATTATTTAGGTGAAAGTTCATCGGTCGATGTTTTGTCTGATTCCAAGTTAGTATGAAAAAGTTATTGCAGTCCGAAGAAAAAATATAGAGGCTTCTGCCTAGGCGGAGTTCAAATATGAGGATGTAGCTTGTTATTTTCTAAGTACAACTATTAGTCACCATGGAGAGCTACAGTGAGCGTTGAAGTGGGGATATAGCCTGTTATTTTATAAGTACAACTGTTAGTCACCATGGACACCTACAGTGTGCGTTCACAAGATGAAGTATCCGAGTGTACCATATTGTCCGTAATTTAAGTGGGAGTTCATTGGTTGAAGTATCGCCTGATTCCAAGTTAGTACGAAGAAGTTATTGCAGTCTGAACAAACAAAAGGCTTCTGCACTAGGCGGAGTTCAAATATGGGGATGTGGTAGCCTGTTATTTTCTAAGTACAACTGTAAATCCCCATAGAGAACTACAGTGTGCGTTCACAAGATGAAGTATCCGAGTGTTCCATATTGTCCGTAATTTAGGTGGGAGTTAATCGGTCGAAGTCTCGCTGGATTCCGAATTAGTATGAAGAAGTTATTGCAGTCTGAACAAAAAAAATAGCGGCTTCTGCACCGGCGGAGTTCAAATATGGGGATATGGTAGCATGTCATTTTCTAAGTAAACTGTCAGTCCCCATAGAGAACTACAATGTGCGTTCACAAGATGAAGCATCCGAGTGTACCATACTGTCCGTAATTTAGGTGGGAGCTCATCGATCGAAGTTTTGCCTGATTCCAAGTTAGTATGAAGAAGTTATTGCAATCTGAAGAAGAAAAAATAACGGCTTCTGCCTAGCCGGAGTTCAAATATAAGGATGGATCCTGTTATTTTCTAAGTACAACCATTAGTCACCATGGAGAACTACAGTGAGCATTGAAGTGGGGATATAGCCCGTTATTTTATAAGTACAACTGTTAGTCACCATGGAGAACTACAGTGTGCGTTCACTAGATGAAGTATCCGAGTGTACCGTATTGTCCGTAATTTAAGTGGGAGTTCATCGGTCGAAGTTCGCCTAATTCTGAGTTATTATGAAGAAGTTATTGCAGTCTGAACAAAAAATAACAGCTTCTGCACTAGGCGGAGTTCAAATATGGGGATGTGGTAGCATTTTATTTTCTAAGTACAACTGTCAGTCCCTATGGAGAACTACAGTGTGCGTTCACAAGATGAAATATCTGAGTGTTCCATATTGTCCGTAATTTAGGTGGGAGTTAATCGGTTGAAGTCTTGCCGGATTCCGAATTAGCATGAAGAAGTTATTGCAGTCCAAACAAAAAAAATTGCGGCTTTTGTACTTGGCGGAGTTCAAATATGGGGATGTGGTAGCATGTTATTTTCTAAGTAAACTGTTAGTCCCCATGGAGAACTATAGTGTGAATTCACAAGATGAAGTATCCGAGTGTGCCATATTATCCGTAATTTAGGTGGGAGTTCATCGTCAAAGTTTTGCCTGATTCCGAGTTAGTATGAAGAAGTTAATCCAGTCCGAAGAAAAAAAATAGCGGCTTCTGTCTAGGCGGAGTTCAAATATAAGGATATAGCCTGTTATTTTCTAAGTACAACTATAGTCACCATGGAGAACTACCGTGAGCATTGAAGTGGGGATGTAGCCTGTTATTTTTTCTACGTACAACTGTTAGTCACCGTGGAGAACTACAATGTGCATTCACAAACTGAAGTATCCAAGTGTACCATATTATCCGTTATTTAGTTGAGAGCGGTCGAAGTTTCGTCAGATTCCGAGTTAGTATGAAGAAGTTATTGCAGTATGAACAAAAAATAGCGGCTTCTGCCTAGGCAGAGTTCAAATACGGGGATGTAGCCTGTTATTTTGTAACAACTATTAGTCACCATGGAGAACTACAGTGTGCGTTCACAAGATGAAGTATCCGAGTGTACCATATTGGCTGTAATTTAGATGGGAGTTCATCGGTCGAAGTTTTGCCTGATTCCGAGTTAGTATGAAGAAGTTATTGCAGCCTGAAGAAAAAAATAACGATTTCTGCCTAGGCGGAGTTCAAATATGAGGATGTAGGCTGTTATTTTCTAAGCACAACTATTAGTCACCATGGAGAACTACAGTGAGCATTGAAGTGGGGATATAGCCTGTTATTTTCTAAGTACAACTGTTAGTCACCATGGAGAACTACAGTGTGCATTCACAAGATGAAGTATCCGAGTCTACCATTATGTCCGTAATTTAGGTGGGAGTTCATCGGTTGAAGTTTTGTCTGATTCCGAGTTAGTATGAAGAAGTTATTACACTATGAACAAACAATAGCGACTTCTGCCTAGGCGGAGTTCAAATATGGGGATGTAGCCTATTATTTTCTAAGTACAACTATTAGTCACCATGGAGAACTATAGTGTGCGTTCAAAAGATGAAGTATCTGAGTGTACCATATTGTCTGTAATTTAGGTGGGAGTTCATTGGTCGAATTTTTGCCTGATTCCTAGTTAGTATGAAGAAGTTATTGCAGTCTGAAGAAAAAAATAGCAGCTTCTGCCTAGGCGGAGTTCAAATATGAGGATGTAGCCTGTTATTTTCTAAGTACAATTGTTAATCACCAAGGAGAACTAGGGTATACGTTCATAAGCTGAAGTATCTGAGTGTTCTATATTGCCCGTAATTTAGGTGGGAGTTCATCGGTCGTAGTTTCACCCAATTCCGAGTTAGTATGGAGAAGTTATTGCAGTATGAACAAAAAAAATAGCGGCTTCTACCTAGGCGGAGTTCAAATATGAGGATATAGCCTGTTATTTTCTAAGTACAACTGTTAGTCACCATGGAGAACTACGGTATACGTTCGCTAGATGAAGTACCCGAGTGTACCATATTGTCCATAATTTAGATGAGAGTTCAACGATCGAAGTTTTTTCTAATTCTGAGTTAATATGAAGAAGTTATTGCAGTCTGAAGAAAAAAATAGCAACTTCTGCTTAGACGAAGTTCAAATATGAGGATGTAGCCTGTTATTTTCTAAGTACAACTATTAGTCACCATGGGGAACTACAGTGAGCGTTGAAGTGGGGATATATCCTGTTATTTTCGAAGTACAACTGTTAATCACCAAGGAGAACTACGGTATATGTTCATAAGCTAAAGTATCCGAGTGTTCTATATTGTCCGTGATTTAGGTGGGAGTTCATCGGTCGTAGTTTCGCCCAATTCCGAGTTAGTATGGAGAAGTTATTGCAGTATGAACAAAAAATAGCGGCTTCTGCCTAGGCGGAGTTTAAATACAGGGATGTAGCCTGTTATTTTCCAAGTACAACTGTTAGTCACCATAGAGAACTACAGTATACGTTCACTAGATGAAGTACCCGAATGTACCATATTGTCCGTAATTTAGGTGGGAGTTCATCGGTCGAAGTTTTGCCTGATTCTGAGTTAGTATGAAGAAGTTATTGCAGTCTGAAAAAAATAGCGGCTTCTGCCTAGGTGAAGTTCAAATATGAGGATGTAGCCTATTATTTTCTAAGTACAACTATTAGTCACCATGGAGAACAACAGTGAGCGTTGAAGTAGGGATATATCCTGTTATTTTCTAAGTACAACTGTTAATCACCATGAAGAACTACAACATATGTTCATAAGCTGAAGTATTTGAGTGTTCTATATTGTCCGTAATTTAGGTGGGAGTTCATCGGTCGTAGTTTCGCCCGATTCCGAGTTAGTATGAAGAAGTTATTGCAGTATGAACAAAAAAAATAGCGGCTTCTGCCTAGTCGGAGTTCAAATACGGGGATGTAGTATGTTATTTTCTAAGTACAACTGGTAGTCACCATGGAGAACTACGGTATACGTTCACTAGATGGAGTATCCGAGTGTTCCTTATTGTCTTTAATTTAGATGGGAGTTCATCAGTCGAAGTCTCGCTTGATTCCGAGTTAGTATGAAGAAGTTATTGCAGTCTGAACAAAAAAAATATCGGCTTCTGCCTATGCAGAGTTCAAATATAGCGATGCTACTATCAAATCTACTTCCACAGGTACAACTAAAAATGCATGCACGTTGTGATTAAATGCAGGCCCACCTGGACATGCATATGTACTCGTGTGTATATATATATATATATTTATGTGTGTGTGTGTTATTTTTTTAACTTTCCAGTTTGAAAATATTTCAGATCTGAAATTATTATGGTTTTAATATTTTAATATATATATATATATATATATTATGAATTAATTGATTAGTTTTTCATTAATTAAATAATATTAAATAGTTATATAACGAAATGTCAAATTTTAAAATTTTCTAAAATCTAGGATCACATTCTAGAGGTTTTCAGAAAACTACAAAATATTTTGAATTAAATAAATATATTTAATTAATTAAATATTAAACGATTGCTTTTTAATTTAATTTTAAAAATTATAAAATAAATTAAAAAATTCTGAAATTTTTTAGGAAAGCTTCTTACATGATGAAATTATTTTAAAAATATATAATTGAATTTTCAAAACATTATTTATTTTATATGAATTTATTAAATCTTGTTGTGATTAAATATAATAATTAATATCTAATAATAATATAAAAATTATTTTCGGCTCTTATAATTCATAATAAACATACAATCGTATCAGAAAATATTAGATTGATAATATATAGTATATATATAAACATATATGCTTTGAAACAAATTGTGTATATGTATTATGTCACAAATTAATATGTATATATATTAATTAATATAAAATTAAATTAAAATATTTTATTTAACTTAGAATATTAAATTATTGATAAATTATGAGTATGAATATTAAATTTAAGCACCTAACCAATCTCTATTGTGACAACAACATTACCTATAGAAATCTCACATAACTATTTAAGCAACAATGATATGTATATGCACAAATGTACATGAGCAGTAAATTATAATAGCATGATTATATATTTAATACATAAACAAAAAGATTACCTGCTACAAATGCTTTAAGTCTATGTTGAAACAGTGAATTCTCTTCCTCTGGATGTTCCTTGATCCATCAGATTGTTAGTCTAGAATCACCGATCTTTTACTATCAAATAGCCTTGGTATTAACTTGAATTTAATTTAGGAATTTTGTAATTGTTTGAGATGTTATTTTCGGTCAGGAAGAAGAAGGTATAGGCGGCCAAAAAGTCTCGTGAATTAGGTTTTCAAGATCCATATATATGTGTGTGTGTCTCTGTGTGTGTGTGTGTGTGTGTGTTGTGAATAAGAAAGGAAATATCTTATACTACTTCTCCTTTAATCTCAACCATACATCGGCAAACCAAATCCCTTTATTTTTGCCGCCCCATACCCATGCTATAGTAGCTGACTTTAATCCTCAAACAATTATGTGCCATTAGCCCATTCAACCTAAATTAAATATATACAATTTTATTTAATTTAACCTATTATCGATATCTCATATATATCGATATATTTATAACTATTATAAATATATAACATTGTTAATTTCTCAATTCATATTCTAATTTAATAATTAATAATAATATTTCATAAATATTAATTTAATTAATTTATAACAATTATAAACTAATTAAATCATTTGGTCTAAAGGGAATTCATCATTTCGGTTGTGTAACTCTTGGGTGTAAATTCGGTCAGCAATTAACATCGAACTATTTGAATGTTAACGTTCACACGTTACTTAGCAGGTACCGTGACATTATGGACAAATTTATCGCTTACTTAGTTTTGGTAAAATCTCATTTTAATTTAATAAGCATTACCCGTTTGTGACATTTATTTATACCAATTCTCTTCCTCAAAACTATATCACTTTGGACTTATGGAATTTGGTAATGGTCAAAATTCCAGTATCAACCATATTCAACTCTATAGTCCAAACACAAAGTCCTTGGTTCAATAATAATAATTGCTATTAACCGAAATGCTCTGACAAGAGATTTGACTTTAAGTTGACTTGAGTTGACTGTGATACTAACCCCATATAATTGAGAAGACGAATCCTCTCTTGAATAATGCTTCACTTCCAATGCTTCCACTCGACCCTAGTCACTCGATAAAACTCCATGCCATGATTTGACTATAATCAAAGCGGAGCTTTCATATTAAAGATCCGTAATATTCCCAAGTCGAGAAAACTGTGTAAATTGGTCACATCAATATTTTCTATTTGACCTTAGTTATATTAACCAACAGAAAAATATCGAGTGAGTCATTCCATAGTTATCTAATAACTATCGGTACGTAACCCCTTGGTGCCCCCCAACGGCCATGAGTAATATATGTCCAGCATTTGGAGAGCATTACATTCTCTAGTCTCAACGGATACATCGATATCCAGCCTCGATGCATCTTGACTAGGAACATTTAAAATGGTATATTTGTTTTCATTATGATAAATTACTCATGGTTACAAAACTTTGTGACTACTATCACAAAACTTACCATTTATGGATTTTCTATTAAATATAATTTAAATTAAATTAACTAATTAATATAACTAAGTAAGTGATAGCTACTCCTTTATTCTCCAATGAACTATACCCTTAACTCAATCAAGTAGGTGTCCCCTTTGTTCTCCAATGGTTGGTGAAGATGATTTAGGTATATAAAATCCTCCATCTTTGCCTTCCATAACCCCCAAATTTTCCCATTAAGTTTTTCCACACTTACCTTCTACGTATAGAACCCTCTTCAAAAAAATTATGTGGCAGGCTCCGATATGAACTATTCGGTTTTTTCTAGGATCCCTACGCAATTAGATTTTAGAAGAGATAAAAAATGGAAAAAAACGACATACAAATTCCTCCAAACAATACCTTTATTAATTCACCAAAAGATTGAAAGAGAAAGCCTAAAAATTTAAAAGATATCTCAGTCACCAAAACCTTAGAAAAATAAACTTTTTCCCACACATATCTAATGATCCTTACATATGTCTATTTATAATAGTCTTGGTAAAATGCCTTCTTTAATAAGCTTTTGGTTACTTCTATCTTTCAAAATAAATCTTTTTCATATTGATAATTCGTTGACTTCTTTAATGCAATAAAAGATACAACTCATATTCTTTAATCATTCTTCAAAATCTATAAAATCTACTTTATTTGAAAATATTATATCACCAAAATCTAACATACAATAATGAGGTTAACAGTGCATGGTCTTCAAAACCTGAAGGAAATACAAATTTAAAAGTGTTAAATGAGAACTAAAATAGTGCAATAAGGATAGAATAAGCATAAAAGATCTCACTAAAAAGTTAAGAGAAGAAAACCGTAACATCCCTCATTCCGAAATCCAAAAATGGAACTCCAACATGTTATAGTCACATTGGAATTATCTTTCGACAACAGAGATGGGATCGGCTATGTGCACAGTTTAAATAGGGTAACGAATAAATGTCATACACATAATTATTTTTACATATTCAAATTGTTCCCATAGTCATGCTCACATAAGGGTAAAAAATATAATACAATCATAGTTGATGGTGTCATGCCCAACATACGAAGGTGCTGGCATGAACACTTAATACATCAAAAATAAAACAATAATTATATCATTTAAGCCTTCTGTTTCGTCTTCAGAACTCCTCATTTGTCTTATAAAGGCAAATTACTTTGATCCTGTTAACCCTCTTTCGACTCACGACCTAACAAGCTAAAGGCGTCACCGACTTAAGAACAAGTCCGACCTAATAGGAACCAACTTAAGAGGAGCTCCAACTTAAGAAGGGCTCCGAGTTAAGAAAAGCGCCGACCTAAGGTAGCTCCGACCTAGCAGGAGCCGACTTAAAGAAGTCTACGACTTAAGGAATTCTCCGAGTTAAGGTAGACACCGACTTAAGAGATGCTCCGACTTAAGAGATGCTCAGACTTAAGAGTCTACGAGATAAGGAAGTCTCCGACTTAATGAAATGGTTTACAACATAAGACCTGCTGCTTTCTATAAGTCGCGTACGACTTATACTAACTCGTTCAGAAGAGATCATGTAACCCAAGATGCATCTCTTAAATCGTTGCCGACCTATGACGCATGCTAAGTCGTTGCCGACTTATGACTCGCTTGTTCTAGACACTCAGAGGCAACTAACATACACCCCTATCTCGCCGCTGACTTACGACCTACGACTTTCTATAAGTCGGCCACGACTTAAAACTACTTAGTCGAAATCCAAAGCCTCAACGTTTATGCTGCAAGACAATGACTCAGGGACGACTTAGGACTTGAAGCATAAAACCAGAAGAGGAGGTGAACTACTAAGGAAGTGTTGAAACTGATGAGCCGGCTGCGACCTATCATAAGTCGGTCGCGACTTATACTAAGTCGGCTACGACATAGGACTTGGGAAAATTCTCTGCCCAGACTCAACTCTATAAATACACCACCATCTCCAACAAGGAAGGGACTTTTGGCAAATCATTTCCAAAGCGCCGTTACTCTGTCAAACTCTCCATTCATTCAGCAATCAAAGATCTACAAACATTCGAGACGCTACAACAAGCTTCGAGAGAAATTCCTTACATCCAACACGGATTCATCGAGTTTCGCCATCGAAGATTGAGCTAGTAGTCGAGATTGTGTTTTGTGATCAAATTGTACTGTTTTTCATAAGAGATTTGTATCGATTTGTAACCAGATTCAATAATAAAGAGATTCAAAGTGGATGTAGGCTAAATCTCAAGCCGAACCATTATAAATTGCTGTCTTTTACTGCATTTATGCTATTTTCCTGCTCGATTTCTGTTCCCGTCACACGGGTGGTGCTTTCACGATTCTATTACACACACCGGGTGTTAGCGTTCACTTTTTAGTGTTAACATTTTGGTGCTTTCACTGAGAACCCAACTCAGGCTACTACTCACCATTGCTTCACAGAAGTTTGCTGAAAGAATTTCCTACAAAACCGGAAGTTTATCAGACATAATGGCTCCTGGAAGGAAACGAAAGTCTGTCAGAACTGACGATGACCGTGACAATACTGCCACTTCTCTCTCTCCAAATCAGGCAGCTCTAAGCGTCGGTGTGACGCGACAAGAGTTAGATGCTGCTGTATCCGGACTGTACCAGCAGATTGAAACTCTAAATAATCTGATGATGGAAAAGCTGAATGCTCTATTTGGTACGAATCAAAGACCAGTAAGTAATGAGGGAAACTTTGCTAATGCTGCTCCCAATTTCGAGGGGAGAAATATTCCTCACGGGGGATCAGGTGCTGCCGAAGGGGCACCCCTCCAAGCCGAAGGATCCAGGCCGTCACCAGTTCTTCGTGAGCATTTACCTGGACAAACCCCCGAAAAGCTGGCCGAGGCCTATTCTGCGAAATCTCTAAACAATGAGGAATATCTTTCTGGCATGATCAAGCAAATAATGAAAGAGAGCATGCAAAGAGATGAAGACGAGAGCGAATGGGGATTCACACCGAGTAGAACTCCATTTACCGAGAAGATTCTAAAGGCTGAATTTCCTAGAAAATTTGTTCCCCCCACCATTCCTACTTATCGGGGAACAAGTGATCCAAATCAATTCTTGTATAAATACGACTGGCACATGACCGGCGCAAGAGCAACTGATGAAATAAAGTGCCGATATTTCCCAGTATATTTGGAAGGTGTAGCACTTCTCTGGTTTACCACGCTTCCTGTCCGATCTGTAGATCAGTTTTCCGATCTGACCCGAAAATTCAAAGAGCAATTCAGGCTATACGCTTCAAAGGCAAAAGACATAATGTCATTGTCCAGTCTTGAACAGAATCCAGGAGAGCCTATTAAGTCATTCATGAACCGCTTCAATTTAGCTCTGGCAGAAGTCGATAACGCAGAGCCACGAATGATCTTGACCTATTTGATGCGTGCTATCGACAAATCGAGCGAATTTGGAAAATGGCTGAAGATGAAGGAGCCAAATTCGCTTGAGAAATTCTACAAAAAGGCTGACGAATTTATACGCCTAGAGAATCTTTCCGCATCTGCTAAAGTTGTGACAACAGTGGTGGAAAATAATGCTACAGTTCAAAGCAAGAAAGAACCTGCCAATCAGAAAAGGGAAAGTAATGGTGGGAAGAGGCAAAAAGATCTCAAAAAGCCCCGCTTCCTCAAACCTTCAGACTTTACTCCTCTGACCGATACCCCGGAGAATATTTTCATCGCCACTAAGGATGCTGTCGAATTTCCAAAACCACCGGCCGTGAAAGTTGGGAAGAATGTTGTTCAAAGCGGAAGATTTTGCAAGTTTCACAACCAACCAGGGCATGATACCAATGAGTGCCGCCACTTGAAAAGCCTGATTGAAGAATTGTTAAGAGAGAATAAGTTGCAGCAGTACGTCAAGAGGAATAGAAAGGACCCATCTTCATCGAGCCAAGGGCAGTTACCTCCAGCTCATTCATCTGATTCAGGAGAGAGGCCTGCTGGAAAGGAAAGACCTGTTATCAATGTGATCACAGGGGGACCTCACCCGGCTGGCAAGAGTTGGGGTGAAATGGAAAGGTATGCAAAAGCTTTGAAGTATGCACCAACTGAAGAAAGTGTCTTAATCTTGGAAGATGCTTCACCTCTAAAGCAGCAGAAGACTTTTCATGATGATATTATGTTCAGAGCCAGGGATTCTATTAATGTGGAAGCTCCTACTGAGGACCCTTTGGTTGTCTCTGTCGGTATTGGGCCGGCTATTGTCAGAAGAGTGTTGGTTGATAGTGGTGCCTCATGCAACATTCTCTTTAAAAGGACATTTGACCAAATGAAAATTCCGATGACTGATGTACAAGCCTCTTCACACAAGATTGTCGGGTTTACAGGAGAGCTGAAACAGCCAATTGGAACGGTGGACTTGTTTGTTGAAATGGGCGAAGGACATAAGAAATTGGTCCGGAAGCAAACTTTTGTAATCGTTGATGGATTCTCCGCCTATAACGCTTTCTTGGGTCGGCCTACTCTTGCTGCTTTCAGGGCCGTCCTCGCTCCATGGTGCTTAACAATGAAATTTCCTACTGATAATGGAATTGCTGTTATTAAAGGAGATCAGAACGCAGGACGAGAATGTTATCTTGTAGAACTCCGAGAGGCCAGGAAAAGAGAAATGGGGAAAGATGCGGCAGCTCCGCTCCGCGTCAAAGAACCAACTTTGTAGCAACTACGGGGTGGCCCCTGCACTGGCGAGCACAGCAATGCAAGAAAAGGAATGGACCCCAGGAAAGCCAGTGCAGGGGAGAATAGGGTGGTACCCGTGGAAACAACGGTACCAATATCTGTTGATTCAAAAGACCCAAACAAAGTACTCAATGTAGGTTCACAACTAAGCATAACAGTTCAAAACACGCTGATATCATTCTTAAAAGCCAATCTAGATGTGTTCGCTTGGTGTCACGCTGATATGTGTGGGATCTCCCCGGAAATTGCTGTACATACCCTGAACATCGATCCAAAATTCACACCAGTGAAACAAAAAAGAAGAACTCAAGGCCCAGAAAGGTCGACAGCACTGAAAGAAGAAGTCGATCGTCTTATGGAAAACGGCTTCATCAGAAACTCCACTTATCCAAATTGGGTTTCAAATCCAGTACTTGTTAAGAAGGCAAATGGAAAGTGGAGAGTTTGCATCGTTTTTTCGGACCTAAACAAAGCTTGCCCTAAAGATTGCTTCCCACTGCCCAGAATCGATCAATTGGTGGATGGAACAGCTGGGCATGAGTTGTTATCATTTATGGACGCTTACTCCGGGTACAATCAGATTATGATGCATGAGCCGGATCAGGAAGACACGAGCTTTATTACAGATGTGGGTCTCTACTGCTACAAAGTTATGTCTTTCGGATTGAAAAATGCTGGGGCAACCTACCAAAGGCTCGTCAATGCAATGTTCAAGCCTCAGATTGGTAGAACCATGGAAGTTTATGTCGACGATATGTTGGTAAAGTCAAAGAAAGCTGTAGACCATATGGGTCACCTGGAGGAAATGTTCGCAATTCTTCGAAAGTACGGAATGAAGCTCAATCCATTGAAATGTTCATTCGGAGTAGAATCCGGGAAATTTTTGGGTTTCATTGTGAGCGCCAGGGGCATTGAAGCCAATCCTACTCAAATCACAGCTCTAAGGGAGGTCAAAGCCCCTAAAACAAAGAAAGAAATGCAAAGTCTCAATGGAAAAGTCGCTGCTCTGAGTCGCTTCATTTCCAAAGCCACAGACAAATGCATTCCCTTCTTCGACGCTCTAAAGAAAGGAAAGAAAATTTTTGAATGGACTCCCGAATGCCAGAATGCTTTCGATGAACTAATTCATCATATGGAAACACCTCCGGTTCTCTCCAAGCCTACTGACGGTGAAGACCTTTTCATCTATTTAGCAATTTCATCTCACGCCCTCAGTGCAGCACTTGTACGGGAGGATATGAAAGTACAGCGTCCAGTCTATTACATCAGTAAACGGTTCACTGGAGCGGAGATGAATTATTCGAAGATAGAAAAGCTTGCCTATTGTTTGCTAATTGCTTCCAGGAAACTAAGACCATACTTTCAAGCTCATCCTATCAAGGTTCTTACTGATCAACCTCTAAAGCAAGTCCTGTTTCGTCCTGAAACTTCGGGTCGTCTTTTGAAATGGAACATTGAACTCAGCCAGTATGACATCACATACCATCCCCGGAGAGCAATCAACGGGCAAGCCATAGCATATTTCATCGCAGAATCTACTGACAGAGGCGATAGTGAAAATGGAACAACTGACGACATTCCAATCCAGTGGAAGTTGTATGTTGACGGATCGAGGAATGATTACTGTTCTGGGGTAGGGGTTGTGCTTGAAACCCCCGAAGGACGATCATTGTGTTATGCATTGAGACTGGAGTTTCCTTCAACAAACAATGAAGCGGAGTATGAGGCTCTTATTGCTGGCTTAAAAATTGCCAAGGAACTAAACATTAGAGTGTTACAAATCTTCAGCGATTCTCAACTTATTGTTTGCCAGGTAAAGAAAGAGTTTCAGGCTAAAGGTGGAAATCTGCCCGCATATTTGTCAAAGGCATGTGAACTTCTCGAAGATTTCAATCACTACACGATAAGTCATATTCCTCGAGTAGAGAACATGAAAGCAGATTCTCTAGCAAAGTACTCAAGTTCTGGAGAAGCTCAATTACTGGGATTAGTTCCTGTAGAAGTTCTGTCAGCTCCAAGCATTGATGAAATGGATGTTGATTGGATTATGGCTACGTCTCAGGAGCATGAATCATGGATGACTCCAATCAAAGAATACCTACTCAATGGTTCCCTGCCAGAAAGTTCTAAGGAACGTCGAAAACTATTGAGGAAAGCGTCAAGGTATATAATTCAAGATGGCCGATTATACAGACGAGGATTTTCAATGCCTCTGCTCCGATGTGTAACTAAGGAAGAAGCCAAGACAATTCTAGCCGAGATACACGGAGGAGAATGCGGAGATCATTCAGCTGGTCAAACTTTAGCCAAGAAAGTTCTCCGATATGGGTATTTCTGGCCTGACATTAACCGGTATGCTGCTATTTACTCTAGAAAGTGCGACAAATGTCAAAGATTTGCAAAAATCCCAAAAGCACCTTCCACCGAACTCACACAGATGGTCAGCCCATGGCCATTCGCCATTTGGGGGATAGATCTAATCGGACCATTACCAGTTGCCAAATCAGGAATCAAATATGCTATAGTAGCCGTTGACTATTTCACCAAATGGGCTGAAGCTGAACCTTTGGCCACCATTACTTCTAAAAAGATGATAAATTTTGTAACGAAAAATATCATTTGCAGGTATGGTGTGCCACAGAAGATAATCACAGATAACGGTACTCAGTTTGAAAGTGAAGAATTCCAGAATTTTTGCAAACGATTCAGAATTCGGAAAAGCTTCTCAGCAGTGGCTCATCCGCAGGCAAACGGGCAAGTGGAAGCAGTAAATAAAATCATCAAGTCAACCATCAAAAAGCAACTCGAAAGAGCAAAAGGTGGTTGGGTTGATAAGCTTCCATTAGCACTATGGGCACACAGGACTACTCACAAAACTTCAACTGGGCACACTCCATTTTCACTGGCATACGGATCAGAAGCAATGATTCCAGTGGAAGTAGAAGTTCCTTCACATAGAAGAGTTCATTTCAACGAAGCTGAAAATGAAAAGCTGCAACTTGAAGCACTTGATTTTCTTGATAAGAAAAGAGAAGAAGCTAGGCTCAGAGTTTCAGCTTATCAACAAAGGATAGCCAGGCACTTCAACTCTAAAGTTCGCCAACGCAGCTTTGAGGTCGGGGACTTAGTTTTGAAAAGGATCATGACATCAACTGGTGTGTTTGGACCAAACTGGGAAGGACCATATGCCATTGGCAGTAAACTTCTTAATGGCACTTTCAAACTCATAACTGTTGAAGGAGATCCAATTCCAAGAGCCTGGAACAGCAACCACTTACGTCCTTATTTTACTTGAAAGAAAAAGCTTTGCTCAAAATTGTAAAATAGTGATGAATATATCAGTTGTATTGTAAAAATTGTAAATCAGTATGAATGAATGAAAGCTATAAAGTGGATGTAGGCCCGATTCTTGGCCGAACCACTATAAATCTTGTGTTCTTTACTATTTCATAATGCCTGTTTTATTTCGATATGTAAATACTTTAAATGTATTGCTAAAATGTCGATTCAAAATTGCAGGACATTAAAACAAGGCTTGCTCGTCACACAGCCAAGCGACCTCTATAAATCACCTGTTATGCAAATACCAAGCGACAAAAAATTCCAAATACAAATCCTATACAAGGAGAACTTCACATAAAAAGTTGGCGACTCCACTGTGACAAACCTTTGTTAATTGGTTGAGATTGTCGATATGAACAGACATCCAACTGGATAACTTGCGTTTGTCCCGTGAAGTCGTTCAACAGTGAAGTCCACTTCTTCGAACATAGCAATGTAAGGAAAGAAGATGCGCTTGGAAACGATAATAAAAGATCGCTAATGAGCAGATGATGAGAGAACATTGCCAAGCAAACAAAGAAGCAGCCAAAAGGAGGTATGCTTCTCAATAAAAGGGTCAGTAAGAACCACCGAAGGGACACCTTCCCAAGCAGAAGGAACAGGGCCCTTGCTAACTGATCGTGATGCATCCGATCAGGCAGCTTGCGTCCGTCCCGTGGATCTACTTGCCCCTGAGACGCAACCTTCCTGGCACACCAACCAACACTCCTTCTCAAAGGACAACAAAGCCCTCTAACGAGGCACGTCAAAAAATGAAAGTGCTTTCCTCAATCAAAAAAGATTGGTGGAACCACCGGAGGGGCACCTTCCCAAGCTGAAGGAACAGGGCCCTTGTTAGTTAATTGTGATCGTTTGTGCAAACGAACATCCAATCAAGCAACTTGCGTCCGCCCCGTGGATCCACTCAACCATGAGAAAGTAACTTCCAGGCAATCAAAAAGCCCTCTTCGGAGGCACAAGCCCTTTTCGGTGGCACAAGCCCTCTTCGGAGGCACATGACCTCTTCGGAGGCAAAAGCCCTTTCCCAAGGCACCACAAGCCCTCTTCGGAGGCACATGACCTCTTCGGAGGCAAAAGCCCTTTCCCAAGGCACCACAAGCCCTCTTCGGAGGCACAAGCCCTTTTCGGAGGCACAAGACCTCTTCGGAGGCACAACTCTTTAAGAGGAGCCCTCTCCAGAGGCATGTCCCAAAATAGAATACTCGAACGAAAAACCTTCTCCGGAAGCACAGTTCAACTCTCAAAGGAAGGTTAACTTGTTCATCTCAAAAAGTTCCTCCTAAAAAAGTTGAAATGCTACAAAAATTCTTTCAGAAAAGTTCATTTCACTGCATAGGGAAATCTACTTTCTTTTTTGACAAATGAAAGTGATCATCCCCGATAGTTGAAGTGTTCTTCAGAAAGAAAGAAAAAATAAAAATTTCTCCAAAAAACGAGATATACTCTATTAAGAGCAAGATGATTCCTCCCCTAAAAGTGGAATTGTTATTCTCTGAAGTGAGAATATCAGTCTTGTAAAAGCTAGAAATATTGCAATGCACTTGTGGTATGGGGGAAACACTATACAATTCAATTATATTAATAAAAGCAACATGCCACAAGTTCATTGCAATATCACAAAAAGAAATAGATGTGGAATAAATGTATTCCCAAACACAGACAAAAAAAAAGTTTGTACAAGTAAAAGGAATCGTTTATTCTACACCAAAAAAGAGAAAATAGATGCGTTCTCACATACACAAGAATTTGTACAAGTAAAATTACTGTTTTATTTAGTACTATGAAAATTCTTTACATGTGCAGATATCTCAAAAAAGCAAAAGCAGGGACCGGTACCCGCACAATCTCCGGTCTATACATGTAAAAAGCAAAATAAGAAGTAGAAAGTTCAGCTTGTCACTCCTTCTTTCCACCACCCTTGGAGCCTTTGCTTGGCCTAATAGTTAATTTCGGAATCCGATGTGGGCGGGGCGGAGAAAGAGGGGTGGTTGGGTCTTCTTCTGTTTTGTCTTCCCCAGTCGAAGCACTTCTCTTCTTCTTCCTTATGGCACGCTTCCCCTTCCTCTTCGAAGAAGATTCGCTCCCCGGAGTAGCAAGCAATGTTGAAAGCTTCGTGTCATCATCTAGAGACCGCTCCGGGGTCTTCTCGATGTCTTCAAGATCCTCCGCCTTCTGCTCCTGCGAAACAGCCGGATCGTCCAGGCCTTGAAGAGCTTCGATTTTTTCTGCCTGCGATCCCGGTTGGGAAGCAGAAGGAGGAGTAATCTGTAAAGATGGAGGGACGGCAACTGAAGGAGTGGAAACTTGTGCAGTGTCTGGTGCCTCCGCTGTAGAAGAAAAGAAGTTAAAATCAACATCTCCTGAAAATAGAGAGGGTGTCGGTTCACCAAAGTTTAAGTAACAAGTAAGAAGGTCATCAAATTCGGTTAAATCAAATAACTGGTTCATTGGGCCCGGAACGACGCCAAAATTACCTGGAGGAGTTGGCTTCGCAAGGTCAATCTCGAATTTCTCGGCTTCAGTATCGTCCGGTGCCTCATCCTCAGTGGGGGTGGTCGCAGTTTCTTGAGCAATTTTAGCTGGGAGTGAAGAATGGGAGCCGGAATCCATAATGTTTGCATCAGCCGAAGTGGAAGTATGAACAGGGGCAGTTAAAGGAGCTTCCTCTTTTGAAAGCTCTTCTCCCAATGATTCAGCCCGTGCTTTAGCAAGCTGCTCCTTCCCTTTAACAAGAGCGGCGCGAGCCTCATCATCAAGATAGCGAGCCTCGAGTTCTGCTTCATCATAGCCGGCACCTTTAAACATATCAATTGCGGCTTCCCACACTTCAGCCAGAGTGATTTCATAATCAGGACCCTGAAAAGCAAGGCTCCCACGACCCAGAATGCTGTGTAAATAAAAGTCGAATAAGGTAGAGCTGATGTTTGCTTTCGTTGCCTCATGTGATTGCTCAGCCGCTTCTTTTTCGGCAACGGCAGCAACCCGACCAGTGATAGCCTCATCACACTCTGTCTCAGCTTTAGCGAGTCGAGACTTTAGTAACTCAATCTCCACGTTCTGGGAGGTGACTTTTTCCTGCAGTTCGGTGTTTTCTGTGCGATACTTCTTAGTAATGTGCTGCTCAGCGGCAAGCTTCATTTCGACATCTCTTTGTGCAGCATGTGCATCCCGCACTTGCTTCTGAAAGACTTCTTCTTTTTGAGTATGTGATGCAGAAGAAGAGGCAAGATTTTCCTTAAGCTGCTTAACTTCAGATGCAAGCCTTGCATTGTCATCCGCGATGTTCGTCATCTCTGCGTCATGCTGCTTGCACCATTTATCCCATTCAGCTTTGTCATTCTCCAGAGTCAGCATGTTTTCAAGATTCATATGGTTGACTCTCTGGAGTTCATCAACAAGTTTCTGCCATTGCGACATTCTCTCAATGTTAAGCCGAACTGCATCGAGACTTTTAAGCATGTCTTGCTTATCGATTGGGACCAAATCAAGGTCAAAACGCACTCCTTTTAAGCACCAGTTCGGAAACCGGCTTTGAAGTGTAGGAGGGCCGTCTTTAACCTGATATTGGGGCCTGCTGATGATCGTTTGGATATCAGTTTTCTTTAAAGGAGGAGAACCGGCCGGAATATCAGAAGGGATAGGAGCATCAGTTTTCTCAGAAATTACAGATGCGTCACTTGGCTTGGACCGCTTGCTTGATTCTTCAGTAATATGAGTCTTCCCTTTGTCATCATAAGACTTTCGCTTATGAGAATCGTAACTTCTGTAAGAAGAATCATATCGATCAGCATCTCTTCTTCTCTGCCGCTGCTCATAATCCCATTTTTCTTGAGCCTTCCTTTGGGCCCGTTCCTCATCTGTCTCTCTCTGGTCACCAAGATATTTCCTAAAGTCATAGGATCCACGACCTCCATGGCGCTGAAATGAGTCATAGTACGAGCCGGTACGCCCCATTGGAGAATCTGAAAACCGAAAAAGAAGTAAAGTTTAGAAATTTCCAGAAAAAGAGGATAAATGCTTATAAGTGCTGAAAAATCCTAAGTGTGTGCGGCGTGCGAACTACGTGCGTCAAACTACAAACCACGCTTTAGTGCGGGAACGGAGACGACAGGTGTAGAAGGCGTCGAAGTTTGTTTCAAAGAGGAAGTCGCTTCAACGACAGGAGAGTTCGCCTTTGGAAGATTATCCTTGAAAAGCTCTTGAGAAGTTATCATTATGTCACTCAAGTCATCAAAGGTGTCATCATTATGATGCTCAGCAGAATTCTCCTTTTCAACTTCCACATTGGCCGACTTTTCAGAAATTCGAGGATTTTCGTCCTCTTCAATAATTGGAGCAAGCGCCGGTTTGCTAGACGTTCCCGCAACGCCAATAGAAGTAGAACACTTTACTAATGTAGTGTCTACAATTGGCTCCTTTGAAGCCATATCTTCCGTTGAAGCTGGGGCATCTGATGTCTGCACTGGAAGATTAGAAACTTCACGAAGCTGGGTAAAGTGAGAAGAGTGTAAAAGACCGAATTGATGTAAAAATTCGTCTGTCAATAGAAACTGGATACTCCTTTCCTCAACCGGCACTGCCATAAGCCTCTCAAAAGTCGCTTTGTGACCGGGATTTCTAGAAGGAGGAGGAAGAGCTGAAAATAAAAGGGCAAAGTTAACACTCGATAACTCGAACTTCGACAAGTTCGAAAAAACATAAGAAGCAGAGACAAATGATCTTACTCCCTACTCTCCAGATGGCGTAAAATCCTGGAGGACAGCGGACATAGAAAAACTGACTTAGGAAATTGTGAACGCTGTCGGGGAGACCAACGATCAACTTACGATTTCTAACACTTCTCACAACTGTAATGGAAGGATGGTCTTTGTGCTTTGTAAATGTGCACAGGAAGCGAATTTCTCCAAAATTGGGAAAACGGCCCAGCGTTCTCCTAAAAAGCACACACAGTCACAGCAGGATGGCGTAGCCATTAGGGTGTAATTGAAAAGGGGAGATAGATAGTCGAAGAAGAAGTTCTCGAAGGCAGTCATTAAATGGGGGGATAGCTCCGCTCGAGCACATTTGGCGGTTAACTGCGACAAAGCCATGGGGCGGTCTATCAGCAGTATCATCTATTCCAGGGAGCAAAGCGTCAGCTTCGGCAATGCCAAACTGGGTGCATAATTGACAAAAGGCTTTATGGCTCAAAGTAGTAGGAGTCCTTTCTGGAGGATCGTTTAATGGAGTAGCGATTGGAAAAACTCCTCCAGCTGGTTCCAAATCTTCGTGTTGAGATGTCATTCTACACAAGGAACTGGATGATCAAATATTAAGGTGCACGTTTCCTAAAAAGTGTGAAGTGTTGTGCAGAACCAATAAAAGAAAAAATAACAAGTAAACACAACTGGAATTAAACTAGTCGACAATCTGTTGATTATGAGATTTCAGAACTTGTTAATATCTAAGTACAGTGTTAATGTAAACAAATCAGTTTCAGTTGGCTATTACGATTTTGCTTTAATACTTCACTTGAATTGGTTATTGTACAACATTTCATTCATGCAATGCATTTAATTTGATTTTTTCTTTATCGACTAATCTGTCATTTGATGCGGGCAATCAGTGGCAGTATATTCATCCCAATATTCTGTGAATGTTGTGAGTTAACAGGTTGTTGGCTTGCAAGATAAATGTGGCATGTAGAAAGGTTCAAATAGTTGAAAATTAGGCAGTTTGTTCCAGCTTTTCAAGTCAAGAAGTTCATGTCAAAAGTATGTTCCAAGTTAGAGAATGCGAGTTCAAATATTTCACTAAGTCTTAACCCGGCCACGACTTAAGGGGGTGAAGGCGATTCAAGGCCTCAGTTCTGTTAGCCGCACCGCAAGGAAATATCTTAAGTCCTAGATCGTTACCGATCTACGAACTACTGTAGGTCGTACACAATTTAACACGAAGCAATGAAAGTTAAGTCGTAAGTTCTGTTCAAACTGCGTTCTTAAGTCGTTGCCGACCTATGGCCTATCCTAAGTCGGATACGACTGAGCACTAAAGTCAGCAGTCAAGATTTCTGTTCGAATGACATAGGCTTTAAGTCATTCGTCTTCTCCCCAATACATCAATTCGCCTAACTCCTAACCCATTAACCCGTTAGCCCATTGGCCTTTCCATCAACAAAAACTTTCATCTTCCCATGCCGATTAAATCGCCCTAAAATCACCACAAATCTGATGCAATTCCGTTCCATCACAGATCTCGAGTCAGGAAAACGGAATCGCTACAATATATCGCCTCATTCACATAGATTGTCCAAAGCCAATGCAAGTCATCTTGAACCCATCAGTAATCGATTGAAACAAGAATTATGAAGCATGGCATAAGGAAAATAGGTTGAAAATGGGATTCATAATTCAGTGACAATCAGAGATTGAATAATCGAGTTCACTTACGCGGTATGATGATAAGAATAACTGGCGATCGAGTAATTGAATTTGTCTGAGAAGAGCTTGAATGCTTGCAAATGACGGAATGAAACAGGTGAAGGAAAAGAAGGAACGACTTAAGCTATTTATACTCTAGGACAGTGAAAGGTGAATCGACACATCCGACTTACGACTTATCCTAAGTCGTTCGTGACCTACGACTCATCTTAAGTCGGTTGCGATCTAGCGCACTCATCAAGAAGCGAGCTAAGGAAATCGAAGCACACGACTTACGACTTAAGGCGTGTACTTCGAGGGGCAAATGTTAACCCTCTTTCGACTCACGACCTAACAAGCTAAAGGCGTCACCGACTTAAGAACAAGTCCGACCTAACAGGAACCAACTTAAGAAGAGCTCCGACTTAAGAAGGGCTCCGAGTTAAGAAAAGCGCCGACCTAAGGTAGCTCCGACCTAGCAGGAGCCGACTTAAAGAAGTCTACGACTTAAGGAATTCTCCGAGTTAAGGTAGACACCGACTTAAGAGATGCTCCGACTTAAGAGATGCTCCGACTTAAGAGTCTACGAGATAAGGAAGTCTCCGACTTAATGAAATGGTTTACAACATAAGACCTGCTGCTTTCTATAAGTCGCGTACGACTTATACTAACTCGTTCAGAAGAGATCATGTAACCCAAGATGCATCTCTTAAATCGTTGCCGACCTATGACGCATGCTAAGTCATTGCCGACTTATGACTCTCTTGTTCTAGACACTCAGAGGCAACTAACATACACCCCTATCTCGCCGCCGACCTACGACCTACGACTTTCTATAAGTCGGCCACGACTTAAAACTACTTAGTCGAAATCCAAAGCCTCAACGTTTATGCTGCAAGACAATGACTCGGGGACGACTTAGGACTTGAAGCATAAAACCAGAAGAGGAGGTGAACTACTAAGGAAGTGTTGAAACTGATGAGCCGGCTGCGACCTATCATAAGTCGGCCGCGACTTATACTAAGTCGGCTACGACTTAGGACTTGGGAAAATTCTCTGCCCAGACTCAACTCTATAAATACACCACCATCTCCAACAAGGAGGGGACTTTTGGCAAATCATTTCCAAAGCGCCGTTACTCTGTCAAACTCTCCATTCATTCAGCAATCAAAGATCTACAAACATTCGAGACGCTACAACAAGCTTCGAGAGAAATTCCTTACATCCAACACGGATTCATCGAGTTTCGCCATCGAAGATTGAGCTAGTAGTCGAGATTGTGTTTTGTGTTAAAATTGTACTATTTTTCATAAGAGATTTGTATCGATTTGTAACCAGATTCAATAATAAAGAGATTCAAAGTGGATGTAGGCTAAATCTCAAGCCGAACCACTATAAATTGCTGTCTTTTACTGCATTTCTGCTATTTTCCTGCTCGATTTCTGTTCCCGTCACACGGATGGTGCTTTCACGATTCTATTACACACACCGGGTGTTAGCGTTCACTTTTTAGCGTTAACAGATCCATAAACTCAACCTACTCGAATGAGTAACTGTGAGTTTAAGGGGAAATCAATGATAAAAACATGTGTCAGACATAAAGTCTGGTATGAGCAATATATTGCACAAAGCATATAACATAGTGAGACCACGCCACTAAAGCACGGTCACCTCACTATAATACAACATTTACTAACAACTTTAAACATAAGTTTACAACATTATTTTATCCCTAAAGGTCGTATACATGTTATGATGCTAAAAATGGAACCAATAGCCATTTCATGTAGTATGTCATTCAGCAAGCATTCTCTTTTCTATCCAAACCCTGAAACATTATATCTTCAACTACCACCAAGGCCTTATGCCTTCTTCTCATGATGAAGAGTTTTAGTTTTATTATTAAGCTACCACTAAATGAAGAAACCTGGTCTGTAGCAAGTGAAATGGTAGATTTCAAAAAAAAATCCTATTAAGATCATAGTGGGCATATTAAATCTAATGGATTTCACTAAATCCAATCTAGTTATTTTTAATATAATCATATTTTATTAATATTTTTTATTCATAACTAATTAAATCCATATTAATTAAGTGTGAAATTTGAATGTATATATCATATATATTCATATACTAAATTATGAGACAAACATTTGAAACATAAAAAGTGTAATTATTATGTGTTAAAGGATAAAAACAAATATGAAATTAGATTTAGATGTAGTCACCACATCAAGATCCAAAAGGAAATAAATGAAAGGGGGAACCATTGATTGATTCTACCTCTCAAGTTTAGCAAAATTTAATTGATACAACACCTTATTAATATGCAAGGAATGATATGATACAATAACATGATTAAATTTACAAAAAAATAAACAATAACATGGTCAATATGTATGTGTAAATATTGGGATTTATATCTATAATGTATGCATT
Source organism: Allium fistulosum (assembly GCA_030737815.1). NCBI lineage: Eukaryota > Viridiplantae > Streptophyta > Magnoliopsida > Asparagales > Amaryllidaceae > Allium > Allium fistulosum. The sequence continues at coordinate 387,269,201 of CM060907.1, read as the reverse complement.
TGCTATTGATATGTATATATTGTTGCCTCGATTTTAAATTGTTCAATGAAAATAAAAATTAAACAGATGTTTCTAAAAAATGGCTTAATAATGTATAATGTTAATATAAATATTTATACACACACACACATAGATACATACATACATACATATATATATATAATGATTAATCCAAAAATTTCCAATTGGTTCAGAAACAATCAAACATATTATGTTAAAGTTTTCCGATGTATTTACAAACATATATTTGCTTAAATTAATTAACAAAACACGGGTGCAAGCACGCACACATACATAAATAAAATCTCAGCCCAAAATAAGAATTTTTTTAATTATGCGGTCAAAATATTTTAAACCCAAAATTGCATAAACAAGTCATCAACAATCCCTTAAAAATTCAAATAGAGACATTTAAATTATTAGATTGTTCAGTATGTTTAGAATATTAATATAAGTAATTCTAAAACATAGATCCATAACAAAAACATTGTTTTAATCATATATAAATTTTGGTTTTAATTTATTAGGTTAAAACAAAATCAAATCATTCAACAAATTGTTTAAATTACATTGCTAATTCTAAATCAAAGTGAGGCAGTAATATGCACATATAAAATTATGATATACATATTACATCTAAAAATACATTTACAATTTGAAAATAGCTTGGAAATCCCTCCTTAGATCCTTGGATATACACCCAACGTTGTAGGAGAAGGATGAACCATGTAGTCTTTATGGTTATTTGCTGTTTTAATTTATTTTGGAGTTGATTTTATGTTAGAAGGGGATGGAAAATTTTTTGGCCATGGCGAGAAGAAAAAGGAGGAGGAAGAAAAATGAAATGAACTAAACTATGGAAATAAAATTAGTGGATATGTTTTTACTATGGGTTGTGAAATTATGGATCTTAAGGCCAATTAAACACTAGAGGGAGTGAATAGTGTTTTTTAACTTTTATAAATCATTTTAAAATCCTTTCAAGTTAAATTTAAATTTCAAATTAATAACACATATTATACTATTAAACAGGCACTAATCCAATCACAGATAAAAATAAAAGCAGTAAAGCAAAGGAAAGAGTTAGAGAGATGACACCATGGATTTTATACTGATTCAGATTTCTCCTACATCCAGTCTCGTACAATTTCTTGTACATATTTCTTTTCAAATGCCAATCTTTAAACGGGCGGAAGGCATACCCAATTACAATCTCAATTTCGAGGCTACAGACACACCTTCCTGATTTTCCATGCTCAAGGTACACCCACTTGATTTGGATGGGCTACAAGCACACCTACTTAGATTTCTGAGCTGCCAAGCACACCCACTTGATTTAGACGGGCTACAAGTACACCTAAGCAAATACAAATAGAGTTTGATAGTTTTTCCAAAGACAATTTCTTGAACTTTGGATATAATGGATCCTATAGCTTCTTGGACAACACTTTGATCTTTGGTTTGAGAGAGAGATGATTCAAAAATAGTAAGAAAGTAGTAGTGAATCAATACAATGCAGTTTGAATATATGTTTTTGAAGTGAATAGAGTATATTTTTAATGGAGTTTTCAAGAGAGTAAGAGAAGGGAAGAAAATAAGTTAATAACAACTAAAAAATTATTTTGAACTCCCTTTTATATAGTGAATAAACAGACGTGTCCGTTTGCGAAGAGTTGCGACAAATAGACACTTCTTTTCAAAATTTGAAAACGATTTGGCGGCATGTATGTCGACATATCAATACCATGTATATCGACATACGCATGTACTTTTTGAAAACTAGTTTTTTTTAAATGTTTTGAAAATCCTATACTTTGTAAAATAATTTGATACTTTGTAAAATAGTTTAAACATAGTTTATAAACATTTTTAACTTTGAAAAACTTTTTTAAAATATTTGAAATATATTTTGAGAATTTATTTTGTTTTAAAAATATAAAAGATAGAAAAATAAGAGATAGAGATCAAAAATTGCTACTAGGGATTTTAACAATATACTATGACTCTATACACCATATTATAGCTTTGAGATCTTCATATCTTATTCTTTGTACTCATGAGTCTTCATGTCCATTTCTTGATTCTTTATACTATACAGTCTTCGATTCAACACATGTGTAATACCCTGCACTATACACTATATAATTTGGCAAAACTTTAGTATCTATATTTTATATGAATGTATATTGTTGTTATCAAGGTTGTTATCATCATAGTCAATAACTGAGGTATTAACAATCCACCCTTTTTTAATGTTGACAACCATTAAATATTCCTATATATAAAATATGATGTAACTCCCTTTGAATATATTCAAGTGTATGTTTTATATTTTTCTCCCCCATTGTCATCAACAAAAATGGATGAAAATTAAAAACTCCCCCTAAATAAAGTACATAGAAACATAGAGTCAAAATCAATAAAAATGATTTAAGAATACTAAACATGATGTAATATGATATGATATGGAGATTGATAAATAAAATAAGATTTTATTTATTCAATTCAAACCGTACATATCAAATTATCAGTCTATACATAAATAAACAATCCAAATCAAATTCCAACAAACCAAAGTAGTAATTACTAAATTTAAATCTATGGTTTTGTTTTTATTATAGGAGACTTATGGATGGGGCAAAAGGGTTAGTGGAGACAAAAGTTTCCTCTTTGTTCCATGACATTTCCATCCCGATCGAAGCACACTTCACCAACACATTTGACTTCGTCGTCATCTTCGGCATAATCCTATTCTTCGTCTTCTTCCTCTTCTCATTATCCACAGGATTGTGGTTGACAAGATTAGGAGTACCCTCTTCAATTAAAATTGGATTGGCTTCACTATCTAATAGGTTCTTTTGAATATTGCGAAGGATGCTCCCTTGCTTCTCTTGTTCTTTCAAGAGACGTAGTTGAATGACCTTATTTCTGTAATGATCTGAAATCTCACTACTTTGATTTACAAATATTTAATTAATTTTAAATATTCAAATAATAGATTTTATAATTAAAATAAAAATCTTTTAAATAGTAAAAAAACAATGGTGAAATAGTTTTCCAAATTTTACGAATATATTTGGTTCGAAGGAAAATCGAAAATGTGACCGGAATTCGTTTTTTGAATTTTTGACTTTTCGTCGTCTAGAAGTTGTCGGAATCATTATGAACATTTTAGTATAAACATTCACATACATTTTTAAATAAGTTAGAATTATATTATATATGTAATATATGCTTAAATATGTAAAGTAGGATGTGACTTATTACGTAAAAGTTTTAATATACTTAAAAATTAAAATGAAAAGGTGTTAAATAATTAAGAAACATAAGTACATTGAGTATTAATGCATGTTGGGTCAACAAGTGAGGGGGGAAAGGAATTTTGTGGGAAACATGAAGGGGATAAGGTTGATGAGGTGGCAAACATAGAATAGAGAGTATCTACTTAAGGTTAAATTGGTAATTTAATTAATCCACCTTGCATATGTACAAAATTCCAAATTTTTGTTCTCACTTTTCCACTTCATTCTCACTTTTCTAAAACTTCCTTAAGCTCCATAATAACTTACATGGCTTTATAGCATTTCTAATGTTTTAAAACCTAAGTTTTTATCACTTTTAAATCCTTAAAACATTTTAAAGCCTCCTCCTTCCTTCCTACACCTTCCTCCTTCAAAAGCAAGTCTAAGAATCCCTCAAGCCACCCTGGGCCGAGCACTCCTCTCATCATCGTCAAAACTATTTTGGCCTTTAAGGCTTCCAAAATTCTATTTTTTTAAGGAAGATCAAAGGCCTACGTCCGATTCAAGTTCTAGTGTAATCTTAGTTGGTTTGGTTAGCTTTTAGGTGAGAAAAGCTTGCCTTTTTCTTAAAGTTTCAAAATTTAAAGTTGATAATAATCATGGCTTAACTTGGTTGATAATCCATTTGTGTTTGGTTGTAAATTATGTTGGTTGTATGTACGTATATGTACTTGTGTGAACTAGTTGTATAACTTAGAAAAACTAAGTTGAAAATGAAGTTGGAAGTCAAGTTAGTTTGCAAGTTGAGAACCTTGCTTATGTTATGATGTTATGGTTATATTTGTGTTTGTAAACATACATACAATGTTGTAGGCTAAAGGAAGTTAGCATTGAACTTATGGTTATGTTGCAGCATCGAAATCCCTTACTTGAAATTTGTTTTCACTTATATGTTTTTGAGAAAGTTATAAAGTTCTTAACTTTACGTTGTTTGGTTTCCAAAACCTAATTCAATGTTTATAAGATGGGTTAAGGCATGAAAAGAAAAAGGTTTAAAATTAATTTGATATAAAAGTCAAGTTTTGAAATTACAGGTCATATAGCGATAGTCGTTATACATGCAGTTCGTATAAACGAGCTCTTTTTGCAAATTTAAAAATGTTTTTACTGAAGTATATTTTTGAAAAGTGTTTTCAAAACATATTATAAGTATTTAAAAGTAATTATTATTTAATTATTTATTTAATTATTTATTTAATGGTTGTTTTATTGATTAATTAAGAAATGTATATAGTACTTATCATTAGTTAATAAAGGAAATTTATACTTAATTATAACTTAAGTAAGTTAATTAAAATTATAAAAGGTTAATTATTATTTAAATATTATTAAAGAAAGGGTTTTAATAATTATTAATTAATTACTAATTAAAGTTAAGATTTAATTAAGACTTAATTAGGACTTAATTAAGTTTTAATTATTATTAAGTGAAGGTTTAATTTATTATTTAATTATTAATTAAGGATTAAAGTATAATTCAATTATAAATTAAGGGTTAAGTATTATTTGATTATTAATTGAGATTAATTAATATTTAATTACTTGTTTAAAAGGATAATTTTAATTTAATTATTTATTTAAAGTTAATTATTGTTTACTTATTTATTTAAAGATTAACTATTATTTAATTATTCATTTAAAGGTTAATAATTATTTAGTTATTTATTTAAAAGTTAATTTAGGATTTTAATTATTTATTTAAAGGTTAAATTATTATTTAAATAAAGAGTTCAAATGTTATTTAATTATGGTATTATTTAATTAATTTTAAATTATTTAATTATTTAATTTTGAAGGTCGATTTGTTTAAGCAAACTGTCTTTTAAAAGAATGTTTTAAATCCAAGGGATATCTTTGTCAATTATCTTTAAGTAACCCCAATTAAATATAAAACCCAATGCCATATGTTTAGTAGAATAAAACACCGTTCATCTAATTAAGTTATATTGGACATCTACTTAGTAGAATAATTCACCTTTCTACTATACTTCACCTAGTAGATTATGTTAACATCTATTAAGCAGAAATTAAACCCAGTTCTACTATTATGGTAACTTGAACATTTACCTATATATTGACTAATTATTATTGGCTGATTCTCTTTACATGTCTGCTAGTTATGTAAATACCCATGTTATAACTGGAAAGTTAAATCGAATTAAATGAGAACCCTTATGGTCGCTAAGCCTCTTTCCGAACTTGTGAAGTCAAATATTTAAAAAATTCCTTTTTGAGAATGGTTTAAAGTTTATTTATTTTTAGATATGATATTTAAAGGATAATTGAGCAATTATTTTATTAAAGGTGTTTTTGAAGTAATTTAATACTTTTTAAATAACTGTTTAAAGTCATTGTTAACACCTTCTTTTCGACGACCTAGCACCCAACGATCTACGACTTACCGATCTAAAGGACTCAAGCAACTCAAGGCTTCAGCGACCCAGCGACTTAGCGAGCTAAGAGACTCACTGGCTCAACGATCTACAAGCTAACGACTTAGTTACTCAATGGGTTAACTACCTACCAGTCAACGACCTAATGACTCGGTAAAGACAACGACCTTCCAAGCTAAAGGGGAACAACCCACCGACTTACCGACCTATCGACCTAACGATCTACCGACCTACCAACTTATCGACCTAACGACCTAGCAAGCTTCGAAGTTAGGCCGCATGCACATTGCCTCTTCAAGATTAGGTCGCTTACGACCTAAGAAAATCAAAAGAGCTCTTACAATACAATAGCTAAGTCGCTCGTAGTACATAACTCGCCCAGGATAGCTCCACTAAGTCGCGGACGACTTAGTTACCTCGGGTCATTCTTAGGTCGCACGCTCTTAGGTCGCACACTCTTAGGTCGCACATTCTTAGGTCGCATACGACCTATCACAGCCGATCTAAGGACTGCTCCTCTTATAAATACCCCGCCTACTCCACATTGAAAGGGGACTTTTGGGAGACTTTGAAGCGCCGAGACTCTACTGATTTCTCTACTGACTTCAACACTTCAAAGGAAAAGAATACTTCAAAGAATCTTCGAAAAAGAATCAAGTTCACTCAACATGAATCGAAAGATCTTTTCTGCATCAAAGTTCTGATTACTTGTCTTGATTGTGTTGTAATCAAAGAGTTATTGTAAAATCTGTAATTGAATCAGTCATAGAAGAGATTAAAGTGGACGTAGGCTTGAATTTGAGCCGAACCACTATAAAGCCGCTGTCTCTTTACTTTTACTGCAATTATCTGCTTGTTTTAGTTCCCGTACCAACGGGTGGTGCTTTCACTTTACTAATACTCACACCGGGGTGTTAGCGTTCGATTTTGACGTTAACATTTTTGGTGCTTTCACCGAGAATTGAACTCAGTTGTGTTCTCACCATTGCTTCGCAGAGATTTGTTGAAAGACTCTCCTTAAAAACCAGAAGTCTATATGAAATCATGGCTCCTGGAAGAAAGAGTAGATCTACTAGATCCGGAGATGCTTATGACAGGACCGCCACTTCTCCAGCACCAAATCAGGCGACTCCTACTGTTGGAGTCACAAGGGCTGAACTTGATGCTGTTGTGTCTGGGTTATTCCAACAAATGGAAGCTCAAAATGCTTTGATGATGGATAGGTTAAACGCTTTACTTTGGGTTAACCAACAACCAGAAAATAATGAACCAACATTTGCTGAAGATGCTCATGATTCCCAAGAGAGAAGTATTCCTCAAAGGGCAGCTGGCACCGCCGAAGAGGCACCTCCCCAAGCTGGAGGTTCAAGGCCGTAGCCACCTCTTCGCGAACGTTTGTTCAGGCAAACTTCCGAAAAAGTGGCTGACGTTTTCCCGGCAAGGCCTCTGAACGATGAGGAATACCTATCAGGAATGATTTGCCAAATTATGAAAGAAAGTATGCAAAGGGATGAAGCTGAAAATGACTGGGGGTTTGCTCCAAGCAAGACTCCGTTTACCAAAAGAATTCTAAAAGCTGAATTTCCAAAGAAGTTTGTTCCCCCTACTATCCCAGCCTATCGGGGGACAAGCGACCCTAATCAGTTCTTGTATAAGTATGACTGGCATATGACAGGTGCCAGGGCAACAGATGAGATTAAATGCAGATATTTTCCTGTCTATTTGGAGTGGTGGCTCTAATTTGATTCACAAAGCTACCAGTCCGATCTGTGGATCAATTCTCTGACTTAACTCGTAAATTCAAGGATCAGTTCAGGTTGTATGCTTCAAAGGCTAAGGACATAATGTCACTGTCCAGCCTCGAACAAGCTCCCGAAGAATCTATCAAATCTTTCTTGAACCGCTTCAATATAGCCTTGGCCAAAGTGGATAATGCTGAGCCTCGAATGATTCTAACTTACTTGATGCAAGCTATCGATAAAACAAGTGAATTCAGAAAATCGTTGAAGATGAAGGAACCAAATTCACTTGAGAAGTTTTATAAGAAGGCTGACGAATATATGCATCTGGAGAATCTTCCTGCACCAGCAAAGGTGGTTGTGGCTAAAATTGAAAACAACAATGTGGCTGAAGCTTCTAATAAGAAAGAATCTGGTGGTCAGAAGAGGGAAAATAACGGTGGGAAAAAGCAGAAAGATATGAAGAAACCTCGCCGTTTTAAATCTTTGGATTTTACTCCTTTGACTGATACTCCAGAAAACATCTTCTTCGCAACCAAGGATGCTATCGTGTACCCTAAGCCACCTGAGATGAAGCTTGGGAAAAATTTTGTGCCTAATGGAAGATTATGCCGATTTCACAATCAGCCTGGCCATGACACTAATGAGTGTCGCCATTTGAAGAATTTAATTGAAGAGCTACTACGACAGAATAAACTGCAACAGTATGTCAAGAGAAACAGAGGTGATCCGGCCTCATCTACTCAGGGGCAGCAACTTCCTGCACGTCAATCTGGCTCAGGTGAAAAGGCTATGGTGCAGGAATCTGAAAGGCCTGTTATTAATGTAATCACAGGGGGTCCTCACCCAGCAGGCAGAAGTTGGAGAGAGATGGAGAGGTATGCTCATGCTCTGAGACATGCCCTGAAAGAAGAAACTGTTTTTGTCTTGGAAGATGCTGTGCCTTCAAAACAGCAAAGAACTTTTCACGATGACATCATATTCAGAGCTAGAGATTCTATGAGAATTGAGGCTCCCACCATGGATCCTTTGGTAATATCCGCCGGTATCGGACCAGCTATTGTGAGAAGAGTGCTTGTTGATTGCGGCGCTTCTTGTAATATCCTCTTCAAAAAGACATTTGATCAAATGAAAATTCCGATGGCTGATGTTCAAGCTTCTTCGCAAAAAAATGTTGGGTTCACTGGGGAACCAAAACAGCCCATCGGAACCGTCGACTTAATTGTAGAACTTGGTGAAGGGGAAAGAAAAGTGGTCTGTAAGCAAACTTTTGTTATTGTTGACGAATTTTCTGCTTATAACGCCTTCTTGGGACGACCAACCCTAGCTGCATTCAAAGCTATACTTGCCCCGTGGTGCCTAACTATGAAATTCCCCACTGATAACGACGTTGGTGTTTTGAAGGGGGACCAGAATGCTGGGCGGGAATGTTATCTCACAGAGTTGCGGGAGGCGAAGAAGAGAGAGATGGGAAAGGGTGCGGCAGCTCCGCTCCGCATCAAAGAACCCACCTTGTAGCAATTACGAGGTGGACCCTGCACTGGTGAGCATAGTGGTGCACGAAAAGAAATTGATCCCAGAAAGACCAGTGCAGGGGAGAATAGAGTGGTGCCAGTAGAAGTAACGGTGCCAATACCTGTTGACCAGAAAGATCCAAACAAGGTGCTAAATGTGGGTTCACAACTCGGTGTGACAGTTCAGAGTATGCTAATATCATTCTTGAAAGCAAACCTGGATGTATTCGCTTGGAGTCATGCTGACATGTGTGGAATATCTCCAGAAATCGCAGTATATGCCTTAAATATTGATCCAAAATTCACACCCGTAAAGCAGAAAAGAAGAACCCAGGGTCCTGAAAGGTCAACAACATTGAAAGAAGAAGTAGATCGGCTCATGGAAAATGGCTTCATCAGAGAATCCACTTATCCAAATTGGGTTTCTAATCCGTTGTTGGTTAAAAAAGCAAATGGAAAGTGGAGAGTATGCATCGACTTTTCAGACTTGAACAAAGCATGCCCCAAGGATTGTTTCCCATTACCCAGGATTGACCAGTTGGTGGATGGAACAGCCGGGCACGAATTATTGTCTTTTATGGATGCTTACTCAGGATACAATCAAATCATGATGCATGAGCCAGATCAGGAGGACACGAGCTTCATCACTGATGTTGGTCTTTACTACTATAAAGTCATGCCCTTCGGACTAAAGAACGCAGGGGCAACTTATCAGAGACTCGTTAATGCCATGTTCAAGCCTCAAATTGGCAAGACTATGGAAGTGTACGTTGATGATATGTTAGTGAAATCGAAGAAGGCAGTAGACCACATGGACCATCTGGCAGAAATGTTCGCGATCCTCCGAAAGTATGGGATGAAGTTGAATCCTCTGAAATGTTCATTCGGGGTTGAGTCCGGAAAATTCTTAGGTTTCATTGTGAGTGCTAGGGGCATTGAAGCTAATCCTGCTCAGATCACTGCCTTAAGAGAAGTCAAACCCCCTAGAACAAAGAAGGAATTGCAAAGCCTCAATGGGAAAGTCGCTGCTTTGAGTTGATTTATTTCCAAAGCAACAGATAAATGCATTCCCTTCTTTGATGCTCTGAAGAAAGGAAAGAAGAATTTCGAATGAACTCCTGAGTGTCAAAAAGCTTTTGATGAGCTGATTCATCATATGGAAATGCCTTCAGTACTTTCTAAGCCCAACAAGGGTGAAGATCTATTCATATACTTAGCAGTTTCATCTCATGCTCTCAGTGCAGCGTTGGTACGAGAAGACGCAAAAGTTCAGCGTCCAGTTTATTACATCAGCAAAAGGTTCACTGGGGCAGAGATGAATTATTCAAAGCTAGAAAAACTCGCCTATTGTCTATTGATCGCGTCCAGAAAGTTGAGACCGTACTTCCAGGCTCATCCTATTAAAGTCCTCACTGATCAACCTCTAAAGCAAGTCCTATTCCATCCTGAAACTTCGGGTCGTCTTTTGAAGTGGAATATTGAACTCAGTTAATACGATATCACCTACCATCCCCGAAGAGCAATCAATGGACAAGATTTAACAAATTTCATTACAGAATACACCGATAAAGGTGGCAGTGTGGAAGAAGTGATTAATAACATCCCGATCCGATGGAAATTGTATGTTGACGGTGCAAGAAATGATTATTGTTCCGGAGCTGGGCTAGTGCTTGAAACCCCCGAAGGGCGGTCATTGTGTTATGCATTGAGATTAGAATTTCCTTCGACAAATAATGAAGCAGAATACGAAGCTCTTATTGCCGGCTTGAAGATTGCTAAAGAACTGAACATCAAAGTATTGCAGATTTTCAGTGATTCCCAGCTTATTGTATGCCAAGTCAAGAAAGAGTTTCAGACTAAAGGAGGAAATCTGCCTGCTTACTTGTCAAAGGCCTGGGAGCTTCTCGATGATTTTGATCATTATACAATAAACCATATACCCTGGGAAGAGAACATGAAGGCAGATTCTCTCGCAAAATATTCAAGCTCTGGCGAAGCTCAATTATTGGGATTGGTCCCTGTAGAAGTCTTGTCAGCTCCAAGTATTGATGAGATGGATATTGACTGGATCATGGCTGTATCTCAAGAACAGGAGTCATGGATGATCCCGATCAAGGAATATCTACTCAACGGCTCCTTGCTAGAAAACTCAAAAGAGCGCCAGAAGCTGTTAAGAAAAGCCCCGAGATATATAATTCAAGACGGCCATTTGTACAGACGAGGATTCTCGATGCCATTACTTCGATGTGTAACCAAAGAAGAGGCTAAGGCAATTTTAGCTGAGGTGCACGGAGGAGAGTGTGGAGATCATTCAGGTGGCCAAACTCTTGCAAAGAAAATTCTCCGCTATGGGTATTTTTGGCCAGATATTAATCGAGATGTTGCTAGCTACTCTCGAAAGTGTGATAGATGCCAGAGATTTGCAAAAATCCCAAGAGCACCTTCTACCGTACTAACACATATGGTCAGTCCATGGCCATTCGCCATTTGGGGGATATATCTCATCGGACCTTTGCCAATTGCCAAGTCCAGAATCAAATATGCTATTGTTGCTGTTGATTATTTCACTAAATGGGCTGAAGCTGAACCATTGGCTACTATTACCTCTAAAAAGATGATAAACTTTGTGACTAAAAATATCATTTGCAGGTATGGTGTGCCTCAGAAGATAATCACAGACAATGGTACCCAATTCGAAAGCGAGGAATTCCAGGACTTTTGCAAGCGATTCAAGATCCAAAAAAGCTTCTCAGCAGTGGCTCATCCGCAAGCAAACGGGAAAGTGGAAGTAGTGAACAAAATTATCAAATCAACCATCAAAAAACAGCTGGAAAAAGCAAAAGGTGGTTGGGTCGATAAACTGCCACTAGCACTATGGGCTTATAGAACCACCCACAAAACTGCGACTGGGCACACTCCGTTCACTACGCCATAGATGGCCTTCTGCAACATTTTTGCAAGGTGTTGCCAGGTAAAATGTTGCGATAGCTATACAATTTTGGTCCTACTGCAACGTTGAATTTTTGGTGTTGCCTTAGCCATAAAAATGTGTTGCTCTAGCTAAACAAGTGTAATTGATGCAACATTTTTTTATAGTGTTGCTATAGCAGACCTTTGCATATCTTTCGCACCGATCCGCGCCAATCTACCAAGGCAAATCCTACGTTTGAGAACGTGACACCTCATCAATCCGAACACCACTCCTTGATATTTTAGAGCCGCGAAGAAAAAAGTCCCCGCAAATAACTTTTTATTTTCATTCTTCTCTGTCTTCTTACAAAGTTTCAAGCGATTTCGGTTCGATTAGGGCTTCGATTTGGGGGTTCAAGCTTTGTTCAGCGATTTCGCTTTGATTTGGGGGTTCAAGCATTGTTCACATCACTTTAGGGTTTCAATTTCGATTTTGAGGTATAACACTCTCTCCCATCACTTTAGGGTTTCGATTTAAACTACTTATAAATTCTTAATTCGGCCTGAATTAACAATTCGACTTGTCTAGGTTTCCTCTTGTTGGACACACACACAAATTTTATCTTTTTATGTTAAAATACTCATATTCATAATTGTAGTGATGGACAGCGAAAACATTTGGATAGAACTTCCAAAGTTTAGTGAAGGATATATTAGCGGGATAAGAGCCTTTATACAAAACGGTTTTTCTAAATTCGTCGTAGGCGATGAAATGACGTGCCCATGCAAGAATTGTAAAAATAGCAAGTGGCATCGTCCAGATATATTTTTTGATCATCTCATCTGCAATGGTCCATCTCCATTGTATGTGAAATGGATTTGTGAGGTTTCTCACCCAAATTTTGGAAGGAGTGATGAAGATATAGACTGTGATGCTGGTATTTTGGAGATAATCTAGGTAAAATGGTGCACCGTACTCGTGGAAATATGCAGAACTGTGAAGATGAGAATTCTGATGCACCAAATGCCGATGCTAAAAGATTTTATCGCCTTGTCGAAGATGGAAAGCAGCCATTATATCCTGCCTGTTCAAAATTTTCGAGATTAAGTTTTATCATCAGGATTTATTCTTTAAAATGTGTACATGTAATTACAGAGTCTGCAGTTGGGGATATACTAGAGTTGATGAGAGAGGCTTTTCCACAGGCCCACATACCTTTATCTTTTAGAGCCGCGAAGAAAATCATTAAAGATTTAGGTCTTGATTACAAAAAATACACGCATGTCCAAACGATTGCATGCTCTATTGAGTAGAAAATGAAGATAAAGATGTCTGTAACTCTTGTGGTATTTCGAGGTGGGAAGAGGAAAAGAAAGGCACCCGTGACAATGATCCAGAGAAGTTGATTCACAAAGTCCCAGCAAAAGTGATGCGTTACTTTCCGCTAAAACCAAGGCTGCAAAGGCTGTTTATATGCAAGGAGTATTCACAACTTATGAAATGGCATTCTGTGGGCCGAAAAAAAGATGGAAAACTTGGACATCCAGCTGATAGCGAGACTTGGAAGGCGATGGATGCTATGTATCCTGATTTTTCATCAGAAAATAGAAATATCAGATTGGGTGTAGCCTCTGATGGATTCAATCCTTTTCGTACAATGAGTACAACTTACAGTACATGGCTAATTGTATTAGTTAACTACAACCTTCCACCTTGGTTGTGCATGAATCTCGAAAATCTAATTCTTTCAACACTCATCTCCGGTCCAGAGTCTCCAAAGAATAAAATTAATGTATATATGCAGCCTCTAATTGAAGAGTTGAAAGAATTATGGGATCTAGGCATAGAAACTTATGATGCCTTTACTGATCAAAAATTCATGTTACGTGCAAGTGTGTTGTGGACCATTAGCGATTTTCCGGGGTATGCAATGTTATCCGGTTGGAGCACAAAGGGTAAATTGGGTTGTCCTGTATGCCATTATGAGACTTCTTCAATGTACTTGAAACATAGTAAAAAAATGTGCTACATGAATCATAGAAAATTTCTAGATCCGAAACACAAGTGGAGGTTTGATAAGAGGAGGTTCAATGGTGAAGTTGAAATAGGACAGATTCCGGGAAATTTATAAGGAACAGACATTGAAGAACTGTTGCGTGACTTTGAAAATAATTTTGGGAAGAAAAAGGATTCCCCTTTCAAAAAGAAGTCAATATTTTTCAATTTACCGTATTGGAGCCACAATTTATTGCGACATAACCTTGATGTTATGCATATAGAGAAAAACATATGCGACAACATACTCGGTACTTTGCTAAATATTAGTGGCAAGTCAAAAGACCATTTGAATGCTCGTTTTGATTTACAGGAAATGGGCATCAGGAAGGTCCTGCATCCCGTTTTATCAAATGACGGCAAACACTTTGAGATTAGGGCTGCCATATTTGACATGACGAATAAAGAAAAAGAAATATTTTGCTCAGTACTGGAGAATGTTAAATTGCCATACGGTTGTGCGACCAATATCAATCGGTATGTTCACACGAAGGAAAGGAAAATCTCAGGGTACAAGACCCATGATGCTCATTTTCTACTTCACTACTTGTTGCAATTTGCTGTGAAAAAAACACTGAAGCCTGAGGTTGCATTGCCTCTGATAAGATTTGGTGCATTCTTAAGAGGTCTTTGGGGCAAAGTAATTGATTTGGAAGATGTGAAGAGGCAACAACAAGAAATTGTCGAAATTCTTTGCCAATTTGAGATGATATTTCCACCGGCTTTCTTTGACATAATGGTTCACTTGACGGTTCACTTGTGCAAGGAAGTTGAATACGGTGGACCTGTGCACGTTCGATGTATGTTTCCGATTAAGCGTTATCTAGCTAAACTCAAATCTTATGTGCGCAACAGATCTAAACCGGAGGGTTCCATCACCGAAGGTTACTTGGCAGAAGAATGCTTGACATTCTGCTCAAGATTCTTAAGCAGTGGTGATGCAGTACCTAAATTTGAAAGTTGTCCACAAAATATGGAATATGCTATTGGTACAAGAAGAAATAAAGACGGAAAAGCTATTCATCTAAAAGAATCTGAGTGGATGGCATGTCATCGGTACATTCTATTCAATTGTGGTAATGCGGAAATAGATAATTTAAAAGAGTAAGTTTTTATGTTCTAATTTTATTCTAGCAAGTACTAAAGAATTATAATATTTCTTTATTGATATTAATACCATCATAATTATTATAGGGAACATCGAGCTTTAATTGATGGTCATGCAATATCGAGAAGATATAAAAGAGAGAGAGCACATACTAAAGAATTCTGGAAATGGCTGAAGGATGAGGTTGGGAAAAAAGAGGACATTTCGAAAGATCTAGAAGTGCTTGCAATGGGCCCTAATCGGACAGCTAGGAAATTTAGTGGATATGTTATTAATGGATACAGATTCCATACAAAATATAGAGATGCTAAGTGTAAAACACAGAATAGTGGTGTATTCTTGACTGCCTTGACCACTAGCTTTGCAAGTTCAAAAGATCAAAATCCATTGGTTGGTAATGTTAGTTACTACGGAGCAATTGAAGAAATACTAGAAATTGATTATTGGGGAGAAATTTCAGTGGTTTTATTTAAGTGTTGCTGGTACCAAGAAGAGAAAGATTTGTATGGGATGACTCGAGTTAATTTTAATAGATTGTGCTAGAAATCTGATCCGTATGTTATGGCTTCACAAGTACAACAAGTATTTTATGTACAAGATCCAACTGATACGGCACTTTATAATGTTGCCAAGAAATTGCCGAGGGACTGGTGTGATGTCGAAAATGAAAATGGAAATGAAGATGATCCAGTTTTACATGATATTCAATGTGGTAATGGAATAGGAAATCAAGTTAGTGATGTTAGGTGGTATAGAGATGACGTCCCAGCAACACAAATCCTCATTCCGCCTAGCATAGAGGAAACTTCCTCTTGATTTCTATGTAGCAATATCAAGTGACTTCTATTTATGTATTGGTTCTTAATTAAGGGACGACTTCTGTATCTATTGATTTTCATAATTAATTTACTACTTTTTAATTACTTGACTGCTTGAAAGTTATTCTGATTTTATGTGTTCCCTTGTTGTTTCTAGTGCTTTATATACCTGCATACACATATGTACTTAATATACCTGCCCATTTTATTATTTCATATCTTGCTTCCAATGTAAACTCACCATTCTGTATCCATTTTGTATAGGATGGGGGAACTCATGCAGCTCACATTTCATCACAAGGGTGCATTTCAGAAGGCACAATATGTTGGTGGAACCGATACTGTGGTAAAGAGGGTTGATCCTGACTACTTCTCGTACACAGTGCTCATGGAGTTTGTGAAGGATGACCTTCAATACACCGAAATAGGAGGAATTTATATGAGAAATGGTGAGAAGGGTGGGTGGAAGTTAGTGACGAATGATGCGGACCTCTCCGAATTAGTCAAAGGAGTTAACAGTGGTGGCAACTTGGATTTTTATATCGACAACGTTGTCGATACTGCAATTGAGCCACTGAAGCAAATGCAGCCGCATGTAATCATGTGGCCAAGGCAGAATCTGGTTACAGGTATATATAAATGGATAGTTAATATCATTTACAGATTGTGATATTTTGATATAGCAAAAAAAATTTATTGTGATATTTTGATTATAACATTTAAAGATTATGATTATAATATCATTGTATTGTTGCAGCTACAAAACTAGTGAAACGATAGTACGTGATGACTCATCAACTAAAACAGAACCAAAAAACAAGAAGTTAGCTGAAGTCAACAGTCCTCGGAAGTCAGCATGGCTGAATAGCAATGCAACTGTGAATCTAAAGTTAGGTGAGGTGAACAGTCCTCGGCAGTCGACACGGCTGATTAATCTAGAACCCAACGATGCAACCGTGAATTTAAAGTTAGCTGAGGTGAAAAGTCCTCGGAAGTCGGCACGGCTGAATAATCCAGAACCCAGCAATGAAACCGAGAATCTAAAGTTAGCTGAGGTGAGGAGTCCTTGGAAGTCGACACGGCTGAATAATCCAGAACCCAACAATGCAACCGTGAATCTAAAGTTTGCTGATCAGGTAAATCCTCAAAAGATGACATAGAAAAAAAAACCAAAAATCAGCGATTCAACAGTGAATCTGAACTCATCAAGTGTTAAGAGGAAGTTGGAATCACGTTTACCAACATCGGAAGAAGAAGATATGTGTTATCCCGCTTTTTGGTCAAAGCCGGAATATCAAACAAATCGACAGGAAAGGATGGATATCAGGATTGGAAGTTGATTGGAAACAAGGCTGCGATGGATGTCATCAAAATTTGACCGGGATCTGATCGGGACGGAATCGATTGGAGATGATGATGAGGACTAGGAGAGGCTATGTTTCAAGTTTCAGGTCAATTGGAGTTCGTACACACAAAATATGAATGGATTAAAATACACAAAGCACGGTTCGAATCGATGTACTTCGAATCGATGGATGATGGTTCGAATCGATGAAGGTTCGAATCGATTTAAGTCCACCACACATCGTATCGATACGGTCCGTATCAATGAAGATGGATTCATTCGTTTGCTCTGGGACAACATATTCGAATCGATCATTCTCATCACGCCTCGGTTCGAATCCATGGACTTCGCATCAACGTCTTCGTATCCATCGGCAGGAGCTACGTTCGAATCGATCGCCTCCGCATCAATCAGAATGGCAGAGACCCCACACACATCTGGTTCGTATCCATCAAATTGAGTTCCTTCGAATCCATCCAGTTGTAGTGCATCTAATCTACCCTAAGGAGACAACTTCGAATCGATCAATACTTTCTTTGATCGATTCGAACGAACATCCATTCGAATCGGTTCGAAGAAGCATGGCTTCGAATCCATTGGAACCCAGAGGAAGCAGCTGAAACCCAGGATTCGACCCAGTAAACGCGGCGACAAAGGTGGATCGACCCCAAGGATTTCGCGACACGTCATCGATGCGCACGTGACCGATCGAGTCGAAGGAAGTGGATTCGAACCGATGGATTCGAACGCGACAGCACTCACGAAAAACCACAACTTGAATCGACCATATCTTGAGATCTACAAGTCCAAATGGTATGAAATTTTCACAGTAGCTTGAGCACGTGTTGAAGAATGTTCACCCCAAATTTCAAGTCAATCGGACAATTTCTCGATCGATTCGAACATAGCTTCGAATCGATCCCAAAGTGGGCCCGAATTTCCAGAAAGCGGGCATGTGGGCCCCCTGACGTACTGGAACTGGTCTTCCTTCAATTTAGGCGAAATACCAGCCTCCTACACCTATAAATAGACCCCCAGGTCATTCAGAAAAGGGGTCGGACAATTTTGAGAGATAAAGAGCGCCCAGACTCTGCCAGATTTACTCCAGATCACCATTGCTGCCTTAGATTCAGATTATAATCATAAAATCCGTTGTACTACGCGATAGGAAATTGTAATCTTCAAGCATCGATCAATAAAAGATAAAAACTTTGGAGTGGACGTAGGTCGGAGATAGCCGAACCACTATAAATCTCGTGTTTTTTTCATTATTTCTGGATTGCTGTTTGTTGTTTGTTTAGATCTGAGATTTGTGTTTGAATATTGCTGATTTGTATTCCTACACTGGTGCTTTCACAACATTCGGGGTTTGTGACCATTTTTGGCGCAAACACTTTGGTGCTTTCATTGAGAGCAACTAGCACCCGCTATACCAGATTCAAAGTTTAGATTTAAGATTTTAAGGATCTAGATCTGACTCTACAATGACTCGACAAACTAGACAAAGAGCTGAGAGAAGCCAACATGGAGGAAGTCAAGAGGCATCCTCTGGTGCTGGAGAAGGACAAGCTTCGATCTACATTACTAGAGACGAAATGGAAGCTATGGCGAATTCATTACATGAGAGGTTGCTGAAGAGTCAACAGGATATGATGCAGACTTTCTTCGAGCAGATGAGAGCTGCAGGAACACAGAACCTTGGACCAACTATAGCGACTGCAAATGTGGAACAAGGAACTAGGGTTGCAGAACCTAATGGAGGACAGAATACAGAACCCGAAGGTAATCAACAAGGGCTTGGGGGCAGGCCCACAGGATCCCATGCAGAAGGACCTTTGGAAGGAGTTCAACAGGCTAGAGCCAACGTTGCGGCTAATGAGCCACATGAAGAATATGTGCCGGAATTCCCTCGGGAGCATGGGGGGCAACACCTAACAGGAAATGCTGGATTAATGGAAATCATTAGGAAGACTATGCGTGGAGGTTCGACCAATAGAGACTTGGAAGGAGTGAACAGGAGTCCGTTCGCTCGGGAAATCAGGATGGCTCAGAATCCACCTAAGTTCAAGTTACCTAGCATGGAAGTATATAATGGAAAGGCTGACCCGACTGATCATTTGATGAGATACACTAGACACATGGAAGTGCTGGGGGCATCGGACGAAGTAATGGCCAGATGTTTCCCTTTATACTTGACAGACCTAGCGGCAATGTGGTTTAGGCAGCTGGAGGAAGGATCTATCAGGAATTGGAGGGAATTGGTGGACAGGTTTTTGGGACAGTTTCGGGTTCATATCAAAAGACCTAAGAACGTGATGACGTTAACATCGGTAAAGCAAAGAGCGGACGAATCGCTTAGAGCATTTTTAACTCGATTTAATGCGGCGGTTTCTTCGGTGGATCGGCCGGATCCATCGATGGTTTTGATGGCGGTAGTGTCGGGAGTCAGAGAGGATTCAGATTTTAAGGTATCTTTAGTACGAGACCCGCCACTGGATCTCGGGGAATTCTTCCATGAAGCTGAAAGGTTCCTTCGGCAAGAAGATGCATGTATGGACTTAAAGTTGAAGGAGGTGAATGTGACTGGGGGTGGAGGACCGTCCAACGGAAGCTCGGATAAAGATAAAGGAAAAAGGAAGCTGGATGACGATTCAGGAAAAACCAGGAAGCAAGGGAAGGATCCAAAGTTTTCCACATACACAGAATTAAACGAGACGTAGGAGCGGATATACATGGAAACTCGAAATCGCCTTCCTTACCGGAGGCCGGCTAGGAGAGAACCATCCGAGCGGGAGAGGGCATCAGGAAAGCATTGTCTCTTCCACGATTTGGACGGGCATGATACCAACAGCTGCAGGCATTTAAAGGACATAATTGAGGAGCATGTGAGGAATGGACAGTTGAGGCAGTATGTTGGGGCTCGGAATGCAGCGGTGGAGCAGGAGCAACCACCGCCTACCTCAAACCATGAGGATATGAGGCATAGGAATAATGGTCGATTGGTCATCAATTGATCAGGATAATTTGAAATAAGTAACAAACCATTGGCGAGCAACCGAGTCATTTACACATGTATGGGGACGGAGATAGCCCCTAGGCATGCTCTGAATGATGATAAAATGCGAAGCCATGGTTTGTGAAATCTGTTTTCTTTTGTTTTTGGATTGGACACTTATTTTTCTGGTTTGGTTTTTGGAGTTTGGATTGAACTCCTGATTTTGCTCGTTTCTCTGGTTTTGGCATTCACTCGGATGATTGTTCTCCGTTTTGGATGATGATTTTGATTTCTGGTTTTCCGATTTGATTTGGATTTTGGATTGGATTTTGATTGGATTCTTTTTGGTTTTTGATAAACGATCGTCAGGTGTGGATTACGCCTGGCAAGGGGTGAGTCTTTTTGCCCGAACGTGGTAAATTGACTCATTCAGGTCGTCGAGTATGGACTATGCTCGACAAGGATCCGGAGTGACCAGGATTCGGCCTAGGACTTAGGCCCCCTATTATCGATTATTGTTTCAGGTCGTTGAGTATGGACTATGCTCAACAAGGGTCCGGAGCGACCAGGATTCGGCTTTGGACTTAAGCCACGGCATTACTAACGTCCAGGGACACTGGACCACGGTCGTCAGGTGTGGATTGCGCTTGGCAAGAACCCGGAGAGGTTAGCTCAACGTCCAGGGACACTGGACCACGGTCGTCAAGTGTGGATAGTGCTCGGCAAAAGCCCAGAGAGGTTACGGATTTGGATATCGACCCGGAGAGGTCTTGGATTCGGTTGTTGGATAAGGATGGATTAATAACTCAGTCTTTGAGTACGGATGGACATGGAATTGGATATGGACTTTGAATATCGGATACGGAATTATTCAAAACACGCCTTCTTATCACAAGGCATGTTTTGGGGGGCAAATGTTATCCCGCTTTTTGGTCAAAGCCGGAATATCAAACAAATCGACAGGAAAGGATGGATATCAGGATTGGAAGTTGATTGGAAACAAGGCTGCGATGGATGTCGTCAAAATTTGACCGGGATCCGATCGGGACGGAATCGATTGGAGATGATGATGAGGACTAGGAGAGGCTATGTTTCAAGTTTCAGGTCAATTGGAGTTCGTACACACAAAATATGAATGGATTAAAATACACAAAGCACGGTTCGAATCGATGTACTTCGAATCGATGGATGATGGTTCGAATCGATGAAGGTTCGAATCGATTTAAGTCCACCACACATCGTATCGATACGGTCCGTATCAATGAAGATGGATTCATTCGTTTGCTCTGGGACAACATATTCGAATCGATCATTCTCATCACGCCTCGGTTCGAATCCATGGACTTCGCATCAACGTCTTCGTATCCATCAGCAGGAGCTACGTTCGAATCGATCGCCTCCGCATCAATCAGAATGGCAGAGACCCCACACACATCTGGTTCGTATCCATCAAATTGAGTTCCTTCGAATCCATCCAGTTGTAGTGCATCGAATCTACCCTAAGGAGACAACTTCGAATCGATCAATACTTTCTTTGATCGATTCGAACGAACATCCATTCGAATCGGTTCGAAGAAGCATGGCTTCGAATCCATTGGAACCCAGAGGAAGCAGCTGAAACCCAGGATTCGACCCAGTAAACGCGGCGACAAAGGTGGATCGACCCCAAGGATTTCGCGACACGTCATCGATGCGCACGTGACCGATCGAGTCGAAGGAAGTGGATTCGAATCGATGGATTCGAACGCGACAGCACTCACGAAAAACCACAACTTGAATCAACCATATCTTGAGATCTACAATTCCAAATGGTATGAAATTTTCACAGTAGCTTGAGCACGTGTTGAAGAATGTTCACCCCAAATTTCAAGTCAATCGGACAATTTCTCGATCGATTCGAACATAGCTTCGAATCGATCCCAAAGTGGGCCCGGATTTCCAAAAAGCGGGCATGTGGGCCCCCTGACGTACTGGAACTGGTCTTCCTTCAATTTAGGCGAAATACCAGCCTCCTACACCTATAAATAGACCCCCAGGTCATTCAGAAAAGGGGTCGGACAATTTTGAGAGATAAAGAGCGCCCAGACTCTGCCAGATTTACTCCAGATCACCATTGCTGCCTTAGATTCAGATTATAATCATAAAATCCGTTGTACTACGCGATAGGAAATTGTAATCTTCAAGCATCGATCAATAAAAGATAAAAACTTTGGAGTGGACGTAGGCCGGAGATAGCCGAACCACTATAAATCTCGTGTTTTTTTCATTATTTCTGGATTGATGTTTGTTGTTTGTTTAGATCTGAGATTTGTGTTTGAATATTGCTGATTTGTATTCCTACACTGGTGCTTTCACAACATTCGGGGTTTGTGACCATTTTTGGCGCAAACAATATGGATGAAAATGGCATGCAGGTTTGAAGAATTCTTATTATGATGATCTTATTGTAATTTGAATATTTTGTACCACTCTTGCAGCATACTTACTATGATGTTCCTGTTTATTATATACTTGCAGGATGTTCATCTACCACCTCCAAATGAGTATTCTACACCTCCACTATCTCTACAAGATTATGAAGTACATAGAGTTGCTAAGTTGATGATGAACCTAAAAGATTATGAAGTACATAGAGCTGTTAATGTGATGAGGAACAACGAAGTTCTTGCTTCTCTAGGTGTGCCTGCAATTTCAGCTGAACTGAGAAATGCAAACCAAAAAAAGGTTAAAGGAAAATAAAAGATGCAAGAGGATGTGGATAGTGATCAGGAATATAATCCGGACCATGAGGAGCATAGTGAAGATGATACTTCACAAAGTCCAAGAAAGGTGTGTGATAGCTACATATCTTATTTTTTCTGCTTATGTAGATAATAACTATAAAATCCAATCTTATTTCCTACTTATATATACAATTTAGAGAACTAAAAAAGTTGAGAAGCCCAAGCCTTTTAGTGGACCACAAACTCGTTCAGCTAGTGGTATCGCAAAGGAAAAGGAAAAGTTGAGAAGCACAAGCCCAAGCCCAAGCCTGGTAGTAAATTCAACTGAGAAGGATGCTGAAGGAAAAGGAACAATGGCTGATTATTTGGCTCTGCGGGAACGACAAAAGAAAAATGCTGCAAAAGCTAGTGCAAGTGGTATGGAAATAAGTATGTTGCGGAGAATGTCTTGCCAGACATTGAAAATGAAGAAGTTGAAGCAGGTACTGAATTGATGTGATAATAATATTTAATATTACAGTAGGATTAATATTTAAGTACCGAATTTACATTATGATTTATGTTATTATTTGACGGGACTTTTCATTTTAATTAAAGGTGAAGTTCCTAAAAGACTCAGAGGTCACACAAAGATGTTTAATGTTCATACAAGGGCGAATGACAAAAGAGTTGTAATTATGATGAACCAGTGGTTCCAACCTATTTCAGATGATGACAAAGTAATATCTGAACTGAGCAACTTTTTAGGAACATTGAAAAGGTTTGTGCCACTTACGTATAAATCTTGGTCGGATGTTCTTGAAAAGTTGAAGAAATCACTATGGGATTATGTTAAGGTAATCTATTATTAACTATAATGTTGCTGAATTTTACTTTAATAAGTAATATTGATCTATTAACTATAATGTAGCTGAATTTTGATTTATTTATTCTTTTTTATCTTTGATTTATATTTAAGCAACAGTATATTATTCCGGATGAATGTGAAAACTGGGTGTTGATGTCTATTCGTGACTGTTGGAGGGGGTACAAGAGTCGCATAAAAACAGCTCATTATAAAGCTGATAAGACTGATGAGGAGAGGCTAGAAAACAAGCTGGACAACATCCCAGTGGAGGATTTTAAAGTGCTCTTGAGGTATTGGGCAGATGATGAGATTCAGGTATACGTACATATTATTTATTTCGCAAGATAAACGAGTAATTTTTTTGTGTGAGATAAACGAGTACTTTATTTTTTGTGTATTTTTTAGCAAAAAGCCCTGAAAAATTCTGATAGTCGTAAGTCGTATCAAGACACACACACCGCTGGTCCAAAGTCGTTCGCCCAGCTTCGTCATAAGATGGTACGTGATACTTTACATTTTTGACTGAAGAGAGTGTATGCTAAACTATCTATTGAACTTGTATCAGGAGACACCATCCGATGCAGCACTTTTTCTTAAAAGTCGTAAGAGAACAGATGGACGTGAGTACGTGTCTAATCCTCAAGTAATGAAGTACAAACTTGTAAGTAATAATTCTGTTTTGTAATAATTTTGTTCTGTTTTGCACATTCCGCACATTGTTCATGTCTTGCTCATGTGCATGTATGCTCATGTCCTTGAAACTGTCCTTGAAACACTTGTTGAACCTGAGTTTCGCAAACGTACTAATGGCATAGATGTTTGCTTTGTAAATTGTAATTGAGTATATTGTGAGATTAAGAATTTTGAACCCTCAGCCATTTTTTCCTTTTCTAGTCGAATGAAGAGGACTTGCTTTTGCGTTTGGCTAGAAATGACACAAAAACTGGAAACGAAGAAATGAATTTGGTTAAAGGGATTACTGACTTGGTTTATATAAAAATATATGTCTATAGTAATACACATATGTGCATAAATAAAATGAATGGCCGTTTGAAGCCTCAGAATCCAGATGACGAAGCCGTAGCTGGCTGTCGACGGAATTGTTTTCCAGTTTTTACTAGTATATATGTTACAAATTGTTTTCTAATTACATGCACATAAACAAATTATTTTCCAAAATGTGGCTTTCTCTGCATTTGCTGTACACAATCCATATGTAAGCATTTGCTGCATTCTCTGCATTTACTGTAGGGTAATTTTGATGTGGCTTTATTTTGTAGGACTTAGTTCAAAAGGCAATGGCCGGTGGAGAAGGAGGAAATACTGTTGAAACAGTAATTTCGAATGGAAAATCACAGGGTCATCCTTTGCTTATAGGGAGGCGTGCAAAGTGTGCAAAACAATCAACCGAGGCTCTAACAAATGCTTACGCACATAACTTAAGGCAAAGGCTTGTCGAAGAAATTGAAGCACGGCTAGAATCCAAGGTAAATCAGAAGGTACAAGAGAATTTGGCTAGGGTGCTTAAGAAATTAGGTGATGCCAACCCGGAGATGAACATCAATGTAGAGGATCTAACTTCCACAATCATGTCCAGTGAGACTGATAATCTGACTGGAGGCACCAGCTCTTAAGTCTCATTTATGAATTGTTATGTGTACCAGATATTTTGGGGTAGCTTTGTAGTATTTTGGGGTAACTGGATATTTTGGGGTAACTGACATGAATTGTGATGTGTACTGCTGTATGAATTGTTATCTGTACTGTGTATTATGCTGTGTATTATGCAAGTGTTTTATGTGATATTGTACTGTGTATTATGCAAGTGTTCTATGTGATATTGTACTGTTCTATGTGCTCTTAGTGTCTCTTCAGTATAGTGTTGCAGTAGCTTCAGTATAGTGTTGCAGTAGCTTCAGAATAGTGTTGTAGTAGCTTCAGAATAGTGTTGCAGTAGCTTCATAATAGTGTTGCCACCGGGTTATAAATGTTGCTTAAAATAATGTTGCAATAGTCATTCAAGGTGTTGCCATAGGGATGGACCCAGTTGGGTCGTGGGCCCCACAATATGTGGGCCCCACAACTTCAGAAAGTTAATATCTATAGCAACATTTTTGGAATGTTGCTACAGATACCTATGGGTGTTGCCATAGACCCAAATAGGGTTCTATTGCAACAATATTACTTATGTTGCCTTAGATAGTCAAAATGTTGCCTTTGAGGTCTAAGGCAACGGCAAAAATTGCATCACCCTAAAAGTGTTGCCATAGACCTATGGCAACATTTTTCGGGCCTGAGCCAACATTTTTTTTGTGTTGCAGAAGGCCATTTATGGCGTAGTGGTTCTCATTAGCGTATGGATCAGAAGCAATGATTCCCGTGGAAGTCGAGGTCCCCTCACACAGGAGAATTCATTTCAACCAAGCTGAAAATGAAAAGCTGCAATTTGAGGCACTTGACTTACTTGACGAAAGAAGGAAAGAGGTTGAGCTTAGAGTTGCGGCTCATCAACAGAGAATAGCCAGGCACTTCAATTCTAAAGTTCGCCAACGCAGCTTTGAAATTGGGGATCTAGTCTTGAAAAGGATCATGACAGCAACAGGAGTGTTTGGGCCAAACTGGGAAGGGCCATATGTCATAGGCAAAAAACTTCTCGATGGCACTTTCAAGCTCACAACTGTCGAAGGAGATCCAATTCCGAGAGCTTGGAACAACAATCATTTGCGTCCATATTTCACTTAGAAGCTATGCTCAAATTTGTAAAATGATTATGGATGTATCATTCTTGTATTGTAAGCCATTGTAAAATCAGTGTGACTCAGCAATAAGAACTATAAAGTGGATGTAGGCCCAATTCTTGGCCGAACCACTATAAATCTTGTGTCTTCTACTGCTATAAAATGCCTGTATCATTTCGATGTGCAAATATCTTAAATATGTTGCTAAAATGTCGATTTATTGCAGGATGTCAAAGCAAAGCTTACCCATTCAACACATCACAAGACCAAGCGATTCCTATAAATCACTCAATAAACGAATGTCAAGCCACAAAAGTTCCAAGTTCAATTCCCACATAAGAAGTACTTCTCACAAGCAGTTGGTGATTCCACCGAAGGGGTACCTTCCCAAAGTGAAGGTTCCAGGCCCTTGCTAACTGATTGCGATCGTTTGTGCAAACAGACATCCAGTTAAGTAGCTTGCGTCTGCCCCGTGGATTCACTTAACAATGAAGTGCACTTCTTTGGAAGAATCAAACAACCTGCAAAAGAAAGGAGCATGTACTTAGAAGTGATAACAAGGAATCATTGAGGAATAAGATGGTGAAAAGACATTGGCAAGCGGACAAAAAACAGCCAAAACGAAATCTTGTCTCTCAACCAAAAAGGTTGGTGGTACCACCGAAGGGGCACCTTCCCAAAGTGAATGCACCGGGCCCTTGTTGCTTAATTGTGATCGTTTGTGCAAACAAACATCCAATTAAGTGGCTTGCGTCCGCCCCGTGGAACCACTTAACTGTGAGACGCAACCTTCCTGGCAAACAAAACAACTCAAAGCCCTCTCCGGAGGCACAGTTCAAAGCCCTCTCCGGAGGCACAAAATAAAGCCCTCCAATGAGGCATGCTGTAAAATGAAATGTTTTTCTCAACCAAAAAGGTTGGTGCCGCCACCAAAGGGGCACCTTCACAAAGTTGAAGGCACCGGGCCCTTGCTAGTTAATTGCGATTGTTTGTGCACGAACATCCAATTAGGTTGCTTGCGTCTGCCCCGTGGATCCATTTAACTGTGAGAAATAACTTTCAGGCAATACAAGAAGCCCTCTTCGGAGGCACAAAGCCCTCTTCGGAGGCACAAAGCCCTCTTCGGAGGCACAAATCAAGAAGCCCTCTTTGGAGGCACAAAGCCCTCTTCGGAGGCACAAATCAAGAAGCCCTCTTCGGAGGCACAAAGCCTTCTTCGGGAGCACTAAACGAATAAAGCCCTCTAACGAGGCACGTCCAAAAATAAAATGTTATCTCTTGAAAAAGTCGTTGATGGAACCACCAAAGGGGCACCTTCTCAACAGGAAGGTTTTAGGCCGCAGCTAAATGCTCGTGATCATTTGTGCAAACAAATATTTGATAAAACAGCTAACGTCTGTCCCGTGGGCCCACTCAGCGATGAGATATAACTTTCTGACAAACAAATCAAAAATTTCTTTGGAAGCCTGCTTCACTGCATAGGAGAATCCACTTTTCGAAAATGGAAGTGACCATCTCCAAAAGTTGAAGTGTAAAAAAAAAGAGAAGAAAAGAAAACTTCTCCGATACAAAGCACACTCTATTGAAGCAGAATAATATTTCCTCAAAACGGAAGAATTATTCTCCAGGATAAGAGTACAAGTATTTTCAGAATATTGCAATAAGCCGTGGTATGGGGGCAATATAGCTATATTAATAAAAACAACGCTCAAACAAGCATACCACGAGCTCACTGCAGTATCGTACAAGGAAAATAAAGAAACTTGTGCTAAAATAGGGAATAAATGCATTCACAAATATTGACAAAAGATTGTACAAGTAAAAAGAATCATTTTATTCCATACTATAAAAAGTTTTTATACATGTGCAGATTCAAAAAAGCGGGGGCCGGTACCCGCACAATCTCCGGTCGATACAAATCTTTAGATACAACCAAAAAAAGGAGAGCAAGAAAGATAAAAGCCGGACTCATTTCTTCTTCCTCCCGCCGCCTTTCGAGTCCTCACCCGGCCTAATGATTAACTTCTTAGGTCGGTTTGAACTCTTCGGGGAAGAAGGAGAAAGAGGTGCAATTGGGTCCTCTTCTGCTTTCTCATCGCCAACAGGAGCGTCCTTCTTTTTCTTTGAAGCTCCGTGCTTTCCCCTCTTCTTCGAAGAAGATTCGCTTCCCAGAGAAATAAGATCAGAAAGCTTTGTATCATCGGCAGTGAATCTCTCTGGGGTCTTCTCACCCTCCTCAAGTTCTTCGGCCTTCTGCTCTTGTGAAGCCGCCGGGTCATCTAAACCTTGAAGATCTTCTATTTTTTCTTCTTGAGATCCCGATTGAGAAGCAGAAGGAGGAGTAACTTGAAGAGGTGGGGGGACAATGGCGGGAGGAGGCGAAGCCTGTACAACGCTTATTGATTTCACTACAGAAGAAGAAAAGTTAAACATCAGTATTCCTCGCAAAAGAGAGGAGATAGTGGCACGTCGAGGCTTAAGTAATAAGCAAGAAATTCATCGAGCTCATGTGAGGCGAACGAGTAGTCCACTTGAGCTAGATCAATGTTGAAGTTACCTGGAGAAGTCGGCTTGATCATGTCAATTTCATAATCTTGAGCTTCAGTACTTTCTTGGGCCTCTTCTTCGGTATGAGCAGTTTTAGCTTTGATTTCGACTTTAGCAGGAGGCGGAGAATAAGAACTTGAGCCAATAATGTCAACGTCGACCGAGGATGAAGGACGGGCTGGGTCGGTCAAAGGTGCCTTCCCTGGACGCTCTCCTTCCGCTACTTCGGCTCGCTGATTAGCAAGTTGTTCTTTCCCTCTCGCAAGGGCAGCACGACCCTTGTCGTCCAAATAATTAGCCTCGAAATCCTCTTCGGTGTAGCCAGCACCTTTGAGCACTTCAACCGCTGCTTCACACACTTCATCCAATGTAATCTCGTACTTCGGGCCCAAGAAAGAGAGATTGCCTTTCCCCAAGACGCTGAGAACGTAGAACTCAAATAGAGTGGAGCTGATGTTGGCTTTAGTCGCCTGTTCAGCTACCGCTTTTCCAGAAATGGCGTCATCACGTTCTTTTTCAGCTTTAGCAAGCTGGATTTTCTGCATCGAAATCTCCGCGTCTTGAGAGCTAGTTTTTTCCCGCAGATGAGCAGCATCTTTGCAGTACTTTTCAACAATTTTCTGCTCTGCCTCAAGTTTGGCCTCAACATCTCGTTGAGCGGCGTGAGCGTCTCTTACTTTCTTCTGGAGCACCTCTTCCTTTTGTGTATAAGAAGTGGAAGAGGTGGCGAGCTCATCTTTAAGTTTCTTGACTTCAGCCTCAAGCTCCTCGTTGTAAGCAGTGATGATCTTCATCTCCGCATCATGCTGATCAAGAATCTTCTTCCACTCAGACTTATCATTCTCCATGGTCAGCATAGCCTCAAGATTTAGGCGGTTTACTCTCTGAAGCTCGCCAACTAGTTTTTGCCAGTTGGACATTCTTTCGATATCGAGCTTGACAGCATCAAGATTTCTCAGCATGGCTTGTTTGTCAATCGGAACCAAGTCCAAATCAAAACGCACTCCTTTCAAACACCAGTTCGGAAATCGGCTGTGGAGTGTAGGCGGAGGCTTCTCGACTTGATAAGGAGACCTTTTGATGATTGATTGAATATCAGCTCCTTTGAGGGCAGGAGAGCTAGAAGGGATGTCTAAAGAGATGGAAGCAGCAGGCACTTTAGAGATTTCAAATGAAGACTTGTCGTCAAGTTTGGCCCGCTTGCTTGGATCCTCAGTTATGTGACTCTTTCCCCTATCATCATGAGACTTTCTTTTGAGAGAGTCGTCATCTCTTTGGTAGGAGTCATGGCAGTCATCTTTTCTTCCATACTGCTATTCATGAGCCTGCCTCTCACGAGCTTTCCTAGCCGCTCGTTCCTCATCAGTTTACCTAGGGGCAGAGAGATAGCGTCGGGGATCATAAAAGTCACGCCTTCCGTAGCGTTGAAAATCATCATAATACGAGCCGCTTCGTCCCATTGGAGAATCTAAAAATGAAAAAGAGATAGAATTTAGAAATCTCCAGAAAAAGGAAGTTAAGTGCGAGTAACTGCTAAAAATCCTAAGTGTGTGTGGCGTGCAAACTACGCGCGTCAAGCTACAAACCACTCTTCAGCTTAGGAGTGATGTCGGTTTTTGCAATAGGGGTCAACTCTTGGGTTGATGGAAGTGGTCGAAAGATGGATGTTGCTTCAACCGATGGAGAGACAAGCTTAGAAGCGATGGTATCGTCTTTAAAAAGCTCTTGAGAAGTCACCATAAAATCGCTTAACCCCCCGAAGATGTCGTCACCATCATGCCCAGCCGAGTGAGTCACACCAGCAGTTCCTTCTTCAGCATGCTCAGCACTTTTTGTGGCAGAACTTTCCTTCTTCGTCCCCTCATCAACTTCCGTGGCGGCCTTCCCGGGACGTTGAGGGAGTTCCTCTTCTTCGATAACCGGAAGAAGTTTGGACTTGCCGGAAAACTCTGCACCCTCAGCAGAACTGGAGCATTTTATCAATGAAGCTTCTGCAACAAGTTCTTTCGATGCAAGTTCTTTTACGGGGGCTGGGGCGTCAGATGTTTCCGGTTGAGAAGCAAGGGCATCGCGAAGCTGAAGGGATCGGGAAGGATGTAAAAGGCCAGATTGATGTAGAAATTCATCTTTCAAAAGAAACTTGATACTCCTTCCATCGATGGCTACAGCACTTAGCCTTTCAAAAGTTGACTTGTGACTAGAGTCTTAAGAAGGGGGAGGAAGTGCTACAAGAGTAAAAATGAAGTTAATACTTGACAACCTGAATTCTGAAAGGCTCAGAAATGGAGTGAATGGAGATAGACAATCTTACTTCCTACTCTCCAGATGCCATAGAATCCTGGAGGGCAACAAACGAAGAAAAACTGATTTAAGAACCCGTGAGCGCTGTCGGGCAAGTCTGTAATCAATTTACGATTTCTAGCGCTCCTTATAAGTGTGATGGAAGGATGATCTTTATTCCTCCCGAACGAACATAAGTAGCAAATTTCGTCGAAGCTCGGAAGGCGATTAAGTGTTCTCTCGAACAACACACACAACCCCATCAGAATGGCATAGCCATTGGGGTGCAACTGGAATGGAGAAATAGTCAACCGAAGAAGCAGTTTTCTGAGAAAGTCATTGAAAGGAGGAATAGCTCCGCTTAAGCACATTTGACGGTTGACCGCAATAAAGCCAGGAGGTGGCCTGTCGGCGGTATCATTTACTCCAGGAAATAAAGCTTCGGTCTCAGCAATGCCAAATTGGACGCAAAGCTAGCTGAAAACCCGTTGGGTTAGAGTGGTTGAGACTGTTTCCGGAGGATTCTCCAGAGGATCAGCTATAAGGAAGACTTCTTCAATCTGTTCTATTGTTTCTTCTTGTGCTTGATGAGAAGTCATTCTACACAAGGAACTGGATGTTCAAATATGAAGGTGCACGTTTCCTAAAAGCGTGTGAAGTGTTGTGCGAAGCTAATAAAATAACAAGTAAATAAAAATAATAATACTGGTTGGCATACGTCAATTCAGGAAAATTCAAGACTTGTTATTAAATTAAAACTGAGAGTAGTGTCAATGTAGATAACATTTGATAGTAAGCAGTTCTAACTGTGAGAATTTTGCGTTGACACTTCATTCAAGTTAGTTGATTCACAGCATTTCACACTCGATTGAATTCAGGTTATTTTACTTAAGTAGAATATTGTCCCTTGATCCAATCCATCATTCGATGTGGGCAGTCAATGATGAGTATATTCGTCCTCGTTTTCTTCAAATGTTGTATTTAACAGGTTATTAGCAATCAAGTCAATACAATCTGTGAAAAAGTGCAATAAGTTCAAGCAGTTCAAATTGGCAATTCAGTCAAGTTCTGTAAATTTTTTGCAAGTGTTCAAGTCCTTAAGTCGTAGGAACGAATTAAGACTAGCTCGGGATTAATTAGGTCGTCCAAATCATGTTCAACGACCTAACATAAGTCAGCCTTCCTTAAGTTGCTCTGCCTGGGTTATAAAAGTTCATCAACCCTACGAGTTAAAACTACTCCACGGGTTAAAATTAAGTCGTTTGATTGGTTTAGTCGTATGAATTCTTTAAGTCGTTCACTTTGGTTAAATCGCGCAAAAACTTTAAGTTGTTTGCTTGGTTAAGTCGTGCTAGTTCCTTAAACCGTTTGCCGAGTTATGTCGTGCGATTCATGTTTAAACCATAAGTCGCTCCTCCTCAGATCATTAACTCACCTAATGCCTTATCCCGTTCACTACTTCCCAATACGTCAATTCACCAACTCCCAAACTCGCTCAATCTTCCTCGGGTTGTTAACTCACCTAGCGCCTAACTCACAAACCCGATAACCCGATAACTTATTGGCGCCTTCACAACAAAAAACCCTCATCTCTCCAATACCATCAAATCACCCAAAAAACCAGTAACATCGTCTCAGATTCGCCATGAATTCAATATTACTGTTTTATCATGAATCACAGCCACGACGTGATCGACGACGGTCGCGAATTGGTCGAAACATGATTCTTGACGAAATGCAGCAAAAGAAAGCGTATCGAAGTCGGAAAGTGGAAATCGGCGATTTGACGACGGGTGTAGGTGAACAATGGCCAGAATTACTTACGTAGTTGGACGGAGGGTTGATCGACGACGAGAAGGTTGGAATTTGTCTTCGAAAGCTTGGAGAAAACGCCAATGGTAGTTTCGAATAATAGGGCAAGTGAGGAGAAGGAAGGAGAAGCCAAGCAACTTATAGGCGGGAGAAGTGGAATTCGAATCGGCTTAAACGACCTAATAACTCAAGCGACTCACGACTTAGCAACTCAGATGGCACGAGTTAAAAGGTGTTGAAGCACACGACCTAGTCCCTAGGCGTATACTTCGAGGGGCAAGTGTTAACACCTCCTTTTCGATGACCTAGCACCCAACGATCTACGACTTACCGATCTAAAGGACTCAAGCAACTCAAGGCTTCAGCGAGCCAGCGACTTAGCGAGCTAAGAGACTCACTGGCTCAACGATCTACAAGCTAACGACTTAGTGACTCAATGGGTTAACTACCTACCAGTCAACGACCTAATGACTCGGTAAAGACAACGACCTACCGAGCTAAAAGGGGAACAACCCACCGACTTACCGACCTATCGACCTAATGATCTACCGACCTACCAACTTATCGACCTAACGACCTAGCAAGCTTCGAAGTTGGGCCGCATGCACATTGCCTCTTCAAGATTAGGTCGCTTACGACCTAAGCAAATCAAAAGAGCTCTTACAATACACTAGCTAAGTCGCTCGTAGTACATAACTCGCCCAAGATAGCTCCACTAAGTCGTGGACGACTTAGTTACCTCGGGTCATTCTTAGGTCGCACGCTCTTAGGTCGCACACTCTTAGGTCGCACATTCTTAGGTCGCATACGACCTATCACAGCCGATCTAAGGACTGCTCCTCTTATAAATACCCCGCCTACTCCATATTGAAAGGGGACTTTTGGGAGACTTTGAAGCATCGAGACTCTGCTGATTTCTCTACTGACTTCAACACTTCAAAGGCAAAGAATACTTCAAAGAATCTTCGAAAAAGAATCAAGTTCACTCAACATGAATCGAAAGAGCTTTTCTGCATCAAAGTTCTGATTGCTTGTCTTGATTGTGTTGTAATCAAAGAGTTATTGTAAAATCTGTAATTGAATCAGTCATAGAAGAGATTAAAGTGGACGTAGGCTTGAATTTGAGCTGAACCACTATAAAGCCGCTGTCACTTTACTTTTACTGCAATTATCTGCTTGTTTTAGTTCCCGTACCAACGGGTGGTGCTTTCACTTTACTAATACTCACACCGGGGTGTTAGCGTTCGATTTTGACGTTAACAGTCATTATTTTGTTAATGCAGTTTAAGATAAATTTAATAGAGGATGTTCTGAATACCAACTTGTTTATTTAAAGGTTTTTTAAATAATCGCTTTGTTTATCAAAGGAACTTTATCGATTAAGATTTTTTAAAGGAGTCTCATCTTAAATAAGGAATTATGAAATTTGTTTATAAATTGAAAAGTGATTTTCAAATTTTGGAAAGAAGTTTTATAAATGGTTTTGGATATTCATAATGGAGTTTTATAAATAAACTTGGAGATTTATAAAGAGTTTTCATAAATGGATTTGGAATTTTAGTACAGGAGATTTCATAAATGAAAGAGATTTATTTAAAAAGGATTTATAGAAGAATTTTATAAAAGAAATTAAGATTTGATTTCCTTAAATCGACTCTCTTAATTATGGTGGTATGGAACATTTGTTCCACACTTAACATCGAAGAAATGGTGTTTAGGGTTATCCTTATCTCCATTTCTTTTTAAATAACTTTGGTTCGATCCTTTAATATGATTTTGGAATAAGAAATCTTTCACAATGTCTTATGAATATACTTATGCCAATGAGATAAGTATATGGATATTTTGATAAATATTTTAGAAATGGATTTAATCAATGAAAGATTTATTTAAATGAGGCTTAGTAGTTGCTATAGGTAATTAAATCTCTGAATTTTTGTGGTTTGTTCATTTGATAGTTAGATAACCGACTATCAAATCTTGCCCAGTTTTTACTTAGGAAGTAAATAAGAGCTTTACATGTTCATATGGGTTGAGTGCCCTCGGGAGAGCTCATTCGTGTGAAACGGCTCTATCTTTTAGAGATATATTAGAGATCCCTTTGGGACTCTAGTATAGTCCGCTTACTTATGATAGAACCGGGAATAAGTCAACTGAAAATTATCGGTTGTTGGTTTAGAGAGACCGGGATCAGATATGTTATCTGAAAACCACTTTGAACCAACATGAGCATTCAAATGGTAGACATCTTGATGATTTTTTGAAGATGGAGTTCTTTGAAGTGGAAGGGCTACTTGCTACTAATCCTGAGGGTGATTTCAAAATGGATGTAGTAGTGGTAGTGTTTTCGATTTTGTTCAGATCGAGTACGAACTTGTATGGTGGCATTGCATTTCTGGTTAGAAGGAAATGTAAGCATTCCAAGTGGGAATTACTAAATAAAGGTAAATCGTTACCCCACGAGCCTCACACCCCAAAAAAGGCTAAAACAGGGTAGATGCAGCAGGGCTATGTATGTCACTCCCACAAGGATGTGTCATCACCTTTCTAGATTATCATATTATGGATTTGACTATGCATGAGAACTCTCTATAAAGATTGGGAATAACCAGAGTGATAACATATTTGGTACTATCCAGTCAGAAGTAGGTCGGTCTTGTGTTGGTAGGTTTGCAAATGTAACTACGGCCCATAGTACATTTTATCTAGAGGTGTACTGTTTTTTGAAAGGTGGTTCCTTACCTTGTCATTTGTTGGAATCCATTCTCCAATAAGCGCCTTCAATTTTTGATCGTATACCTATTATTGTTGTGATGTACACGCCTCATAGCTACTTGATTATTGAATACTTTAAACCCTAGACATTATTATAATATAACTATATTTTATAATATAAAATGTTTTGGTTATCGTAAGGTAAAAAACCCGTCTGTGTTTATGTGCGGTGTGGTCTTACGAGATACCTTTTATTAAAAGGGTTTTCTAATGTGGAAATCAATATGATTGGTTTGATTGAGCTTTCTCATGCTAGTTTACCAGACTGATCCATGCGTTATTTTCTTATAATGCTCTGGTCGGCCCAAACATATTTTCTAGATTTAGCTGGATGCTTTGGAGCTTTCAGGAGACGAGCTAAATTCTCTAAGACGTATTCACGTACTTTATATTTTTCCGTTGTTCTCGTTTGTTTTGTTCTTGTCTGTAATTATCAGCAATTGTAAGGACAGTCTATTATAACTATCCAGGACGATAATGGGTTAGTGCACTCTGATGTTGTGTATAATAAAAATGATTTCTTTTTGTAAAGATTTTGTGTATATTATATATTGCTCGTCACGATGTGAGATTTTGTTCTGTCTTCTTCTTTATTCACCACAAATGACCTGTCGTTTGGATAATTAAATGATCAGTACACAAATATCGAGGATGTATTAAGTGTCATCTTTAGGTATAAGAAAGGCAGATCATTACACGTGGTATCAGAGCTTAGGTTGAGCGAACACTTAGGCCTTGGTGGGGTAAACTCATTAGAGATAGGGATAGTATTGCCCAATGAGTAAAATCATTATAGATGGGATTAGTAATATCCAAGAATGATAGAGTGTGTATTTGTTAGTGCTATAAAAATGTTTTATATTATGTTGTTTGATATGTTAAGTTTGAATTTTGGATTTTGGTCCATACTAGTAACTAACGTTATTGATAGGGATTTTCAAAACACTTGAACAAGGCCAATCAACATAATATTGTTTTAAAAGTGGTAAATGAAATAATTTTACCTAGGAATATATTTTATATATATAAAGGAATAATTTTCAAAAATTTATATAGTTATCCACGATGTGATTATTGTTAAGAGTTGATAGTATTTAATTACTATCATTTAGGGTTTAGCTAGTCATGCTCGTCCAGTTTTGAGTGCTAACTTTTGTTTGTTGATTTCCTTTTCCCATCATAGGTTAGGTAGATAGAATATTTGGGAACAATGAAATGAACACCTTGTGAATTAAGTTTCACCGTTTGACTAAAAGGCGTTCGACGATATGCTGGGTTAAAATTGGATTTTAATATTAGGTGTTTATTAAAAAGAAATATTTTAGATGATTTTATTAAAGGTCAATTTTATAAATCAGGATTATAAAATATATTTTGAAAATAAAATGGATTTTGGAGAATTTAAATCTCGGTGACTTTGATAAAGTTTTCAAATGATTCTTGGAAAAGAAGTAGTAATTTTACTTAAAAATATTTTAAGGTATAAATATTTTGAAAAGGAAGTTGAGAGTAAGATTTTACCTTGGACAGTTCGGGGAATTAGTCTCGATCTATTTTGTGATGATCTGAATATCTTTTCTAAGTGACAATCGGGTGTTTGCTTAGGCGGATGTAATAGAGCACTTAGTAAATTTTTCTCTTTATCATTATATGATTGAAACGAGTTTGAATCCAATTGAATATGAAGCAAGTGGATGATAGATATTTTGTTAAAAACTATTTAGTAGGAAATATATACACAGAATTGTTTCAAAAAGGGATTTGAAAAGGAGAATTTTTTTATAATTAACTAGTTCGAGTGACTCGAAAGTGACTAAAAATGGGCAGGAGATATGTCCGGATGGTAAACACTTCCCTTGAGTATTACCCTTTTTGGTAAAGGGAAATGTGATACTATTTGGTAGTACCTTGTTCCTTGATATCATTTTGGAGTTACTTGGGCTATATTTATATTTTCTATCGGTTAAATATATAGTATCATTTCAAAATATTTTTGAAATAAAACCCAGATATTTAGCTCCTATGTTTTCAAATTAAAGGGTATTTTGATAAAAGAATGGATTAACAAATGATGTTTTAATTGGATTAAATTTAATACTTAGGTTAAATAAAATTTGTTTATTAAACGATGTCTTTTGGGTTTAACATTTAGAAGTGAAATATTATTTGATTAATCGGGTCGGCTAATATACATTTTTACCTTAGGGGCGTCTAAGGAAAAGTAGACTCTAGGATGGAGTTGGGATACCAGCATCATACTCTTTTAAGCTACTTGCCAGACCGAATGGGTAAAGAAGTTGTATTGGTCGACTCAGTTTTAAGACCCAAAATTATTTTGGATCTACTTCTAAATAGAAAAGATGAATATGATTTAAAATCAGATGTTATGTATATACTCTTAGGATGTAGGAGAGTATAATACAAGTTAATAAATTAAAATGATTTTATGAAAGGGTTTCATAAATAAAGTTGTATCATTTTAAAATGTTTAAATCTAAGCTAAATTTTTTATGAAATGTTTTCATAAATCCTTTTGGGAGGGAACTTAAGTTGTACGTAGATCATTTTCTGTTCTCATATGGTTCTAGATCCAAGATTTGAGTACATGACTTGAGGTGTCCCACACCGTTCTGAATAAGGACCTATCACTTGATTTTCGATGGCGAACACTTGGTTAGGATTCTTTATGTGGAACCAAAAAAATTTGTCATAGTATATGGCTATGTAAGGAGAATGGAGATTTCTAATTAAAAGCCTGATTAGAGTCCGCACCCGAAAGTCGGGTGAACGATACTAGTTCGGAAGTAAAGTTACGTATTCGAGTGAGTGATCAAATCAGTGCATAGGAATGGTCTATGCACATCATACAGACTGATGAGGAGTGTTAAGTGGTTTTTGGGTTAGGGTTGTGTTAAAATTTCAGGGTCGAAATTCTTTTAAGGGAGGAGAGTGTAACGACTTGAAATTTCACCGCTTTGATTTGCGAATATTTAGTTAATTTTAAATATTCAAATAATAGATTTTATAATTAAAATATAAATCTTTAAAAAGTAAAAAATTGATGGTGAAATAGTTTTTCAAATTTGTTGACAAATATATTTAGTTCGAAGAAAAATTGAAGATGTGATCGAAATTCGTTTTCCGGATTTTTGACTTTTCGTCGTCTAAAAGTTGCCGAA
Organism: Allium fistulosum; assembly: GCA_030737815.1. Taxonomy (NCBI): domain Eukaryota; kingdom Viridiplantae; phylum Streptophyta; class Magnoliopsida; order Asparagales; family Amaryllidaceae; genus Allium; species Allium fistulosum. Next base: position 387,230,120 of record CM060907.1, on the reverse strand, counting down.
ATCATTGTGAACATTTTAGTATAAACATTCACATACATTTTCAAATAAGTTAGAATTATATTATATATATATATACACACACACACACACTTGAGTACGTAAAGTATATTATGTAAAATTTTAAATATACTTAAAATTAAAATGAAAAAGTGTTAAATAATTAAGAAACATAAGTGCATTGAGTATTGATGCATGTTAGGTCAACAAGTGAAGGGAGGACAAGGAATTTCATGGGAAACATGAGGAGGACATATTGATGTGGTGGCAAACATAGAATGGAGGGTATCTACTTAAGGTTAAATTGGTAATTTAATTAATCCACCTTGCATATGCACAAAATTTTAATTTTTGTTCTCATTTTTCCACTTCATTCTCTCTTTTATAAAACTTCCTTAAGCTACATAAAAACTTCCATCGCTTCCCTAGCATTTCTAAAGTTTGAAAACCTAAGTTTTTATCACTTTTAAATCCTTAAAACATTGTTTAAAGCCTCCTCCTTCCTTCCTACACCTTCTTCCTTCAAAAGCAAGTCTAAGAATCCCTCAAGCCACCCTATGCCGAGCCTCCTCTCATCATGGACGAAACTACTTTGGCCTTTAAGGCTTCCAAAAGTCTATTTTTCTAGGAAGAATCAAAGGCCTAGGTCCGATTCAAGTTCTAGTGTAAACATTGTTGATTTGGTTAGCTTTTAGGTGAGAAAAGCTTGTCTTTTTCTTAAGTTTTAAAATTTAAAGATGATAATAAATATGGCTTAACTTGGTTGATAATCCATTTGTTGTTTGGTTGTAAACTACGTTGGTTGTATATACGTATATGTACTTGTGTGAACTAGTTGTATAACTTAGAAAAACTAAGTTGAAAATGAAGTTGGAAGTCAAATTAGTTTGCAACTTGAGAACTTTGCTTATGTTATGATGTTATAGCTATATATGTGTTTGTAAACATACGTACAATGTTGTAGGCTAAATAAAGTTAGCATGTGAACTTATGGTTATGCTGTGGCATCGAAATCCCTTACTTGAAATTTGTTTCACTTATATATTTTTAAGAAAGTTATAAAGTTTTTAACTTTACTTTATTTGGTATAACGACCCAGGATTTTGGTCATTTGAATTTGAAATGTTTAATTGATATTAAATATTGATAGGTCAATTTTATAAGTTAAATAACTTGGATTTCAAATATAGTGATTTATTCGATAATTAAATTGTTAAATTTAATATTTTGAATTTTTTTAAAATTGTTTAAATAATTGAATATCGAATTTAATATGGATAAAAATGATTTCAAAAGCTGATTTAAATAAATAAAAATAAAGATAGTAAACTTTTAAATTAGAATTAAAAGTGATTAAACTAATTTTGAAATAACTCATTTTAATTAACGTGTAAAATAGCCTTCCACGACACTGTCTCGAAATCGGACGAAACCAGTGTAATTAGATCCATAGTAATAAATTATAGTATGCCGTTGATTTTCGAGGCAATTTGACGTATCATTTGGTCGTGCAAGCTTGAAGCATGTAGGAATTAATTAAAAGAATTTAAATTAATATAATTCGATTATGAAAATCCAACTTTTATATATAATGGAATTGGCTTCTGATACTTGTTCCATTGTGTTTGGAATAGGGGTATTACATAAAGAACGCCAGGCGACATGTCTTGTTTGGAGTTTGAAAATTTAGCGAGTGAATAGTGCTTTGGAAATTTTCTATATAAGGACATGTTCATTTCATTTTTGCAAAATCCTAACTAACGAAACCCTAGCCGCCATTATATAATAGCCCCATCCAACAGCCACCATTTCACGTCGTACTAGAGGTGACGATCGCCAAAACCTTTAACATGGAACTTGTAGAGCTCGACCTCACAATCCCATCGACCCCCTCCGATCATCCATCAGTGGTCCAAGGCGGCGGCAATTCTCGTTTGAACGACACGACTTTATTGGCCAAATTCCCGTGAACGTAGGCGATCTAAAGGTCGGCGTTGGTAGTGTGGGGGAGCATGAGGTTGGCGCGTGCTAGGGTGGAGGAGCGACGACGAACGACGATCAACGGTGGCGACGAATGAAGGAAAAACACGGTCGAGTTTTGGGGCCTGGGTTTCATTCGCGAACGAGAAGGAAGGAGGGAAAGTAATTAAAGGTTTAAAATTTTATTTAATTAAAGTTAATTATAATTTAATTATCTCAACATTCGTTAATTCGTAACTTTTTCATACGAGGTCTAAATTGAACGTGACAAGTTGCATTGCGATCGTATCGACGAATTCTACGCTATGGAGTTGGATTGGATAGATTTAGAGATCGTAGGAATTTGAATTAAAATTGAATGTCTATTCAATTTTAATTCGAACCGGAGCGCTTTGGCGACTATTGAAATCAATGTGAGTTAAACTCACCTTTTTGGTTATCAGAAATATTATATATTCGATAAAAAATATTTATTGGATGCGTGGATATTTTATTGTTGAATGTTATTGACTGTTTGGATGATTTACTATTTTATTAGTTGTTTGGATATATTCCCGCCCCTGTAGTGGATGAGACCCTATTACGTTCCCGTGTAAGAGAGGATGACCCTTTATATACGATCCCGCCTCGTAGCGGTTGATTTATATTATTTGATTATATACTGTATGTGATGCAGGGGAACAGGTTGTAGAGATCCAACTGGATTTCTCACACTGTTGATTTTGCTTTATATATATTGTGATACATGACTTGTTGGATGCCATATTTGATGACATGGATAGGATTTTGCTTATTTAATGCTTTAGTAGCACTGGGCCTTATTTTTGGTATTTTAAAATACTATAAAAATAATGATTTGATTTAAATATGAATTTCAAAATGGTTTTGGAATTTATATTTTTAACAAATATTCTTGAAATTTATTTAAAGAAAGAATTTATTTTAAAATAAAAGTATGATTTTAGATATTATAAATTAATAGTTTTATGAAATATTTTAAATAGAGATTTTTGAACTATAAAGTAAAGGTTTTTAAAATCTTTAAAAAAATTAGTACGTCTTTTATAATAAAGGAATACGATTTTAAAAAGAAGATAGAGATATTTTGGTATAAATAATTTATTAACCATTTATATAAAGTAACACACACACACACATATTAAGGTAAGTTTATAAATGTGGGAAATTTATAAATCTTATAATGTATAAATGAGACAATTTACTAATAGAGCGAAGATGTGTAAAATTGTATTTTATTAATAAAAGAATAAATTTATAAACTATGTTTTATAAATAAAAGGAAAGCTATTATCATTGGATAAATTGGGGGAAAATAAATCAAATTGTGGATTTATGATAATATGTAGGATGTTGTTTTAGAAAAATAGTTAATTCTAAATTGGGAATTGAAAATGAGGATAGATTTGGAGATGTTAAATGATATGTTATAAAATAGAAGAGATTCATAAACATAGTTTTATAAATATGAAATGATTATGTTGAAATTTATGTATGGATTTTTATCAAGGAAGTATATTTATGTTTTAATGGTTGTTATTTATTTTAAAATTGTTTTAAAGTTGTCTTTCAATATTTTAATATTTTAAAATTTTAATTATTTAAATTATTAATATGGTTTGAAATTTATCATAATTATTTATTAGTAATGTTTTGGGAATTTATTATTATTATTTTTAATAATGTTGAAGATAAATTGTTATTGTTTACTTAAGAATGTTTTGAAATTTATTAATTAGTATTTTAAGATGTTTTAAAGTTAATATTTATTTATTTATAATGTTTATTATTATATAATAGTGTTTTAAAGTAAATGATTTTATTTAATTATAAATGTTTTTTAGACTCATAAATAGGGTTTATAAACAGACCTAGGGTTTATAAGGGAAGTCTTATGAAATGGTTTGAAGACTTAAAGGGGGATTATTTATGAGGCTAAGGAGTTTTATAAATGGTTAGATATTTATAAACGAATTTTAGAAACGAGTTTATAGAATTATAGGAGGAATTTTATAAATAGTTTCATGGGTTTATAAAGGGTTCACTACAAGAAAAATTGCTTTTAACAGCAATGGAGAACAGCGTTTATACGTTGATTGCTGTTGTGCAACCTTTTATAGGTAGGAAAATCTGAAGACAACGTAGGAAAACGCTGAGATTTTTTTCAGAAAATTGCGAAATGTCGTTCCCTTTGAAAATTTCATTGCCGCGTATAATTAATTTCCCTCTTCTGCCAAAAATAAGCAACCATAAATCACCAATGCCTTCAAATCTTAATCGCTTCCTCTCTGCAAAAATTTTTAAATGACTCCTCTCCAAATCTTAATTTTCTCTGCTCAACAAATTCTTTAAAACTACTCCTCTCTATCATGACCGTTGCTCACAAAGTCGTGGATGCTTGGCTATGCTTGTATCGGAGAGAAATCATTCATTAAGTCAGCCAATCACATCGCTTGGAGCTTAGTCGCGATGGGGATGACGATGAAGATCTTTGACTGGAAAAGCGTGAGAGAAGGTGTGCGCGATTATACTGGGCGTGTGGCTGGAGGTGACTAGCGATTTGGTGATGGCTGCAAATAGGGCTAGTTTTCTGAGGGTGTTGGAGCTTGAACTGATTGGTAGGCTCGTGATGGAAGGGCTGGCATTCCAGTGATTGGCGATGGCAACATTTGCGCTAAGCTAAGGATAGTCGCTGATTTCAGGCTTGAGCATCATTTGAGGTGAGTAAATTTATTTACTCACAACTATGTGCTAGTATAAAATCCATTTTTATTTGCTATAAATTGAATATTGTGTGAATGGATTGATATGATATAAACTGAATCGGGTGACATTACGTTTACTTGCATTGTTTGGACGAGTTATATTTTGATAACTCGCCACTATATAGATCTCATTTTTAAAGGTTGTTGTCGATTGTTTGATGATAAATTTTAATGGTGTGGATTGATTTAGATGAAATTTTATTGCACGTCTTTGATTGATTTTAATTGCGATAAGATCACATATTTTTGGTCGACTATTGTTGTGATGAGATCACATTATAAACTAATCGAAAGGGGAATAAATTAAAATAGAAAATTTTATTGAAAGCGAAGTATTTTTGGAAATAGATAGTAAATTTCCAAATGATTTTTATTTAAGATTGGAAGTATTATTTGAGTAAATTGTCTTCGGTATTCTATTAAGTATTTTTGGAAATAGATAGTAAATTATTTTCAGTTATCTAATTCAGTTATCAAAATGATTTCTACATAATATGTGATTCATTTTTTTGATATATTTGTCAGTTACAAAGTAATCATTTTGCACAATGCTTCCTAAAAGTTCAACCAATTGAAAGCACAAAACATTGGACTTGAAAAAAAACATGAATATGATATTTGTAGAATTGTGTGGTTACATGACTTTGACATTGAAACAAATTTTATTGGTGAAAGTAATATTATCAGTTGACGCACTATAAAATTTTAAAGGTCTTATCAAGATTTAAGGGGATTCCTGATCGTTTAGTTGGTTACTGAGTTATATTAAACTATGCTAATATACTTGAAGAATTTGCTTTGCAGGACTGAAAGAATATGCGACATATTAGAAATACCACAGTATGTTTGTTGCCAATCTTTAGGATTAGACCTCCGCATTCCTCAAACTTGTCTGCATACAGAATTTGTTTAGTCTCACTATCAGTCACAAGCAATTCCATTTTGTTCTGAACCTTTAAGCTATCACTTGCACGTGCATGTACCGACTGTATTACCTGGATACAATTAATAGCCACATGCTCTTGCTGTTTGCAAGTGTCCATCTGTATGATAAAAAAAAGATCTTCATTAAATATCCATTTGGATTTTATTTTGATGGAAAAAACTTACAGTAGAACAAGATTATGCATTGTTCCTTAAGTTGAAAGTCGTCTATATACGTTTGTTGGGATGTATATGGACATATTAAATTCCTTTGGATATAAAGATACTAATAAACCAAACGGACAATCAGTGAATCGCGTCAACTTGGTCAAAAATTAATGGCTTGATTAACGTACCAGGTATCTGGTATATTGTCCTACGGTGCAGCTCTTCAGCTTGATGGTTGCTTCATTCGTTACGCCAATGAATCCTTCATTGGCAAAGAGGAGACCAATTTGCTTTACAAGAAGTGTGGCCCTGACCCATCCAACGGGTATTATTCCTTCTATAACCAATGAACCCTTCGAAAATAAAACTATACTATTAACAAATATTCGAATGACTCTAATGCTATGTTGTTGTTTCAAAGGTACGATCCAAATCTTATGGGAATGAGGGATGAAGCTCTTCAGGCAATTGTGGTATCAGGAGGCACTGGAGGTAAACAAACAAATAATAAAAAGTTGGCTGAATAATTCATTGTGTGATAATAATGTATATGTTATTAGACCAATTTTAAAATATGTGATATACGTTTAATGAATAGGTACTTACAGAATCGGAGCAGCAGGATATGTGCAGGCGGCAGCACAGTGTGTAGGGGACCTGGATGCAAAGGAATGTTCTAATTGCATTTCGACTGCAGTGGGACAGTTAAAGGGTGCATGTGGTAATGCAGTGTCTGGTGAATTGTATCTAGGCAAATGCTTTGCTAAATACTATTCCGATGGGGTCTATTCTACTCCTTCTACTACTGGTGACGATGACCATGACCATGACCACATTTACTATCACCATGGTATGTATCTTATCATTAGATTTCTACACATTAGAAAATAAATAGTTGTAGTTGGTTAACTAATTTGGAACCATATCGTGATTCAAATTAAGCTGATACCACAAATAACATTAAAATGCATTGGCACCCATATAAGTCGACATCTGATATATCATTATCATTTCAATCACTTTCCAGTAAATGAAATAAGAATACTAGGCTTCATGAAATATAATCAATTAATCTGACAGTTTTAGTTTTTTGCTAGATCAATATATCTGTGCTTAATTCATGATAATGGAATATGTAATCAAATATGAATCGTATTTATTTTATTTATCACTTAAATTATGTGTGCAGTCTGGTAACATATCCAAATGACTTTTTAAATAGACGTAGAAACAGCAAACTACATTTTCTAAGAACCCAGTGTGTAAGGTAGGTGCAATCTACCATTATTCCTTTTCTATGTTAAATGTAAGTAATAAAGTCAACTTTTTACACATTATACATAATTAAAACATAAAATGATGGTTATGATCCCCAAATTGGATAATACTTTAAAAAACTTTCAAACACACATTCTTTTTCTATTTCATAGTGTATCGTATTTCGAAAATGGGTGAATGTAAAGTATAACTAAAACTTGCTAACTGTTTTATTTGATATTAAAAAATATGTGGACAAAATCATAAGCTAGCAGTGAACATACTAATTGAAACAGAGGATTTAAATTATGGTTTAGATTGACATAAAAAACTTCTATGTTTGTATGCTTTCGGTGAGTTCTAATACAATCATATAGGCTTTTTAGGTGCCTTTGCTTCTATCTATTGATTTCAGAGAATGCACCCTACTGTTAGTATATTGTTACTGCACATGTTATTTGTCAATAGAATATAGTAATATAGGGTCCCTTGCTTCTTTCATAGGATCACTCATCTATATTAAATCTCCATCCAATACAATTCAATTTTCTATAAAATATTATGTTTTTCTTTATTTTATTTTTTTCTCGTAAAAGAATTCGAAATTTTACCCTGTGAAAGCATCTTGGTGGCTCAATTTATTGACCATATGAACTACCATTTGAGCTCTCAAATATAATCCTTTTTAATATAGAATCTACTGCCAGAAAAGTGATCCTGATCAGCAGTAAAAAAAATTGATGTTGAATCTACATGGTTTCACCATTTCTATATATATTTTATATTTTTATTGCTTAACTAATAATCAAAGTTAAAAATAAACTATAAATTTATCTTGTTTGTAACTCAAATATTAGCCTTATACTAAGATAGCTCGATTAAATTCATTTTGGAGTTATATGAGACAATGGATGGTGGACAGCTCCAAATTTCCATAGGACACCAAGCCAATCTTTTTCCTCTTTCCACCTTGCAGAAGCGTATTACTCTAATCTTGCTACAGAATAAATTTTCTCTTTCGTTCCATTTTCATGGATTATTGCAAACGTAAGCTAAAAGGTCTGTCCTTGACACAATTTAAAAAAGAACAATAGTTTAAAAAAAATTAAAATCAGCATAAAATTAGTATAATCAGTTTTAAAAAAATAACTTATTTACTTTAAAGTTCTCAAATTCTTATATAAATTAAAATTAGTTAACTTACTTTACTTGAACTATCACAAATTCTGATTAACTTACAACATCAACTATCAACTAAGAGTAAGTTATCACATAGCAGGCTAGCAGCAAATCTATTTTATGAGTTATACAGTATCACAAATTATCAGAAGAAGAGAAAAATACCAGATCCAGATCAGCAAGTGGAGGAGTTGGTCGAGGAAACTGACTGCATAGTTCCTTTGTGCACTATTTTGTTGTGGCAGGTACAATTAAGAGCCTATATTGCTATTTGTGATCATTTTCTTTATATTTTGAAACTGTTTTCTGTGTTGTTGCTAAGACAAAATCATAGAATTTGTTGCCATCATATTATTATTTTTTGTTGAAAGCTGAAACAATTCTTTGTAATCGACTATCAAATGCATTTTAAATATTTTACATATTATGCATAACTTAAACATAATAATGACCATAGATCTAAATGCACAAGAAAAGCAAGTAGAGCATGAAGATGTTATGTCCCTGAGGAAACAAAAAATAAAATTTACATCTGGCAATTTAAATGAAACTGAATCTACTGATCAGCACATCACAAAGATCACAAATCCTATATAATTTCTATAAACCTTAGAAAAACAGAGACTGGATTTATAGCTACTATAGAAGCTTAAACGAAACTGATAGTTCCCAAAATTTTGTATCTGCTTTTGAAACCTTTTCAAATGATGTTATTAATTATGGGTAATGTTGCAGCACAAATAGTTGATAGTATCATATAAGAACTTGAAACAAATCAGCAAAACGTGTCAACCTACATAGAAGATATCCTGAATATAGTGCAGAAATTCAATCAAAAAAGCAAGAAAAACAAGACAAAAACAAAACAAAAGCTCCCCCTAAAAGATATATTAGGAGCTCAACAAAAGGTAAATGAGTTTATTTGTATGGAATATACGAGGAGCTAACAATGATTTCAAGATGAGTGAAGTGATCAAACTCCTCAACACCTAACAGCCATCTTTGGTTTGTTTGGCTAAAAATAAGAAAGCTACTAACAAAATGGATAATTTACGCTGTAATTTCACAAAAACAAGTTAGACATGATAATGATCATAAATCTAAAGGCACTTGACATTCACATATTTTAAATATTTGTACTCTTTGCTTACTTAATTTTTTGTTATTTACTTTGATTCACGTATTGTTCCATTGTTTTATTTACTGTTCTTCTTATCCTCCTTCAACTTATTTTATAAATTTTAACCTCATTTGGATTGACCTAATCCCATGTTCGATTTTCCCCTGCAAGTTCATGTACCAATGCAAACTATATTCAAAATCCCTAATTTTGAGTGTTTTTGCAATTTCAGGTTTTACAGAGAATCTGAATTCAGGATAAATACACTGATACATAGCCTACTCCAGTTCCTGCTTTTTGACATAATATGCTCATCTCCTGCTTTTTGACATAATAGTGCTCATCATGCTTTAGGCTTGGGTGAGTAGACTACTAATCATTTGGTTAATTACAATATCATTCTGCTATAAATAATTCGAAACCTCAAAACTATCCGAATATGCTATATTGCTATGTATTGTAAAATATAAGTCATTCTGATTTGAATTATGTGAGCATCACTCATCACTTTTGATTAAATGATATGAAAAATTGCTTTATACAAAGCAAATATTGATTTCATTTTTTAGTTTATTTGTTACAGTAGGTTATGCTTTTAATTTAGTACCATTCACCACTCCCAATCAAATAATCCTCTATCATCACTATCAATCAAACAATCCTTTTATTTATCACACAAATGCTGATATTTTTTATTTTGGTGTTTTGATATTTGATTTTTACCTTCTAATTTCGATTTGATGATTGGCAGTAATATATTTTTTACCTTCTAATTTCTGTTGGCAGGTCTTTGTTAAGGAAATCCAGAGCATTAGCTTGATCTTTGCAACATGAACGCTCACCCTATTATAATGGTTCAGTAAAAGACTCTAGGACAATTTCTGAAGTCGTAGTTTTCTGTCTTTCACTTGAGCACTGAGGTTTCAGCGTGTTGTTTTCCCTTTTCAGAATAGGTATGTCTTTATTCATATGTAAAGCTAATGCCTGTGTCTGTCTCCCCTATTGCTTAATTGGTTGTTGTAGATTCATTTCCTATATATATGTATACGTACATATGTATGTATGTTTGTGTGTATAACACTTCACACGTGCAATATATGAGAAAACATAAAAACAGACTCCATGCTTTACTGGATTCAGAGGGCACCTATGTGTATGACCAACAAGGACTTATTTGACAAGCTCTATCTTACTATGCTACATTGTTCAATGGTCAAGCATTGTCCTTTCCTCCTCTCATACATCCAGTTGAACTGATAAATAAATATCAAAAACACACACACACACACATGCTATATATATCATGGCTGCAAAAACTGCAAATATGATAATGATGAAAAACATGGCATACAAGTCCTTCCTTCCAGAAAAAAGAGTAAAATTAAATGTTAACTGCATGCAAACGAGTTGCTAATTTACAAATCGGCTATGTTATTTTTTGTTCGAAATAAAAAAAGTGAAGGATGAGGCACATTAAATGGTAAAAACACATAAACATGAACTGATCATAATAACATTTAGGATCGTAGATTTGTAGGATCTGTGTGTCTAAGCAACTCAGTACCATAGTTGTAATAATTTACATAAACAGTATAAGTCTGCATCCAATTTTATAAAATATAGAATAGATTAATACTTTCGTACTACTTACATTCAATCAAGTAAACATCACATTGTTTGAATAAAATTTTCTCAGATGTTGGCTGGAAAGTCTGACTTTAATCTTCAGTAACCTACAAGTGTCATTTTGATTGGTTGTATGCAGTATGTCTGCAGCCGAATAGTGTGGAATACCTGGAAAAAATTATGGGTGAAAATAGAAGGAAAAAAAATCCAGTATAAGTCTGCATCCAATTTTATAAAATATAGAATAAATTAATACTTTCGTACTACTTACATTCAATCAAGTAAACATCACATTGTTTGAATAAAATTTTCTCAGATGTTGGCTGGAAAGTCTGACTTTAATCTTCAGTAACCTACAAGTGTCATTTTGATTGGTTGTATGCAGTATGTCTGTCTTTTACATTATTTTTACGTTTCTCGCTGGCATTATATATTTGCTACCAAGTTTTAAATTCGACTTTTCTTAAATAATGGCGATTGCTGATATTTGTTTGTTATCTGTATATATACTTAGATGATTCTCCTTTGTACGTTTAGAAAGTACAGTGCAATTCAAATAATGGCGACTTTTACTAACGACTGGCAATAATTGACTTTCTGATCGTGTGGCAGGTAAGTATTACATCTGGACTTTGAATTGCAATTTGTGTAATCCCCATCAGGTTTTTCATGCTCACTCTTATAAATTGCAATTTTAAGTATAAAGAACAATCCAGTTGATTATTTTTGGTTGTTAAGTTGTGTTTGCCTTTTTTTTCTTTTTCTTTTTTCTTCTTCTTTTTTTACAGTTCAGAATCATATTAGATGGATGTATCTTACTGGCATCTGATTGCTTGGATTTTGTTGGCATCATTTCCACTATTAGGTATGCTTGATTCATTTGTTGGACAAAATATAATTTGATTATCAATTCATTTTTCCCTGTGCTGTTAAATTGAAATTGAATTCTAGCTTAAAAATTTCCTCTCCATTGCACTTCCAACAAGGGTCTTTTTATTATTTATTTTTTGATTTTCCTATATAAAGTATTAATACCAAATTGGTATACAATCTTTTCCGACCCTTCAATTCTCATTTGATTAGAATTTATTACTAATTCATCTTCTTACTATTTGCTTAGAAAACATGTTACCATCTTTGTTTTTACTTCTCTCTTCACGTCACCCATGTGTTCATCGTTTGTTGATAGCAGAACATAAAAGCAAACAATAATGATGTAGCTTTGCATAAGACTTACGTAAATAAATAACTGCATGTGTCCATCTGACTATATTTTGAACCATAGCCATGAAATTGATGCCTGCATACAAATCACATCCAAATGGTTAGATATTTATCTCAAGTATAATAAGTACATATATAGCATAACTATTAAGTTCATTTCTTGTTACAAGTTCATTTTTTCATCATGGTTCAGTTATAGCCATGAAATTATATGCAGTGGTTCTTATTTTTCTTGTTTCCACAGCGAATTGTCGTAGGAAAAGATATTAGAAGTACAAGACAATTTACCTCGTTGCTTTTTTTCCTTTTGTTTTTTTTAACTTTTGTTTAATTTGCACAAGTCAATGATGAAAATGACTGCTGTATATAAGAAGTAACAAAACTGATCTGGAACCTCTTCACGTCTTTGTTTGTTTTTTATCTACAAAGGTCAACTCTTGTTCCCTTCCTGGTTTTTATGTGCATATGCAAGGTGTTTACCAAGTTTAATCTGTCTTGAAATTTTTGATCAACTTTTAAACCAATTAATTATCGTATTTCTACTGTCAGTATTTTCCTTTTGATCTGCTGCTGTTTCTCTTCTTTTTTATTTTTATAAGAACATGTTTAGAATATCTTTTCAATGTAAACATAATTCCTCCTCTTTATATGTGATAAGAAGTCTTAACATAATGTATTCATGTACACACTCAAATGAAGGGAGATCTGAGGGAAAAAATGTGAATGGAAGTAATATTCGATAACTCATCGCAAGTAAAAACAAAACAGATCAAAACATCAGAACATGATAATAAATATATGTATCAGTTTGAAATCAAAGAGTAAATGTTATAGGTGGAAGACATAATAGACTTGGTGGGAGATGGTGCCTCGAAAACTTTAGGTCTGAACCAGCAAGTGATCAAAGTAGTTTATGATACCCTGAAACCGGCAGCAGATGTCGCTCTACCTGTACTCCAAAGCACTGGTCAAGCAGCTTTGAAGATCACTTCTCCGATACTTAACATATAACGTGTCTTTGTTTAACAGAATTTGTGGCAACTTGGTTTACTTTGTTATTTTTGTTTATGGATATTATTGAAACTTGGTTTATGGATGTCTTTTGTTTATTAATATTCTCTTAACTAGTTTATGTAACCAATTAATAGTTATTAGAACTTGTTATATATACTAGTTGCTTGAATATGCTTAAAATATAGTTTTGGAATATTCAAAAATAGAGTGGAATATTAAAGCTGTTATATAAATAGAAGACAGCGTTTAATTAATGCTGTCAATTAAGAAACAACAGCGTTTAATTCGTGCTGTAATTATCTTGAAACTGTCAATAACAGCGTTTATTACATGCTGTCGAAATAGTTGATGATTCAATCACAGCGTTTTTAACATGCTGTCGAAATTGTTGATGATTCAATAACAGCGTTTAGAAAAAGCTGTTGTAAACAGTTAAAGTAGAATTTGAACATCTTCGACAACTAAATTATAAACGCTGTTGAAACATAATACAGCATGTTTGAAAACGCTGTAAAAAGATTATTGACAGCTCGTAATAAACGCTGTCATAGAGATGTTTCAACAGCGTTTATAGAAAAGCTGTTGTAAGTTATGTATATACGACAGCATGTCGTTATACAGCGTTTGTAATAACGCTGTTGTATCATATTACAGCGTTTGTCAAACGCTGTTAAAAGCCTTTTGTGGTGTAGTGGTTTTATAAATGACTTGAGAAATAATTTATAAATAGTTATAAATGATTTTAGAGATTCATAAAGGAATTTATAAGTGGTATGAGAATTGTATAAAAGGGAAATCTTTCTCTGTTTTATAAATATACTTATACCATTGAGATAAGTATAGGGATATTTTTCCAAGTGTTGAAAATATAGGAATTTGTTAATATATCTCTGTAAAAGTATATTGATGCAAGTATTTACAGGATGAATTAAATAAATGAAAGGATTTATTAAGGAGGATAGTGGTTGCCTATGTTTTTAACCAGTGTTGGTTTTCCCTTTTTGAATTAAATCCCTGATTTGAATATGTGTTTATTGATAGTTAAATAACCGACTATGAAATATGGACCCAAACGTAACTTTGGAAATATCTAGGAGAAACACATTAGTTATATGGCACAACCATCTCTGATGATGTTGTACTGTGCATATAAATCTCATTTCATTCTCCTAAGATAAATGATAAGGAAATCCATCCACTAACGATTAGGAGGTGATCTCCGCTCTTATCTTTGACTGTTTATTTCCTAAAGAACTGGGGTTGAGTTTACCAAAGACTATCAAATATTGTTTCGAAGAGACCGGGATCAGGTATGTTATCCGAAGACCATTTCGATCCAACTTAAGCATTTCGAAGTGAAGATATCTTGAAGATGATGGAATTGAAGACGGAGCTCTCAAGCGTTTCATTCAGTCCCAGAACGAACTTGTATGGATGAATGCTGGCATTGCATTGTTGCTTGGAGGGTGGTGTTTGCATTCCAAGTAGGAAGTGCTATATAAAAGGAAAAACGTAGCCTCAAGCCTCATCAACTGCGACTTCAAATTAAATAAATAAAAGATTTATGGGTAATTAAATATCTGAATTTCTATGGTTTGTTCATTTGATAGTTACAAGCCTTATCAAATGAGATAAGTACATTAGTATTTTGACAAATATTTTGGAAAGGGATTTAATAAATAAAAGATTTATTTGAATGAGGCTTAGTGGTTGCTATGGGTAATTAAATATCTGAATTGTTATGGTTTGTTCATTTGATAGTTAATTAACTGACCATAAAATTTTGGCTAGTTTTGACTTAAGAAATAAAAAAGAGCTTCACGTGTTCATCGGGTTGAGTTCCATTGGGAGAACTCATTTGGGTGAAACGTCCCTAGCTTTAAGGGATATAGTAGAGATCCCTTTAGGACTCTAGCATAGTCCAATTACTTCTAAAAGAACTGGAAATTATTGGTTGTTGGTTCAAAGAGACCAGGAGCTGTTATGTTATCCGAAAACCACTTAGAACCAACATGAGCGTTCGAACGGTAGAAATCTTGATGATGTTTTGAAGATGGAGTTCTTTGAAATGCAATAGCTACTTGCTACTAATCCTGAGGATGATTCCAAAATAGATGTAGTAGAGGTAGTGCCTTCGGTTTCATTTAGACATAGAACGAACTTGTATGGATGAATGTTGGCATTTCATTTCTGCCTGGAGGCCAGTGTCAGCATTCCAAGTGGGAATTGCTAAAGGAAGGTAAATCGTTGTCTCACGAGCCTCACACCCCGAAAATGGCGAAAACAGGGTAGATGCAGCAGGGCTATATGGGTCGCCTTTATAAGGTGTGTCATCACCTTTCTAGATTATTATATTATGGATTTGGTTGTGCATGAGAGCTCTCTATAAAGATTGGGAACAACCGGGGTGATGACATATTTGCTACTATCCAGTCAGAGGTAGGCTGGTCCTGTGTTGGTAGGGTTGCAAAGGTAACTGTGGCCCACGGTACATTTTATCTAGAGATGTACTGTTTTTCGTAAGATAGTCCCTCACCTTGCCATTTATTGAAATCCATTCTCCAATGAGCGCATTTATTTTTCGATCGTATACCTATTATTGTTGTGATGTACATGCATCATGGCTACTTGATTATTGATTACTTTAAACCCTAAACATTATTATAACATTATTGGATTTTATAATATAAAATGTTTTGGTCATCATAAGGTAAAAAACTCGTCCATGTTTATATGCGGCATGGTCTTACGAGATACCTTTTATTTTATAAAGGGTATTCAAATGTAGGAATCAATATGATTGATTTGATTGAGCTTTCTCATGCTGGTTTACCCGACTGATCCGGATGTTATTTTCTTATAATGCTCTGGTCGGCCTGAGCATATTTTCCTGATTTAGCTGGATGCTTTGGAGCTTTTAGAAGACGATCTGGATTCTCCAAGACGTATTCACGTACCTTATATTCTTCCATGTTCACTTTTATTTTGTTCTTTTCTGTAATTATTAGCAATTGTAAGGACATGCTGTTATAACTGTCCAGGCTGATAACAGGTTAACGTACTCCGATGTTGTATATAATAAAGATGATTTCTTTTTGTAAAGATTTTGTGTAGATTATATATTGCCCATCTCGATATGAGATTATGTTCTGTCTTCTTCTCTCTTCACCCTAAGTGACTGTCTTTCAAACGCTTAAATGATTGGCACACGAATACCGAGGATATATTAAGTGTCGTCTTTAAGTGTAAGAAAGGCAAATCACTGCAATTTCTAAAAGCATATTGAGGACATGCTTCAGATCAACTTCAATCTCCATAAATTTGGCAATGGCGGTGGTTTGGAGGGGGCTTAGAGTGGGGGTTTCAAAGGAAAAGGGTGCAGTCTCTTCTCTTGGACATTTGGAACTTGAAGAATCCATGGTTTTAATTTCATTTTAAATTTACAGAAAGAAAAGGACAGAGAAATGAGAGAGAAATCAATATTTGGTGATTATATAATCACGTTTCAAATTTTGAATTTTAGAGGAAAAATAGTTTTCTGCACTAAATGTCAACATATACACAGATTGTATGTCGACGTACATGTGTTAATTTTGATATGTTATTTTCTTTCTAAATATAGAATTTTTATGTTGTTATATTTATATTTAAAGAAAGAACATATTCCTAACTCTCTTTTAAGTTTAATAAAAGATGTTTGAGTTAATGGTTTTGTTAAAATTTCGGCTATTTGATTTTCACTACTTACAAATTCGAGTGAAATTACTTCTTTATTTACGTTATCTCTTAAAAAATGATGTTTTATGTCTATATGTTTAGTTCTAGCATGACGTGTTGGATTTTTAGATAAATTTATTGCACTATTGTTATCATAGTATATTGGCGATTTAGTAAACTTTAAACTAAAATCTTTTAAAGTTTGTTGCATATAGATTTTGAGCAAGCTAGTGCAGTAGAAATATATTATGCTTCTGTTGTAGACAGGGACACAGAATTTTGCTTTTTGCTAAACTAGGAAATAAGAGAGTGTCCTAAAAAGTGATAAGTTCCACTTGTATTTTTTCGGTCCGGTTTGCATCGAGCATAGTCGGCATAACCGTATGAAAATAGATCAAAAGAATCTTCTTCTGGATAAAAAAGTCCACAGTCTAGAGTGTTGTTTACATATCTTAGTATTCTTTTTACTAATTTCAGGTAAGTTTCCTTAGGTTGAGATTGATATCTTGCTCATAGACATACACTATGCATTATATCTGTCTACTAGCAGTTATATAGAGTAATGATCCTATCATGCCTTTATACAATTTTTGATCTGCATCTTTTGAGTTTTCTTCCTTATTTAATTTTTCATTTGTCGCCATGGGAGTTGGCTTACCACTAGTATTTGACATACCAAATTTCTTAACTAAACCCTTAGCATATATTTCTTGACTTATAAAAATACCATTATTTAATTATCTTATTTGTAATCCTAAAAAGAATGTTAGTTCTCCCATATGACTCATTTCATATTCCTCAGTCATTATATCCGAAAATTGTTTATTTAACTGTTCATTTATTGATCCAAAAATAATATCATCTACCTATATTTGTATAAGTTGAATATCATTATTATTTCTTATTTTTACAACAGATTCTATATTTCCTAGAATATTTTCTACAGGATGATCTTTCAAATATTTTTTCGTTTATTTGGATGTATATTTTTAGAGTTATTATTTTCATTATTAGTGATTTCATTATTTGTAATTTAATTAGTTTTATTAATATTTTCTTCTTTATTAAAACTGGAATTATTGATTTTAAAATTCTCATCAAAAGAAACATGTAATTTCTCTTCAATGATGTTAGTTTTGTCATTGAAAACTCTGTAAGCTTTACTTCTATTAGAATAACTAATAAAAATTCCTTTATATGATTTAGTATCAAATTTATCTAAATTATCTTTTGTATTTAGTATAAAACATTTACTACCAAAACTCTTAAATAAGATACTTTAGGCTTTTTATTATAAAATAATTCATAAGGAGTTTCCTTTGTCAAAGGTCTTATTAAAATTCTATTTAAAATATAACATGTTGTATCAACTGCTTCAGGCCAAAAAAAATTAGGTAGTTCACAATCATTTAACATTGTTCCAACACATTATTGTATAGTTCTATTTTTTCACTCTACTACTCCATTTTATTATGGTGTTCTTGAAAAATAAAAGTTATGTGTAATTCCTTTCTTATTATAAAAATTTTCAAAAATATCATTTTCGAACTCTCCTCCATGATCACTTCTAATTATTTTAATTTTGATTGACATTTGATTTTGAATTTTTTTGAAATATTTTTAAACATTTCAAAGGCGCCACTTTTAAGTTTTAAGAAAATTATTCATGTAAATCTGGAAAAATCATCTACAACTACAAAGACATATCTATTATAATTTATTGATTGTATTTGTGATGGTTTGCAAAGGTCTAGGTGAAGAAGTTCAAGGGGTTGAGAAGTAGAAATTATATCTTTTGATTTAAAAGAACTTTTATGAAGTTTTCCAAATTGACATGCATCACATAAATCATTGACATTAAAACTCATTTTAGGAAGAGCCTTAACAAGTTCATATCTAACAACTTTAGATAGATGTTTAAAATTTAAATGACCAAATATTTTATAGTAAATTCAAGGGTCACTAGATTCAGCTAAAAGACATAGATTATCATTAGGCATTTTCATACTTAAAATGTAAATGTTACGTTTCCTAATACCTTCAATGGTAATGTTTGACTCATTATCTTCGACGTGACAATTATCTTTTTCAAATTTAATTTTAAAACACTTATCACATAATTGACTAATACTAAGTAGGTTATGCTTTAGATTCCTAACTAGCAAAACATTAGAAACAGTAAGAGTTTTAGAGTTACCGACATAGCCGATGCCAATCACATATCCTTTTGAGTTTCTCTGAAGTTCCACCATCTTTGTAGACAATATCCTTTAAAATCATCATATTTCCAATTATATGTCTTAAGCATCCATTATCCAAAATTCCTTTTTCCTTCTTGATTTGTGATGTTTGAACATCAAGTGTCAGTTCACTGTTAGCCATATAACAAACTTGTTCCTACAATTCAAAATTGTAACAACCCGGAAAATTTAACAATTTTTATTAATGTAATTAACTAAAATTTTCATATAATTAAACAATAAAATTTTGCAATGGAAATTTGTTATTTGAAATACGCCTATTTAAACGTAGCAACTGTCAGATTTTCATCTAAAAATATGAAAGTTTATTCAGTGGTGAAATTTTCAATTTTTAAATTTAAAATCAGTTAAATTGATGGAAATAAAATATTTTTGAAATCTGAATATTTTTATATAATAAAAATGTTTATCATTTTTTGAGTGAGTCATCATATTTCATTTCGCCAAATTTGGACTGCTCTAGCCTCGTTTATCTTATTTTCGGCGTTTTAGTAGCATTTTTGGCAGCGAATATTGAGTTTTGATAGGAGGGTCATATCACTCATATCTGTGTACCATTCTGTTCATCTCGTCGTGTTGATCTTTGCAGTATATTCATTTGTGTATTTCGGCGTCCAGTATGCGGCAAAATTTGCAAAATGATTAGCCGTATCAGTTCCGCATTTGGGCCTTTTGGGTTCCGTGTCCTTTCGGTTGTTTCTCCAGAAAACCAATAGCCTATAGTTATTAATATTTCCTGAAAATCCAACTTTTGACTTTTGTTATTCCACCATTTCATATTAATTTTGGATCGTTCATTTTTCTCCGAGTCTTTTTCTTTCTTTTGTTTCTGTTCAGGCTTTTGAAAAAAAGAAATAATAATAATAATATTAGTTAGCACATATAGATCTGGGAGAAACTTTGTTCGTTCATATTCTTCATGTTGCCTGTGCTCAGCTCAGCCTTCTGCTTTTCCTCTGGCCGCACGCAAATATTCCACGTCTTTCCCACTGATTCAACTTTCCTTCAACCGTGTCGGCCCTCCCCATTTTCTCCACGTCTTCAGCCAATCTTCCCTCGACCTGACTTCTCTCCTCGAAGTTAACATCACTCCTCCCCGTTTCCTTCCATACCATGCACAACCCGAGACTCCTCCACCACCAAAGTAGCTCGCGCCTCACAACATGAACCCAGCCTCGCCGAAGCAAGCAGCCTACAAATCCACCCATACGCGAGTAGCCACCGTGCTTCTTTTCGAAACCCAGCACCTCTCCTATAACCGAGCACTGAGCCGACCACCTTCTCACCTGACAGCCTAAACCCATCCACCATTGACCATCTTCGCCGCCATCCTTATCCTCCACCAGTCATGTCACCAGCACGATCCACTGTCCACCCTCTTAGCAACAAACGACACAACACCGAATCCTTCTTCCCATCACCACCCCTCTATCTCCTAACATCAACCGAGCACGCCGAACCCGCCACCTGGCCGCACCCAGAGAGGTTGTACTCTACTTCAGCCCGAGCCACTGACAATGCTCTGAGCCATCTGAGCTCCCCCTCCCTTGAAACTGGCCACTACCGCAACCCCATCCGAGCTCGCTCCTCCGACCAAACGCCGCTCAGCCCATCTCGCCTTCACTTAACAATTAGCACTCAAGCCTCCCTCCACCTTCATAACTGCCAGCACCACTCGAAGCAGCCACACCCTCCTACCACGAGTATATATATAGTTATACGTAGTGATCAACTTCTATTGTTATATATATTATTATATTTAAGACTTTCCCCTTCTCTATTATATTTATATAAAGTAAATAATGAAGTACATTTATATAAGTTTGTTTTCATATCTGAGAAGTTCCATATTTTGGGAAATGAGGAAGTTGTAAGTGTAGGTTGGTTTCTTGCATATATTGGATGGTATCTAGCACTCTTGAACTTGACCAGCCTCGCTGCACTTTTTTTTCAAGAAAAAGTATATATATATATATATATATATTGTTGTCATCGAATTCGAATTCATGTTATCTAGCTTATCGCAGCCATCTTTTGCTTGTCACTGTCCCGCTAGCTCATGTCCGTATCCATGCTTATCCGTGTTCGTCGAATCTCATTATTTCTCTAGCCTCGAAAGGTAAGCAATCACTCATGGTTAGCATTCTTATGTTTAGTAATTGATTTCCCATGAAATGACAGTTGAAATATGTTGTTAAATTTGAATTAATTAACAATTAAATTGTTAAATATGTTATATTATCATTTGCATTTGTTCACCTATGTTAATTGACAATATTGACACCAATAACTTGTTAGTATATGTACATTATATTTAAATGAATAATTATGATCATATTTTCCATTAATATGATATGACATTTTATATTATTATTTTATTGTTCTCACTCTGCAAGTTCCCTGATAATTAGGAATTCCCTATGGGTTGAAATGATACATACCCGAATGATTTTATAGATTAGGAAAAATCATGATGGGTAGAAATGATAAACCCAAGCGATTTTATTGATTTTGAATTTTGGGATTGCGGGTTGAAATGATATACCCGTAAATATTAAATTATTGCGGATTGAAATGATAAATATCCTTTTCACTTGACCATATGATAGAAAATTATATACGGACGCCGTTGGTCTATTTTGGAAAAATGATTTCCAAAGTTTTGTATGGAAATATATGGGTTTTAATGAATATTGATTTTAAATATAATATAAAGATTTATTTTAATATGTGTGTAAATTTAGATTTTTAAATTATATGTTTTGAAATTTTAAATTTATAAGTTAAGTTTTGAATAATGTAAATTTTAAGATTTTATTTATAATTGTTATTATTTTTAAATATATAAAATAAGATTTAATTTAATAAAATTTAATATACTAAAATCTAATAAAAATTTAATTTAACTATATGTATATAAAATATGTTTTAATGTGTTTATTTAAATTTAGATTAATATTTTTAAAAAGATTTTTGTATTAACTTTAATAAATAAAAGTGGGAAAGGTAAATTAACGTTGATTTTTAATTTAATTTATTTAAGAATTGAATTTAAAATAAATTGATTTGAAAACTTATTGATTTTGAGATTTGAAGGTACGATTTCATAACTTGATTTAATTAAAAAGGTGATTAATTGAATATTTTCAAATTTAAATAAAATTGAATATTTAATTTTAATTGAATTTAAAATTTGAAATTTTATTTAAATGCCTATAAAAACCGATTAGGTGAATATGTTAGAATTAAATATAATTGAAGTTAGATATTTAATTATTGATTTTATTTAAATGTTATTAAAAATGATTAAGTGAATATTTCCAAATTTAAATAAAATTAAAGTTGAATTTTGAAATATAAATGGAATTTATCAAATTGAGCTATTGTAAATTGTTTGAATATTTAAACTTTGAAACCTATTGAATTGGAAGTGGTTTTGAATTTGTAGTTCAAACCTGGATTTGAAATCGATATAAGTTAAAATACTTTTAATGAGAATTTGAATTGAATCTTTAACCTTTTTAATTTGAAATTGTTGAACTGAGATTAATTTAAGTTGAATTTTGGAACTAAAGTTGGTTTGAATTGATTTTGTGAAATTGGAAGAAACAATTCTAATTTGAAACTATTTTCGATATAAACTCTTTTAAATATATATATATATACCATTTAATATATATTATTTTAAATTTATAAACAATTTTAAACATATATAAAATTTAATATATATAGACTATTTTTAATATATAAACTATTTTAATCTATTACCTATTTTTAATTATAAACTATTTTTAATGTATGACTATTCCAATATATAAATTACTTTCAATATTCAAACTGTTTATGTTGGAACTGTTATGATTTAAAGTGATGTGATTTCGACAGTGATATGATTTTGAAAGTGATATGATTTCGAAAGTGATATGATTTCGAAAGTGAATATGATTTCGAAAGTGATATGATTTTGAAATGAATATGATATTTTGATATGAAGTATGAACTGTTTGAAATGAAAATGACCACGGTGTGAAATAAGCGTTTGGTTGTTAAAGAGACTGAGATAGGATATTGTCATACTCTCTGGCAATACCGAAAACTACTTTAACAACTGTGCACGTGGTGGAGATTTCAAAACAAAGTAGGATGGTTTGTGATGTCTATATGAGGTATGAACGCAGCCCTGACTCCCGCGAGTTAGCTTGATGTGACTAAAACAGGAGCCACGTCGGGCCAAGTGAGGTCGCACCTCCGATCGAGCATGTTTCTTTGATACCATTCAATTACTTTGTGATTTGTGCACCTTTGATTATGGGAGTGTGTCTTGAGGTAGGCAGTAGTAGCTGCTATGCGTTACCACCAGTTTAGATCCGCAAAACGATAGTATCCTACCCTGGGCATTGCCTCGCGTGCCTTGTCACATGCCTTATCGCGCCTACTACGAGTTTGGTTTGTACCATACCTATGGAGTGCCCTTTGATAGCCCTCCAATTTACGGAGGAATTTTGGTACTGTATAGACTATGGGAATATATAAAAATGTGTTAAGGGGGTATGGGTAATGCCTTAACGCTATTTTAATAGTTTACTTTACTGTAGAAATTATCTATGTAGCGTATTGTACTATGTATGTAGATAGTTTCATGGATTCTTAAACGATGGAATCCCAACATCCTTTAAGTTATATTGCATTTCACTTGATTTGATTTACTTGCATAAGAATGTTAATCCTGACTCGAGTGCTTTGTGTTTTTCTTTATGCTCGGGTCAGACTGAGTGTCACAACATTTGAGACTCACCTTTGGAGTTTGGAGCTTTACTTGAAGATCCGTCTTTTCTATTCAGCTTTCAGTTATTTCAGTTGTTTCAGTTGTTTACAGTTTCCATTCAGACTTGTCATTTACTTTGTATTGAGATTTCTATGTATTGGATTTCTGTTGTATTTTATATCAGACTCTGATGTTCTGTAGTAGCTTCATGAGCTACTATTTATCTATTCCGCTGCTTATTGTTATATTACTCTGTGTCTGTGATTCTAGGATTGATTTATTTACTGTATATTCCAAGTTTTGCCAAAATATAAATTAACAATCTGTTGTTTTGAGCAATTCAAGTCTGACATGTGTGGATGATTGTCGATTTGAATGGTTCGTAATAGCAGGTCGTTACAAAAATTATACCTTTCCAACATATCAAGTGATTTTTCAAAATAATTAATTTCTAATAACATGTTGGTTTGACAAAATTGTTTTTCTACAAAAGTATTTAAAATATTACTGGTTATTTAAACTTTTTCAAAAATAAAATTATGAGTTTTTTAAAACCTAGTGCTCAGATACCAAATGTTGGTTGCATAATTATGGATCTTAAGGCTAATTAAACACTAAAAGGGGGTGAATTGTGTTTTCTACCTTTCGTAAATCTTTAAAAAAAATTTCAAGTTAAATATTAAATCTCATATTAACAACACAGAATTATACTATTAAACAGTCACAGATGCAATCACAGATAACAATAAAAGCAGTAAAGCAAAGCAAATAGTTAGAGAGATGAACCAGAGATTTTATATTGGTTTGGATTTCTCCTACATCCAGTCCCATACAATTGCTTGTACATATTTCTTTTTAAATGCCAATCTTTAAATAGATAGAAGGCAAATCCAATTACAATCTTGATTCCGAGGCTAGAGATACGCCCTTCTGATTTTTCAGGCTCAGGGTACACCCACTTGATTTGGACGGGCTATAAGCGTACCTACTTAGATTTCCAAGCTACCAAGCACATCCGCTTGATTGGAACGGGCTATAAACACATCCAAACAGATACAAATATAGTTTGATAGTTTTTCGAAGACAATTTCTTGAACTTTAGATACAGTGGATCCTATAGCCTCTTGGACAACACTTTGATCTTTGATTTGAGAGAGAGATGATTCCAAAATAGTAAGAAAGTAATAGTGAATCAATACAATGAAGTTTGAATTAATTCTATATGATTTTGAAGAGTATATTTTTAATGGAGTTTTCAAGAGAGTAAGAGGAGGGAAGAAAATAAGTTAATAATAATCAAAAAAATCATTTGAACTCCCCTTTATATAGTGAATAAACAAATGTGTTCGTTTGTGAAGAGTTGTGATGAATAGACGCTTCTTTTCAAAATTTGAAAAACCACTTGGCAGCATGTATGTCGACATATCCATACCATGTATGTCGATATATACATGTATTTTTTGAAAACTACTTTCTTTTAAAATATTTTGAAAATCCTATACTTTGTAAATAATTTGTTACTTCGTAAAACATTTTATAAGCATTTTGAACTTTGAAAACATATATAAAATATTTTGAAATTTATTTTGAGATTTTTTAAAAAAAATATATAAAAGAGAGAAATTTAAGAGATAGAGATGAAAGATTGCTACTAGGGACTTTAACAATATACTATGAGTCTATACACTATATTATATATATTCTTGAGATTTTATATCTTGGTCTTTGTACTTATGAGTCTTCATGTCCATTTCTTGAATCTTTATACTATACATTTTTTGATTCAACACTTGTGTAGTACCCTGCACTATATGCCATATAACTTGGCACATCAGTATCTATATTTTATATGAATGTATGTTGTTATTGTCAGTGTTGTTATCATCAAAATCAATAACTAAGGTATTAACATCTACTAAGAGAATGAAATATTTTCTTTCTTTCAATAAAATTTTCCCTAATTAATCACTTAATTTTCTCTCACACCATTTCCCACTTTTCACACCTATGGCTAACTAGCTAAACTTCCAAAAATCCCTTTAAGCAATTATTTTTTATTTAAACCCATTTAAAGTTACACCGGTATAGTGCGTAAATATAACTTTGTTATATGCATCAAATAATTCGAAACAACTCTGAAACATCAAATAAATAAAGTGACATCACTAATATTAATTAATTTACAATATTTTATAAATTAATTAAATCGTGCAGATTTTGGGAGTATTCACAAATACAGTCGTGGGACTTAAAGGTATGAATTCAATCAACGATTAGTTTGAACAATTAAAATATTAACGTTTATAGGTCACCTTATTTAGTGATGTGTTAGTTTGGCTGAAATCTTCATTTATAGATCTCTTGGGTAAAATCCAATTTTACATTTTCTTAAGTGGTACCTTTTAGTGATGATATTCTACATACATTCTCTTCATCAACATTATATCACTTTTGAATTTTTGGAATTTAGTTTTGGTTAAAACTTTAGTATCATCTTCATTCAACTCGGTTAGTGCATAAACAAAGTCTTTAGTTTAGTAATAACATTTATTATTAACCGTACTACTTTAGCTAGAGATTTTAACTATGAGTTGACTATAGTTGACCATGATACTAACCTCATACAACCAAGGAGATGAATTCTCCATTGAACAGTGCTTCACTTCCAATGCTTCAACTCAGACCCATTTATATTCGTTCAATGGATTGCCATGCCATGATTTAACTATAATCATAATGGAGTATTCACGTTGAGGTTTCACAGTGTTCTCAAGTCAAGGAGCCGTGTAACATCGTCACCCGAGATTCCCTATTTGACCTAATTATTATAACCAATAAGAAACTCTCAGTGAGTCATCCCGTAACTATCTAATAATTATGAGTATGTAACTCGTTAGTGCCCCCAATAGCCATGAATAATACATTGTCTAATATTTGGAGAGCGTTACTTACTCTAGTCTCAATGGATGTATAGATATCCTTTCTCAAAACACCTTGACCAGGAATATTTAAAATAATATGTTATTTTATACTCTTATAATTTTCTCTTAATTATAATTTGTTGTAATTATTATCGGATAACATATCATTTAAGGATTTTCTATTTTAATATACTTAAATTTATTACTTAATTAATATATCACAATATAATAAGTATAAAAAAGGAAAACAAGCACATTTTATTTCGAACGAGATTTTATTGCAGAGCTAGTAATTTTCCATAAATTACAGAATTTTCCTTAGGACATACCCTCGACTCTCTCAATCTTCTACTTGCACATGCGGCCAATTATGGAACCTTAATCACATCCCTTCGATCAATTTGCTTAGAACTGATCGAGCCAGACCTTCGTCAATGGATATTCTTTATTGTCTTAATTATCTGCTCTGTCAATTAACACTCTCTGACGTTGATAAACTGCCTTTATCTTATGGAAAATTTCAGAGTATGTTTCCTAACTTCTGGTGAGCCCTTGGTTCTTTCACGATCCTTATTGCGACATTGTTTTCATAAAACAAAGTCATGAGATTCTTAACATTTAGAATTACCCTTAGCTCAATTATAAATTTGTGCATTATATATACATACAACTTTTGTTATGACATTATCTAGGGCGATCTACTTAGCTTTTGGTTGAATCAGCCATAACCTTCCATTTGGAACAATTCCAACTTGAGCTCCTTAACTCGATATCACTTATGAAGTTCAAGTCCAAATAGCTCTTCACAAGGAGTATGTTGTTACTACAAACATTTCTCTAGTATTTTTAAATACCCAGGAATGCTCTTAACTATTGTTTGTTGATCTTTATTCAGATTTGATATTTTATCAATGTGCCAGGTACATAAGCGAAATATGATATGGTTAACTATATAACATATGTGATAATTCTTATTGCCACTGCATAAGGAATCCATCTCGTATGCTCCATATTAAACATTTTAATGTGATGTCTATGTATATCATATGAGACTATCCCAATGTCCTTTTATACTCATTATAAAAGCCGTCATTTTCAAATCCAATATCAAGGATTATACATTAGGTACATCATTAACAATCATAAGTTTATTGTTTACTTATTATTTAATAAATATTTTAGTAACATTTATGTTCTTTCTTATAGACACACGTTTCCTCTGCATTTTAACTGAAAACCAAACTATTTGATTTCTCTATCAAAATACTTGTTAAACTCTAATGCTTATCGCATGCAATCGTTATATCCGCTTTTGGATCATACCTAAAACATACAAATCATGTTATCGCCCCCATTAACTACGAGATGTTTTGGCTTTCATGTACAACTAATCTCTTCAAAATCATTATTTAAAAGTTCTGTTTTAACATAAAAGTGTCAGAACTCAAAATCAAAATATGCAATAATTACGTTTAGAATTTGAATGGTTTTGAGTATGTTGACTAACAAAATCACATCACTAATTTCAACATTTGAAATTAATGAAGTTATTTCCTATTAACATCACTTTATCTAATTTTAATTTTCAACTACATTATCTTCTCTAAAATACACTTACAATTAATCGATTATATCCCTTCGGGCATAACTATCAAAATTGTATTTTGACTTTTTTTCTTAACATTAATCAGAAACTCATATATTTTTTAGTATATGAGAATTATCATTAGACATTCTAGTGTATTATGCATCCGTTTTGGGTTTGGTTAATTTTATTTCATCTTATGTAGTCAATTTCTATGTTAGTGTTTTTGGATCATATCTAAGTCCATTGTACTATCACTAATTTCTGAAAGAAATTCCTTCGATCATGAAGAGGTGTTTTTTGAAACACCAATTGTTTCTCAGTACGACGTTATAAGCATTCAGAAATATTTTATGAGTTGCGTTTTATATGTCTATAAACTGCTTTAATTTTAAGTTAAGAAACTTATGTTCATAACATAAATTAGATAACCACATATCTTATGATATTTAAGATCAAGATTTCTTATCAATTCATTTCTTATATAAATATGATCTCATAAATTATGCCTCAGATGAATTAAATTTAACCTATGCGCTTATTCTTAAGTACTCATCCTTAAAGAAAGAAGTTAACTTAACTTCACTCATCATCAATCATACTTTGTCCAACAAAGTAAAATTACTCCATATCGATACATCATTATGTATCATAGGAAGAATGACTTTTGAGATTGAATCGTATTCATGTTCAGGCACATTTGGAACTCTTTTACAATGCACTAACCTATTTGATCAAATCGAATTCCTTTGTTTCTTTCGCATGTAATGCTTTATACATCTGTTTTGTATTATATTGACTTAACATAGGTAGAGTACTTGTGTATCAAATACACATGTTTAATTCTATGATAATTCATCAGTAAAATTTAGGGAATTAAGTGAATATGTTATAGAATCATTAGACCTTTGACTGCATACATATATATGTATCAATCTGAAAATTTCACCAACTCTTTCTTCTCTCCTACTATATGGGTGCTTTTCCCTTAATCAGTTGAGATATAATTCAGTAGTACCATATGATTCATAATCATATATTAAAGAATTATTTCTCAAAGGTATGTCTTAGTCCATAATTCCAAAATAATTGTACAAAGTTTTAGATACTTCTATATTTTCTATAATTAATGCATCATTTTTGTTATGAAAACAAATAACATAAATTTATCTTATAATGAATATTCATAATCTTCATATAAAAATAAAACTATATCAATTTTTAGTCAATACTGAAAAACCGTTGTTATTTCATGAATAACACTTGGTGTATTTGTACAAAGACATTCTTTCATAATTTGATACATTCACTAATACGTGTCAAACAGAATGCGCTCATTATTTTCGTCATTATAATAAGAGCTCATGAAATACATGGTTCCATTCAGTCACTTATCATGGGGTTTTATTTCATCCACTGCAACTAGTTTGCAATCGAGAGTTTCAAATCAAATATATTTAACTCGTGAAAATAACTCTTATCATAATTTGATACATTCACTAATACGTGTCAAACAGAATGCGCTCATTGTTTTCGTCATTATAATAAGAGCTCATGAAATACAAAGTTCCATTCAGTCACTTATCATGGGGTTTTATTTCATCCACTGCAACTAGTTTGTAGTCGAGAGTTTCAAATCAAATATCTTTAACTCGTGAAAATAATTCTTATAGAAAACAAATTTCTATATAAATTTATATTTGGAATAGAAATCAAATTTCCTATTCCATGTTAAGTAGCTACTAGTATTTTATACAATTCTCGATTCTAATGTCTCTTCATCTGAATTATGCTAAAGTTACATCCACCCTCGTACATTCGCTTTCCTTTCCAACTGGTTGAACCATTCAAAGGAAATTCTCATGATAGGATTGCACTGAACTCTTTACAAAAGTGCATTTAGTTATCCTCAACATTTAAGGACATCGAATGAGTTGCACATTAAGTAAACTGATCAGACTGACATTTCAGTTATCATATACAACTCCATACCTATGGATTTTATCCTAATTTCATTCTTAACCATGATTTTTGTAAAAACCTGATATTGAGAATTAATTAATTAAATTTAATAATAATAATTTAATTGTTTAAAGCTGAATTTTAAGAATTAATTAAGGATAATTTTAGAATTTATTATAAAGATTGGGATTTAATGATAAAGTATTTAGTAGTGAAATTAAATTATTTTAGGAACAAGTATTCGTTTGAAAGATTATGGAATGAATTATGTTGGGATTAAATATTTTGGAATTATAAAGTTATTAGTAAATAATGAATATGAATATATTAGAGCAATATTAATATTTTGAGTTTTAAATAATTTTAAATATATTGAAATTGATTGAATATTTTATGAAGTTTAATATTAATTGTAAATGAGATTAGACATATATTTCAAAAAAGATTTTGGAATTTATTTAAAAAATAAGATTGAATATGAATTTTGAAGGAAAATAAAAATGTAATTAGCAGATACTCAAGCCTAAATTCAAGTTTCCAAGCCCAAACTCCATCATCCTAATATCCAGATTCTTCTATTTCTAAACATTTCCATTCATTCTATAGATACTAGTTTACGTATACTTCTTCCTTATCAATTTTTAACTCCTTACTTCCTGAAATAAAAACATGAATCCCCCTTTCCTTTAGAAATCAAATTAAAATCAAACAAATCACTATAAATTCCCAAATTTGAATATGTGAATTTCAACACCAATCTACACCTATTCCTATGAAGAAGTCAAGGTTTGATCATGATTTGGAGTTCAAGAGGGAAGATGAAGAAGAAGCTTATAGGTGAGTGATCTAACTCACAAATCTATGTATATTAATATAAACATATATGGGATATCTTTTGTGTGCATCAAATTGGAGGAGTAGACAACAAGGGGATGGAGGAAACTAAGCCAGGATTCGATCGAGAAGATCGAATTAGGGTCATCGGTAACATACACTGGCCGACCATATAGCGATCGACTAGTACCTATTGATCGGTGGTGCACCCAGTGCACCATATTATGTAGATTTTAAAAAAATATTAAAAATAAAATAAATAAGATTATATATATATTCATGTAAATATTGTATTTAATTCTATAAAATTTATGAGAGGATTTCTAAATATGGTTAAGTGATTCTTAATATGTGTATTTAAAGATTTTGATATTAAAGTGAAGATTTTATATAATAATCTATTATTTGAAATGAAAAGAGATATATTTTGAAGTTTATAAATTTATTTATAAATCATATTCAATTATAGAAAAATATAAAATGATTTTTAAAAGGTGGGTTTGAAGGTTTTTAATAAGTAATGAGAGTTAGAAGTGTTTTATGAGTATTCAAATCTGTATTTTGTTATTATATGAACAAAATGAAAGTAAAATTTACTATATAAATGTTTTAAAGATTTGTTCTGTTTAGAATATACAAATTGATTAAGAATTTTTGTTATATATTTCTTATTTCTCTCTTTTATGTTGATTTTGGATACAGTGAATGATTCACCTTTAAATATTATTTGATCAATTGCTTTTTGATGTGATTTTATATGGCGATGACATTCTTCTACATGGTTCCGTGTTATTTAATTATGTGTGATGATATGAATAAACAGAGTTATAATACCGTCTAGTATAACACTTCCGGTGATATTTCTTTGGTTATCCTTTGGATTTGTTATATATAATAATATAGTGGAGATTCTAGATTGTGAATTTTTTGAGTAAATAGATTAGTAACACCATATAGTATTGGACATTTAGTAATACTTTTTTGGTTACTTCTATGACTCACGATATAGAGTATTGCGGAGATTGAGTGTAGTTTATGAGCAGTGAATAAATGATTGATTGTCACCCGATTGTATGGGACGTCGTTGTGATATTTATTCGGTTATTCATTATAAGCAGATGATATTCATGTGACAGGAATAGTGATATTGAAGTAATACTTACATGCGGTAATGCTCATAGGTGTGAGCAAGGTCAGTGCTTATATTTATTGATACTATGTGTCGTCTATCATGATGTACTCCTATTATTGAAGAGGACTAGATGGCTAGCATCCATATTAGCGGCCTGATCATGGGGTCGTGCCTCAGATCTATGCACCTTAATGAGTATTACTAGGTTAGGTGACTCATAGGTTAGGTGCCCTTCAACACCTGTGTCACTTAAGGCCAGAGATTTGTTACCTATGCGGGCACTTGCAGGGTCGTGACTAAGGTTTTACATAGACGAGCAACAAGTGGATATGTGTCACAATGGCCGTTGAGGTAACTAAGACTGTAGAGTCAAGTTAGTGATACATGTGTGTGAATCTAGAGTGGGCAGATAGCTATTAGTCTCCCGTTTGGTTCTTATGGAATGGTATATTAGCATATACTATTGATACCCCTCACCTGAGTATATATAGGTTCGGCGACCCACATGTTGAGATATGACTCCATTAGGGACCTTGTGCTTATCATATATTTAATTCCCATCACCATTTATTTCTATACGAGGAGATGAGGTTAAACCTCTAATAGGTTTCCAAAGTATAGTAGATTCTCAAATTATTCATTATATTTGATTTTACAAATAGGTAACCTATTTTATATTGATTGATGGTAGTATATTGTTTGTGATTGGAGGATATACTTGGGCATTGATGTGTGCTAGCCTAACTATAGTTGATGATATCTCAAGTATTGATGATTTCTGGATTTTGATGATGACTCTTGATATGGTTGATTCTGCCATTTGATATTGTTTTTATGATTTATTGTTTGACTTCTGTAACGATCAGCCTTTTCGACCTCTAAATGTCGACACTAGTACATCCACGGTATTCACATGTCGAGCACCCAAATACCAAAAAGATAGATTGTTAGGGTAAATGAAAAATAGGAACAAGGAAGAAAGAACAAAAATCAGAATCTCACAGCGGAACGATAACATATAATATCAAAAGACAATACTATCAATCTAAGATACATAACATTTCAGAGTTACAATCCTAACTACCAGCATCAGCCTAGACAGTTATAACAGTCTATCCTCACAAATGCTGATATATACATAATAGTAGCGTAGTGGAAATAAAATACTACAGTAGGCAAATGGAAGCATCCAGCTTGTTATCAAGTAATCTTGCTAACATCCCAAAGTTAAGTTGTTGACAAGAAAGGTTGTTAACACCTCAAAGGAAAGTGTTGAAAGTAATCAATCTCTTCAAAACCCCTTTTGAATGAGTTGATTTGGGCCAAACATCTTTAAAAGGGAGCTTCATGGAAATCTTAATTATAGATAAGAAGATCCATCAACTCATTCAAACAAAAATTAAAAAGAGAACAACTTATTCATGACCCCTTTCGATTGGGTCGAAAGGTTCATTCATTTCCCCTTTCGAATGAGTCGAAAGGACCATTCTGTCTTTTAAAGGTGGATTCACTTTCACTTTCAAAAGTATAGTTTTTGCTGTCATGGGAAGTATTCCTTCAAAAGGGTTATATGTGCTGAAATATCCAAGCCCCTATCAAAGATATCCAACCAACAAACATAACTCAATATTCATGCATCGAGTCCCTTTCGAAACGCCTCTTCGATCAGGTCAAAAGAGTGTTTACTCTTTCAAAGTGGGCTCAATGTACAATATACAAGTTCTATATTCAATATGCAATGGAATAACATCTCAGACAATATAAGTTCCATGAACTTATTAATATCGAAACATTATCATTATCTTAATTTATCATTTGATATAATGAAACATGATGATGATATGATTCGAATACACATTTTCTAAGTTGATCCCATTGCATCGCATAAGTTAAATAGGAGTTAAGAAAATAAGTAAGCATCATATGCAATTGGTCATTAGTCAAGCTAATGGCCAAAATGATCTTTCTCATATTCAAAATCTATATTGAATCCATGCGCTTCCTCTTTTTGCATCTATCCAAATTGAGTTACAAGTAAGAGAGGTTTTCCCCCAAATTGATTTAGGATTACAAAGATTTGGTTTTCTATGAAATGAGAGAGAGAATTTAGAATTCCAAAATTCGGTCCCCCAACTCGGACCCCTAGGGTCGTATTTATAGATGCAGGTTGACCACTTTCCACCTTCATCCTTTCGATGCGGCCGAAAGGACTTCCTCCAACCTCTCACGCACATCCTTTCAATGTGGTCGAAAGGCCTTCCTCCTATCCTTTCTTATTTGTTCTTTTGCCTTCACCCTTTTGAATCAGACCTTTCGACCTAGTCGAAAGGATTACCTTGAAGACATTTCATTGCTGCTAAAGTTTGGGCTCCCCTCTACTTTGCTTTTAAATAGAACTTGATTGCTTTCGACTCCATCAAAAGGGTTAGGTGTGCTCTCTACTTTGTGTTGCTATGCTATTGCAAGTAAGAGAAGAGGTGAGCTTCGCATGGTTTCGAAAGGATGAAAGGTCACTTGGCTTTCATGTGGAGTTTCCATTATGCTTTCGAAAGGTTCCAACCGTTTGGAAAGGCATGTTCTTTCTTTCGAAAGGTGCGCACTAGAAATGTGTCTTCAAGTAGTAGGTTGACAATGACGAAACCCACTATCTTGAGGGAATTGGTTCTTGTGTATGAGTCTGTTGTCCAACACCTTCAAAAGTTATTTCAAACCTATACTAGGCTTTCTCATATATGTGGATTCAACTTCGTCGAAAGGTATAGATGAGGCGGAATGGTAACTTTGCTTTCTTTTCTACCCTTTCGAAAGCTCTTTTTTTGCTTGGCATTTGTAAGTGCACCAGGCTCTTGCGACTCCATCCTAAATCTTTCGAAAGCTATATCAATACCTTCGAAACACTGCTTTTGAACTTTGGTGAAACACATGTCTTCAATTCTTATGGAGCCTAGCACTTTTTATGAGCCTTCTTTCATACCTTTATTCTTAAGTGAATTTTATGGTTAACACAACTCGTCTCCTGAAGCTCCAAAGAATATCAACAAAACCCCACCTTTCTTAAATAGCTTTAAAGAGCACTCGTGGAATTACGGGAAAGATAAAACCATGAGTCAGACATAGGTCTGGTATGAGAAACTCAAAATAAATATGACCATATATAACATTATCTTTTCAGACCACCCAAATCATTAAAATGATTTTTCCCTCGAAAGAATCAAACCATCTGATAAGTACATAAGATGACATAATAGATAGTGTCTAGGATGTAGAATATAAATTAGAAAATAGATGTGTTGCTTGCATCTCACAACACTACAATATTAGAAGTACAACTAAACTGCTAAAGTACGTTCGCATGATGGTAATATTGAAGACGCCCTCAGTGCATCGTGGCAGATCTCCTGACAAGTTCAGAAACTACCCTCTAAAACCATACATATCTCCAGATAAAATATGTAATAATGGAAACATGGTGGTCCACACCCGAACACATAATACTGAATACCATCAATACCCAGCTCCAACCAGTCGAAAGCATCTCTAGATATATGGAGTTGATGTACCCTTTTAGGTTTGCCAAACCCTTTGGATAGGCCCATACTCAATTTTCTATCATCACCGATGGTGAAGTCACGTTCAACATCTCAACACATGAGTCTTTATCACTTGAACATACCTCGAACATCTCCATGGGTTCCAGCATCTCGAATAGTTCATGAATCTCACCATGGATCCCAACATAAGTCATCCAACAAATGCTAATGCAGACCTATCCCTTGGACTTAACCTTAGGATAGACAGTTCAACTCTATATTATTAGTTTTAAATGTTAACGTTGACCTTTCCCTTGGACTTAACCTTAGGATAGACAGTTCAACTCTATAAAACTCCGCTCCACAATCACTTTCAAAACATTGAACTCGTATATCGGTTTTGAAGTGGTTTTCAGTAAGTAATACACTTATCTGATCAGGACCCTTCAAAACTAAATCGGTGAATTTTCAGTTAATTCAATTCCGATTCTTTTAGAAGTAAGCGAATGATATAAAGGAGTCCTCCCTGGGGAATCTCGTATATATACGTTCTTAAAGCAAGAGATGTTTGATACTAGTGAGTCCTCCCTAGGGGATCCCAAACCATATGAAGCCATGAAGCTTTTATATACTTCCTTGGTTAATTTTGGTCAAATTCGATGATAATGAAAATAATAGCATATGGAAACCAAGTTTCGTATACTCATCACGTTTTCGACCTTCTCAACTTATACTATCCCTCAGTCAAGGGTGAACCCGGTAGGTTAGAGCATTGTTTGCTTCTAAACCTTATTCGAACATCATCCTTAACTCTTACATATTGAATAAATCTACTTTGGTTACTTTTAGAACTAAATATAGGATTAAATACTTTCCATAAACAAGTAAACTCACAAAGCACGATTAAGTCACATAAAAAACTTCGAATCCCCTTTTATATTTAATTAATTAAAACTCCTTTGTAAATACTTGTCTATATATTTAAAATACCTTTACAAATGATATATACATGTATAATACTATTTCACTATTCATTTCCACTTTTTAGTATTTACAAATGTATGCATATTCTTGTTCCAGACATATAAGAATATTCACAAATCTCTTAACAAGATTTCACATTTTAAGAAGAATATTTAAATGGGTTAAAAACAAATGTTATTATAACATTTTTACTATAAATCAATACCATTTTATACTTAACATTATCTTTAAAACATTCTTTTCAAAGATTGTAGTGACCCGGAAATTCGAACACTTCATCTTCGAATATCGAAAAGTTTTGAAATATGATAAAGTGTTATAAAATATGATTTTATAACCATGTTAGACATAATTTACTTGATGAATTATGATAAGAAACTTGTTTTTGAAATTTTTTTACAAAAATATATTCTTCGAAGAAAAATCGATAATGTGACCAAAAATCGGTTTATCGATAAACAGCTTTTCGATCGATATAAGTTGATCAAACTCTTTTGCACTTGTGTAATGATCAAATGAACACATTAGAAACTAATTAACACACACACCTTTTCATAAAGCTTGGAATGTTCTAGAAGCTTCCATATGGATAAGAGATATCATGAGTAGGGTATAATGGTAGTTAGCATAAAGGAGAAGTGACTTAAAGGAGAAGTGATGGGAGGTGAAACTTCCATGGCATGGTGGGGTGGGGGAGGGAGGTGAATGCATGATTAAAGAGCACCATTCTTGTGTCTATATAAGGAGGGGCATGCCCTTAGTATTCATTCACAAATTCACAAAGCTTGAGTTGAAAAATCAATGGCTTCTTCATCTTCTTCATTTCTTACATTTTAAATAAAATTCTTGCAAATCAACTCCAAATCACTTCAAACTTTGCCACAAGGCTTAGCAAAATATTATAACACCTTCCACCAAGCCAAAAATTAAAGAAGAAAAGCCACACTCACCCTACACCTAGAGGCTATGAGCTATTTTGGAGGTTTAGAGGCAAAAGCAAGGTGATAGCAAAGAGAAGAAATGAAGGAAAGGAGGTTGCTAGCTTGGGTTTGGACTTGGGTTCTTGAGTCTTAGTTGTTTGAGAGGTTAAAGGTGAGCTATCACCTCACTTTGAATGAAAATATAACAAATATATGTTTATGTTGATAGTGTTTAAGTTGTTTGAATTGTTGTTAACTTATGTTAAAACATTGGTTTGAATTCTTACTTTAAAAGTAAGTGACATATGTGATCCATGTATATGGACTTGAATAGACTTGGAATGGACTTGTATGAGTTGTGACAAGACCTTGAACACAGCACATAGGTTATAGATGGACTTTGGTTTAGATTAGACTCCGATTTGGAAGTGCACTTATAACGATAATTGCTATAGATGCAGTTGTAAATTGCCTTGTTTTTGGCGATTGCTGTGGAACTTTGTATAGAGAGTCTTAGGGGTTTCTTGCCATATTTATAATGTCTTATATATATGTTTGTTGCTGTTAAAAGCTTAAATAGTAAAAAGTTAGATAACATCTCGAAAAGTGGCCAAAACTTCACTTGTGCAAAACTGCAACGTTTAGCCTTGATTTTTGGACTTAGAAGGTTTGAAATGATATTTAAATTTAAGTATTTTTTCATTCTTTTTACAAGTGTTTACTAACTATTGTTAGAATATTTCAAAAGTGGTTTGAGATATTTATGAATTTTTAAGAATTAGTTGTGAATTTTTAAAGAAGAGATATTTTATTGAAAACATGTCGTTATCAAGTTTTTAAGGGATATTGTAAACTTGTTATTTTCAAGTAATGTTTTGAGTAATGTTTTAAAACCTATTATAAGTACTTTCAAGTATTTTAAAAGTATAAACAAAAGATATAGAAAGGATTTAGAATTACTAAATGGCCAAATGGTTGATTATTTAATTACTTGTTTGAAAAATAGTTAACTATGCTTAACACTAAAAGCCGATGAAGTAAGGCTTATTTATTTATGAGAATTAAGATTGATGGTGAGTAGGGACGGAGAAATAGAGTTCTAACCTACCAGGCTTCCCTCTTGGCTGAGGAATAGTAAGTCGGAAAATGTCGAAAATGTGTTAATCATGTTGATTTCTTATTGTTTATGAAAATCATTAATACTATATACTTAACACTAAAAGCCGACGAGGTAGGTTTATCTATTTGTGAGATTCAAAGATGAAATGTCTAGGCAAGACTTGATGAAACCAATGCTCAAACTTACCTGGCTTCACTCTTGAGCGAGGAATAGTTAAGTTGGAATGTCAGAAACGAGTTAAGCGTATGAGTCGTGATTTGTATAAGCAATTGTTTTGGCTAGATAATTGATTAGTCGATTATCGAACTTGACCAAATTTGACTTAAGAAGTCATCGAAAGGCTTCACGATTTCATATCAATGAGAACCCCCGGGGAGGAGCATTGTTATGAAACATCTCTAGCTTTTGCTTACTTTTTAAAGAACCGGAATTGAATTAGTCAGAAATTCATCGAATTAGTTTTGAAGAGACCAGGATCGGTAAGTGTTTTACTTATCGAATACCACTTCAAAACTAGTATACAAGCTCTATGTTTTGGAAGTTATTGTGAAGGGAAGTATTATAGAGTTGAACTGTCAATCCTAAGGTTAAAGTCCAAGGAAGAGGTTAGCGTTAATAGTTCAAACGATGCTATCGTGTGGGATTGTCTATCTTTAGGAGTATTTCAGGAGAGAGGACAAGTTAGCATTCGTCGAAAGACTTATGCGGGGAACCTATGTAGAGGTTCAAGATGCTCGAATCCTTATAGTGATTCGTGATCGGTTCAAGAAGTGGGAATCCATTTGCAGATTCGTGTTCAATTCGAGTGATGAAGACTCGAGTGAGAGAAGACGAACGTAGCCTCAACATCGGATATGACTAAAACCAGAGATAGGATGCATAACTAAAGGGAACGTAGCATTTTAGCAATCCCAAGGATGCATGCAATTCCATCTAGTATGACTTACGAACATGCTTGCAGAAGCGATGCATTCAGAACCATGATTGTCTGGGCGTAGGTCACCTACGCATTTCCTAATGTACATTACCTAGAGATGTACATTACTCGAAAGGATATCTCTGATCCTTGTGCAGGAGTTCGGATTCGGCTAGACCCAAGGAGATCTCTATGGAAAATCCACTATGTGAATGTGCCTTGGCGATATTGATTGTATACCTATTATTGTTGCGATGTTCATAGAGCAACTATTTGATATGATTTATGTGCTATACTCTAGACATTATCTATCATATCACTATATGTTAAACTTAATGAATGGTTGGTTTCTTTGAGGGGAAAACTGTTATGGGAATCCGTACGGTCCCAACGATTACTATTACTTGTTACATATTTCTTGAATTTCTCATGTTAGTATGCCAGACTGATCCGGGTGTTATTTTCTTATAATGCTTGGGTCAGCCCCATGTAGGGTTGTTATGGTAATGGTTACCGTTACCATTTTGTAAATACCGTTACCGTACCGTTTTTAGTGGCAAACTAAAATTGTTTACCGTTACCGTTATCGATTGACTGGTATACCGTTGACTGGTATAACGATAAACTGGTAACCGTTACACTAGTAATGGTAAATTATCGTTTGTCTAGAAAAATAATAAGTTGATATGTTTTTACACCGAATGATGATTCATTATATATCTCACTGGGTCGCTTAATAAAGGACATAGAAAAGAAGTGTATTTATCATCATTTGAGTTGAATTACTGAAATAAATTGAACTGTTTTCTTGCTTCTAAATGTCCATAATACAACATCTTACATGAATATAAATGTATTATGAATGGACTGGTAAATTACATTACCGCTGGTTTAAAAAAAATATTACCGATGTTTTACCCTAAAAAATGGTAAATTTACCATTACCGTACCAATTATGCTGGTGTACCGGCTTTACTTTAAAATGGTTACCGATTGACTGGTAATGGTAAATTTACCATTACCATAACAGCCCTAGCCCCATGTATGTTTCCATATTTAGCTTTGGATGCTTGGAGCTTATGGAGAAGAACTGGATGATTATCCTCATTTGTATTCTTATTTCCGCTGCATTTCTTCATTGTATACATCAACATTGTGAGGACAGGCAGTTATAACTGTCCAGTTTGATGATAGTACTTATGTTTTAGTAACTCTGATATTTCTATATTCAGAGTAACCCTTTGTATCATTCCTTTGATATTATATATTATCATTCCGTTGTGAGATCCTAATGTTGTGTTCTTTTCTTGTTATATTCCTTTTCTTTTACCTTAACTTTCTATCTCTCCGGCACTTGGGTGCTCGACACAAAAATATCATGAATGTATTACTGTCGACATTCGAAGGTTGAAAAGTTGGATTATTACAAAGACCAAATTACATTCACACTTAGTTAACAAAGTAGTGTACTTTTAATTAACTTCTCGAAAACCATTCATTATAAGTTACGGTTATAACAAAACCACTTTTATCCTTTTATAAATAAATTAACTTACATTTTAAAAATTATATATATAAATACTTTAAAATTACTTGTAAATAGGTTTTGAATATCAATATAAAATATTACTTAAAAATAACTAATTTAGAAATTTAACAAAAATCAACAAAAAACATGTTTTACATTTAAAAACCCTTAACTTTAAAAATTCACAAATAATTATTAAAAACATATTCCAATTTAAAATCACTTTTAAAATACTCTAATTAATGTTACTAAACAACCCTAAAAAGATCTTGGAAAAATACTTAATTTAAATAACACTTTTAACCATAAAAACAATTTAAACAAGTTTAAACTCAAAGGGATTCAAAGTGCTTTCATAGCGACTGTCACTGTATGTACCATTACATATCCATTCCAATTTCAATATACAATACAAAAAACCATATGTACACAATGTCAAGGCCACTTCACATGTTATATAAGATCATAGAAGTGATGATATACATAATAGAGTTGTCATTTGCTTTCAAAAGCAAGTAAGGTCCAAAGTTATAATTTTATTAGTTCAGTACTTAACTTTATATTTACACAGCATATATAACACAATATAAGCATTTCAATGGTGAGTTAACTCAGCCCACAACCAAGCTAACAAAAGAACAAACCACTAAGAACAACATGAAAACTTCCTACCATCACTAAATATGCAAAATCTTCCGCATTTCTTTCCATTTTGCACTGGACCTCCTCCCTCCTTCATCAAATGCTTACAACCCAAGAATGTTTAGGGGTGTGTACTTCTTTTCTTCAATCTTCAACTCGATATTCTTTCCTATGTTGCCTTATACCTCTAGTCAAAGTTTGGCGAAGTTTGGACTTGATTTTCTTTTATTTTCTTTGATTTGAAAATGTTAAAGAGAAGAGAGAAGGAGAAGAAGATTTCTATGTAACTAAATTAGAAACCCAAGTTAGTGAACCAATAAAGGGATTAAATAAGCTTTAACAAGAGATCATAACCATTTCCTAAATCTTCTTGGCCAGCCAAGATCCCATCCCCATATGTGATCGCCTTTACACATCATTACTTCACCCTTAAGGCTTCCTGAATACCCCTCTTTATAAATATTTTCTATGACATCATTGCTTACATCACCTTACCCCACTACTTATAATTGGTGAATAATATTAATTTCTAATTAATTACACATTATTATATTAGGAAAGTGCAACAAATTTGATAACTTTTACCGAGTAAAAAGCTGTTTATCGATAAAATGATTTTTGGTCACATTATCGATATTTCTTCAACGATCTATTTTTGCAAACACTTTCAAAAACAAGTTTACCATCATTAGTTATTAATTAAAAAGGGATTAATAAGGTTATAAAATCCATTTAATCACCTTAAATCCAAGATTTAAATATTTAAATAATTTAGATATTTAAATATGAAGTGTTCAAAATTCCGGGTCGTTACAACTTAATTTTATATAGGCGATGACATCTTTATGCTTGGTTTCGTGGTTATTGCTATTTGGTTATACTACTATTGTGTATAATGTCATTATTATACTATGCATATTCTACATCTATATATGTGTTGACCCCTGCATTTAGACATAGTCTTACCCATGTGTTATTTAGGTTATACTTAGGTCAGTCATA
Source organism: Allium fistulosum (assembly GCA_030737815.1). Taxonomy (NCBI): domain Eukaryota; kingdom Viridiplantae; phylum Streptophyta; class Magnoliopsida; order Asparagales; family Amaryllidaceae; genus Allium; species Allium fistulosum. The sequence continues at coordinate 387,187,029 of CM060907.1, read as the reverse complement.
GACATTTCAAGTTCAGGGACGAAGAGATCTGCTTGTGTTTTGTGGGCATAGTTGAGACTTGATATTTAGGATTTGTGGTATATTATTTGTGTGATATAGTTTTATTATATGCATACCATTGTATTGTATATATTATAGGCATTATTTGAGATAGTGGACATTTAATATATTTTGTATTCACATTGTCTCTTGTAAATATATTTCATAATATACTTTATTGCTGCATAAATCGCACTGTGTTCTCTATATTATTTATTATATGTTGTGTATCGTTCTATCATGGAGACGTACATGTTTATTGCTTTCTGCCGATACTATGTACAATAGGTAAGATAAGTTTTTGATTTCGAAATACGTACTAGTGTTAGCCCAAGAGAATATTCACGTGTGCACCCTATATAGCCTCATTCTCCATATTATCCGATAATATTACTTAGTAATACTCTTGGATGGTAAGGGTGTAGAGATGGAGTGTTTCAAGTTTGCTCGATAAATCAAAAGAGATTATTCACTCATACCCACCATTTCGTGATTACCTAAGTATAATAATGTGCATACCTTAAGTTTACTCAACAATTACATGCATGTATCTTACCTCATCGAATAATATATTGACAGCACTACACATACCATCCCTAGCTTGAGTTTGCTCAACAACTAAAGAGTATGTAAGTTATCTATTGATATATAAATAGTAAATGACAACTCTTTATTTGACATTCATAATCTTTGTTATATTTTGAGTGATATCAACTTGAGAGATAATGTATTTCTTATGAAATACCTTCGTGATTCATGTGCCGGACATATGTGAAATCATGGTATATGCACCATAATATGTATTTACTCCAAAAACCTATTTTGGGTTTATTTCAGTTCCACTTTCATTATATTTATACATACATTGTTATATAGGTTTAATTGATTTATAACTGTTATAATTTAATTAACTTATATAATATATTCATTTATCTTTATTAACTAAATCATATTTATTTAATTTTGATTCCTATTAATTAAATCAAATTTAATTAATTTTCGATTTTATTTAATTAACCAATTTAATTATATTTTATTAATATTTAGAAATTTTATACTGTTCATCTTAAACTTTTTAAGATAAACAACTCACTATAACATTTATAGTTTGTTTATACATACATATCAGTATATGCATATATATATCAATTAATTAACATTTAATTAATATATTTATTAGATAAATTCTTTTATTTAATTAATCAATCCAATTAAAATTTTAAATTAAAGCAAAAATTTAACATTATTCATCTTAAACAAATTTAAGATAAATATATGATTATAACAATTATAGTTACATATATATATATATATGTGTGTGTGTGTGTGTGTCACTACATGTGTATATCTTTACATCAATTAACAATTAATTAACTAATTTATCGAGCAATTAAACATTTTTAATAAATTTGAAAATTTTATTTTAATTTACTTTAATAATTAAAGATAAATATATAAACATATATCATTATATATATTTATTTTAATTGATTAACCTTTAATTAATTAATTATTTAATAATATTAAGTAAACATTGAATAAGTTTTGAAAATATTAACTTTATTTTCAAAACCATTTTAATAAATACTTTATAACTTTTATAAAATTTCATTTTATATTTTAAAATTTCAAACTGAATTTTGAAAATTAACCTAAGGCCCAAATTAATTTGGGCCTTTACAATTGGGCTAACATTTTGGACTTGTTATCTGGGTTTTCAACCCAACAAGATCTAACAGGAGACATAACAGTCTGGTGTTATTGGAATGGTTTGGAACTTAACGAGAAAGGCTAAGGCAAGGAGTTAACGAGAGCCAAGTTATATTACTACGACAATGACTGGGATCAACTAAACCAAGAGATCAGCATTCTTTTAGTCCAATTAGCAGTTGAGCGCGAACAGCTAGTAAATTTTCATCAACACGAAACAATGATGACAAAAGACTATGGTAACATATCTAATTCCAAACTCCAAAAAATCCAAAGCGCTTGGATTATTAGCGACCCATACCTCTCCTCGAATCTTCAAATGAAGTAACTGAGGATGTAATGAAAAGAGGCCAAGGCATTAGCTCGCAAACGAGCCAAGTTTATGGGTCGCGGCGACCCATAGACCGTTGGTCGCCAGCAACCCATGGTTATGCCTCGGTTTGCAAGCCAACCCCTCCGAGTCATTCCCTACCTACCTGCAAGCAGTTGATGAAGTAGCCCGGCCCAGAAGCTCTCCGATCCATATAAATACCATTTTACCTGCAACATAAATGGGATCTTCTCCGGACTGGTTGCTGAAGCTCTGCTGGAATTATTCTTCACTCTCTACCTCCCTCACAGCAATCTCCATAGGAATTCACTGTGATTTTCCAGTGGATTCCAATTCTGGGGATTCAATCTAGCTAAAGATAATCAAAGCCTTATAATCAAACATCTCTTGTAACAACAATCAGTCTTTAATAAAACTATAAAGTGGATTTAGGCTTTATTAACAGCCGGACCACTATAAAAATTCTCTGTCTACTTTCCTTTACTGTTCTTTTTCAATTCGTGATCTGTGATATTGCTTTATCAGAACAATGCTGGTGCTTTCAAACTCTAACCAGGATGTTGATCCATTTTTTGGATTAACATTTTGGTGCTTTCACTGAGAATTGAACTCAAGGTCCAGATCTAGCTATCTACTTTGGATCCCATAGGTCCAGAAGTTAGATCCCCAATCTTTACTTGAAGAACTCGCTGTTTTAGGATCAATGGCTCTTGGAAGAAGAAGAACTGCCTCTCGGAGATCCATAGGGGCAGTAATAGCTGGAGAAGGTGTTAGTCTCCAACAAGCTGATGTAAACGGTGCTAATTAGGAAACCAGGCACCAGCATCCTCCAGTCAACATGAAGTCGTCACTAGGGACGAGCTGAATAAGATGGCTGAGGAGATCAACCAGAGAACGGAAAATAGCCAAAAGGCTCTAATGGATAAGCTCAACGCTCTGTTGATCCAACAATAAAACCTCGCTCCAAGGACTGTGCCTGAACCAGTGACTGCTGTAGAATAAGAGAATTCCTCTGTTTTCAGGCTGCATAGAAGGAACGGAAAGCAGCCACAAAGAAGGGTGACAACAGGATGTAACCTGGAGGAGAATGAGAATACTCCACCTAGCGTAAGGCAAACGATCTTGAATTTGAATCAAGGGGCCAAAACCCCGCAGGAAGATATAACTGTGAATCTCTCCGATTCAGAAGATGGAGAGCAAGGCAATCAGATGGAAGAGAACGTCAATGCGTTCGAAGACGCTAGAAACGTCCAAACTGCCCCAGTCAGGCCAACTACAGGCCAACGGGGTCCCACGGGAGTGGCCCTCCTGGAGACAGGAGGGCCTAGGTTTCAACCCACGTGTCAAGACCATTTGCAGAACCAAACGCTTGGCACAGTGACTAATTGCGCCCCTAGGACTACCGGACATCAGAGGCATACATATCAAACATGGTCAAATGGCTGATGGATGAGAGTAGAAATAGAAAGGATGATGAATGGGGATCTGCCTCGAGTCGGACCCCTTTTACTGACGAAATCTTGAATGAAAGATACCTAGACAAATTCACTATGCCAACTATCCCCTCCTATGACAGAACAAAGGACCGAAAACCCCATTTGTACAAGTATAGCTAGTATATGGATGGAACCAATGCCCTAGAGGTCGTTCGCTGTCGATGTTTTCCTATTTTTCTAAAAGGAGTCGCATCTATGTGGTTCACCAGACTCCTCCCAAGATCTATTTCTACCTTTGACCAACTTGAAACGAAATTTCTTGACCAGTTCAGGCTCTTTACCGTGCAACCAAAGGACATAATGTCCCTATCCGCATTGGTCCAAGGGTGCAACGAGTCATTGAAATCATTCATGAATAGGTTTAACACCGCGGTGACGGAAGTAAGCAATCCCAATGAGGATATGGGTTTTATGGCGTTAGTCCGCACTGTTCATTTGGAAACGTAGTTCGGAAAATGGATTAAGATGAAGCAACTTACCAACAGGAAAGACTTCAATCATAAAGTAAGCCAGTACTTGAAATTGGAGAAAGCACGAGAGCTGGAAAGAAAGTCTGCCGGTATACAACAGATGAACACCGGACAAAATGACATGGCGACAAATCAAAACACACGCGATCCTGGACGTACTCAAGGAGTTGCGGGGAAGAGTGGGAATCAGAAGAGAAGAAACCAAAACTCCGAGAAAAGAAATAACGGTGGCAGCAACAAAAGATTTAGAGAGTTTAGACAAGAAGACTATACCCCTCTAAATGATACTCTAGAGACTATTTATCTTGCAACATAAGAGACTGAATAATATAAGAAACCTCTTAGAAAAGAGGCAACAGAACAACAAAAGCGCTCAGGGAAATTCTACCGCTTCCCCGAGACACATGACCACAATACAAACGAATGCCGCCACCTTAAGGACCTCACCGAATGGTTGATCCGAGACAACAAGCTTCAACAATACGTGAAAAAGCCATAAAAACCTAATCAGCCTGTGGCGCCTCAACCTCCTAGAGAACAAAGAAATCAAGCGGAAACTAATGAAGAAGGGTCGAAACGAACCGACCAGAGGCTTATTATTGGAACAATATATAGGGACCATATCCCGCGCAAAGAAGTTGGGAGGAGATGGAGCGATATGCGAGTTCGTTAAAGCATGCCCTGAAGGAATCATATTTAGCAATAGATGATGAGACTCCGGTCAAGTTGCAAAAGATTTTGAACGATGACATAGTGTTCGGCAATCGGGACACCAAAGGGATTGAAGCTCCAACTCTTGATCCAATGGTGGTGACAGTAGGAATCGGGCCCCCCGTAGTCCGACAAGTGCTGGTTGATAGTGGTAGTTCAGTTAACATACTTTTCAAATGTACTTTCGATCAAATGAAGATTGGCATGAAAAACAAATCCGCATGCCAAACAAAGATTCAAGGGTTTACCGGTGAACCCAAACAACCGTTGGGAACAATTGACCTACCTGTGGAGCTTGGAGAAGGTGAGCGAAGAGTCACCCTCATTCAGACTTTTGTGATCATGGATGAAGTGTCAGCATACAATGCATTCTTGGAACGGCCCGCATTAGCCAACCTCAGAATAGCATTGGCCCAATGGTGCCTTACAATGAAGTTCCCTACCAAGCACGGAGTCAGAATTGTGAAAGGAAACTAAAGCGTTGCCCAGGAATGCTACATCGCGAAATTGCGCGAGTCAAGAAGAAAGGAAAGGAAAGGATGTGGGGAAAACCCTCCACAATCGTGAACCCTCCGAATAGCAATTACAGAGTCGCCCCTGGCTTGGGGACCATAGCCGATTCGACAAAGTTTTGGACCCTAGGAAGAAGAGCTCATGGGAGGATCGGGCAGCACCGATGGAATTGACGATGTCTGTCCCAGTCTGTATGGATAACCCAACGCGGGTACTGAAGATTGGGTCACACCTTGGATACAAGATGCAGTCGGAACTAACCAAATTCCTCAGCGCCAATTTGGACGTATTTGCTTGGACACACTCTGATATGTGTGGGGTATCACCCGAAATTGCATGCCACACACTCAATATTGACCCTAAATTTACACCAGTGAAGCAAAAAAGGTGCAGCTTCGGCTCTGAACGGTCCAAGGAATTGAGAGAGGAAGTAGAAAAACCAATGGCTAACGACTTCATCCGAGATGTAACTTACCCTGAATGGGTATCAAACCCAGTCCTAGTCAAGAAGTCTAATGGAAAATGGCGAACTTGTATTGATTTCTCGGACCTAAGCAAAGCTTGTCCGAAGGATGGCTTCCCGCTCCCTAGAATTGATCAGCTTGTGGATGGAACGGTGGGACATGAACTGGTGTCATTTATGGAAGCGTATTCGGGCTACAACCAGATCATGATGCATGAGCCTGACCAAGAGAACACTAGCTTCATAACCTATTTGGGATTGTACTGCTACAAGGTAATGCCATTCAGCTTGAAAAATGCAGGGCAACGTACCAAAGTTTAGTGAATATTATGTTCAAACACCAGATTGGAAAAACTATAGAAGTTTACGTGGATGACATGTTGGTCAAATCTCGAGTAGCTGCTAACCATCTAGACAACCTCGCTGAAATGTTTGAGATACTCCAAAAATACAGAATGAAGCTCAACCCGCTCAAATGTCACTTCAGAGTAGCCTTTGGGAAATTCTTGGGGTTCATAGTTAATGCCCAGGGCATCGAAGCGAATCCAGAGCAAATAACAGCGTTACGGGAAGTCCAAGCCACTAAAAATAAGAAGAAACTTCAAAGCTTGAATGGAAAAGTCGCAGCACTGTGTCAATTCATCTCAAAAGCTACAGACAAGTGCATACCGTTTTTCGATGCACTAAAGAAGGGAAAGAAAAACTTTGAATGGAGTGAAGCTTGTCAGACAACTTTCGAGGAATTACTACGACACATGGAAGCTTCCCCAATCTTATCAAAGCCGGTGGATGGAGAAGACTTATTCGTTTATTTAGTAGTTTCCCCGCACGCACTGAGCGCCGCTCTCGTGCGAGAAGATGCGAGAATCCAATGACCCGTGTACTACATTAGCAAACGATTCACCAGAGCCGAAAAGAATCACCCAAAACTAGAGAAGCTAGCGTATTGCCTTTTGATCGCATCCCGGAAATTACGGCCATACTTCCAGGCTCATCCAATTAAAGTATTGACTGACCAACCCCTGAAGCAAGTTTTATACGGGCCTGAAACTTCCGGACGACTACTCAAGTGGAATATAGAGCTAAGTCTATATGACATCGGATATCACCCTAGGAAAGCCATCAATGGGCAGGTATTGGCCGACTCCATCTCCGAATTTATTATAAGGGACGACGAGGAAGAAGTTCAGTTAGAAGTAAATACGCAATGGAAGCTCTTCGTTGACGGTGCATCCAAAAACTTCTGTTCGGGAGCAAGGGTAGTGCTTGAAACCCCCGAGGGACGAGCCATTAGCTATGCTTTGCGCTTGGAATTCCCAACAACAAATAACGAAGCAGAGTACGAAGCACTGATCACTGGACTGAAGGTTGTGAAGGAACTCAAGATAAAATCTATTCACATATACAATGACTCCTAGCTGGTCGTCTGCCAAGTGAAAGGGGAATACCAAGTGCGTGGAGAAATTCTTGCCCCGTACCTTTCCAAAGTACAATAATTGCTAAGAGACATCGAGCACTACACTATAACTCATACCCCATGGGAGCAAAACACCAAGGCAGATTATTTGGCTAAGCTGGCAAGTTTCAAAGAAGCTCAATCATTGGGGTTGGTCTCGGTTGAAACTCTAACCAACCCTAGCATAGACGAAATGGATGTAGACTGGATTCTCTAAACTAGCATCGAACCGGATACATGGATGACACCAATAAAGGACTATCTACTTGCAGGAGTCTTTCTAACTGATCGAAATCAATGGAAGAACCTCCTCCGGAAGGCGCCATGGTTCATGATACAGGATGGGATACTCTATCGAAGGGGATTCTCGACCCTCTTCTTAGGTGTGTGACCGATGATGAAGCACAAAGAATCCTAAAGGAGGTACATGAAGGTTAATGTGGAGAGCACACTGAGGGGGTAGACCCTTGCGAAGAAAGTCATTCGGTATAGGTGTTTCTGGCCAACGATAAATTGCAATGTTGCAGATCATGCTAGGGATGCGATCGCTGCCAAAGGTTCAGCAAAATTAAGAGTGCTCCCACAACGGAACTAACATAGATGGTCAGTCCATGGCCGTTCACAATATGGGGGATCAACTTGATTGGCGTCTTGCCAATAGCAAAGGGAGGGGCCAAATATGCTATAGTTTCCATAGATTATTTCACAAAGTGGACCGAAGCGGAACCGCTGGCCACTTTAACCATAAAGAAAATTATTAACTTTGTTACTAAAAACATCATTTGTAGGTCTGGTGTGCCGCAAAAAATCATCACTGACAATAGAACTCAATTCAAAAGTGCCGAGTTCAAAGACTTCTACAAGCACTTCCGAATTGAAAAGAGCTTTTCCGTAGTGGCTCATCCACAAGCAAACGTGCAGGTGGAAGCAATAAACAAGATCATTAAGTCCACTATCAAAAATTGACTAACAAAAGCAAAAGGAAACTGGGTTGATGAACTTCCACTCGCACTATGGGCTTACATAACTACCCATAAAGCGGCAACTGGCCATACTCCGTTCACCTTTGCATATGGTTCAGAAGCAATGATTCCTGTTGAATTAGAAGTCCACTCGCACCAAAGGCAAAACTTCAATCAAAAACAAAACGAGCAGCTCCTACTCGAATCGCTAGACATGGTTGATGAAAAAAGAGAGGAAGCAGAGTTGAGAATTACCGCCTACCAAAAAAGGGGTCGCACGATACTTCAACTCCAAAATTCATAGTCAAACCTTCGAAGTTGGAGATCTTGTGCTCAAGAGATTTTACCCCATTCTGGGAGCCTTCAGACCAAACTGGGTAGGACCACATGTTGTTAATCAAAAGCTTAGGGAAAGGACTTTCAAGTTGACAACCGTCGACGGAGTCACGATCCCCAAAGCCTGGAATAGAAAATCACTCCGCCGTTATTTCATTTAAGAACTACTTTATATATTATCTATTTTTGAGCAAATAAGCTATCCGGAAATGCCGAGGGCATTGTAAATAGGCAAAGAATCTGCCATGCTTTCCTTAATAAAATTCGATTCGCTCTTTCAAACTGACAAAACCGTGTCCATAATAAATACCCGCCGGGTCGATGGAAGCGAATCGACTCAAACCGTTGGATCGGCAGAACCCGATCCTTGCCTTTCAAAAATCAGTGTTGCCTTGGCAACACCGGGAGGAAAAAAACTAACTCCTTGCGTTGCCCGGAGATAGGCAACGCCGAGGAGCATCCAAATTTACACTCCTTGCATTGCCCGGAGATAGGCAACGCCAAGGAGCACCAAAAGTCGCGCATCTCGTAAACCGCGCATCAAAAACTAACTCGAGTTGCCTCGAGATAGGCAACACCGAGGAGCATCCAAATTTATACTCCTTGCATTGCCCGGAGATTGGTAATGCCAAGGAGCACCAAAAGCCACATATCTCGTAAGCCGTGCATTAAAAACTAACTCCTTGCATTGCCCGGAGATAGGAAACGCCGAGGAGCATCCAAATTTACACTCCTTGTGTTGCCCGGAGATAGGTAACGCCAAGGAGCACCAAAAGCCATGCATCTCGTAAGCCGCGCATCAAAAACTAACTCCTCGCGTTGCCCGGAGATAAGCAACGCCAAGGAGCATCCAAATTTACGCTCCTTACGTTGCCCAGAGATAGGCAACGCCAAGGAGCACCAAAAGTCACGCATCTCGTAAGCCGCGCATTAAAAACTAACTCCTCACATTGCCCGGAGATAAGCAACGCCGAGGAGCATCCAAATTTACGCTCCTCGCGTTGCTCGGAGATAGGCATCACCAAGGAGCACCAAAAGCCGTGCATCTCGTAAGTCGTGCATTAAAAACTAACTCCTCGCGTTGTCCGGAGATTGGCAATGCCAAGGAGAATCCAAATTTATGCTCCTCGCATTGTCCAGAGATAGGCAACGCCAAGGAGCACCATAAGCCGTGCATCTAACCTTACACTCTTTGCGTCATCCGAAGATAAACAACATCAAGGAGCACCGAATGCCGCGCACTACACAAGCTGCATGCTAAATTCCAAAATAATGGCCCCTCACATGACCCAAAGTTGGGCATCACCGAGTAGCATGAGAAACCACATGCATATAGTTGGGAATAATAAGCCCAACCCAGACAAAATTAGTGCTAGAAGGAAGGCACTCAGTGACTGACAACACTTACCCATGCGTAAATTGCACACTTACCTGAATATCGCCAGAAACTGGAATTACATGCTAAAGTTGCCACTACAACAGTTTATGGGTTTCATAGCGTTTGAAAAACGCTATAACAGGCTACCATAGCATTTCAGAGAACGCCGTGGAACCACAAGCTATGGTAGGCCGGCATCATTACATAGCAGGAAGGAAAACGCTATAATAGCTAATAGCGTTTACAAAAGGGCATAGTGTTTGCAACCTACCATAGCGTTTTTTCTCTGTTATTAAACTTAAATGCTATAGGAAATATAATCCTTCATTTAACTTCTATAGCGTTTTTTAGCACATTTTATAGCGTTTCATCAAACCATGTTATAGCGTTACAATGTTTTTCGATAGCATTTCTTGTCATGCTTGTATAGCATTTTTATTTTATACTATAGCGTTTTTGATTCTATTATAGCGTTTTTGATGCATAAATCTTACATCTCATATAGAGTTGCGATAGCGTTTGATGAATCAATAGCGTTTTTCAAACGCTATTCTATACAATATTAATTTTCAGCATTTGTTTCAATTTTCTTTTTATTATATTATATTATATTATATATATATATATATACATAGATAGATATATGTATACACATTACACACACACACACATATATATATATTAAAATGTGGATCCCAAAAATAACAAATTGAGAAGATGACAACAACTATATGTAACAATGATAACTTTGCAGCGAATTCTAATTTGGAAACACACAATCAAACCAGTGGAAAATTTTCAAATAATTCTGCTAATATTTCAAATACTACAAGACATGGTCGCATGATAATAGTTCAAAATAGTCTAACAAATGAACACAAATACTACAAGACATGGTCATATGATAATAGCTCAAAATAGTCTAACAAATGGACACAAATACTCAGTTACGGAGACGATGATACGGAAATGGCTGCTACAGAAGATTCTTGCAAGGATTTAAACATTGCTCTAGGTTGCTTCAGTGTTAACCAAGTTCCTGCATTAAATGACAAAGTAGACAATGACAGTTCCAGGTCGAATATACTAAATTTGTAGACAATAAACGACAAAGTAGACAATGACTTGTAGGCAATCGAGTAAATGACTTTGCATTAGAAAGAACACCACGTCAGCTGTGCACTGATGCACGGTTGATTGCCCTTTAATAACCTAAAGAAAAGGCTTATTAACTTTGCATTAGAAAGATTTAATGGTTCATGTCAACTGTTTCATTTTAGTAAATTTTATAATACTACACAACTAATAAAATGAATAAGGTACTCCAAATATGTTTTTGGTAGTCCTTGTAGTGTACAAGCCAAGCTTCGTTCCAAGATGATTAAAAATAAATAAAAAGAAACTTGATCTGCACTCTGAGTGGTACTTTATTCAACGAAAGCAATCATGACCTTTAAAATCATAGTACCAGTTAACAACTGAGCTAATGGTCATTGACACCTTGTATTGGTCTTAAATCAGAACAGACAATTGATTCTTCCTAAAATGTACGTATCGATTAATATGGAACATCAGGAAAATCTTTTAAATCATACTTACCTGCTTTATTCTTTGTTTAAGATTGTCGAAGCTTTTTTTGTTCATGGCCCTGAACGTACCACCTATACTAACTGTATCAGGAACTTCACCTTATGAGTTGCCGCCATGAAACTGAGTAACTGACAGCACCTGCAATGCTCTATTTTCTACGTTACTTTGTTCCTGTTATGCTGCTTCATTAATGAACTGCGAGTTTATTTATCTTCTAACTGAGATATATACCTGGGAATCAAGAGGGTCAGCTTCTCTGGAAACAAGACTTTGTAAACTGATTACAGTTGTAGATGCTGCTAAAATCGGGTTAACATTAGCTACATTGCTTCCTTTCCCTTTGATATATGCTTTGAAAATTCCACAACTAGCTAGAAATTCTCCAGGCCTCGAAGCCAAAACTCCTGTGGGGTAAATATAAGCTGTGTGCATAGCAAAAATAGCTTCTACATTGTCCAGTGCCCCTCCTTTTATCATTTGCATCGCTCCTTTGCCATTCTCCTCGGCTGGTTGAAATATCAGACTCCTAGTTCCCTATTGTTCCAGAAAACATAAAGTAAACGATACAAAATGCAACATAATATTGTGATAACTATACCTGTAATAAGCTTTTTAAATTCTGCAATATTTTTGCAGCTCCAAGCAGCATTGTGGTATGTGCATCATGCCCACAAGCGTGCATCTTTCCATCTACTTTGCTTTTGTGCTCCCACTCAACAAGTTCCTACACATTTACTCAAATCTTAGTAAAAATTCGATCGAAATCCTTTGCCATTTTACTTGGAGCAGCAAAAAATATATATAATTCAAACTCTCAACATAAATTGCCACAAATCAAAAGGTGCGAGAACTGATTCCTTGCAACTGAAATAATTGAAATAGGCCATTTTAAAAGTTTTTGCTGGTTCACTTTGAGTAGCTCAAATGGTAAATTGTCTGGCTAAAATATTGTATGGTTGAATAAAGAATGCAAGAATCGAGGGCAAACTGGAACCTTACTGAATGAATTATCACATAATAGTGCAAACTGTTCCAGCCCAACATCTATCGATAGTGACACGGAAACTGAAATGGGTTTTTCTGAAATGCTAATGTATCGACAGCAGAATATGTCAGAGATGCAAGGCAATATTGACATGTGGAATAAAACACAAGAGATTAATGAAACACTTCATAGGAAAAATTATACGTACATAGAAAACAAACATATTTCCCCAGAGATTGCTATACAAACTAATATTACAAAAATCAATCTAGTTCTTAACAATCTAATGTTAAAAGACGTGCAACACGTCAGTAGTAATTTAGATATGGAGAACATGAATTCGGTAAGTATAGCCTGTATGCATGAAAATATATTAGAAAAGAGGCATGTGGACCCTCTACTAGTGATAATAGTGTTGAAATCAGGAGGTCAATGATGTTGATATGGACCCGAATAAATGAAATAACATACAGGGTATGGATTGTGAATTGAATACAGAAATGTAGGACCTAAAGTTGCATAGTTCAATGTAAAAAGCTTTAAACGATTCATGATTTGTATCATATATTCAAACCATGTCAAAATTTTGCATTTCCAAAAACTTGAACAATTTAAGTGACTAAGAAGAACGATTCAGCTTACCAAACCAACAAATATCACATGTCGAAGTTTTCCAGGTTTTACATTTGTAATTAGCACCACTCGATGGTTCTACAATATCAAGACAGTAATAGATAGTTAACATCAAATTATTAGAATGATTACTTAATATGTTGCATTTAAGAGGATCTAACAATTAAATTTTCTGGGTTGCAATACTTTGCAAGTCCACTAACAACATAAAGCACATTACCATCATCTAAATCAATCTACTCAACCAGTAAGCTATAAGAATTAATAAACACATAGATTTTTCCAGTGGAACTGAATATATAATGCAAACTCATAACAGCAGGTATTTAGCATAAAATACAACCAAAACACTAGCACTAATACACACACACAAATGAATAGTATTTGCTTAGTGTAGTATTATTAAATCCATTGCAATTTGATACAAAATTGGTAAAGATGCACATACAAAGTGATCGGATAGCAAATTAGCTTGCATAAGAATCTCTGTTTTCTATATCTCACTATAGATTAGAATTTTGGATAAGATGAAACCTTGCTCTAACCAAGGTTCATTCCAAAAGCTCACCTTCGGTCTGCCTATAACATTAACAGAGGTAAAGTCTTCTCATGTACGCTAAGGATTCCTCTCCACACCCATCCATGTAGCGGAGAAGGATCAAGCAACTAGAAACTCTTGTTAGCAAGGTGGTATTTAGAAGCCCACCTGACCCAAATTGTTTATTTGTTATTCAACTGGTCATCTAACTGTTTGGAAAGCGCTGCCTTATTCAATGTTGCTATGTTAATAATGCCCAGCCTACCCTTACTAAATATTTTGTTAACCATACTAAAATCAATAGGATGAGTTTTCTCGAGAACTTGTCCCCAGTTCATAGATAGTGATTGATTGCTCTTTTAATCTGAGCTATTAATTTAACTGGGAGCAAAAAAGCTCGACTTCGATAAACAGTCATAGTTGTAATAACCGATTTAATGATAGTAACTCCACCTACCTGAGAAATGTACCCATTAGGCCACATATTCATGACTGTAATGATTTTTAATATAGTTAAGACAATCAGAATACCAAGGTTTGTTAGCAGTTAGGGGAATACTAGGTATGTTAATCCGCCTAGGACATGTTGTAGTTTACAAATGTGGAGTAGAGGCTGGTGCAAATGGTCGGGTAACCCAGCTATTAATATATTAGATTTATTATAGTTCAACTACAAGCCAAAGAAAGTTTTAAAAATATCAACACATCCACCAAACTTTGGAAAGACTTGATAGTGGGCTTTGTGAAGACTATCAAGTCATCAGTAAATATTAAACTAGTAATCCTTAGGCTAGAACATTTAGGATGCAACTCAAATTCTCTGCTATTAACGGCTCTATCAATTAACTTTGTTAAGGTTCCCATTTCCTTTTGTAAACTTGTATCTTCCATTTCCTTTTGTACAGTTTTTTAATCCACTTAACATTGGCATTAGAAACAATTTTCTTCTTCTTTCAAAATTTCCAACAAATAGAAATTTGTATGCTACCATATAACTCCACATTTTAGGCAGAATGTAATTTGTCACAACAGCGACCTCACAGACACAGCAAAAATACAGGTTACATGAGACGGTAAACAAACTTAAATTATTATTATTATTATTATTATTATTATTATTATTATTTGAGAATAAGAGAGATCCTTAGAAAAGGGAGAGCACTCGGTAATTTTACTAAAAAATAAATAACACAAACTTAACTTTATAGTTATAAGAGCTATATTTACACATCAGAACGCAAAAACTCGCTCCACAGTTCACATGCAGATAGTTAAAAGCTTAAAATTATGCACAAGACCAATAACCCCAAGATTTTAGGGGGTATCAAAAGTAAAATAAGAAAACCAAATTATATGCGAAAAATAGAGTAAACAAGAGCCGCTAATTAGGTGCGTGAGTGTCAAATATTGTTTGCAAAGGGGGAAAGGAGAAAAGTGAAAAATGTTATAGAGCTACAGCCAAAGCTGCATTGGTTACACAATAAATACCTCAAGAATAGGTCCATGATCAGTACTTAGTGAATGAATTTCATCCAATATCATAAGTCCAACCTAACAGTTTGCAAAAAAATATGAAGTCGAAACAATATAAGAATGAAGTTTCATAAATACATAACGGTGTATAGAATGTTATTGTAAATATAGAGTTAAGCACTATAGTTAAGTTCCATAGAAGTACAAACCTTCATTACATAGCTTCTGTTATGCCAACTTCGACTGATCCCATCCCACTTCTCAAGTGTGGAAATGATAATATCAGCCGATAATAGGCATTAAGATTTGGTGTGAAATCACCAGTCATCTCAACCTAACACGATAAAACTCAATGAGCATTTGGTCAAGCACTTTTTTATGTATGCCGTAATAAATTACAAACATATAGAATACCATCTTTTTTCCAAGTTGGGAAACTAGCCGCTTTCACCAGTCAATCATTCTCTCCCGAAAAATATCCTTAAGAGGTGCAATATAAATTACCTGTGAAAATATGGAAGGTCAAATAAAAAGCAAGAATTAATACTAATCAATAATCAACTAACCTTCATATCAGGCTGGGTGTTGAACAAATGCAACATTGCTAGCTCTACTGATATAGGTTTACCACTTCCAGTTGGAGCCCCCAAAAGAACATTGCTATTCGAGTGATACAATGTATGAAATATCTATCAAAAATGATAACAATCATAAAGATGCGAAAAGGAAATATTAGTCTCTTCAAAATAGAAGTTGAAAAGAACTAGAGAACCCAACCTGCGTTTGAATTGGATTGAAGTGTGAAAACATGTAAATCTGCTCATAAGCCTCGTTTCCAAGGCAAGTCACAGGAAGAGGTTTCAGATCTAGAAGTTCAGTATGTGAAATTTGTGTCTGAAAACGATAATGAAAACATTAGCACAGAACAAACGTACATAACAAATCATATAGTGTTAAAAAAAACCAGGTAACCGTATAAAAGGCAAACCTCAGGCAATGTCAAATTATGGAATGATATTGTGTAAATGGACTCTACATGTAGCCAGGATTCTGAAACAGCACGAATATAATATTGGGGTGGATGAGGTTCAAAAATGGGTGCAGTAAAAGAAATCTTTTGAGGCTCTCCCATAGCCATTTTTTGGTCAGTATAAACAGCTCATTATGGTAAATGTGGTCATTTTCAGAATCCTGTCCAAAATAAATAAAAGGAAAAATCACTTGCATATATGCACTAAATGAATAGGGAGTATAAACAAAAGAGTAAATGAAGCATATTCATCAGTTTTAAGTAAGTTTATTTTCAGTAGAAGTACACTACAAACTATATTGAGTAAATTGACCTCAACAAATATAAGCCAGCATTCAGCAGTACTGTGGTACCGGTCCTTCCACGTAAAATCAGGGCTTATGAGCAAATCCACCTGGGGAAAAAACAATGGTCATGATTAGCATATCAGTGGGTGCATATCATGAATCTAACACATAAAGAAGTTGCAAGGTACCTTGAGGCCAGTTCTGGTAATCGGACTCACATTGGCAGACAAATTGAGGTGTGGGTATATTTTAGACATTGTTTTATCAACTTCCCAAAAAAAGCCCAAAGTACCAAGAATAATGAATGCCAGTATGTTATCCTTTAAGCATTGTAAAGATGATACCTTTCCACCATGAGAATGGTGAATTAAAGAACTAATATCTTTCTCCTCTATCTCACAAAGGTAGTCCAAATCAGCCCCTTTTTCTTCAAGCTTTCCTATTATCTAAACAACGTAGATTTCCATAGTCATTATATAAACATCTACAATTGAATATCCAGAGAACTAATGAATCATATAAAAAAACTTCTGCTAAAAGATCTTTATCAAACTGCCTGAGGGGAGGATGATGTGGCCAAATTTGGTGATCTACAGCTATACAGTATTCCAGCATAAAAGCTATCATTTCACACCACCGTCTCTGTAAGCAAATTTCAAATCGGAGACGCTTGAGGATCGACTGTGTGAGAGAGAGCTTACGGCATCGATTGACTGTTGACGACGGTGGTTAGGGTTATGCGATCGGGGTTTCTGGAGGTGATGATGACGGCGGCTAATGTTTCTGAAGGTGATAAAGTGAAATGAAGAATATTTTTTGGAGGAGGAAGTGGCGAAACAATACACGTTTTTTTATCTCTCGCACTAATTTTGTTTCTAGCCCGCCTTTTTACTGAATAGCGTTGTACACTAAAATTACCAAGTTGAATAGCGGCAGGAACCCTAGCTTGCATAGCGTGCCAAAGGTGGTATGCGGGAACGCTATATGTTAGTGCTATCAAAAGTCCATTTTGTTGTAGTGTGCAAAACTTCTGAAGAAAGGGGGATCAAGTTGTAAGTTAGCCAAATTTCTAGTTTGATAAAAGAGTTATCTAAACCTTAAGTTTCCGGTCATTTGAAAATTGTTTGATGTAAACAGCCCTATGAACCGGGGGCATACACCGGTACCCGAACAAAAGCACGTGAAAACAATAAGTTCACAAGTTATGTCACTTCAAACAAAACTTTTTTAAATAAAGAAGTTAACAAAGAAACTCTTAAGTTCTGTTAATTTCTAAAGTTATATTAATTTAGAAAGTGCTGTTAATCTCTAAGTCCTGTTAATCTGTAAGTTTTGTTACTTCGAACGAAGGGCTTTGGCTATAATCACAGAACTAGAAAACTATGAGATAAAACAAGAACAAGTACACTATACATATATGAACAGACATATAAGAGTACAGTCAAAATATCAATATATTGCTTATAATTTTATGTACACAGGGACGAAATATGAGGGCCGTACCCACACAATACCTGCCAACGAAAAGAAAATACATACTCCACAGTAAAGAGAAGTGCACACTCTGCACTTGAACAGAATGACTCAGAAAAGAAACAAAAACAAGTTAATCTTCATGCAAGCTATTGACCAAAATCAAAGTAGTCTTCAGGCAAGCTGCTCAACGCTTCTTTCCTCCGCTTCCTTTCCACCTTTTGTCAGCAGCTTCTGCCTCGCCTCAGGAGTGCTATCACTATCGGTGATATCAACAAATACTTCGGTGGAATGTCCTCATCTTCCTCCGTAGTCTTCTCAGAAGAGCCTCCGTTCCCCTTGCGTTTTCTTCATTTCCGGGAGCCCTTTGAGGCCTTGATTGCCTCCACCTTTTCCTTCTTGACGGTGATTAGATCGAGTTGAGTCTTTTGGGGCTGCTCTGACCGAGTTTTGTGCTCCTTGGCCTCTGCCGCTGTAAGGTTGCCTTCCAAAGGCATGGAAGGGTCGTCTAAGCCATGAAGCACAGCTATCTTTTCATCCTCCAGCACTGTATGCGAGCCAGATGCAGACGTGGAAGCCGGAACATGGACAAAAACAACCACGGAAGATGTGGAAATGGAGACAGGTTTGGGTGCCGAAGAAGCTGGCACGTCAACGGGGAAGGTAGATGGACCTATAAGATAAAAAATGAAAGCATTAAATTCCTTTTGCTCTTGTGGTGTAGGTTGGAAACTCCCGAAGTCGGAGGAGGCAAGAACATTACCTGCACCAAAGGAACAGTCAAGAATAGCAACCTCAAATTCACCACCTTTACCCTCTTTTGATGGCTTCACTATCTGAGGGAGAGGTTCAAGTCCCGAACTCGCTGGTAGGTCGTGAGGCCGCTCTAATGATTCGCCCGTGCCAGAGATAAAAGGCATGGTGAGCGCTTCGGCAGCGGTTGTCAAGGCAGCATCAGTGACCTCCTGCTCTCTTTCAACTCGAAGAATTTCCCGGCCCTCGAGCAACACTTTCTTCAACTCTTCATTCAGATAAGCGTCCTCCAACTCCTGCTCGGTGTAGACATCGCCACTATCAAAAAAGCGGGACAAGATTTCTTCCCATATTAGAGGAAGAGTGCACGGGAATTTTGGGCCCAGATAATTGAGACTTCCTCGATGCAACAAGGAGTTAACATAAAAATTCAGGAAGGTTGCATCAAACTTCTTCATCTTTCTTTCAAAGGCATTCTGGAGCTCCAAATAATCCGCTCTCACAACAGCTTTCTCAACCTCAGCGACAGACTTATTAGCACCGAGCTGGCAACCTGAGCCTGTAACTTGGCAATGATCTCGGCCTGGTTAGAAATGGTTTTATTGTACCCTTCAATGATGAGGTCATGATCAGCGATAGTTTTCCATTGAGCCTCAATCGTTGCGCTACAGGAAGTCACTTATTGCTTTAATTTCTCCTCCTCTGCGTGAACCTTTTTTATTTTATCTTTGTAGATGATTTCTATTCGGGTGTGGGCTTCTATCACCTCATTCAGCAAGTCAGCATTTCTCTAGCTCTCTTGCAGCGTTGTCGCTTTCTCTTCTTCCAGCTGCTTAATCTTGGCATCACGATCGGCCAATGCCCTCTCAAAGTCGTCCTTCTCTGATTCGAAAGAGAGGATCTCTTGATAATTATTGCAATTCGTATCCGCTAATTGTTTACAGAGTTTCTCCCATCCTTCAGCCTGTTCTAAGTCACTCTGAATGGCTTGGAGGTGCGGCATGTACGAATCTTTATGGACAGGTCACAAATCACGATTAAACTTAACCCCCTTTAAGAACCAACTAGGAAGCGATGCTTCAAGTTTAGGGGGGTTCGAAGGAAGTGTAACGACCTGCTATTTCGAATCATTAAAATCAACAATAACCCACACATGTCAGACTTGAATTGCTCAAAACAATAGATTGTTAATTTATATTTGGCAAAACTTAGCATATACAATAAATAAATCAATCACAGACACAGAGTAATACAACAATAAGCAGTGGACTAGATAAATAGTAGTTCATGAAGCTACTATAGAAACATCAGAGTCTAAAGCAAATACAATAGAAATTCTAAATACAAAGAAGTCTCAATACATAAGCAAATGAAAAGTCTGAACATAAACAATTGGAAATAATTGAAACAACTGAAAACTGAATAGATAAATAATAGATCTCCAAGCAAAGCTCTAAGCTCCAAAGATGAGTCTCAAATGCTGTGACACTTAGGCTAACCCGTGCATAAAGCAAAACACAAAACACTCGAGTCAAGATTAACATTCTTATACCAGTAAATCAACTCAAGTGAAATATTGTATAACTTAAAGGATGTTTGGGATTCCATCCTTTAAGGATCCATGAAACTATCTACATAAATAATACAATAGCTACATAGATATTGTCTAAAGTAAAATATTAAAATAGCATTAAGCGTTACCCATATCTCCCTTAACACATTTTTATATAAATATCGTAGTCTATACAGATACTGTAAGCTCCACCAAACCGGTGGGATACTTAGTGAGCACTCCATAGGTACGATACAAATCAAACTCATAATGGGCTCAAAAAGGCATGTGACAAGACACGCGAGGCAATGCCAGGGTAGGATACTACCGTTTTGCCGAACCGGGCTGGTGGTAACGCATAGCAGCTACTACTGCCCACCTCGAGACATACTCCCATAATCAAAGATGCACCCAATCAAATCATAAAGTAATAGATATGGTATCGAAGAAGCATGCCCGATCGGAGGTGCGACCTCACTTGGCCCAGGTATAGCTCATGTTTTAGTCACATCAAGCTGACTCGCGAGAGTCTGGGGTGCGTTCATACCTTATACAGACGTTCGCCAAACCATCTTACTTTGTTCTGGAATCTCCACCACATACATAGTTGTTAAAGTGGTTTTCGGTATTGGCAGAGAGTATGACAATATCTGATCCCGGTCTCTTTAACAACCAAACGCTTATTTCACACCATGGTCATTTTCATTTCAAACGGCTCATACTTCATATCAAAATATCATATTCATTTCAAAATCATATCACTTTCAAAATCATATTCATTTCCAAAATCATAACCACAAAATAGGTTAAATCATCATATCAAAGTATTCGCATTTAAATCCATTAAATCTAAATCATAACAGTTCCAACTTAAACGGTTTGAATATTGAAAGTAGTTTTTATATTGGAATAGTTATACATTAAAAATAGTTTAAATTTAAAAATAGGTTATAGATTAAAATAGTTTATATATTAGAAATAGTTTATATATTAAAATATGTATATTAAAAATTGTTTATAAATTTAAAGTAATATATGTTAAAATAGTTTGTATGTTAAAAGAGTTTATATCGAAAATAGTTTCAAATTAAAATTGTTTCTTCCAATTTCACAAATCAATTCAAATCAACTTTAGTTCCAAAACTCAATTTAAACCAATCTCAGTTCAACGATTTTAATTAAAAAGGTTAAAGGTTCAATTCAAATTCTCATTAAAACCATTTTTAATTTATATCGATTTCAAATCCAAGTTTGAGCTACAAATTTAAACCCCTTCCAATTCAATAAGTTTCAAAGTTTAAATATTCAAACATTTACAATAACTCAATTTGATAAATTTCAATTATTATTCAAAATTCAACTTTAATTTTATTTAAATTTGAAGATATTCACTTAATCATTTTTTTATAACATTTAAATAAAATATCAAATTACAAATTTAAATCAACATTAAATATTCAATTTCAATTTTATTCAAACTTGAAAATATTCATTTAATAACCTTTAGTCAAAATCCAGTTATCAAGTTATAAAAATCATATCTTTAAAATCTCAAAATTAATAAGTTTCAAATCAACTTTTTTAAATACAATTCATAAAAAAATAAAATTTCATATCAATTTCAATTCATTTTCCAACTTTAATTTATTAAAGTTATTACAAAATCTATTTTCAAAATATTAATATAAATTTCAAATAAATGGTTTAAAAACATATTGTATATTAGTTAAATTAACTTTTTTATTAAATTTTATTAAATTAAATCTTATTATTAAATTTATTTTATATCAAATCTTATTATATATATTTAAAAATAATAAAATTATAAGTAAAATCTTAAAATTTACGTATTCAAAAGTTAACTTATAATTTAAAATTTCCAAAACATATAATTTAAAAATCTAATTTTTTCACACATATTAAAATAAAATCTAAGTATATTATATTTTAAAAATCAATATTCAATTTAAAACACATATTTAAAATAAAAACTTTATATTATATTTTAAAAATCAATATTTGTTAAAACCCATATTTTTTAAAATACTGGAAATCAATTAAAAATAGACCAACGGTGTCCGTATATAGTTTCTAACCTATGGTCAAGTGATACAGATATTTATTATTTCAATCCGCAATAATTTAAATTTACGGTTATATATCATTTAAACCCACAATCCCAAAGTTTCAAAATCAGTAAAATCGCTTGGGTTTATCATTTCAACCCATAACGATTTTACCCTAATCTATAAGATCGTTCGGGTATGTATCATTTCAACCCATAGGGATTTCCTAAACTAATAGGGAACTTGTAGTGTGAGAACAATAAAATAATAATATAAAATAACATATCATATCAATTGCAAGCAAGTATCATAACTAACAATTTAAATTATATATATATATATACACACACACAACAGGTTACTGGTGTCAATATTGTCAATTAGTATAGGTGAACAAATGCAAATAATAAGATATCATATTTAGTGATTTAGTTACTAACCAATTAAATTTAACAACATATTTAAATCGTCATTTCATGTGAAATAAATTTACTAAACACAAGAATGTTAATCGTGAGTGATCGCTCACCTTTCGAGGCTTGAGAAACAACTGGAATGAACATGATGCCTAGACGGATACAGACATGGACACACGACGAAAACAAAGCGAATTACTGCCGTACAACAATTGGGACAACAAAATAAGAACAGAGACGGGCACACAATTAAGGCTACGACGAGTGGAGGAGGATTCCAACCAAGGCTGAGCACTATAAGCCAAAGATCTACCCAATAGCCAAAGAATGGAACAAGCAGTTATCTCAAATGCAAACTTATATACGAATGAAATGCTTACTTTACTATATATTTTTTTATGGAAAAGGAGTGCTATATATCGTCCTAATTCAAATGAGTGATGCAGGAAACCAACCCACATATGCACCTTTCTCATTGCTCGAGCTGCTGTGTGGTAACTGGAAGGCGGAGGAAGGACTGTCGAGCAAGGAGGAGGGGCGGAGGAAAGTGGAAGGGCTGTTGGGTGATCGGGTAGTGGCTGCGATGATGGTGTAAAGGTGGTGAGGCGAGATCTGGAGGGTTTGGACAAGGCACAGTCAGTGGGCGTTCGAGTGGTGGGTTGCGGCAGTGCACGAAGGAAGGATGGCACAACAATGTTCGGTTTGAGTGGGCTGTGGGGAGGTTGCGCTCGGGTGGTGGAGTGGCGTTGGAGCAAGGTGACTGGATGAAGTGTGGAGGAAGTAGAGCTAGGCTCGGAGGTGGCTGAGGTGGTGTTGCTTGCGGATCAGAGAAGTGGGTGGCACTCGGTGGAGTTCGGCGAGGTTGAGTATGGTTTCGGTGAAGCAAATGAAGGTTCGGACAGCGCTATGTGAGGCACATGACATGGGAGGAGAGCGAATTTGCTATGGTGGCCGAAGGGAGAGAGCTGGCGTTTGGTGGTTGGGTTTGAGGTGGAAGGTGGCTAGTTTGGGTCGGGAGGCTGTCAAAGGGTAGTGGAAGGCGGCGGTGAGGGGAGAGTGAGGCACATGCGACTGAGGGTGAAAGGGATTGGAGTGGGAGGTTGAAAGGGGCGGAGCACGGTGATGCGGGCTGAGGGAAAATGGTAGGATTCGGTTGGAGAAAAGGCGAGCTGGTCAAAAAGCAAACAGATATATATGCGAAAACTTAGTTTATTATATTTTTCTTTCCCGAATCAGAACGAAGAAAAGAAGCAAGAGGGAAGAGATGGAGAGAATTGAACGAACTAGAAAATGTAAATGAAACAACAAATTATAAATTGAATATAGGGAATGGAAAAAGTCAAGAGCTGACTTTTAGGAAATATTAATAGCAAATGGCTATTTGGTTTAACACAGTGGATAATTGAAAGGGCATAGGAAACCAAAAGGCTCAAATGTGGAACCGATACGGCTAATCGTTTTGCAGATTTCGCCGCGTACCGGACGCCGAAATACATAAATGTATATACTGCAGAGATCAGCACGATGAGACGAACAAGATGGTACACAGATATGAGTGACACGACCCACCTATCAAAATTCGATTTTCGCTGCCAAAAATGCTGCTAAAACGCCGAAAATAAAATAAATAGAGCTAGAGCAGTCGAAATTTGACGAAACGAAATATAACGTCTTACTCAGAAAATGATTCACTTCAAACCATTTTGAAATAAATATACATACATATATATATATATATATATATTTGTACATCAAATCATACTTAAGAAATTCAAATCAAATCCATTTTCCAAAACAAAAGTGTTGCAAAGATACTAAGTGTTCTTCCCACTTTGAGATTCGAAAATGAATGTCGATGATGCTGCAGTCATCATCGAAATTATTTTCCAGCGACATAAGAGGAGAGTACTGACTTACTTCTTTTAAAATTCTTTGGAAATAATTTCAAATAATATTTTTTTTTCAAAACTTTGGAAAATCAAATTTTGAAGAGCACCAAAAACTAAATTCTCAAATCCTTAATTTAAATTCATTTCATTTGCAAATCAAATTTATAAACCATGATTTAAAATTTTATCTCTTTATAACGTACAACAATAGTTAACGGTCTAGGAATGTTGACAAAACAATAAATGATAATCTAGTACTATCATAAATAACAACCAATTGATTTAACTATATAATTTCAGAAAATTATACTTTTATATATTAATATAATCATATATAAAATTATTTCATTTACCAATTTCGAAAACAATATTGTGTCAGTTTGCTCTGTTCAAGTGTTTTGGAATTTCTATCGATAGCGTTAGCTAGGCGAATCGATCGAAACCCAAAATTCAAACTTAACAACACAAACAACACAATATAAAACATTTATATATCAATTACAAATACGTTCTCTCATAGGATGATTCAAGAATGGATTTTAGAACAAGGATAGAGATTCAAATTTAGAGGAACCCTAATAAAAGAGAATTCTAACTAAGAAGATAGGCTCGAAAGGAAGATAAGATAATTAAATTACAAAAGAAGAAAGATGGATAGACTTATATTAATCTCGGCGACCTTAACCGGGTCAACTGAGACTCCATTTTCAGAAATAATGTGCCTAAGGAATCAGACTTCATCCCTCCAGAAATGGCATTTTAGAAAATTTGGCTTTCAACTGATGACTCCTAAGAGTTTAGAGAACATAACTTAAATGAGATTCATGTTCCTTCTTAGACTTAGAAAAGACGAGAATATCATCAATGAAAACTAGGACAAACTTGTTGAGAACATTGCAGGAAAACGCGATTCATGAGATCAACGAAAAAAGCAAGAGCATTGGTTAATCCAAGGGCACGATTAACCATTCATAGAAACCATTCTCTGTTCGGAAAGCTGTCTTGGGAATGCTCTCCTCGGCAACACGAAACTGGTGAAAATCGGTAGCAAGATTCAACTGAGAGAATACATTAGCTCCGTAGAGCTGATCGAACATATCATTGATACGAGGCATATAATATCTGTTCTTAAAAGTAAGCTTGTTCAGTTCTGTATAATCAACACACATCCTCAAAGAACCATCAGATTTGGTGACAAGGACCATAGCTACTCGCCATTTAGAAAAACTCTGCCTAATCAAACCCTTGTAGAATAGGTCTTCAATCTGCTTCCTTAACTCGACTTTCTCTTTGGGTGTCATCCGTCTGGAAGGAAGAACAGCAGGTCGAGCTCTAGGAATAAGAACGATGCGGAATTCAATTTCCCATTTGAGAGGAAGAGGAGTGACTTCACCAAAAACATCAGGATAATCCCTGACTATCTGGGTGGAGTCAAGATCACTAGGCTGAGCATCAAGCGAAAATATAAAACTGCTTGCATAATCTTGAGGCATCGACATTCAATCACAAGAGAATTAACCTGGCCGTCTTACTAAAGAAACGGTCGGGCTTTGCAAGAAATAACAGCATCAATGCTTTAACCAATCACCCCTAAGTAAGATATCAAATGCATCAAAACCAAGGACATAGAAATCTCCGGTGAATCGATGCCTGTTGTAAAGGAGTTTCACCCCTTTACAAATCATACTAAGGTTGGCAGGACCACCGATGGGATTAGTCATACATAATGATGAAGTTGCCAATTGAGGTTGCAAGATGCTCAAATTTATTACAAAGATCAACAAAAATAAAGTTATGGGATGCTCCAGTTTCAAGAAAAACACGAACATGAAAAGATAAGAATGGATTTTAGAATAAAGGTAAAGTTCCAAAATTCAAAAGAAATCCAAATCAAAGAGGATCCTAACAAAGAATTTCAAGCTCGAACGAAGATGATCCTGTAATTAATTTTACTCATTCTAGGGTATTACTACCCTATCTCTAATGAGTTTTACTCCATATGCTAAGTTTGCCTAAACCAGAGCTCTGATACCAACTGTAACGACCTGTTATTTCCAACCATTCAAATAGACAATAATCCACACATGTTAGACTTGAATTTCTCAATACAATAGATTGTTAATTTATATTTGGCAAAACTTAGCATATACAGTAAATAAATCAATCACAGAATCACAAACACAAAGTAATACAACAATAAGCAGTGGAATAGATAAATAGTAGTTCATGAAGCTACTATAGAAACATCAAAGTCTAAAGAAAATACGACAGAAATTCCAAATACAGAGAAGTCTCAATAAATAAGCAAATGACAAGTCCGAACATAAACAATTGGAAACAACTGAAAGCTGAATAGATAAACGAAATATTTATAAGCAAAGCTCCAAGCTCCAAAGGTGAGTCTCAAATGCTGTGACACTTAGGCTGACTCGAGCATAAAGCAAAACACAAAACACTCGAGTCAAGATTAACATTCTTATACTAGTAAATCAACTCAAGTGAAATGTCCAAGTGAAATGCAGTATAACTTAAAGGATGTTTGGGATTTCATCCGTTAAGGATCTGTGAAACTATCTACATACATAATACAATACACTACATAGATAATGTCTACAGTAAAGTAAAATATTAAAATAGTGTTAAGGCATTACCCATATGCCCCTTAACACATTTTTATGTAAATATCGTAGTCTATATAGATATTGTAAGCTCCACCAAACTGGTGGGATACTCAGTGAGCACTCCATAGGTATGATACAAACCAAACTCGTAATGGGCTCGATAAGGCATGTGACAAGGCACACGAGGCAATGCCCAGGGTAGGATACTACCGTTTTGCAGAACCGGGCTGGTGGTAACGCATAGAAGCTACTACCGCCCACCTTGAGACACACTCCCATAATCAAAGGTGCACCCAATTAAATCACAAATAATAGATATGGTATCGAAGAAGCATGCCCGATCGGAGGTGCGACCTCACTTGGCCCAGGTATAGCTTCTGTTTTAGTCACATCAAGCTGACTCGCGGGAGTCAGGGCTACGTTCATACATCATACCGACGTTCGCCAAACCATCTTACTTCGTTCTGGAATCTCCACCACATACATAGTTGTTAAAGTGGTTTTCGGTACTGGCAGAGAGTATGACAATATCTGATCCCGGTCTTTTTGACAACCGAAAGTTTATTTCACACCGCGATCATTTTCATTTCAAACAGTTCGTACTTCATATCAAAATATCATATTCATTTCAAAATCATATCACTTCCGAAATCATATTCACTTTCGAAATCATTTTTCACTTTAAATCATATTCATTTCCAAAATCATAACCACAAAATAGGTTAAACCATCATATCAAAGTATTTGCATTTAAATCCATTAAATCTAAATCATAACAGTTCGAACTTAAACAGTTTAAATATTGAAAGTAATTTATATATTAGAATAGTTATACATTAAAAATAGTTTAAATTTAAAAATAGGTTATAGATTAAAATAGTTTATATATTAGAAATAGTTTATATATTAAAATATGTATATTAAAAATTATTTATAAATTTAAAATAATATATGTTAAAATAGTTTGTATGTTAAAAGAGTTTATATTGAAAATAGTTTCAAATTAAAATTGTTTCTTCCAATTTCACAAATCAATTCAAATCAACTTTAGTTCCAAAACTCAATTTAAATCAATCTCAGTTCACGAATTTAATTAAAAAGGTTAAAGGTTCAATTCAAATTCTCATTAAAACTACTTTTAATTTATTTCGATTTCAAATCCAGGTTTGAGTTACAAATTTAAACTCCTTCCAATTTAATAGGTTTCAAAGTTTAAATATCCAAATATTTACAATAACTCAATTTGATAAATTTCATTTATAATTCAAAATTCAACTTTAATTTTATTTAAATTTGAAGATATTCACTTAATCATTTTTCATAACATTTAAATAAAATTTCAAATTACAAATTTAAATCAATATTAAATATTCAATTTTAATTTTATTCAAATTTAAAAAATATTCATTTAATAACCTTTACTCAAAATCCAGTTATCAAGTTATGAAAATCTTATCTTTAAAATCTCAAAATTAATAAGTTTCAAATCAATTTTTTTAGATACAATTCTTAAACAAATAAAATTTCAAATCAATTTCAATTCATTTGCCAACCTTAATTTATTAAAGTTACTACAAAATCTATTTTCAAAATATTAATATAAATTTCAAATGAATAGTTAAAAAACATATTATATATTAGTTAAATTAACCTTTTTATTAAATTTTATTAAATTAAATCTTATTATTAAATTTATTTTATATTAAATATTATTATATATATTTAAAAATGATAAAATTATAAGTAAAATATTAAAATTTACGTTTTCCAAACTTAACTTATGATTTAAAATTTCCAAAACATATAATTAAAAATCTAAAATTTTCATACATATTAAAATAAAATCTAAATATATTATATTTCAAAAATCAATATTCAATTTAAAACACATATTTAAAATAAAAACTTTATATTATATTTTAAAAATCAATAATTATTAAAACCCATATTTTTCAAAATTCTGGAAATCAATTAAAAATAGACCAACAGTGTCCGTATATAGTTTTCTAACCTATGGTCAAGTGATACGGATATTTATCATTTCAATCTGCAATAATTCAAATTTACGAGTATATATCATCTCAACCCGCAATCCAAAAATTTCAAAATCAATAAAATCGCTTGGGTTTATCATTTCAACGCATAACAATTTTCCCCTAATGTATAAGATCGTTCGGGTATGTATCATTTCAACCCATAGGGAATTCCTAAACTAACAGGGAAGTTGCAGTGTGAGAACAATAAAATAATAATATAAAATAGCATTTCATATCATATCAATTGCAAGCAAGGATCATAACTAAAAATTTAAATATAATATATATATATATACAACAGGTTATTAGTGTCAATATTGTCAATTTGCATAGGTGAACAAATGCAAATAATAACATATCATATTTAATGATTTAATTACTAACCAATCAAATTTAACAACATATTTAAATCGTCATTTCATGTGAAATAAATTTACTAAACACAAGAATGTTAATCCTGAGTGATCGCTCGCCTTTCAAGGCTAGAGAAACAACTGGAATGAACACGACGCCTACATGGATACGGACACGGACACACGACGATAACAAAGCGAATGACTGCCGTACAACAATCAGGACAGCAAAACAAGAACATAGATGAGCGTACAAATAAGGCTGCAAGGAGTGGAGGAGGATTCCAACCCTGAGCACTATAAGGCAAAGATCTACCCAATAGCCAAAGAATGAAACAAGCAATTATCTTAAATGCAAACTAATATACGAATGAAATGCTTACTTTACTATATATTTTTTTTATGGAAGAGGAGTGCTAATGTATCATCCTAATTCAAATGAGTGATGCAGGAAACCAACCCACATATGCACCTTTCTCATTGCTTAAGCTGCTACGTGGTAAGTGGAAGGCGAAGGAAGGACCGTCAAGTAAGGAGGAGGGGCGGAGGAAAGTGAAAGGGCTGTTGGGTGATCGGGTAATGGCTACGATGATGGGCTAAAGGTGGTGAGGTGGGATCTGGAGGGTTTGGGCGAGGCGTGGTCAGTGGGCGTTCGAGTGGCAGATTGCGGAAGTGCATGGAGGAAGGATGGTACACCAGTGTTTGGTTGGAGTGGACTATGGAGAGGCTGCGCTCGGGTGGTGGATTGGCGTTGGAGCAAGGTGACTGGATGAAGTGTGGAGAAGTGGAGCTAGGCTCGAAGGTGGCTGAGGCGGTGTTGCTTGCGGATCAGGGAAGTGGGTGGCACTCGGTGGAGTTCGGCAAGGCTGAGTATGGTTTCGACGAAGCAAATGAAGGTTCGGACTGCGCTGTGTGGGGCACAAGACATGAGAGGAGAGGGGATTTGCTATGGTGGTCGAAGGGAGAGGGCTGGCATTTGGTGGGTGGGTTTGAGGTGGAAGGTGACTTGTTTGGGTTGTGAGGCTATCAGAGGGCAGTGGAAGGCGACGGTGAGGGGATAGTGAGGCACGTGCGGCAGAGGGTGAAAGGGATTGGAGTGGGAGGTTGAAAGGGGCAGAGCACGGTGATGCGGGTTGAGGGAAAAATGGTGGGATTCGGTTAGAGAAAAGGTGAGCAGGTCAAAAGGCAAACAAATATATATATGTGAAAACTTAGTTTATTATATTTTTTTCTTTCCTAAATCAGAACGAAGAAAAGAAGCAAGAGGGAAGAGATGGAGAGAATTGAACGAACCAGAAAATGAAAATGAACTGGCAAATTATAAACTGAATATAGGGAATGGAAAAATTCAAGAGCCAACTTTCAGGAAATATTAATAGCGAATGGCTATTTGGTTTAACACGGTGGATAATTGAAAGGGCATAGGAAACCAAAAGGCTCAAATGCGGAATCGATACGGCTAATCATTTTGCAGATTTCGCAGCGTACCGGATGCTGAAATACACAAATGAATATAGTGCGGAGATCAGTGCGATGAGACAAACAAGATGGTACACAGATATGAGTGACACGACCCACCTATCAAAATTCGATTTTCACTGCCAAAAATGTTGCTAAAACGTCGAAAATAAAATAAACGGAGCTAGAGCAGTCCAAATTTGGTGAAACGAAATATAATGTCTTACTCAAAAAATGATTTACATTTTTATTATAAAAAATATTCAGATTCCAAAAATATTTTATTTTCATCAATTTAACTGATTTTAAATTTTAAATTGAAATTTCATAACCAAACAAACCTTCATATTTTCAGATGAAAATCTGCCACTTGCTATGTTTAAATAGATGCATACCAAATATCAAATTTTCACTGCAAAAATTCTTATTGTTTAATTTCAATAAAAATATATTTAATTACGTTATTTAAATCGTTAAAATTCTTGGGTCGTTACAGAAGGGTATAGGTAGGTCTCTGTTGTGGGCGAGAAGCACCGAGGGCAGCAGTAACTATGGAAGATGGCGAAATGTAAGTTGAAAGCGGAAGCAGGGCAGAAGTAATAGGAATTTCTTGGCCCACAGAAGAGTGTTTTGGAGCGAGCTCTAAAGAATGAGGACAGTGTTCAAATTTCGACTTTTTCGACGGTTCATCCCTCTCCTCAAGAGATCTCCTCTTCTCCCGCCTTTATACGATCGGCTTCGGTCTCTTTCTTCCTGACGGTGGGTTTCTGCTTCGAGTTCTTTCCTCCTCCTATATTCCTCCTCCGTTTCTCGGGATTGATAACGGTTGGAGGTGCACTTGAAATATCGCTGTGAGTTAGTAAACTCTTCAAAGTTGTCATAGAAACCTCGTCCTCTCGTCATATCTGGCATAAAACATACATAAAAGGTTTCAAAAACATAAGATAAACACTATGAATATGGAGAAATGAATGAAAATGAGTGTAATCCTAGCGTGACGTGTATTGTGTTTCTAAGGCGAGCCTAAAACGTCATCACGAACTAGGACGGACGGCCATCGTAGGTGGAATCAGACTAATTTCGGCTGTTGTGGGCGGAACTGGGCTAACTTCTGGCGAAATATCACCCGAGCAGGGAGACGCTATAACAAATTTAAAATCATCTTCCATAAGCTCATCAAAGTCAACATAGACATCGCTGAAATCCCCGAACTCCACTCCGACGTCTTTACTTGGAGAGTCTCAATGCCTTGCGGATTATGGAGCTTTTCCTTTATCACTTATATCAGGGAGAGGCGAGCTCGAAAGAATGGGGCTAATACCCGGAGTTTCATCACAAGACTCCGAGTCCCCACTGTCGGATTCAGCTAAGAAGTAATCACTGGTAGTGGACTCATCACTACTACTTTCAAACTCTCCCTCTTCATTTTTCGAATCCAACGTGGCCTTGCCTTCTCTTCGTTTTAACTCCTCTTTTGCTTCCTTCAGAATTGGAGGCATTCTACCTAGGCCACTTAATCCAGTCGCAACAGCCTCTTTCCCTTCACGGGCTTCGTCGGTGGATCCTCCGGACGGGCTTTCTCTCTCTTAAGAGGCGCCTTCTTCGGAATCGTGAGAGGAGGAAATAGATCTCGTATGTACCTTGGATTGAGCAGGAGAGGGAATTTCAACTTGAACGGTAAATCTATCTGGAGCCAGTAGTCCATATCGGTGCAAGTTTTCATCAATCAGTAATATTTTAATGCTTCTCTCCTCGGCATTGATAACCTTTAAAGTCTCACAAACTTCATTGAGTGTCGCGTCTCTGTTCGGCCTTGGAATAACTTCAAGAGACATACAGTTGGTTAGGAGCTCCATGGCAACGCATCAAAGGCTCGATGAATAAAAAGAAGCTTACCCCCCTCGTCCACCGATGATTGAACCCCTCGAGGCATCTGATAAAGAAATATTGCACCTTGAATTGCGATAAGTTGCTTTGCAAGCTTTGGATGATTTTCCGGTTTCTCTGAGCTTCGATTATGATCAAGGAGGGACAGTCATCTCTCCTCTTGAACTCCAGAAAGTATCGCAACTCGTCAAAACTTGGAGCGCGGTTGAACGCCCGCATGAAAAGAACATGCAGGCAAGTCAAGATGGCATAGCCATTCGGATTAAGCTGAAATGGGGAAATACCAAAGTTCAAGAGAGTCTCACGTAGAAAGTCGTTGAAGGGAGGCATGGCTCCGTTCAAAAACATGTATCGGTGGCAAGCGGTGTACCCCAGAGGAGGCATATGAGTGAATTCGTCCTTCTCTGGCAGACGAACATCCTTTTTGGGAATTATGTGTTGCACATAGATTTTATGAAGGACCTTGGTGGAAACAACCGATGAATCTCTCTCAGGCGGATTAAGAAAAAATCTAAAGTTGGGAGGCGTACGATCCACAATTGGGCTAACCGAGACTAACTGGCCATACTGAGCTTGTGAAGTGGATGATGAATCGGCTTTTGAGAGCGCCGTGCTTCCCTTGATTGACTTACGAGGTGTGGAAGGCTGCTTCATTCTAAATAACAGAACACGCATCCAAAAACGGTCAGGTAAATCTATCCTAAACTAATAGCTTCCCTGCCACACTTGAATTTCGAAGAAACATTAACTTGTAATCGCCACATTGGATTTCAAGTGCGGACCGGGGCAAGTGTAGTGTGCTATCTATATGGGATAAACTCGATGCTCGATACACTACCGATGCCCTATCCCATGTAGATAGTTCGCTTTGTTTTCTACTTCATGTACACTTACCCGTTATCGATCCATGATCGATAACGGATCCATTGTCCGAAACGACGCAGAAAACTCTTCTCACTACAGGAACGTCGAGCATGCAACAAGCAAGCAGGGTAAGTCCAAATTATGCAGAAGAATCGTGATCGACTGGTGATGTGACGTACAGTAACAGCTGCGAAACTGGACATAAGTCAATTCTGGTCTAATGGATGAAGATAGCAAAATGTGTCAAGCACTGGGCCAAAGCCCGAATGTTGTTCTGGGAAACAACTTGAGACTCGATTTACTATCTTCCTCCATTAAACCGCAATCAACTCAAACTTCTTGCAATCAACATTGCAAATGGAAGCTCCTTATTAAATCATTACAGAAACATGGTAATTAGCAAACCAATCAAGCGAACCCACCTTTGATTGAACTCTAAGACACGAGAATGATCGAGGGCTGAATTCAACTAACTATGAATGGATCAGTTGCGAGTTAGATGGATCGATGGCGACTCAAGATGGCGGCGAGTTAGAATTTTGAGCTAGGGTTTGAAATTTCGAGCTGGAATCACGATGGAAGGATAAAATATCACCAGGGATTGATGGAACGAGGCATAGAAAGGCTGTTAAATCGCTTGAAGTTGAGTCACTCGAGGAATGGATCATGTGGAGAAGTTTTCTGGCTTGGATCGAATGAAGCTATTAGGTCGGTTCGAGGGTATAAATATGTAGAAAGAAGGAAGCATAAAAATTTCCTAAGGTATTGGGTCGCCAGCGATCCATCATGGGTCGCTAGCAACCCAAATATCCAAAGGAAAATTTCAACAGTATGGATCGCTAGCCATCCATACGTAATGGATCGCTAGCGACCCATAGTGTTGGGGGCACTTTTTCTCGAGCTCATCCTATGACATTTATCTATCGTTCCAAAGCATGCCGGGAAGCTATGGGAAGAAATTTAATCCGTTGTGGCAAGCAATAGTAGTCAAAACCAAAGCAAGATGACCAACAACATAACCTTCTACGTATTCGTAAAACTTTAATGCACTCATTTGGAAATCGATGAATGGATATTGAGAGCGATAACTTCCAGAGCAGGCCTTGTTTACAACGAAGACATACACTGAGGGGGCAAATATTATCCGGGTTTTTAACCCAGTAGGATCTAACAGAAGACAGAACAGTCTGGTGTTATTGGAATGGTTTGGAACTTAACCAGAAAGGCTAAGGCAAGGAGTTAACGAGAGCCAAGCTATATTACTAAGGCAACAACTGGGATCAACTAAATCAAGAGATCAGCATTCTTTTAGTCCAATCAGCAGCTGAGCGCAAACAGCTAGTAAATTGTCATCAACATGGAACAACGACGACAAAAGACTATGGAAACATCTCTAATTCCAAACTCCAGAAAAATCCTAAGTGCTTGGATCATCAACGACCCATGCCTCTTCTTGAATCTTCAAATGAACTAACTGAGGATGCAATGAAAAGAGGCCAAGGCATTGGCTGCAATGAGCCAAGTATATGGGTCGCTAGCGACTCATGGTTTTGCCTCGATTTGCGAGCCAAACCCCCATGGGTCGAGCCAAACCCCCATGGGTCGTTACTTACCTACTTGCAAGCAATTGATGAATTGACCTAGCCCAGAAGCTCTCTGATCCATTTAAATACCATCCTACCTGCAACATAAACGGGATCTTCTTCGAACTGGAAGCTCTGCTGGAATTATTCTTCACTCTCTACTTACCTCACAACAATCTCCAAAGGAATTCACTATGATTCTCCAGTGGATTCCAACTCTGGGGATTCAATCTAGCTAAAGATAATCAAAGTCTTGTAATCAAACATCTCTTGTAACATCAATCAGTCTTTAATAAAACTATAAAGTGGACGTAGGCTTCATTAACAGCCGAACAACTATAAAAATTCTCTGTCTACTTTCCTTTACTGTTTTTTTCTATATTTGTGATTTGTGATATTGCTTTGTCAGAACAGGGCTGGTGTTTTCAAACTCTAACCGGGGTGTTGATCCATTTTTCGGATTAACGAGACTTACCCCACCTATTGGGCAAGGTCGGTAGCCAAGGAGGAGAGAATACTTAAGTATTCAACCTCAATCCTAGATATTACATTTCTAGACACTCATCTGATCAATAAGTTTAATTAGTTGACCCTATTGTGCTAATTAGATTGCAGAGACCATTTGAGCTCAAATACACTTGAAGGAACTATCTCGGTCTGGAATAAGTGAAATGGGTAGATTTTAACAAATTTCCCTTTTTGGATCATAGTAGACCTATGAAGTCTAATGGGTTTCATTAAACCCAATCTAATTATTTTTAATAAAATAATATTTTATCAATATTATTTTATTTATAATTAATTAATTCCATGTTAATTATGTGTAAAATTTAAGAAGGTTTGAATATATATCAAATATATTCATATTTAAATTGTGTGAAAAATATGTGAAACAAAAAACTAGTGTAATTGTTAGGTGTTAAATGATGACAACAAACATGAAATTAGATCCAGATGTAATTACATCAAGATTTAAGAGGAGAGAGATGAAAGAGAGCACCGTTGATTGATTCCCTCTTTTCTCTTTAGAAAATTTTAATTGGTACATGATCTAATTAATATGTAAGGAATGATATGATTCAACAATATGGTTAAATTGACCAAAAAAACAAACAATAACATGTCAATATATACATGGTAGATATTGGGATTTATATCTACTTTAAATTATTCAATGAAAATTAAAAAAAAATGTTTCTAAACCCGCGTTAACAATGTAAAATATAAATGTTTAAATGTACACATGCACAAATATATATATATATATATAATGATTTATTCGGAACTTTCCAATTGATTCAAAAACAAACATCCATATAATGTTAAAGAATTCTGATGTATTTGTAAGCATATATATATATATATATGCTTAAATTAATTAATAAAATACATATATACACATAAATAAAACCTCAGTCGAAAATATGATTTTTTTAGTTAAGCAATCAAAATATTGTAGAACTAAAATTGCATACAGTAAAACAAACAAGATATCAACAATCGCTTAAAATTCGAACAGAGGCATTTAAATTATTTAATTGTTTACATGTTTAGAATATTAGTATAAGTAATTTTAAAATATAGATCCATAACCAAAAATTATTTTACTCATATATAAATTTCGATTTTAATTTTTCAGGGCAAAACCTAAGTAATTAATATCGGTATCGGGTGCGTATCGGTCAAGTACCGATATGAGATATTTTAGAATATCATGATAATATCGGATAATATCGGTAAAATATCGGACATGTGTAGAACATGTTATAAATGACGTTATAATGTTACATTGACGTTAAGTTTTCAAATATTCGGACAAATAATGTCAAATTTCTATCAAAGATTGATTACATATAGTTTACAGATTATAATCTATTTACAAAGATATTCTATTAAATACAAATCATAATATAGGCTCATAAAAATGGGAAATTAGTATAATGTACATCTTTAATATTTTATTCATTTTTATACTATATTCATTGTTTCTTCAGTCATCTATATCATTTATATCGCTTTCCCAAATTTTCCATATTTATAGTTCCGTCGTTTTCATTTCCACATTTATCAAATATGCAATATTGATTTGATACCAATTAGTAATTTAGCTCGTTCCTAATCGACATGGAAAACATATAACTTTACTACTCTTCAACTTTTAGTTCTTGGTGCATGATAATAATGAATAAAATTAATTTTTATGTGCTAACCTACCAATTAGAAATTGTGAACAAAAAAATAACTAAAAAGAGAAGTAGCTCTTTCATGATCTTCTCTTTAGTGGTGAAGTCTTCAAGGAAAATAAAACGTATAAAATAATGGAATAAGTAGAATTTTCTTTATTGAAAGACTAACTAAAACTGTATAGTTAAAATTGAAAATTTTATGCATTGGGAATTCTAATATGGTCTACATATTATCAATCACCATATACAAAAAAATAATAAGAACGTGAAGATATTTATTTGTAAAGATATTATATCCAACACACATAATAATGAATGATATTCTTAGAAAATATCAGGTAATTTACACTAAATATAAGAGTGATACATCAGCAAATATCGAGCGATATATCAGTAATGATATTTTAAGCGATATTTTAAAAATATATCGGCTTAGGAGCGATATGAGATATTTCAATGATATATCGATGATATTTTCTGATATTAACTACATATGATAAAACAAAATCAAATCATTCGACAAATTGTTTAAATTGCATTACTAATTCTAAGTCATAATGAGACAATAATACGCTCATATAAAATTGGGATAATCATATTACATCTAAGAGTACAATTAAAATTAGAAAATATCTTTAAGATCTAGCAATTAAGTTATACTTTAATTTGGAAATTCCTCCTTGGATCGTTGGATCTACACCCATCTTTGTTAGGGAATGATGAACCACGTAAGCTTTATATTTATTTGATGTTTTAATTTATTTTAGAGTTGATTTTATTTTAGAAGGGGATGATGAAAATTTTGGCCATGACAACAAGAAAAGGAGGAGGTAGAAAAGGAAATGAAATGAATTAAATGATGGAAATATAATTAGTGCATTTGTGTTAATTGGAAGAACAAAACCTTTCTCTTTCTTTCAATTAGAACTTCCCTAATTACGCCTATAGTTTTCTCTCACTTCTCTGCTCTCTCTCCATATCTATGGTTGGCTATATTTTCCACCTTTATGTTGCAAATTTCCAAAAATCCCTTCAAACAATTATCTTTTATTAAACCCATTTAAAGTTACACCGATATCTTATATTGACATGCATAAGTATACCTTTTTATATGCATCAAATAATTCGAAACAACTCCAAAACATCAAATAAATTAAATAATAATCAATATTTCTCAAATATTAATTATTTTAATTAATTTTTAATATTTTATAAATTAATTAAATCATGTGGTTTTTCAAAGAATTCATGAATACATTTGTGAGACTCAATTGTGCGAATTCAGTCAGTGATTAATTTTATAAAATTCAAATATTAACGTTCATACACCACTTTTGCTAGTGGTGTGACAGTTTGGCCAAATTCATCACTTATAGATCTTTTAGGTAAAATCTAATTTTACATTTTCTTATGCGGTACCTTTTAGTAACGATAATTTACACACATTCTCTTAGCCAACACTGTTTCACTTTAAGATTTATGGAATTTGGTTTTGATCGAAATTCCAATATCATCCTTTTCAACTCAGTTAGTCCATAAACAAAGTTTAAGGTTCAATAATAATATTTATTATTAACCGTACTACTCTAGTAAGAGATTTTGACTTTGAGTTAACTATAGTTGATAGTGATACTTACCTCATGCAACTAAGGAGATGAATTCTCCATTAAATGGTGCTTCACTTCCAATGCTTCAACTCAGACCCAACTATAGCCACTCGATGGACTACTATGCTATGATTTAACTATAACCAAAATGAACTATTCGCATTGAAGTTCCATAGTGTTCTCAAGTTGAGGGAACTATGTGACATCGTCACCCGAGATTTCTTGTTTGACCCAGTTATTACTAATCAAGAAGATACTTTTGGACGAGTCATTCTATAGCTATCAAATAACTACAAGTACATTATTCCTTGTTGTCCCAACAGCCATGAGTGATACTACCTAAATTTGGAGAGTGTTGCGCACTCTGATCTCAATGG
The DNA here is from genome assembly GCA_030737815.1 of Allium fistulosum. NCBI lineage: Eukaryota > Viridiplantae > Streptophyta > Magnoliopsida > Asparagales > Amaryllidaceae > Allium > Allium fistulosum. The sequence goes on along the minus strand of CM060907.1, from coordinate 387,147,507 downwards.
ATGTATTAATATCTTTTCTCAAAACATCTTGACTAGGAATATTTAAAATAATATGTTATTTCATATTATGATAATTTTCTCATGATTACAGCTCATTATAATCATTATCAGATAACATATCGTTTTTAATTTTTTATTTTAATATATTTAGATTAATTACTTAGCAAATATATCACAATATAACTGGTATAACATAGAAAACAAACACCTTTTATTTTGGAATGAGATTTTATTATAGGGTTAATAATTTATAATAAATTACAAAATAGCCCATAGGGCATTCTCTTAACTCTCTCACTAAAGCCTTATGCCTTCATTACTTACTTAATTTTAAAAATTCCATTAATATTTTTGGTCACTACATAGGCCTTACACCTTCACTTCCATGCTTCGATTGCCACTCAGGCCTTACACCTACGCTTTCATTTTCCACTAAGGGCTTATTCCTTTGCTTTCGATTCCTCGACTGCAATATAAGAGCTTACATCATCTACCGAATTCTTGGTTTCCACATCCTGCCTTACACCAATTTCTTTGGTGTTTTAGATGCTACCTTAGGCCTTACTCCAATACTCTCAACCGTGGTTGCCATACTAGGCCTTACACAAATGCTTACGGTTTTGTTTGCTACCGAGGCCATACACCAATGCTTTCGTTTGTGGATTCCACTAAGGCCTTACTCTTTCGCTTTTGTTTCCTTGACTTCCACATCAGGTCTTACATTACCTGCCTAACCAGTCATATATTAGGATTTTCACTTAGCTATGCATTAAGCCACTTTAAGTCCAACTGCCCCGTGGTTAATTTTTCTACTCACTACACTATCATCAATGTTCTAAGTACTAGTTTCAATCATCTTATGCCTTAGAATACATTCCTTCCTCCGGAAGTAAGTTAGTTCTGGTTTCAACACCTTACCAAGTGCTAATCTACTCTTGGTAATCACTACCCTTGGTCTCGTCTAATGAAGCCTGACTTAGTTTAGTTTTGTTTCATTAACGCATAAAGTCTCAACTCTAGGTTTCGGAAATCACCTTCTTTACCTATAATTCCTCTTTAATCCTCGTTCTCCCTTTGGTCTTCGATGTACACCTTTCGATTTAATAAGCATAGACTTATACTTAGCATTTATTAGCTTTTATACTTAAGTCTTCATGCTTAGTGTTTTAATTCATTTATTTTCAATTCAGTTCTAGTGCCTTCTCTACTGCCTCTCAGTAAACGTTAAAAATTCCTATTGCACGTCTGACATTACCTCTACACATGTTGAATTCTCATTTGTTTGACTCAGTCCTTTCTTATTTGGTCCTTTTCTGACATGTTCAACACATATTATGTATCTACTCTATTGACCAATTTTAAATACTTTATTCAATTAAATTACCTCCCTGCTCCAATTATTTGCCTTGTGGAACCAACAATTCTCCTCTCGACTAAATGTATTTTCACTCAGAAATCACATAGTAATATTTCTAGAAATTATCAATATACATACATATATATGTATATATATTCTATCATAAAATTTCCCAAATTCCCTATTTATAACCATTTTTTATAGTATCCAATTCTTAAATAATTCATATCAACTTATTTATTCATGTAAAAATTCTATCAATTAAACCCATATCTAATAATGTGTTCATAACGCCATATTAAATCTTCATACTATATTAATAATAATAAGAATGAGAATTAATCCGAATTAATTTCGATTGTGGGCAATTATAAGGGAAAATGAGATTAGAGAATATGTTACTCACTTAGATCTCTTAGTTGAATGATATTTCTAGTTCCCTTAGCCTGGATCTTATTTTTTTCCCTTTTTCTCTTGCTTTAGCTGCCGCCATTAAATGCTTAAAGCTTTTATTTTACATTTTGAGTGCAAAACAAAATGAGAAGAGAGTGATGAAATGATTTGAAAAAGCATGTACTAACCTCTCTATGAGTCGTCGACCCACTATCACCCTTCCACATTTTGTTTATTTGTTGGTTTTATTAAGTAATAATATTGATAAGTAAATATACACCTAAATGCTTATCACATCATATTATTAAAATATTTATTTTCATAATTACTTATTTAATGAATTATTAATTTATAGGGTATTACAGGCTTCCTCCTTATAGCACTTTCAGCCTCGAAATTCACATAGAGCACGACAATTATTCTTAATCTTTCACATGTCCAGTCTAGCATAAACACATAAGTTCCTTACTCACGTGCCATAAAAATTGTCCCAGTGCGTTTTCCTAATACATAACAAAATCAACCATCATGTCACATATGTACATGCTAAACAAACATAGTAACACACCTACTAGCTGAAACATTAAACTTGGGATAAGTTCTACTGACTTTGTCTTCTATTCCTAAGTACAATCATCTTGATACTCACTCTACTAAATTCGCACAAGCTTTACTGCCTTATTCCAATGCTTCTTCTCATCTAGGTCTACAAAACAAATAGGCTTCTTTACATAAGTCATATTTGGCTCAACAACCAAATCTTCCACAGCTCTCGAAACTACAACTTCTTTAGGGTCTCGAACACACTTCCTTAGATGTGATACATGAAACACATTATGGATCCAACAAAGGTACTCAACTCTATAAGCTACTTTAACAATCCTCTTAAGTATTGGGAATGGTCTACATATCTTGGCGCTAACTTTCCAACCTTTCCTAGCCTCATAGTGCCTCTTATCAGCGATACTTTAATAAACACATGATCCCTTAGATCAAATTATAAATCCTTCCGCCTCTTGCCGATGTAGCTCTTCTTTCCAGATTTAACTTCCTTCATTCTTTATTGCATTACCTTAATATTTTCTGAAGCTTATTTTATGAGATTTGGCCCTAAAATAAGATGGGGATCTTAGATTTCACTTAGAGTGTTAAGTGCATTTTATTTTATTATGCTTTTCGATTTAATAAAGCTTAAAATTGTCTATCACCATTGAAGATATACTGAAGAAATTAGTTGTATAGTTAAGATGTTAGATTCAATTTTCCTATCTATATGCAATTTAAAGTTCACAAGAATAAAATATATGTATATGTATGCTTGGTGTGTGGAATAGGTTATAATGTTGGTCAAGTACTCAAAAGGTTTTTGATCCAATTTTCATGACCATATACCATGACCCTAGTGATTCTTAATGGCGGCCTTCACCCCCAACTTGGAGCATGATGCATCTCCTTTCAATTTGGATACCTTTTCCTGAAAACCCCCTAATGGAAATAGTAACTAGGGTTTCACTCAAGTGAAATCAAAGAGATGGAGAAGAATTTAACTAAAAATGCAAAAGAGCATGGTGTTTGGCAATGCATATCTAATCATGTCAACAGAAGGAATGTGTGCTTCAATCTTCAAAATCCTACTGATTTTCCGGATTTAACAGAAGCAAAATGCCCTCGTCATATGAACAATACATCCATAAATTTGGATCATGGTGAGTGCAAAACTCTAAGGGATAGGGTGTTATTATTGCTAAAAAAGAAGTCTCAACTTACATGTTAATCCCTTACTTTTTGCTGCATCAATTGAATAATTGAAATATGCTAAGATGAACACCCAAACTGTTGAAGCGGTTAGAGAAAAGTGGAAAATCTGATAATTTTGAATGTAATGGAGCCCAAACCTTACTACCATTATTTTAAATCTTATATAACAAGATTTGGAAACCAGATGGAGATTTTCATCTCTATTCAAAGGATTACAGTTTTTATATAGTTAAGTTCGATAATAAGAGGATAGTGATATAGGATTTGCAAACGGTCCCTATTTTTATGATAAAACGTTGCCAATTTTGAAAAATTGGACCTTTGAAATGAAACTAATAAAGGACTTCCTCCAAGCTATCCCTGTTTGGGGTAAGATTCCATGGCCTTGACATTGAATTTTAGATGGAAGTGGGAATTGGTAGAGTTGCTTGCCGATTAATGTAACACCCTAGAAATTTTAATAATAAAATATAAACACTAATAAGGGTAAACATGTAATTTCATATAAAATGAAAAAATAATAAATTTTTACAAATGTTAAAATTAGGCTTGGGACCTATTCCATTACGTTCGAAGTGCTATTTATAGTCAGAAAACATATATAACTTGTTGAATTTGATAAAACGGGCCGGAATTGGCTGAAATTGGACCCAGTAGCATTTTGTAATTAGTAATTTCGGAAATAAGCCTAATAACCCTAAAATTCAACTATAAATAAGTGGCTAAGGCTTGAGTTCCACATTCCAAAACTCTAGACTCTACGTATCCCTATTTCTTCTTCTTCTTCCTCAAAATCCTGGATCTGACATCATTCTTCTAGTCTCTTCTTCAAATTTCTAAATCAAACACAAAAAAGTCAAATTAAAAGAGAAAAAAATAATTAGTGAGGAGCAAATAAAGCAACTAATAGAAACCTAAGGAAGAGGCTTGCCAATGGAGGGTTTTTAAGAACAGAAATCTAAATAGGCGAGTGGATATATCTACAATGTGACTATGTTATAGATAAGTAGTTAAATTTCATTTATATACCTTCTTAGAATTAAAAGTATGATTTTAATCTAAACCAATACTTTATATTCAAAAATATTTTTGAACATTTAAATAATTGGAAAACCCTAAGTAATGAATTGATAAGATAATCATTGTAACATGGGAGGGAAGGGTAAATTAGATTGAAACTACCTATTATTCTATGAATCTGGTTTTATATGATATGTTTGAATTGATTTTGATAAATAAAAAGTAAATGAGTACACCTTTGGAATTCATCTAGAATTGGTTCTATTAACTTTGGAATATACAAAGAATATTTGATTTAAATATATACGGATGATTGATTGAAAGATACATAGGTAACTGATTAAAGGTATTATACAATCGTTGAGATAAATTACATGAAGATTGGATATGAACAAAATAGAAATTGTACTTCGTTGCTCAAATTTCTTGCAGGCATGAATTGGGTCGACCTGCTTGTCGAAACGGCCTATATAATCACAGCTGTATTCATCTTGGCCTGCATATCCCCATGACCTAGCAATTATACCAGCCCTAACTCGGATCGCCTGGTACCTGGCTCATCCACTTGGCACTACTTCCTGATCAACCTAGGCCAACATGGGTCACTCAAGGAACATCCCACCCGCTTCAGCATTGGTGTCGAATAAGTATCACCCTCATACATACTAGCGATGTCAGTGGTACAAGAGAAAATCGATCTTTGAAGAGTTCCTCTACGATCGACCTGTCTGTCTATTCAATCAAACGCCAAACAGATGCTTTTCCCATCTCCAACCCCATCCACTTCTGTGCACCAACGCTTTTGGTAGCACTCAACCACAGCTATAAGCACCGAACTACCACTGCCTAAAGAAGCTTCGCAAGAAATATTCATTTGACAAAAGCATCATTATGCGGTAGCCTTTTCATGTCCTTTGATGATACCAGAGAACCTCTGCTACAACCACTCCCTGATCCCACCCTGCCCGCCCCTACTCAAAACATGCTCATGATACGGCCTACCAACTGTCACCATCTGTATCATATAGGACATCTGGCATCATGGCTAGCATGCTCATCGACAATGTGCACCTATCAATGGCCGAAGGGTAGTTATGGGCTTGATCAGCATAATCTCAGCCATCCAAGCATCAATTTCAGCAACTATAAATAGACCAGGGCATGCAATCATATAAGGGCTGAACAATGGTAGCTTTCAAGCTATTACTCTCTTATTATTACCTCTTGTAAGCTAAACTACTATAATGGAAGCAAAATAACAAGAAAATTTTCACAATGGACGTAGATTACCTTAGACCAAACCACTTTAAACTTTGTCTCTTTAATTTATGCATTTTATCTCCTCATTTTACATTTTAAAACCAAGGTATTAGCAAGTAAACTTTTCTAATATCACCTCTCAACCACATTTTCAACATTGGATAAATCTCTTGTTAACATTTTGGCACTAGAACGAGGGACTCCCCTGAAAACTCTCATTTTTCTTTACGTTACTTCTCTATAAACTCCTTTCCCATTTCCACCATGCCAAACCCTATTAAAACAAAGTTGATAACTCCAATGATCAGAATACCAATGCGGCTATCTCTAGGTCAAGCAATGACAAGTGGATTAGCATGATTAATGGCTTGATTAGCACCGGGCCACTCGCTTGTGATGTGAACGACCTTCGGGCTAGAATCGACACTCAAGCAACTATAAACTTTGGCTCGGCCGCCCCTAGTGGTTGACTGGACCCATGTCCAGCTTGCTATGTCCAGTACCTACACATAATCCATGATGCTCATGAGAGAGCCATGTTGGACACTCCTGTGGGAGTTGCTCCAGGTAACTACAGGAATATACATACTACCTACGAACATGAAGACATCCATGAGGTCGTAGAACCTAAACCGATAGTGTACCACCATTCCTTTCCGATCGAGAGAGTGTCTGCCTTTCACCGCCTTCGGACAATGGATTGGGGCTATGACCTGCACTTTGAACACCTCAGTGGTGGTGGGCAAGGCAGAAATCTAGAACCCAGAGAACCATTAGTCCACTCTCGGCCCTAGTAGGGGTGCCCCAGCACAGGTCCCGTATGGGATGCCCCTACCCGCCTAAGTTAGCTTCAATCGTCAAAAGCATATCTCCTACCCTAGCTAGGCATTATCTTTCCCTCACCATATCGCCATCAGAGGTCCTCTACACCTGATAGATAGCAGAGGAGCCCTTCCTAAGCAAGGGGTCTACGTCATCCGTGACACGCGGAAGCTGACCTCTGAGAATAAATGTCTGTCCTACGCCAAAAAATGCATAGAATCCAATATAGAAGTACATGCGACGAGGGTCTGTTTAATGATGAAAATGTAAACCCCTTCTTCGAAGTAATCCTAAGCACTTACATCTATAGGAGATATGGTTTACCTTCTATGGATAAGTATGATGAGAGCACTGATCTATTTAATTATATCAATGCCGTTAATTCATTAACCTAAGCCGGCCAGCTTTCCTATCATGCAAAATGTCTCATATTTCCCTCCATCCTAATGAACCGTCATCTCATTGGTTTCTTTATTTGCAACCCGACAGCATCCACTCTTAGGCCCAATTATCTTTTAGCTTCAAAGAACGCTTCTTCACATTAATAATAAGGGTAATGTTAGCAAGAAAGCTAGGAAATATAAGACAAGGTTAGGCTGGACCCCACCGATCATACGTTAACCGCTTCAATAAGGAATGAAACCGTGCAAGGGAAGCGAACAAGAATAACATGGTAGTTGTCCTTTATTCTGGGGTAAGGTCTGGTCCCATATGTGGAAAGAACTACAAAAACAACCTACTTCATCCTTGACGGACTTTCTTCAAAGGGATAACAACATAATAAGGGTGGAAGAGGCTGACATTTTTTATAGTGATGAGGAAAGCGAATATAGAAATAAAGCTAGCTTGATAAAGGACAGATGCCGATAGAATGGCTAGTAGGAAAGTAGCAAAAAGCATGCCGATGACGGTGCGCATTTCAGACTCAAGTATACTAACTATGCAACCCCGTACTATTAGATGGAGACTATTTATGTCACAATTCGGATCACATATCCTTTCAACGGCCTGCTCCCTCCCAGTTTGGGCAAAGGGAGGAGCCCAGGGTTATGAAAAGTACTGTGAATTCCTCCAATTCAATGACTACTCAATCAATGAGTGTATACATCTCAAAGATGAAATAGAGAAATTGATCTATGATGGAGTTGTTCAGTATGTAAGACAACAACTAGAGAAATGCAACATCCATGGTTGTAGTCACCACCAAAATTCTATTAATTTGTGGTAGCCTATAGGTGTCCAAAAGTAGTCGAGGGGATCCAACCCGCTATCTAAGAGAGCTCATCTCTGACGATCAGGTGTATTCAGCAGATCTCTAGCCCTAAAGGTTCCTTGAGTTATAAAAGATGCAACTAACATTTCTTTTACTATATACGATAAGAGAGGATTTCGTTTCCCACATCACGACCTCGTGGTCAACTCAGTAGTGTGGCTGGCACCAAGGTGCACCATGTCTTCGTTGATGGGGGTAGCTCCATTAATGTGATGTTTAAAGAAGTTTTTGATAAGATGAAGCTTCCCAGCTCAGCCTCAGTCCCTGTGCATTACCCATCTTTGTTTCGGGGACGTTTGCATAGTATCCTCAGTGATTACCTCTCACATACTCACTTTCGACCATGAACCTTTGGTGGCCAAGATTCAAGTAGAATTTATTGTAGTGGACTATCCCTCTGCATATAACATCTTAATAGGCAGACCGACTTTGGCGGACGTGGATGCAATAGTGGCCTATCAACGACTATGATGAAATTCCCAACCGAGGGAGAAATAGAATGCGTCCATGGCAACCAAAAACCTCCAAAGATTGTTATTGTATCTCCTTACAGCAAGCAAAAAAGGAGTACTTATGTTGTAACAAGAACCAGCAAAGCTTGGTGGTGACATGCTCGAGAGGATGCATGAGCCTCTGATCGCTCCTGTTCATGCTAGGGTTACCCAAATTCTAGACACCACGGTCGATGGGAATAATCTCTCACTAGCCTGCTCAAGCAAGAAAAGAGAACTTATGGTTATATGGAACAATCAAGTCTGTCGCCATTGTTATGAGGGAGTAGAAGGTACTACCATTTCTTCACCCTCAGCACCGAAGGACTCATCTAAGTCGAAAGCAGCCATAGTCCATCGGCTCGAGCACGGACGTCCAACTTGGCTGAGGGTGTTATTGAGCTCATGATATATGTGTTGGACCAGTGCGACCTAGAAGGGAGAATGGGGGATAGTGATGATGATATGGTCAACCCTTGTATGGGAGACTCTAGCTTAGACAGTGGGATGGTAACTCCACTTGAAGTAGTATCAATTAACAACGATGACCCCAATAAGGTCGTCCAAATAGGCACAGAGAGAAGTTCTAAAATAAAAGATGAGCTAATTTGTGTCTTAAGAGAGATTAAAAATGTGTTTTCCAAAGGGCGCGCCAACATAGCTGACATAGATCCCTCAATCATATGCCATGCCATTAACATTGACCTGATGGCTCATCTGGTCCACCAATAGATATGGTCACTCTACCTCGAACGATAATGGATTCATTCGTGAAGCTACATATTTGGTATAGGAAGCCAACCACGTATTGTTCCAGAAGCCTAGTGGATCCTGAAGAACTTGTGTTGATTTCTCAGATTTTAACAAGGTCTGTCCTAAAGATAGTTTCCCACCGCCCCGTGTCGACCAATTTATGGACGCTACTAGTGGACATGAGCTACTCACATTCATGGATGCCTACTTTGAATTTGGCCAAATTGCCATGCACGGCCCAGATCAAGAGCACACCTCCATCACCATCGTCAAACTCTGCTGCTACCATGCCATGTCATTCACCCTTCGCAATGTAGGTCCTACATATCAATGGCTTGTTAACTGAATGTTTTCTCAATAGATCGGCCGACCGATGGAGGTCTACGTGGATGACACGCTAATTAAGTTTGAAAAGGTCAGGGGCATATAGAGAACCTGTCTGAGACTTTCAACATCCTCCGTAGACAAAATATGAAGCTCAACCCTAGGAAGTGTTCCTTCGTTATTCGATGTGGGAAGTTCCTTGGTTTTGTGGTGAGTGCCAAGGGCATTGAAGCTAATGCCAACAAGATTCGGGCAATTCAAGAAATGCAGGTACCTCGCACATTCAAGCAAGTGTAGAGTCTAAAATGAATGATCATGGCATCAGCCACTTTGTATCAAAAGCCACAGACTGTTGTGTACAATTCTTTAATCTTATCAAGAAAGAAAAGTCATTTGTATGGAATGAAAATTGCACAAAAGGATTTGAAGACTTGAAGAGGCACTTAGCCATACCCTCGTTCGTTCCAAGCCTATCGATAGGGAAGACATGTACTTAGACCTTGCAGTAAGTGACCATCCGATCAGTGCTGCCTTGATTCGCGATGAAGAAAAAGTCCGACGGCCTATCTACTATGTAAGCAAAAAGGTTAATGGACCGAGAAACATGGTACTCCCGATTGGAAAATCTAGCCTACTGCCTACTGATGGTGGCCTGTCATCTACAATTGGATTTCCAGGCTTACCCCATTAAAGTTCTCACAAACCATCCATTGAAGCAAATGCTGAGCCGACCTATAAAGCGGGCTATCTCCTAAAGTGGTCCATAGAGCTCAGATAACATCATATCACTTTCCAAGCTTGCACCTTGATTAAGGGCCAAGCCGTGACTGATTTCATAGTGTAATGTTCTAGCTCGGACAACAGTGATGAGGAGTTGATAACTAACTCGCCATTATGGTAGCTTTATGTTGAAGGTGCATCAAATGAGAAAGGCATGGGGGCAGGCATGTTCCAAATCACTCATGATGGTCAAGAGCTTTATTTCTCCATCTGCATGAGCTTTAAGGCCATAAATAATGAAGTTGAGTATGAAGCCATCCTAGCCAGTCTTAGGAAGGCTAAAAGGCCACAAATAGAGATTTTACATATGTTCAATGACACCTTATTGGTTGTTAACCAGGTTGGAGAAAGCTTCCAAGTTAAGGGCAAACATTAGCCCTTTATGTCGTAGAAGCTTGAAAAATCATCAACACCTTTACAAACTTCAAATTAGAGTAGATCCCCCACGAGAAAAATGCCAAGGCCGACCAGCTAGCCAAGACGCCGTGCAATCCCAAAGAGAGCATTCCTTGAGTCTCGATGGAGATACAAGCTGCCCCTTTTTTGAATTATTGGGCAACTACCATGGAAATTGATGAAGCCTGCATCGACTCTTGGATGACCCCATTGCTGAGTTACCTCGCAAGCAGTGAACCGCCTAAAGAGAGAAAAGAGGCACGAAGGACTATATACTAGGCATCTCATTATACCATTATGGATGGAAAACTCTACTAGAGGGGCACTTAGCTCCCCTCCAACGGTTATAACAAATGAAGAAGCCAAACACATATTAAAGGAATTGCATGAAGGTTTTTGTGGAGACCATGCATGGAGTAAAGTCTAGCAAAGAAGGATACCTACCAAGGCTATTACTGGCCTACCATAACCAAGGCAATGAATTACGTTAGGAAGTGTGATTGATTTTTACGATTCGCCAAAATCACAAGAGCTTCCCCAGGTCTTCTAACCTCAATGATGTCCCCTGGACATTTAATACTTGGGTATTGATCTAATTGGCAAGCTACCAATTGCTAAAGGTGGATACAACCATACTATAGTCGCCATCGACTATTTTAAGAAATGGGTTGAGGCAAAGCCCCTCACTAAGGTACCGTACACAAGATCTCGAACTTTGTGATAAAGGACATTGTTTATCAATTTGGACTTCCAAAAAAATCATTGTTATCTAGCTTTTCGACCAAGCCATATCTGTATGAGTCAAAACGATTGAATGGTCAAATAGCAAACCAAAAATCTAGAACAGTAACCCAAGAATTCAAATTCCAATTAAAGCTCAAAGGCGTAGCCACAAACTTGCTAGATACTTGAGAAGTCATTAACTATCAAAGGAGTTCAGATAGCCAAAATTTAAGGTCCAAGATCCAAGACTAAGTCTTGGATTGGTGCCGATTTAAGATAGATAGATCGGTATTGATCCAAGATGCTTAAAGAAATCAAGACCAACTTCACGTTTTATAAAGACCAAGTCAAATTCAAGGAAAATGAACCAAGATTTAATGGATCACATCGATCCATGGGAGCAACTACAAGAGATTAAAAAGCTAAGGCTTAACGAATCAATACCTTGGATTGTCGACGATCCAATGGCCTTAACTCAATACTGAGGTGAGGAAGGACTTTCTGATTTAGGAACGACCTCTTCAGAGCACATCCTCCAGAACATGGAGAACATGGGGAGAAAGTGCTGGAGACAAATTCGCTGATCTTCATATATAAACAGAGAATGAGAGGCGCTATTTGGAGATCCATTTTCTAATTCTGAAATTTAGTTCTATCTTAGTACTTTCTTGGATCACCACCGATCTAAGGCTACTGAGATGTAAAATCTCACTTTGTAAAAGTTTGTAGAAATCATTAACAAACTTTAAGTGAACGTAGGATAAAATTTAGCCGAACCACCATAAAATGTTCTGTGTTGCTTGATCACGTTTTACATTTAATTTCTTTATTTTATTCTCTTCTCTAATCTAGTCATATGTTTGCCCGATTTTTAGCGCAAAAATTTTGGTACTTTTACTGAGAAAACTTTAACTTCTCGCTATTTAGATCTATTTTCAATCTTTGGATTACTTTAATCCATGAAGCAGATCTATAAATTTATCCATGAGGTCTGTGATTACTTAGATTTCAGTAAAATCTAACATAGTATCTACTAAAACAATGACACCTAGGGAATACCGAAGAAAAGTCCATAACTTCCAAGCCCACCAATCATGCTGAGAATGCTGGCTCTCAGCACAAAGAGGAGACCAATCAGCCTAGAAACATTGAAATTTAGAATGCATCAGATATAATCACTAGGGTTGATCTGGATATGATGATGAAAAAGATGAAAAATAAGCTACTTAAGAGCCATAAGGCTATGATGAAACAGATGAAAAAAATATTTGGATTTGATGGCCCAGCTATCCCAGGCTCGTGGAAGGAGAACGAAGGAATTGTCACCTTTCAATTCAGAAGAAGATAGCTCGTCTTCATCCGGCGAATATCACAGAGAGGGAAAGCAGAAAATGAAGAGGAAAGAGACTGGAACTTCAAAAGTTAGAGTGTGTAAAACTCAGTTGGGCAAGGCATATATCGGTGCCGAACCATTAACCCAAATCGGTAGTGATCTGACTCGTCATATCCTGAATGATGAAAATTTTGTTGACTTTCATTATAGTGTTGATAATGGTGATGGTCCTATTGTTAATGGCCTGAATGTTGGAATTTGGACGGCTGTTGTAGACCAATCATGTAGAGGTCGTAGAGTCCGATCAACTGAACAAACGATTCTCCCAAAGAGAGCCCATATATTATGGAACTAGAGATATCGTTTATGGAGCCAAACACTCGGGGTAGGCCATGATGATCGCTTTTTAGTCGATCCGATAGAACCAGAATTTTTAGCAGGTATGACAAGGAAGCCGACGAATGAAAACCATCATAAAAGTAATTATGATTGGGGTTCTTCTTCTAGTAGGAACCCACTTATCAAGAAGATATTGCAAAAGGAGTACCCCGAAAGTTTTAACATGCTCACGATGTCGTCTTATAAAGAACGACTGATCAGAGACTACATTTGTTAAAGTATGAATGGCGTATGGATAGATCCAGAGCTACCAGTGCTATGCATTGTAGATGTTTTTTGATATTTTTGGAAGAAGTAGTTACGATATGGTTTACTCGTCTACGCCAAAATCCATATCTTCATTTGACCAGTTGGCTAGAAAATTTATGGCGCAGTACAGGATGCATGCTGCTTGTTCAAAAATGTGATGTTATTTTTTAACATTTTTCAGAATTATGGGGAGTCTCTAAAGAACTTTTTGAGTAGGTTTAACATGGCTGTGACAAAATTAAGCAATGCTAAGGAGGATATTGTCTGGTCGCTTTGATAAGGGGAATACATCTAGATACTTATTTTTGTAGATGGTTGATGATGAAATCTCCACCGACCATTGAAGAATTTTATAGAAAAGCAAGTCAATATTTGCACTTGGAAGAAGAAAATATGACAACTAGGAAGGCCGGTGGAAGGCAATCAACTGAGGTGGTTTAGAGTAATGGGGTTGTGAAACAAACCGACGGGAGTTTCAAGAATGCCGTTGTTGATGTGGGAAACAAGAATAACAACTGAAAGAGAGGTAATCAGGGTAATGGAGGTAGGAAATCGGATTTCAAGAAGTATTCAAGATTCCCAAAGCATGAGGATTACACCCCTTGAATGATACGGTTGAGAATATCTACTTGCGACGAAGTGTACTGAGCACTACGAGAAGCCGAATTGGAGGGAGGCGATGGAGAAAGAGAAAATGTTAGGGAAGTACTATCGCTTCCATGAAATGCACGGTCATAACACTAATGAATATAGGCATTTATGGGATGTAATCGAAGATCTGATACAGAAAAAGAAACATTAGTAGTATGTAAAGGCCTCATAAGATGGCGGGCAAGGAAATGTCCAAACCTAGGGGAAGATGCTTCAATGGAGCTGGGCTGGGCCTAATGCGGACAAACCTAGGCAGCTTGGAAGAAGACTTGTAATTAATATGATCCATGATGGACCTCATCCGGTTGAGAAGAGTTAGAATGAGATGGAAAGGTATGGAAGCTCTTTGAGACATATTATGTAGGAGAGTTGCTTCACCATCAAAGACGTAGCTCTGAAGAAGCAGTTGAAGACAATGACATACAATATTGTATTCAGAAATTGTGATGCAAACAAGGTGGAAGCGTCGAAGCTTGAACCTTTGGTGATAACGGTCATGATTGGGCCAACTATAGTAAAGAAAGTTCTCAACGATTGTGGGAGCTCTATGAATATTTTGTTTAAGAAAACCTATGATCAAATGATGATGGATGGTCAGGATCTGGAGCCATGTAAGTCCTGGATATAGGGATTTATTGGAGAGGATGTAGAGCCTATTGGTTGTGTTGACTTGTCTGGGGGTTTAGGTGAAGGTAACCTCAAGAGAGTGCGGGTTGTGATCTTAGTTGTGATTGATATATTTTCTGCATTTAACACCTTTTTGGGCTAGCTGGCCCTTGTCAGCTTTCTGAAGGCACTAGCCCCTCATGTCTAACAATGAAATTTCCTACGAAGAACGGTGTAGGAGTCATTCAATATGATCAGAATGTAGGGTATGAATGCTATGTCGCGGAGCTAAGAGAGGCGAAGCGATGTGAAAAAGGAAAGAACGTAAAGAAGACTCTCCGTGTTAAGTCGATTGATGCGTAACAACCACTGCCTAAGCGCTTACTCGGTCGACATAGTAAATTCCACAAAACTATGGATCCGAGGAAAGTGTCAAAGGATGCAAGGGTGGTGCCAGTTGGGTTGACGATCAACATCCCGATCGATCGGGATGATCCTACTCGGGTCCAGAAGATCGGATCTCAACTTAGTGTGAAGATGAAGAAGGGGTTGACAGGGTTCCTTTGGGTAAACCTGGATATGTTTTCCTGGACGCATTTCGATATGTGTGAAATATCACTAGAGATAGTGTGTCACGCATTAAATGTGAACCTCGGAAGTCCTCTTGTAAAGTAGAAACGACGCAACCTGGGTCTGGAGAGATCCACTACGTTGAAGGAAGAAGTGTATAAGCTAAAAGCTAATGACTTCATCCCTGATGCTCTATACCTCGAATGGGTATCGAATGCAATGCTGGTCAAGAGGCCTAATGGAAAATGGCAGACATGCATCGACTATTCAGACTTGAATAAGGCATTCCTAAAGGACAGCTTCCCACTACCGAAGATTGACCAGCTATTAGACTCAATAGTCAGACACGAATTGCTATTGCTTATGGATCCTGACTATAATCAGATACCAATGCACGTCTCGTATTAAGAACACACCAGCTTCATTACTGACCTAGGACTATATTGCTATAGTATCATGTTGTTTGATCTAAAGAATGCAGGTGCAACCTACCGAAGATCAGTAAATTCGATGTTTAAGAATCAGATCGGTCATACAATGGAGGTCTATGTGGATAATATGCTGGTGAAGTCACAACGATCGGTGAACCACTTGGGAGACTTATCAGAGATGTTTGGCATGCTCCAAAGATATAAAATGAAGCTCAGTCCACTAAAGTGTTTGTTCGGAGTCACGTCGGGAAAGTTTTGGTTTCGTAGTAAACTCAAGGGGCATAGAAGCCTATCTAGAGTAGATTAAGGAGCTCAGAGATGTCATAGCCCTGGAAATAAAGAATGAGATAAAAAACTTGAACGAAAAAGTAGCAGTGTTGAGTCGATTTATCTTGAAAGCTACAAATAAATGTGTGATGTTCTTGGATGCCCTCAAAAAGAGTTAAAGAAATATTATCTAGACTTAGGAGCGTAAGGACACTTTTTAGGCCTTGCTAGATTATTTGGAGAGACCACCGATCTTATCGAAGCCTTTGGAAGGAGAAGATTTATTTATTTGGCAGTATCTATTCACGCTTTAAGTGTTGTCCTGGTACGTGAAAAAGCTAGGATTCAAATACCAATATATTAGATCAGCAAGTGGTTTACTGGAGCAGAAAGAAATTATTCGAAGTTGAAAAAGGTCGCCTACTACTTGTCAATTGCATCAAGGAAACTCCATCCCCACTTCCAAGTTCATCCAATTAAAGTGCCGACTGACCAACCTTTGAGACAGGTGTTGCACGAACCCAAGACTTCAGGAAGGTTATGGAAGTGGAATGTCAAAATGAGTTAGTATGATATATCCTATCATCCTGGAAGGGCGATCCGAGGGCAGGCATTGGCTGATTTCATTATTGAATCACCACCCGAGATGAAGATAGAGGAGAAGACATAGAGTGGAATGCTCAATGGAAACTACACACTGATAGAGAATCTATGAGCGTTGCTTGGGGTAGAAGTGATCATGATAACTCCTAAGGAATGATCAATTTATCACGCTTTGAAACTTGAGTTTCCCACAATGAACAACGAAGTCGAATACGAAGCACTTATCACTGGGCTCAAGATATTAAAGAAACTGGGAGTAAAAACATTGTGTATATATAGCGACTCTCAATTAGTGGTCTTCCAGGTGAAGAAGGAGTTTCAAGCTAAAGGAGGGAGACTAGCCTTGTACTTGACGAAGGTCTTGGAACTGCTCAATGATATCGAATACTGTACGATAACGCACACTCCCGAGGAAGAAAATACAAAGGCCAATTCACTAGCCAAGTTAGCTAGCTCTGGGGATGCGCAACTCATGGGTTTGGTTCTAGTAGAGGTATTATCATCTCCTAGCATCGAATAAATGAATTTCGATTGGATCTTGATGGTTGAAGTTGAAATGGAATCATGGATGACTCTAATCAAGGAGTACTTGCTAAAAGGAACTATCCCGAATGGAAGGGATGAATGAATAAAACTCATATGCAAAGCTCCACGATTTATTATTCAAGAAGGAGTACTATATAGAAGAGGATTCTTAGCTCTCCGGTTGCAATGTGTCGCCAACGAAGAAGCTACAAAGGTCCTTATGGATGTGCACGAAGGGGCATGCAGCGATTACATCAAGGGGCAGACTTTGGTAAGAAAGATTTTTTCTTACATATATTTTTATCCAACAATCACCGGGATGCGGCTGATTACACTAGAAGGTGTGATTGATGCTACAGATTTGCGAGGATTCCTAGGGTTCCATCTACAAAGATTACATGAATGGTTAGTCCATGGTCGTTTGCAGTATAGGGGATCGACATTATTGGTGTGCTACCAATGCCGAAGGGCAGAGATAAATATGTCATTGTTGTAGTTGACTACTTTACCAAATAGGCTAAAGTGAAGCCACTCGCCATGATGATAATGAAGAAGGTGATCAACTTCATAGTGAAAAACATTATATGCTAATTTGGGATTTCACAAACGATTATTTCTGACAGTGGGACCCAATTCGATAGTGGTAAAATCAAGAATTTCTACAACAAGTACCAGATCGAGAAGAGTTCGCAATGGTAACACATCCACAAGTGAATGGATAGGTAAAGGCGGTAAATAAAATTAGCAAGTCCATCTTGAAGAAGAGAATGACAAAGTCCAAGGGCAAGTGGGTCGATGAATTACCACGAGCACTTTGGGCTTATCAAATGACCCACAAGTCCATGACTGGCCATACTCCATTCGCCCTGGCCTATGGATTAGAGGCCATGATTCTGATTGAATAGGAATGACCTTCTCATCAGAATATTCATTATGATCCTAAGACGAATGTGAATCTCCCACTTAAGTCCCTCAATATGATCGAGGAAAAGTCGATTTAAGGGCCGCTGCTCACCAGAAACAAGTAGCTTGGCAATTCAATGCAAAAGTCAAAAATCGGACCTTCAAGTTTGGCGACCGCATCTTTAAATGATTCTTCTATGTTCCGTTGAATATGGTCTTGAACTGGGAAGGTCCGAATGCTATTGAACCCAAGCTTGGAGATGGAACATTCAAGCAAGCAATAGTTGACAGAATCTCACTTCTGAGGGTATAGAACATCGAATATGTACGATGCTATTTCGCTCAAATATATCTTTGTAACTGCCTAATTAAGCTCTAATGTAACAAGGCAGAGTCTTTCATTCTTATGAATAGGAAATGAATTGGCTTTGGGGATCGATGGAATTATGTTCTCATTAACCTAACTATAATACCCCGGAATTTCATATATAGCTTAAAGAATGATTATAATAAATAATAAATAAAGTTTGAATTTTAGTGGAGGGTAATTTGGTGAATTTTAATAGAAGGAAAAAATAGTAACTTTTACAAACGTTTGAATTAGCTAACGAGAGTGACACCATTGCGAAGCCCTAATTTTTTTGGTTGAGATGGAGTATTTATTTGTCCATATCAGACAATGTATGAATGAGATATTGATGTTCTAGTTAAGTAGGCAGGGTTTGGACTGATTTGGGCAAGCTCATATTTTAAATTTGAATTAAAAGAACCGTTTTAGATTACCCTCCTAAAACTGGTTAAAAGAGTATGTATCTTTCTATTTTTCATCTTTTTATTTTTCTAAAACCACTGATTCCGTCATCTTCTTCCTTAAATCAATCAAACACAAAAACCATGAATCTTAACAGAATTCAATGAGACAAATTGCAATTAAATTGTGGCAGAGTTATCTATCATCTAGAATGAAAATCAAAGGCTAATTCGAAGGTTGGAATTTCTAGAGTTTTTGGACAGTGGAGGAAATCAGGTTTCTATGGCTAAATTTGTGAGTGTGGCTTCTCCAGTCTTGTTATAATACTTTGATATTGATATGAGATGCTTTAGGGCTATCTAGGATTAAACTATGTTATAAAATTTGACTAATTTATGATATTTGGACTTTAGAAATATAAAATAGGTATTCTTTTTTATAGGACACTTCAGGAAACCCTAAATTGGTCATTAATTCAAGTTCAAACCTATAGAAATCGTGATTTGACAATATGAATATGTTAGGACTTTGGAAAACTATAAGATAATGTATATATGACTTAGAATAAACTAAAACAAAGAACACGATAGAAATTGAAAACTGGAACAAAAGGAAATCAAATTTCACACCCTTAATTTTAAGTAACATTATTTTGGATATTTAATTAGATAAATTAGATAAAATAATGTGTTGAAACAAGGGAAATTAGATTTGACAATTAAGTAGGTCGAGCCTTAGTTAATGAGTTAATAAGATTAATTATAACTTAAAAAAGAAGGAAGAATAATGTGAGGGCCAAAATAGGAAAAAGCCTTATTTCCTCAAC
This sequence comes from Allium fistulosum, assembly GCA_030737815.1. Classification (NCBI taxonomy): domain Eukaryota; kingdom Viridiplantae; phylum Streptophyta; class Magnoliopsida; order Asparagales; family Amaryllidaceae; genus Allium; species Allium fistulosum. The sequence continues at coordinate 387,128,043 of CM060907.1, read as the reverse complement.
ATAAACCCTTCCATTCTTACTTCCTCATTCACAATCATTTCATACAAACTAAAACAAAATGAGGCCGACCCATTGCTAGGAGATTTAAGAAGAGAAAAAGCTAGGAAATCAAAGGATAAAGCTTAGGGGGATCAAATCAACACTTAAACTCAATCTCTATATCTAATCAGGGTGAATAATAGTTATCCATCTCACTATTGCTTGTTTATTCCATTTTTATGCCTAAACCCAAATTATATGATATTATTATGCCATGTTATGATTGATTGGTTGATTATATGCTTGAATAATGAATTATTGGATTTATTATGGAATTATTTAATATGTTTTCAGAGTGAAATATGACATCCAATTGACTTGAAATTTGGATAAGATGTTCATAACTTTATTTTAGAAGTAGGTTTTTAGTTTCATAATTTTACAAGTATGTATGAATATTTTATAAATTTCCTCAGTGAGGAAAATGCTTTATTTCTATTTTTAACTATTAAAAATAATTAAATAATATTTTGGGTCCCGATATTCTTATATGTTAAAGAATATATTAATTCTGATTTATTGTGATTTTTGGGGGTTTTCTTAGGTGCTTATGATTTTATATGAATTTATTAGGCTAGAAAGGCTTAATAATTATATTAAAATAATTATATAAGTTAAGTGGTTTGCAAAATACTTTGGGAATGATAAATCTAGTTTACCAAAGTTTTCTTGAAAATAATTGATAAAGTATAGTTTTAATCAATAGATATTGGACAAGGGTTAAGGGTCGTTGAAAAGGAATTTTTTTCACAGAAATAAAATAGTTTTCATGTTAATTACGAGATTGCCACATCATTATTAATCAATGCCGACGTCCATCTACGCTGCAGCTATCAATGTCGCACATTTTATATCAGCTGTAGTAATGTCGCTGGTATTGTTTTTGAGATAAAGGTATTAAGGCAGCAACGCTGCCTATTTTATATCGGCTATAGTAATGCCGCAAGTATTGCTTTTGAGATAAAGGTATTAAGGTAGCAATTCATATTTTATATCGACTATAGTAATGCTGCTAGTATTTCTTTTGAGATAAAGGTATTAAGGCAGCAATGCCGCATATTTTATATCGGCTATAGTAATGTCGCTAGTATTGCTTTTGAGATAAAGGTATTAAGGCAACAATGCCACGTATTTTATATCGGCTATAGTAGTGCCGCAAGTTTTCACCATGGTTTTCAACAATGCCACGTCTTCCTATTTAACGCCATAGCTTAAGGCATCAATGTCGCACGTAGTAGTTCCGACATTATTTACTTTAGGCAGTGATGCTGCTAGTATATAAAATCGCGATGATGCCGCCAATTATTGATTTTGGCATTATTATTAAGCGGCAAGTCCAGTTTTATGAGTTCAATGTCAACTGTTTTATGGCATTGATGTTGGAAGTCATCAATGCCGACCTTACTGTTTTAAAGCACCTGATATCAATGGTTTTATAATATTGATGCCGAAGGTTATCGATGTCGACATTCCCATATTTCCAAGTTTAAAAACTTTATACTATGGAAACTTTATAACTTATATTTTATACTATATGACATAGGTGATATCGGCCTTATGGCCTTGTGTTTTATTAAATCGGAACTGTTTATTAATAGCGACATAGAAGGGATGTGATAATCTATGTAGGCAATATTAATGTCGCACTTTATTAGTTTAGTTTTATTGTATGACGTTATAGCCTAAGGTTTTAGAGGTGCGACGACCTCAAATTGATTTCGAAGTTAATGAAAGCTATTTTATAAAAGCATATATTGTGACACAGTATTTTAGAAAAAATAAAGGGCTATAATTTCCTTGTTTTAAGTATGACTTCAAGGGTTAAATCATTAATAAAGAATTATGTTTTCAAGGAAATAAAAAGGATATTTAGCCCAGAGTTTTACTAGTGGAATCATTGTTCTTATCACCATTATATAAATTATGATAGAATAAAATGACTCAAGGATTGAAGAATAGAGAACTAGATAATGATACTGGTGTAGGTAGCACCCTATACTTCAACTATTAGCTCCTAGTTGACATAGTCCCCAATTCCAGTGTGTAGGGCTTTGTTAAAGGTAAAAATAAAAGTATGTTTATGTACCGAAAGGAATCTATAACTTAGATAGGTTATTGGTTTGCTTGCAAAACCATTAGGTTCATATTGAGCCTAGCAAAACTTTGAGGTTGACAGACGGTCGGGTTAACATTAAGATGATTGTGTTTGGACGGATAGTTCAGTTTCCTTCTAATGGTAAGTTAGAGAATTTTGGTTTATCTAGTAGGCCCGAGTGAGCCATATAAGTTTGTAGTAACCCTGGAAAAATTATGAAGTAGAGACAGGCAGTCAATTAATTGAGACAGATTGGTTAGGTTTACCAGTTAGCTTGCATGCATATGATTGTTTATGTTTATTTAACCATTGTGAATGCAAAAGCATGATTGTGATTGACTTATTTTCAGATACTAGTGAGGGAAAAACTCATTCCTCTTAGTGGCATGGTCTCACTTGATATCTATTATCGAGATGACATATTATTATTCACATCAAATTTTTCATCCGACCTGAAGTTTTTTTTTCCTCTTTGCTCGTTTGAATAGTTAGAGAGTAAGGTTTCCAGGTTTTAGGTCTGACAAATAAAGCTTTTGAAGATGTGCAAGAAGTAGAGCTAGCTATATAGGAGTCTATTTATGTCCGCTATGTTGTTATCATTTTGTTTGAATGTATGTAATGACAAAAGTTGTATCTGTCTACTAGTAAACTCTGATCAACCAATGGGCATCTTCATATGTCACTCTTGAAGTATTTTGTAACAGTTATATTTTATCTGAACCTGGGCAACGTTTTGGGATTATGTAATGAATTGATACCACTCTATAACGACCCGATTTTTCGACGCCCGAAAGTCGACATCAATATGTCCACTGTATAAAATGCTGAACCATCGAATGCCGGAAAACCGAACCGTTAAAGTAAAAGAAGAAGAAGATAGAAGATAGAAGAAGAAAGTAGAAGAAGAAATAGAAAAACAATATCAGAATCTCACAATCGCAGCGGAACAATATATAATAGATAAATGAATAATCTTTAAAACAAAAGAACTGTATCTGTTTATATATTACAACATCATCAGAGTACAACCATTTACAACAAATCAGACAGTTATATATACTTGCCCATATTAATAAATACACAGCGGCATGATAATAAGTTACGAAAGCACGTCTCACCATCCAGCTCGTCTCTTGAGCTCCACAGCAACTTTCCTGACTTCGCTCCAGAACAACGATAACCTGACTCTAGGCTGCCCGTGTGGAAAATTATGGGCACCTTGTAACGACCCGATTTTTCGATTTCCGAAAGTCGACATCAATACGCCCACTGTAGAAAATGTCCAACCATCGAATGCCAGAAAACTGAACCGTTAGGGTTAAAGAAGAAGAAGATAGAAGAAGAAAGTAGAAGAAGAAATAGAAAAACAATATCAGAATCTCACATTTGCAGCGGAACAATATATAATAGATAAATGAATATTCTTTAAACAAAAGAACTATATCAGTTCATACAATACATCATCAAGTGTTTCCGAATATACATATACTTTTGGATAAGTGTTTTAAATTATTCAGACTCGGCGAATCTTCAGTGGAAATAAATAACATTTGGAAATTTATTCTGGAAAAGAAAAGTGATTTGAAATTGGTTTTCAAAGTGTTGTGTGTTGGTGTTGTAAACTGAAATTATTAATGAAATGTGTTTTAGAAATTTCATTTTGTCACCGTGCTTCTGATGTTAACGATACTATTAACTGATCTCATTTTGTCACCGATGAGTAATACTATTAATGACTGCAGCATCAATAGCGCTTATTTTCGGGACTTAGAATGAGCGATGTTACACAAATTAAGAAGAAATGCCCATAAATTGAACATGCACCGGTCGACCAGTGGTTGCACATTGGTCCACCGGTGGATGTTCTAAATTGAGGAATTTGGGCTTTTTGAAGGCCTGATTCGACATGCGTTGTTCTAACCTTTTGTGTGGCGATACCTAAGCATTTTATTGACACTTTTATAGTTTTTTTAGCTGCTATTTGGATGCATATATCAATGAATGGATGTGGTATGTGTGCTTTGGAAAGAGAATTAATTACTCTATGAAAGTATGGTGATTGATTTGATTATGGCGAGGCGCGACATTCGGGATTTGTAGTTAGACAATTGGGCGAATATGCAGACCGTGCATATACGATAAAGTATGGATATGGTGTATATTCTATAGATATTGTAACTTTGGTAAAATATGAATGTAAAGTTAGAAATGCGAATACCTGAACCTTGTAGTGGACACGACGAATCCTTGATTCAGAGTATTGATGTGGCGTTCTCCTTTAGAGCACTAAGGCTGGTCCAGGAGTGTTTTAATATGGACAACGGTCGACCTAAAGCACACACGGCGGGACCAGACATGAGTCCAATGCATGACTATCCTTTATCGCACGTGGCGAGACTGGATAGTCGTTGGCGTGTATTCTATTACCATAAGATTGCGAGACTGGATTACGTTTAATATTATTTTTATAGTATAATATTGTTCTATAGCGCGGCGCAAGAGGATCCAGAAAGTATTATACCTAGGCTTAAATCATGTTATATCACTATCACAGTAGTATACTTGTATTATATTTGCTTCACTCACATAGACGCATGTCTAACACACTCCTATATATTTTTTCTATCTATACTCTTCAGGTTAATGGAGTCCAGAGGAAAGATGGATATGGAGACGATACTTGTATGTATTGTAAATAAAGTGTATATTGAAGACTTATTGTGATAGTGTGTACTATTAATTGGATTTGGATTGTACAGACTTATGTATTGGTAACAAAATTGGCAAACCTATTTTATATTTGTATTTGTGTGATACTATGTATTTATTTGACCATCTACTATAAGATTCTGAAAGTTATTAGTTAGTTTAGTTTTATCTTATGCTCTTTCTATGTATATCATATGTGTATCTTCCAACAACTAGCCATTTTTGGACTTTGTTGTGTAGATACTGGGTTCAAAAATAACGGGTTGTTACACTAACTATACCCTGTGGATAATAACAAAATTGAATGTTTTACATTTTGAAAATGCAGGTATATAGGTACCTAAAGATAGGTGTCGATCGATACTTCTGATCCATAATTGGATCTTAGGAACATAACTATTCTAGGTATCTAAAGATAGATACTAGATAACTCCTTCTGTCCATGATTGGAATGTTGGAGTATAAACACACTAGGGTCAATCGTGATGATTCACCTTATGCTTTCATCCTAAGACCTGTCCCCAAAGACAAGCAAGGCCTAAGAACATCGCCCAAAGATTGGCAAGGTCGACTTGCAATGCACGGTGATAGGCATCTTACCTATTAAGTCCCAAAGATAGGACACAGCAGGAGATTAATCCTCATAGAAAAATACGATCAATGCTAAGAGTTAGGCGAGATCAAATTCAAACATCCGAAAATAAGCATTCAAACCACCACTCAAGGTAAAAAATCGCAATGATGCCAAAAGATAGGCAAGATCAAGAATGGGTATCCAATGATAATTATCCAAGATGCCACTCCTCGTGACAAGGAGTGATGTTAAAATCCAACCTTGTTACTTATCAAACAGAACCTGATTGGCGATAAGCTAAGATAGCTTCTAATTTAACTAAGTAGCAATGAAAAATTGTCCATGCGCACACAATTACAATGGATGATAATTACACTTTAATCCAAATGCAGTCACAATTAACATAAAAAGCCTAGCACGACAGATGAAATTGGGATTTGAAAAGAAAACCTCTTTATTCATTGTTGACAAACTTTTCAAACAAAAGCGGGGGTTGTACACGCACAACGACAGCCGATGTACATGAACAAAAGAGTGCAGAAACAAACAAGTGATAACAAAACAAAAATGGTAACTGGACGTTCTTCCTTTCCTTCTTCCTCTTTTTCTCCTTAAAAGAATGCATGGTATGCCTCTTGCCGTACCTTCCACCTCTTCCTCCCAATTGTAATCTCTTCCCGAAAACTCGGAAGCATCAGCGTGAATACTATTGGAAGCTGGGGTGGAAGTAGGAGTGATGATAGGTGGTATAGGCAGTGAGATTGACAAGGGAGGTCATCCATGTTTTCCTCCTTAGATGTTTCTAATTTTTATGGTTTTGGAATTCTTATCTTTTTGCGTCGACGGCCCAGACAAACGCTCAGTGGCTCCACTAATGATAATGTCTTTGTCCCCCTGTGTCACATGAGGATCATCTGTGGCATCTTCGTCCACGACATGAATCATTTCAACATCGAAACCCGGAGTGGGACCCTCTAAAAAGGCTAGAATTGGGATAGGTGCGGACACAATGATTGATTCGGTCACGGTATTTTGTATGCCCAAAGACAAGTTTCCTTCGGGTAAGGGGACAAAAGCAGGTTGACCTAAAACAGGAAAAATGGAAAAGTAGATATTAGAGATATCAACCGAAGTCATGCGAGCCATCTTGAATACATGAGAGGTTAATGATATACCTTTGGGACATGCATATGCCATATGTGACTAAGTGCCAGCAGAATCTTCTACCAAGATTGGAAATAAGATAAGTAGTTTTTGAAGTGATTCGGTACCTATGAAACAAAGCTCTTTAGGATTATAATAGGCATCCAGTGAGGATGTCACAATAGCTGAAGTGCCAAAAGTTGCCTCAACAATAGAAGTTGTGGTAGAATAAAGAGGAGGAATAACAACCTTATCTCAGTTGTTGGCGGCCCCGATGTGAAAGAGGTGGTGGCATCAAATGTACCCACTATTTGCATTGAAATTTCCGCTGTAGGTTCTTAGGTAATAGAATTAGAACTCTCACCCAAACCTTTAGAGCTTGGTACAGGTCGGGCCTCATCAGACATACCAATTCGGGGAATAGCTTTGGAAGTTAAAAGAAGTCGGCCAACCTCGAGCGCCCTTATATCTTCATCCTCTATGAGGTCAAGCTTTAACACCTCTTTGTCAATCTCAACCACATCAGGATGCACTCATTCTAGCTTCAAAATTTCTTCCCAAGCCATAGCGAAGTCTCGAGGATAAAGCTCATCCATCCATCTCAAATTTTCGAGTTTGACAATGTTCGCATAGAATCATACGAGGGTAGGCTCAATATTAGATTAGATTTGATCTTCAGCTGCTTTAACCCGCTCATTACCTGTCCTTGCCTCGGCCTTGGCTTCATCTTTCAATTGTTGAGTGTCTAATAACTCGTTGTAATAATCCTGAGCTTTAGTGAGAGCATCGAATTTCCCCTTCTTCTTAACCTCAAGCACTTCTTTCAATCTCTTTATTTCTGAGGCTTGCTCATCCACGATCTTTGAAGCCTTTTGTTTTCCAACGTAACAGTGTGATTTTTGTGGTGTGAAGCCTTAGTTTGTTCCTCAAAGGACTTAGTTTTTCGTCCAAATCTTTCTCGGTTTTAGCTAAAGAGGCCTTGAGCCTTTCGGCTTCTTTACCGAGATTATCGATAATACGGTTGTTGTCCTGCTCAATATGCTCCATCCCTTAAAGAGCTACCTTACTGTCATAAGATACTTTAGAAATGTCCTAGACTACCCTCTTCCACCTGTAATATTGGTCGTAAACACCACCTACATAAGTCAGGACACAAGACTAATGTGTTGAGAAATATATTTCAAGTGAGGAATGAATATGACATCATCGAAACAAATCTTTGGGAAGGCCCTTTTCATGGCAGTCGGGTGTTGGTTCGAAAAAAAAATCGATCTTTGGTTGTGACGTTAGCAGGAAGTTGCTCTTTCCCAATCCTTTACTTCGAACTATCAGAAGATATAAGTCCAGATGGCTGTTCGAACTGCCGAGGCATAAAGGAGGACATTATTGGTTGCATTACATGTGGGACTGAAGTTTAAACATTTGGAACTTGGATAGAAGGGACAGGTTCAGGCCTCATCGAAAAAACACATCTATACTCTATGGCAGTGGGGAGCCAGATCTATGTCAAGGAGGCAAAATCCTATGATATTCTCTGTAGCGTTCATTGTGATGCCTGTAGTCTCTATCTCGCCTTATGTATTCCTTCCTTTGATGCTTGCTCGAGTCTAATTTATGAGATGATTCATAATGACGATCTGATGTACCAAGCTTCTTGTACATGCCTTCGTGGCTCTGAAGATCATAAAAAAGAATGTTGCGATCCATGGAATTTGAAAATGAAATACAAACAAGAAAATGCTGGTATGATGGAGAGATAGCACATGCAGTACGAAGTAAAGTGTTGTATAGTGCTGATGTGTCCTAGTGCCCCCATGGACCATGGAATTGATGTTTTCTCATAGGGCTTATCTTCTCTACATCGTTGTGGGAACTTCAGTTGAAAAGTGAATGGGAGAGTCAATATCACCATTAATAATATTGCCAATACCGAAAGAGGTTATTTCATCCAGAATACTCCCAAGAAATCCGCATATATCTTAGATGGAGGAATTGGTGTTTCTTCTGCTATGGAAGCCGGTGGTGGCTGTAAAGATGTACGAGATAAAATAATTGTTAATTTTGGCCATCGAGGAACCCGTGGCACCTGATCATTACCACCCATGCCATTAGAAGCCTCATGACCAAGATCAATATCCTCGTTGCCATCTTCATCATTATCATTCTCTTTGTCACTATCTCTTGCTTCTTATCCCACTCCGGGATTAATAACTGGATCTTGTATAGGGGCAATTCCTGATTCTCTTCAGTTCGAGCTTCAACTTTAGCCTCATGTGTAGGCTCAACATCCTCATAAGCCCAAGGCAAGTGGTCGAGACTACGACTGTAAGGAACTGGATTTTCAACCCTCGAAAATCAACACTAATACGTCCATCGTATCACATGTCGAACATTCAAGTGCCGGAAATACCGATTTGTTAGGGTAAAAGAAGAAGGTAGAAGATAGAAGAAAACTAAACAACATAGAATCTCACAATAGAGCGAAAAATATATAATACAATAATGATCTTTACAAAAAGGAAACATCTTTATTCATATAACATCAGAGTACACAAGGCTTATCCTAAATTTGGACAGTTATAGAAACTTGTCCTTACATTGACAAACATACACACTCTATAATACAGCGGAAGAAAAATATATGTGAATACGTCTTGACCATACAGCTCCTCTCTAACTCCAAAGTATCCAGTTAAGCATGGGAAATCATGCTCGGTCTGACCTAAGCATTACATGGAATAACGTCCGAGTCAGTCTGGTAAACCAGCGTGAGTAAAACTCGATAATAAGTAACAACCAAACTGATTTCTACATTTGAAAACCTTTCAAACAAAGAGTATCTCGTAAGACCATACCGCACATAAAAACGGATAGTTTTTACCTTACGATAACCAAAACATTTTATATCAAAATCCAGTGATATTATTATAGTGTCTCGGTTTAAAGTAAAGAGATAAAATAGCTGAATTGCTTGCATCTCACATTCCAACATACTAGACTAAGGCACGTATTGGAGATTGGATTCCAATAATAGCAAGGTAAGGGACTACCTTCCGATGATACACTTCTAGAAAATGCACTGATGCTAACACAAAGTCGGTTGCCCCTTTAACATGGCAGACCGGATACCTCACCTCCTTGACATCGAGGCCTTATACTATCGAAGTGTTTGCATGCAAACCAACTCTGAAAGGGACATCTAGAATGGGGTGACCGCTCCTAATGGCAGCTAACCACATAGCTCTACTGCATGCCCTGCTTTTGTCATTCCTCCTGGTTGTGAGGCTTGAGGCTATGCTTTACCTTTCTGAATAGCAATCCATCTTGGAATGCTAACACTACCCTCCAGGCGTTAGTGCAATGCCAGCATTCATCCATACCAGTTCGTTTTGGATCTGAACGAAACCGAAGGCACTAACTCTACTACATCCACTTTAGAATCAACCTCAAGATTAGTAGCAGTAGCCCTTGCACTTCGATGGCTCCGTCTTCGATCCCATGCTTCAAGATGTCTTCATTTCGAAACGCTTGAGTTGGATCGAAGTGGTTTTCAGATAGCATATCCGATCCCGGTCTCTTCGAAACAACTTTCGATATTTCTGGTAAACTCAACCCTGGCTCTTTAGGAAATAAACAGACAAATGACAAGAGCGGAGTTCACCTCCTAACCGTTTGTCGACGAATTTCCATATCATTTATCCTAGAAGAACAAAACGAGTTTATACGTACAGTATAGCACCTTCGACGGTAATTGTACCATATAATTCCCATGTTTCTCCTAGATATTTCCAAAGTTACGTTTTGGGTCCAACTTTGGTAGTTGATTATTTAACTATCAAATAAACAAACATCCGATCATGGTTTAATTTCCATATGGGATCCACTAAGCCTTTATTAATTTTCTTTAATTAATAAAACCACTTTATAAAACTTGATCAAAGATCTTTTCAAAATACTATTTCCAAACCCCTTACATTTCCTTTATACTTGGGAAACATTTATATAATTATCTCAACGGTATAAGTATATTACCAAAACATTTTACTTTTCATGCCTTGAACAAAATAATATACTTATCTTATCAGTATAAGTATATCTACAAACTTTTCAAAGTTTTCTTCTTTCCAAATCCCATATTAAATAACCAAACATTTTTTTCCAAATAAAACATTCTGCTTATCCTTTATCAAAAATTCCCTTTTTAAAAGCTCATCACATATTTCAATTAACTTATAACTTTCAAAATAAAGTTATAACCCACTTTTATAAACCTTTAAGTTAATTTATAAACCTCTTTCCAAATCCCTGTAATGATTTATAAACCTTTTTCCTATTTTTAAAACTCTTTATATAAACCTTTCTATACTCCTTTGTAAATACCATTTGTAAAACACTTAAAGTAACCCTTCACTAAAAACCAATTTTATAAATAATTTATTACTTATAAATAACTTTACAACATAATAGCATAACTCGAAAATCATTATAAACTTTAAACTCTAAATTGATTAAAGAATTTAAGTTAATTCAAAACACACTTTACAAAAAAGAGGCTAAGCAATCCCAATGGTACTAGTTTAAGTTACCATTCAATTTTAATTCGATTCCCAAGTCACTTAACAATTATTTACATAAGCTACCATGTATTGAAATACAATTCATATCCAATCAGGGAATAACACGTCAATATAACCAATTGGCATATACAAGTCCAAATAACATAACAATAGGATGATGATTTATCCTGCTAAATAGATGTTCAAACAATTCAATCAATTTATAGCAGAACGGGGATTTATTCTGCTTAACACATGTCCACACAATCAAATCACTTACACTATAGTAGAATGGTGTTTTGTCTGCTAACGGATGTCATTTAATTCTCCTAATCATATGGGTTACTTAAGGGTCTGGACAAGAGATCATTTGATATGGAATCGAGTTACTTTGAAAAAGAAAATTGATTAAAACACATTCTGTTTAGTTTAAAATCACCTTTGAAATGTTAAAAGTATATTTAATTAACTTAAACTCTAACTAAACCTTAATTAATCCAATTTAAATCAAGATTAAATCATAATTAAACTCTAATTAGGCTTGATGAACTTGATTAAGTACTAATTAACTTCCTAATGCAACTTGGTATTGTTTAAGAGTTAAACCCTAATTAATTTAATATTAATTAAATAAATAATTAATTACCCATTAATCTTAATTAAATAATTATAAATCACTTAATTACTTCTTAACCCCATTAATCAATAATTATAACTTTATAAATCAATTAATAGTCATTAACTTAACTTAAGTGATGACTGACCTCTAATCACCTTCTTAATTACCAATCAGGTGCTAATTACCTTTTAATTAATTAGTTAATTATATTACAACTTAATTACTTTATAATATTAATAATTAAGTTTAAAAGACTTAGTAAACTAATTTCAAAATAAAACAAATTTAAAATAGAAATTCAAACCTTTGCCGAACTACATCCATAGTGACTATCGTTATAGGCGTAGTTTGCTCTAATATATTCTTAGCGAACCACTTCATAGACCTTTACTTTTTCATGATTTGAAACATACTTTAGAAAGCTTTTTTAAAAAACGTTAATCCATTTCAAAACTTTAAACTTCGAAAACAAACTTCGATTCCAATCGGATCTCATAACCGTCACAATTACACAAAGTAGTTAACTTTGTTTACCAACCTCATGACATTGCTTATGTTTTACAATCAACGTATTACTAACACCAACCATCCTCATCATAGATTGCAAGTATACATCCATATATACATGTTTACTAACTTTATAATACAACATCGATTTCCATAACCAAATCAAACTAAAATCAACCATCCAAATAATATTAAAACCACATGATTATCATTCAACTACTACACTATAGTCACCATATATAGTGACATAAATAAATTTCCCATTTTCATTCAAAAAAAGAGTAGTTTACTCACCAAATTTCCACAAAAGCTACCCAAACTTAAGCTAAACTTGGCAACGACTCCCTAGCTCTGAAGGATGAAGGCTTTAGGTGCTAGAAACCCTCAAAATAGGCTTGGCCCAGGTGTATGTATGCTCCGCCAGAAGTGTGGGGGTGGATGTGGGGTAGTAGCTTGAAGGTAGAGGAGCTTCGGGTAATCATTGATTTGTCGAAAATGAACCCAAAATTAGGTCATTTTTCCACTGGTTTTTGGGCCACCAACTCATGGAATATTGGAAAATTAGTCAAAACAAAAGTTGTAGGAATTTCTTTTATTTATCATTTCAAAAAAAGAATCACTTATTTTCGATTTTTTTGAAGAAGTTATGATTAAAAGAAGAAGGGTAATTTTCGGACTTGAAATTCTGGGTAAAAAAATTGCTTTGTAAAGAATTGGTATTTTTACATAGCTATGATAGAAATTTGAAAAAGTGGTCAACTAGAATGTTGTAACCATCAAAATTTCACATGGTTTCAAAAAAATAAAAACACCATTTGAGTTTGAAATGAGGAAGAAAAGGTTGGTGGAAAGAGGAGGAAAAATGGAGAAACATATGGACTGTTTATAAGCAAGATTTCACACCTCATCATTTTCTCAAGTCACATCACTCTCTTATATATATATATATATATATATAATTATTATGTTCAACCACATCACACTTTTATAATTATTATGTTTAGTAACATCACTTTCTAAACAAAATTAACATAAGATAGTCTATCCTTAAGTATATTATTGTTTAGCTAATTTACTCTTATATATGTGTATGTATGGTGCACAAAGACGAACAACTTTCCGGTGTCGAAAGGTCGAAATTTCGGAAAACGTTCTTCGGTCACATTTTCTGTTTTTCTACGAACTATTTAATTTTCTAAACAAATTTTGAAAATGATTTTACCATCATTATTAATTAATAAAAATGAGTTTATTTTCATTATAAAACCTACATATTGAATTTTTAGAATTAAATAAATATTCACTAATCAAAGTAGTGAAATTCCCAGTCGTCACAGCGACCTTCTTCCAAACGATTATATGCTCGCATATTTTCATTAGTGATAAGGAGTCTCATATCTCTTTCTTCAAGTGGAATATGCTTAAGGGCTGTAAGAGTGATCGCTAAGCCTACATTGCTAAGTTTTTGCGAATTATCTACGAATACTAGAAATGACGAAATTAATAATTATGATCAAGTTAACTTCATCAAAACAAAGGGATAAAACGAAACCTACGTCCTGATAACCACTTTTGTGTAAAGCCATGCGAATAATGCACGAAAAAAATTCGTCTTTAAAATAACTCAGCTTATTCCAAAGCCCAAAAATTATATGATAGCCTTTGAAAGGCTCTAAATAGTGAGTGAAGGGGTCCCCTTTTGACGCTTAAAAATATATAAGTAATGGATCTCTTCTATAGTAGGCATCTTGTTCAAATGGCGAACAAAGATCATGTACATGCTATGTAAAGAAGCATAACTATTTGGGTGTAATTAGGCCAGGGCAAGCTTCATATATTGAAGAACTTGCCGAATGAAGAGGTTAAAAGATGGACCATATCTGGCCATACACATATATCGATTGCAAGCAGTATATCCCTCACCCAGATCGTGTTCCCATTGAAAGCATGCAGGGATCAATATGTCTTTAAATAGAATTCCCCGTCTCTCACATATCCGCATAAGGGATGCCTCATCTACCTTCAAAGCCGACGAATATGAAGGGTCTGTTAAAATAATAGCTTCACCAATATCGATATCTGGAGCAACCCCCATAAAGGCCTCTTCAGCCGACATAAAAGGAACCGTCCCTAAAGGTTGCCATGTTTAATGACTAGATTAGTGAGGTTAAGAAGGTATCGAAGTAGATATCGTGACGGGCATTGTTGAAGAGCTAGATTCTATGTCAGATTCAACATATTTGGATATTGGAGGAATTGCCGCCATCGTAGAAAGACATGAAGAACGTCTAAGATCTATAACTATTAAAAACTCCATACATAAGTGAGGTCAGACAGGATTAAGATTTTAACCTTCATGCTAAAATAGAGCCCTTTGTAGCCAATGTGTTAGACCCAACGGCTGTCAATGTGATTGGCCAACCAGATCTTATACATCGATATGGGACAATAACATACAATTCAAACTAAGCAGTGCGTATGTCCTATGTCTGGAGCACTATGAACACGAACACTCTGTGGACAATGCTCACTTATGCTGGAAAACGAGCATTATTATGTAATGGAACCATGTGTTAGATTTTATCCACTATCGTAGAATTTATGACAATAGAACTATCGTCCAAAGTGACATAGGATTTGTCTTTACAGGGGCACTAAATTGAAGTGCCAAATATAAAGTAATGATAAATAGTCCAATCGAATGCCAAAGTGCGTTCAGTGTGACTGTTATCATTGCTAATGAATTGCGAGTGTTGACAGTTACTTGACTAAAGTTGTGCTAAAAACTTCACTCCCTTTTCCTCTTTAACTCAGGAAAGCTTTGATAAAAAACACTTTGAAAATTTATGGCCACTTGGAAAAACCCGAGACAAGCCAAGGCTTGACCCAAAGTCAGCTGATGGAAAATTAGCCAAGGTTCTAACTTAAACCATTCTCACGAAAATATTATGAAAGCTTCAGGCTTGTCCCAAGCCCATTAAATGCAAGGCCAATTCTCATATTCTACTCAAATTTCAAAAACATTCCTAATTGTTGTATCGGCTATGAATCCAAGAAGGGATGAACAAAGTTCAGGCGACGACTGGTGATGGCCAACATCTAGTCGTTGGCGAACCATAACAAACTAAGCCGCCACCTACCTAAAGCAACTCGAGAAAGGATTGGTTTAAGGTTCGTCTAAATATGAGGCTTAAATTGAACAAAATCTCAAATCAGTTTGGGCATAAATCGAATGGATTAGGTGTTAATTTATTACTATCGAGATAGACGGTGGCAATGAATGACCTACGGTGGAGTCTTTAAGCAGGCGGTGATAAAGGGGTTCGTTGGCTTAAAGTTCAGCAATGGTGAGGTTCAAACTTGAAATACTTAGGCAAGAAGAAATGAGCAAGAGGAAAGGAAAAGGGGCTTAAAACGTATAAGTAAGATGGGGCCTAGAAAAGCAAGCTAAAAAATAGAGTACCGATCCAAGCATTAAAAAATAATAATGAATGAGTGAAGGCTTTGTTATGTCAAATTGAAAGATACTCTAGATGATGAAGTCTTACCTGAGCAATTCGGAGAAAAGAATTTAAAAGACTTTCCAGATCTAAATGGCAAACTCGAGCAACATGCTTTAGCTCTTATGCTATCCAAAAGATGCAGATCTAAAACTATTTAAAGTGATGCGATGACCTAGAGAAGACACGCTGCTTTGTGAAAATAATTCAGAGAGTAGAGAGCATCTACTCAGAATAGAGTTTGAAATCGATAGTTCGCCTCGGTCCAAAGCATACCTAGTTAACACAATATATACTTTGGAGGGTAAATGTTATCCAACTTTTTAACCAAGCCATATATGGATGAGTTAGAACGATTGAATGGTCAAATAGAAAACCAGAAATCTAGAACAGTAACTCCAGAGTTCAAACTCCAATCAAAGCTCAAAGGTGTAGCCAAAAATTTCCCAGATATTTGGAAAGTCGTTTACTAATCAAAGGAGTTCAGATAGCCAAAGTTGAAGGTCCAAGATCCAAGACTAAGTCTTGGATTGCTGTCGATCTAAGACACTCAAATCGGTACCGATCCAAGATTCTTTAGGAAGTCAAGACCAACTTTAAGCTGTATAAAAACAAATTCAAGGAAAATGAACCAAGATTTTATGGATCGCCATCGATCCACGGGAGCAACTTCAAGAGATGAAAAAGATAAGGCATAATGAACCAATACTGATCCAAGGGCCTTAACTCGGTATCGAGTTAAGGAATGACTTGATGATTTGGCCATGATCTCTTCAGAGCACCTCCTTCGAAACTTAGAGAACGTAGGGATAAAGTGGTGGAGACAAATTTGCTGGTCTTCATCTATAAATAGAGGATGGTAGGAACTATGTGAAGATCCTTTTTATGCATTCTGAAATTTAGTTCTACCTTAGCACTTTCTTGGATTATCACCGAACTGAGGCTACCGAGTTGTAAGATTTCACTTTGTAAAATTTGCAAAAATCATTAACAGAGTTTAGTTGGACATAGGCTAGAGTTTAGCCAAACCACTTTAAATTATTGTGTGTTGTTTGATCATGTTTCATTTAATTTCTTTACTATATTCTCTTCTCTAACCTATTTGGGCATTTGTCCAATTTTTAGCGCAAATAGTCATCATCGAAAACAACATGCATTTTGAGAGCGGGCTATTCTAAGGATTTTGTGAGCGTAATGGGATAGAAAATTGCTTCTCCTTAGTCGCCCACCCACAAGCAAATGGGTAGGTTGAGGCTGTGAATAAAACCATCAAGGCAACACTGAAGAAGCACCACACAAAGGTTAAAGGAAACTAGCTGAGGATCTACCGCTCGTACTCTGGTTACATCGCATATCGAGCCACATATTAAATGGGCACTCTTCGTTCTCCTTGGCCTACAGGCATGAAGCTATGCTGCCCTTCAAAGTTGACGTTCCATCACTAAGGCACCTCATACATGATCTTGAGCAGAGTAGAGAACTGCTTGAACTTGGGCTTGATGGCTTAGGAGAAAGAAGAGTGGAGGTAGAACTCCGCACAGAGGCATACAAAAGAAAAATAGCCAAGCGCTGCAATGCAAGAGTAAAGCTCTGGCAGTTCAAAGTCATAGACTTAGTAATGCGTTGGGTCTTTGCAAACACTAAAATCTCGACCAAAGGAGTATTGGGGCTGAAATGGGAAGATGTGAACAGCGCTGCACTCATTAACAACGTCAACCGCCTTTCACACCCCGATGGCCCCCAAGTATCCTGTACTTGGAATCCAGAGGGCATTCGGGCATATTATATATGAAATTGTATGAGCCGCAATTATTAAGGTATAGGATGTTGCCACAATTATAAGGTAGTAGAACTTTTGTATTAATTATTCTAAGTATGAAATGTGAAATAGAGCTATAACAATCAGTCTTTTTGTTATATTTTATAGGATTTTACTAATATTTTATTTTGACAAAATGTGATGATTTTTTGTTTAACATTTTAGACACATTTGACGTAAATTCTCAAAGTTGATAAATTTAAATAAACTATGTAGAATTATAATTAGTGCATTGAGTTGAGCAAACATGTAATTTTGTTCAATAAATGGGGACACAAAAATGGTCATCCCGTGCACTGAATGGATTCATGAATGGGACCTTATATATCAAATGGATATAAAAGAAATGCATAAATACACTTGGCTCTCTCTCACAACCTTTGTAGTGTTCTCTTCATCTTTCAAATCAAATAAGAAAATGGAAAAAGAGTGCAACACTTGGCAACTTATACGACATTTGACGATATGGGTGTTTTGTGAAAAAAGAAGAAGGGCTCAAGTGAAAAAATAGCACTATATATATTTCCTTTACTTCCCATTAGGATGACCAAGCCTATATATCCATTCTAACCGGATCATATCCTCATACTCATGCTCCATATCTTCAAACTAGAAAATAAATTATACATTATTAAACCATTATCTCCTTAGTAGTAACCATCTCTATAAACTATATTTCAATATGACTTATTATCAACTATCTCATCATCCCCTTCCTCAAATATTTCACACTAATAATGAAAATAAATATATCGAACGACTCACTATGGTTGGAGTATAATTAATGATATTGCTGAGCTCAGAAGGTTTAGAAGAAGAAAAAGAAAGTGACGATAAGGGGTTAACATGTTAAGGTGGCTATGGTGAAGAAAGTAATAGTGAAATGGAGGTGATGTTCGAGTTTAAGCAATATTCATTGGAGCTCGTATGGGTGACACCCCTAGGCACATCTCGAGAAGAGGAAGCGAATGATGGTGTTAGCTTTGACACTAGTGATCGCAACTGGCCAAAAATGTCCAAAACCGAAGCCATAACTGAAGCCATAGCTATAACTTAGGGTTCGGGCAGCTTCGCCCGGAGCCTAGGGCAGGGGTACCACCATATGCACCTTTAAGAGGTATGAAGAATAAAGGTAGTTACACCATCCAGAACTTATGGTATTTTATCAGTTGATAATTTATGCTCTATTTATTTAGGAACCATGTTTGGAATGAAAAAGAGAACCTCAAAAGAGTCTATATGCACTCCCAGAGTTAAGAGAAAACCAAAGTTAACTAATGAAAAAGTCTATGTCAACTATTACTCAATAATCACCACACATGAGGAATTTGATCTATCCCTTAGCATTTCAGAATTACTAAAGTTGAGGTTAGGACTCCTGGTCCTTAAGACAAAATTAGTACTCCAATGGAAGGATTCCTTACTTTCACGTCCATCTACATTTGGCATTATTGCTAGTTACTGTCAGCTTCAATCTTTTGATCAGAGAGCCATTTTGTTAAAGGAAACTTCCAATAGAATACTGATTCAAATCTATGCCTTCAATAATCGTTTTGAGACTACCAGATCTTTGCCACTAATGATCATGCATTTCATTTACATAAGAAATAGAAGAGTGTGAAGCAAGCTAAGACGAGAGCGATTAAGCTAATAGGAGAGAGATTAGTTAGGGTTTATAAGTAGCAAGTCGAGGGAAAGAGTGACTAGAGTGATTTAGAACCAAAGGTGTTAACCTCCTTTTAATGATCTAGTCACCAGATTCTTGGCCTTTTAAGAATAGTGCCCATTTAGCTCACTCCTAACATGTATGGCTACATCCATTATCTCTAACGAGTACGAAGGCACGTCCGATGGACATTCACATAGAAAAATGTGAGTTAATCTTTTATTATGCAAAGCATTTGGAACAAATAAAAATTCATTTCAATAACATTTTTGTAATGCACCTACCTAAAATATGAATATATACAAAAAACAAATCAAAATAGTTAACCTTCGTGTTCCTTGCCTATTATTTTGTCTATGAAAACGTTAATAATAGTTGATTATCAACTTCTTCTCTTGCACAAAATTAGACTATTTTCTAGATAGAACATAGAAATTTAAAAAAAAATTGTTTCTTACATTGGAAAATAATACTCTTAGAGCATCCCCTAATAGGAGGTTAGTCAGTCAGTGACTCAGTCTAAATGGGGTTTTGGTCGGTCTATTTGAACTAATCAAAGCAACCCTTGCGGTCACTTAAGCAACCTTGGAGATGCTTTCCTATCCAAACGTTTATGCTGTTGGATAAAGATGTGCAGTTGAAAATAATTGCTCTTGACATAGAGTGCAATTGTGGCGACACATCCTTATCTGGCATTTACAATGCCTAATAAACTTACGTATAGTCGGTGAGTTGAGGGTGAATGAGTGTGTATCCATGAAGAACATAAATTTGATTGACCAAACTTCTCTAGTGAGCATGCCGTTTCACAGATTCATGAGGTTCACATCCTTGCTTCCTTTTTTTCTTCAAAAGCACTCCAACTTTCAAGTCTAAACTTTTAAGCATGGTAAGCAATGAAATGCTATTATTTTGTTCATAGGTCAAGTTGTGCAAACTACGTCTATCACATGCTTCAATATTTATATGGAGTATGGTTAATTGAGAATGCATTTGTTGGCAATCTAAATTAACGTTTGATACAAATTACCGATAAAACTAATAAATAGAATAAATATTAGTGATTACAACATTAATAATAAAATGTTTAGAATTTTCGTTATCTTTGGATCATGTCAATAACACAATAATGCATTCACTACACCATACATCAATAAAGGTTCAACAACTACAAAAGTATATCAACTACTCCATACAACCTTAAAAAATAGTAGAATCATATAACATTGTTTTTCAATGGCACAATCATCAATCATAATTTCATACATTGACTATAAAAAACACTTTCACTCCCACTAACAACAATACTTAAATCCGATAGAAATAAAAACAACTACCTAATGGAGGAAAAAGAATCAAATATTATAACTGAAAAAAGGTATCAAGTTGCAAATATAAGAAAACTGATAGTATTTGGTTCAAAACATAATGATATATACTATGTTACTTCATATATAAAATTATTGCTAACACTCTAACTTTCTCACATGCTCAATTTCAGATATTATTTACTAACCTTCTGACTAAAGCTTTGAAATCCGCAAATGGCATGCACAGTTGGTAAGTACCAATTACATCACTTGTGAAATGAATATAAATATATAATGTTCGCCACTTTGAAAACTACACTTCTTTCCTGGCTTGCAAACTTAAGGATTACACTATATTCCAACATTGCTTCATTCCTGCATATGTGGTTGACATTGCTTCATTCGTGCATGTTCTTACATTCTTTATCACGGGGGGTATTTCTGGTATTTCAAAAAGATACGGTTGAATTCCTATTCAAGGAATTCTCATTATTAGTACTAGAGATTATTGTTGAAGGAGTTTGGAATGGATGATTTAAATGTAGAAAGCATGTTTTCTCTCCCTACTCTTGAAAAGGTAAAATACCGGCCAAATGGTACTATGCTTTGCCTCTATCCATGCAACAACAAATTTATCTCGAAAGCTATCAATAGAACCAGGGATTAGGGTCATCAGTTTTTTTTTGTGAGATACTTCTCCCCTAAAATATCTGGAATCTTTTCATCTCTCGATATGTTAGTAGCTTTTAAATTTACTTTCTTGTCAACTTTATACTAGCATTTCTATTTAACACAAGTTTCTATTTATACAGATCCTGCTTCAAAGAAAATTAATCCCAAAGTGATAACGAAAATTCATGAATTTAGAAAAAGTGCACATGCTCCAGGAGTCGACTGAGACTTCTTATTAAGGATGATTTAAGGAAATTTTCCCTTATTCAACCATTTGAGCAAGTCCTAAGGGAGGGTGATAGAGTTAGGGGTATACGCTGGGGGAAATTATGTAATTTGTTACATATGTCTAACTTTGTGACCGATCTAGTTTGTAATAAAAAAATTATTTCTATTATAAACTTTGTTATATAGTGATATAATTAATTATGTAATTAATTTAAAGTATACAAATAAGAAAATCCTTAAAGGACATGTTGCGTGATTGTAGTTGCAAATGGTTGCAATAATGAGTAATTAATCACAATATAAAATAACATTTTATTTTAAATATTCCCGGTCAAGATGTTTCGAGAAAAGATATCGTGAGACTGGAATATGTAATGATCTCCAAATGTTAGGCAACATATTACTTGGTTGTTGGGAGGCACCAAGGGGTTACAAACTTATAGTTATTGGATAATTATGGAATAACTCACTTGAGAGTATCTTGATGGTTGATAATAACCAAGGTCAAACAAGAATGTCGAAGTGACGATATTTCATTGTTCTCTCAACATGATAAGACCGTTGAACTTCATTGTGGATGCTTCACTTTGATTATAGTTACATCGTGGCATGGCATTCACCGGACGACCATAGTTAGGCCTGAGTTAAAGCATTGATAGTAAAATACTACTCAACAAAGAATTCATCTCCTCAATAATATGTGGTTAGTATCTTGATTAACTGTAGTAAAATCAAAGTCAAATTCTCTAGCCAAAGCAGTACAATTTTAAATAAATGTTATTATTGAACAAAGAACTTAGTTTAAGGTCTAACTGAGTTGAATGTGGATAATGCTAGAATTTTAACCAAAACCAAATTCCATAAGTCCTAAAGTAGTATTTTATTAACACAGAGAATTGGTGTAAGCAATCGTTACTAAAAGGTACCGCTTTAATTGTAAAATTGGAATTTACCAATAAAGATATGTAAGTGATACATTTGGCCAAACTGTCACGGCACTAGTTAAGGTGACGAGTAAATGTTAACATTCGAATTGTTTGATATTAATCACTAATTGAATTTACACCAACGATTTGCACAACCGTATTGGTGATTTCTCCAAAATAACACATGATATAATTAATTTATGAATATTTATAACTTAATACATATTAAATATTAGCTATTTATTTATTTGATGTACTAGATTCCATTAGTAATTTCCTAGGTTCCATTAGTAATTAGTTGGGTGCAAATATAAAAGTTATATATGTATAGATTGATACGATATCGATATTCATTTAAATTGGATTTAAAAGTGATTAATTGCTAAAGGGGTTTGGAACAATTAAGGGCCTCAGATGCCTTATGCATGCCCGACTAAGAGTGGAGGAAAGAAAAGGTTCAAAGATTTAAATCTTAGATCTAGAACTTGGTAAAAGGTGAATTAGAAAGTTAATAAGGATAGTTCTCCTTAGCTCTTTCTATAAAAGCCACCTTAAACCTTCATTATTCAGCGAACTCTCTCTTGTTTCATCCTTTTATGTCCGTGATCTTCACCCACCTAACATTGATAAATTTTTTAACCTATATATACATCAAATCAAATACAAAACATGGTACTCTAGATCTTTGCAACATCTGGAGGGTGATTCCAGACGAATCTAGGAGTTGATCAATCAATCGAGGTACATTCAAAGGCGACATCCAATTAGGTATAATTACTTTATTTATGATTTATATTCTACCATGTTAGTGTAGATATGTAATAGTATTTGAATGAATTTATATGCATAGTTATTGTCCACTTATCAATATACTATTATATAGTTATATATATATATATATGCATGTTCCATTATTTATATATTATATATTTGTTTTATTAATAAAAAATATTTTTTATTCATATAATAGTGTATGGATTTTAGAAATATTTTTTTATTTTTAAAAACATTAAAACTATTTTGAGTGATTTAAATTAATTTTAAATATGTATATATATAGTCATTTTAAATAAATTATGCATCAAATTACATTCGGTAGCGAAAAAGTCAAAACATATTATATTTTATTTATGAATATAAACTTTATAAATTGTTTTAGAGTAATATAATTTTGTTAATATATACATATATATTAATAATTTTAATTCTATAAAATTATGTTTTATTTTTTTAAATATGGATCAAAGCAAATAATTTTTTTTGAAACTTATTATATATATTATACATCGTATACATATTATATATTATATATATATATATATATAATTTATTAATTGTTTTAGTGTAAATTAAATAAATAAACACACAAACGGATATATATATAATTATTTTCATTAATTATATATTATTTAAAACATTGTGATATTTTTTTATTTATTTTTAATATTGTATATATATACATATTAAGTTTATAGATTTGGATCTGGTGTTTTAAAATGTTTTACTAAGTAAACCAATTAGAATTTTGAAAAGAATTTAAAATTTCAAAATTATTAACTTTGTCAAATTGATTTATTTTATTTAAAAATATTTGATATATATATATGTGTGTGTGTGTGTGTGTGTGTTAAAATTGTTTTCAACAATAATGTGCATATAAAGGGCTAATGTGTCCGTTGCGGTGTAAATCCCAACACCTACACACTTACACATTAACCATGTGCACAATACATATATGTTTTACATGCACTGTGTAACGACCCGTTATTTTGGACCATTTGCATCCGCACATGTCGGAATTGAATTGCTCAAAATATCAGATTGTTAATTTAAATTTGGCAAAACTCAACATATATAGTAAATAAATCAATCACAGAATCACAGACACAGAGTAATATAACAATAATGCAGCGGAATAGACAAATAGTAGTTCATGAAGCTACAATATAAACATCAGAGTTAGAAAAAAAATACAACAGAATATCTCAAATACAGTGAAGTCTCCAGTACAAATAGATGACCTCTCTGAACGAATCAACTGGAAAGGCTGAAAGCTGAATCGATAGTTGGATCCCCAAACGAAGCTCCAAACTCCAAAAGCGAGTCTCAAATGCTGTATCACTCAGTCTGACCCGAGCGTAAAGCAAAACACAAAACACTCGAGCCAGGATTAACATTCTTATATCAATAAATCCAACTCAAGTGAAATATCAACTAAAATACAAGTAACTCAAAGGATGTTTGGGATAACCATCCTCTAAGGATCCGTGGAACTGTCTACAATGTGAAAATATACACTACAACACCGTGGCCATTTCAAATTAATTTATGCTTCAAAACCAAGGTATCATTTTCATTTCAAATATATCTATTTTCCAAAATAGTGTATATATATATATATTAAATAACTTATAAAGTAAAGTATTTAAAATTTCCTCAAGTCTCACTAATCGATTCAAATCAACTCAAATTCCAAATTTAAATTTATTCAAGGCTCAATTCATCAATTCAGTTCTCAATAGACCATTTAAATTCTCAATATATTTCAAAGCTTTAATATTCACCATTTCAAAGTTAAATTTAACAGTTTCATATAGCTCTTGATTTAACTTCATTATTATTTAATCAGGGAATATTCACTTAATAAATTCAATATAGCAGCATCTCATCCTGGTAGTTTCTTTAAACATGTAGTCTTTTCTTCTCTAAAAAAAGCTTAAATAAGAAAATGGCACGTTGCATGGGAGTAAACTTGCATGGAGAACATTACTCCTCCATGCAGGCACTAGAATCGGAGCGCTTATCATTCTCCCAATGAAGCTAATATCCTGGAATACACGGGGGTTGGGGGACCCTAGTAAAAGACATTCTGTTAGCCTTGTCATATCCCCACAAAAAGTAGACATCCTCTTCCTGCAAGAATCCAAACTGTCAGACCCAAACCCCAACATGCTCAGACAGATTGGTGGGCCATTCCTAACTGGGTGGGCCCACATAAATGCTGTCGGTTCGTGCGGAGGTATAATGACAGCCTGGAATGAATCCGTATGGTCCCACTGCCAAACCTTCTATCACACTTCAGCCTTACATGTAGCCCTTCGACACTTACAAACTGGTACAATCTTCTTCTTCTCCAATATCTATGGCCCACAAAACCCTCGAGATCGAAACGAACTCTGGACGAACTATCTCACCTTCTCCTCTCATATTAATGGCCCTTGGATTGTCGGAGGTGATTTCAATACCACCAAATCCCCAACAGAAAGGAACTCTAGCAATCTACCCCAAGACTCTGAAGCCTTCAACCAGTTTATCAATCTTTTCTCCCTAATAGACCCACCCATCAGTAACCGCCTTTACACTTGGTCTAATCGCAGATCAGATCCCTCACTAGCTAAATTAGACCGCTTCCTCTTCAACCCGGCCTGGGAAGATTTACACCCCCTCTCCACTATCTCGGGTCTAGCCACAGTTATCTCCGACCACTGCCCACTCCTCCTAGACACGGGATCCCTCGCTTGTCATAGCAGACCCTTCAGGTTCGAACGCCTCTGGCTCCTCAAGCCATCATTCAATAACTTCATCAGAGAAACCTGGTCTCAGCCTTCCCCCATCCAATCAGCCACTGCCAGGGTCGTCTCCAAGCTCCGTTCCCTTCGAAAAATCATCAAACCTTGGGCCAAATCAGTTTAAGGCTCCATTCGCTTGCGCATCTCAGCCATCCAAGATGAGATTCTGGAACTAAATATCCTGGAAGAATCCTCTCCGCTCTCCGAACTGGACCGATCTCGCCTGAGAGTGCTGGAAGCTGACCTAGACAGATTGTCACTACAAGAAGAAATAGGTTGGAAACAACGTTCCAAAGCGAAATGGATTGATGACGGCGATAAGAACACTGCTTACTTCCACCGTCTCGCCAATGGCAGACGCAGATCCAATTTTATTCCTGAAATCACCCAAGACAACAACACCACCTCTGATCAATCAGCCATCCTTAAACTTTTCACCGACTATTACCAAACCATTCTAGGCAAACACCACCCCCCTCTTCCCCCAATTGATTGGAAACTGCTCTACCCGGAGAACCCCCTATCCCTCTTGACCTTCCCTTCACTGAAGCAGAAATTTGGGCAGCGCTTAAAAGCATGTCCGATGACAAGGCTCCTGGCCCAGATGGTTTCGGGCCCCTATTCTTCAAACACTACTGGGAAATAGTCAAATTCGACATCATCGAAATGTGTTCTGAATTTCATGCCGACCCATCATCTGTGGCCCGCATCAACTACGCAAATATCATCCTACTCCCAAAATCTCCCGGCGCCACCTCCCTCTCGTCCTTTCGTCCCATTAGTCTCCTTAACACAACCTTTAAGATCATAACCAAGATCCTGGCTAACCGCCTTCAAGCCTTCATAGCCCCTCTAATTGGAATTGAGCAATCCGCTTTCATCTTGGGCCGTAACATCATGGACTGCGTAGCAATGACCCAGGAGGTCATATCCTTCTGCCACTCTACTTCAACACCAGGAATGCTTCTCAAACTAGACTACTCAAAAGCTTTTGACTCAGTTAACTGGCAATTCATCTTGGAGCTAATAGAACACAGAGGCTTCCCCATAAAATGGAGCAACTGGATATACTCTATTCTCAACTCAAGCATGTCCTCGATAGTCATTAATGGGGCCTCGGGGGGTCTAATCAAATCGGCCCGCGGACTGCGACAAGGAGACCCACTTTCTCCCTTGCTTTTCGTTCTGGTGGCCGATGTGTTCAACCGTATGATCAAATTAGCAATTTCGAACAATATCTTTTAGGGCATCAACATCCCCAATTCTAACCTAACCATATCCAACCTCCAATTCGCCGACGACACCATTCTATTCGCATCACCCATGTTCAACCACATCCACTGCCTCAAAGTAGCCCTATATTCATTCGAACTCATATCCGGCCTGTCCATCAACTTTAGCAAAAGCTCCATCATCATGCTCGGAAACGCTGACCATCTCGGGCAAACCTGTTCCAGCCTGCTCAACTGCAAGATCGCACACTTCCCCATCTCCTACCTCGGAGTCCCAATCCGTCCAACCAAATTACATAGATCTGATTGGTTCCCCCTCATCGCCAAAATCGAAGACAGACTCCATTCATGGAAAGCTCACTCCTTGTCCTCAGCAGGGCGCCTTGTCCTTGTTAAATCTGTTCTATCAGCGATTCCCACATACTGGATGTCACTGTACAAGCTCCCTTCCTGGGTAATCAAAAAAATTAACTCGATCAGAAACTCCTTTCTTTGGAATGGTAGTAATATAAAGAGGCTCGTAAACTGGCAGACCGCCTGCCTACCCCCGAAAAACGGCGGCCTTGGAATCGTTAATCTACATGACTTCAACATCGCGCTCCTTGCCAAATGGCTCTGGCGGTTCCTAACCCCCGGCTCCTACCTTTGGAAATCTTGGATTACCTCCCTTCACTATCACTCAAACCCTCACCTTGTCCTCCATGCCCCCACCGGAATCAAACCATCCCCCTTCTGGTCTGGGGTCGTATCAACCCTACCACGTGTCAAACGGCTCTTCCACGTCAACCTGGGCAATGGGGCTAATTGCCTCTTCTGGTTGGATACATGGCATAACCAGCTTCCCCTCTCCTCCATCCTGCCCAACCTCTTCGCCCACACAACTAACATCTTCGCCTCCACCCTAGACATTTCTATTTCGGGCCCAGTTCAGCTTCTCCCGACCTCCTACTTCGACCTCACCACCCTCACCGAGCTTCACCTTGTCACCTCTATTCTCAGTATCACCCACCTCAACCCCCGGCCTGACTCCTTCACCTGGGCCCCCAACCCATCAACCGGCTTCTCTGTTGCCTCCTGCTATGCTCACCTGAACAACCCTGGATGCCTCTTCACCTTCCCCAGACTTTGGAAGTGCAGGATACAGCCCCGCTTCGCTTTCCTACAATGGTGCCTTATTCACGGGCGAATCAACACAAGAGACAGGCTCCTTTGCCACAACATCGTAGTCGATCCCTGCTGTGCCTTATGCTCCACCACAACAGAAAGCTTACAACATCTTTTCTTTGAATGTGATTTTGCTGTTAGGGTCTGGGCGGCGACGACGGTTCACATTCTTGGACACATTCCCATGTTCACCTCGTTTTTCGATCACTTGCAGAACAACCCCCCCAACTATCACTTAGATCTCGTTATAGCTATATTCAGTTGGTGCATCTGGGCCGAGCGTAATGCACGTGTATTTCGCAAGCCCATATCAAACTTTGAAGGAACTTGTAGACGTATTATTCACTATTTCCCATCTGTATCAGGTCGTAGCTTCTCCGCACCGTTTAGGCTGAGATTGCCACAACCCAACTCCCCACCAACTGAATCCTCGGGCAGCACATCAGCAGTTCCCCCTGGCAGGCATCGTGGGCACCACTAACCGCGATATAGTTCTGGCCTATTTCATTCTTGTTGTTCGCAATATGTATTCTGTATATAAAACTCTGTCTCGCAAAGACTAGCTTGCTGTATCTTACTACCTTTTGGCCAGCGATCAGGCTTGTTGATCGCACTATTTACCTATTTATATGATATTTAATCGGCTGTGTAGTGCCACGCTACACAACCGTGTCGCTCAAAAAAAATATCATTTAACTAGCCTTAAATTACATTTTTCTAAATATTTCCTTAAATTTATTTAAACAAGAAATATTCATTAAATTACTTAAATCAAACCCAAGTTATAAATCATATCTTAAATCACAATTTCAATAAGTTTCAAATCGGTTTAATTAAATAAAATTCTTTATTGAATACAATTTCAACTAAATTCAAATTATCTTCCCAACCTTAACTTATTCAAATTATTACCAAAATCTATTTTGAAATATAAATTTAAATACTTAACCATATTATATGTATTAAATCAATCTTAATTAAATTAAATATTATTATTAAATCTAAATATATCATTACCATTTATATATAAAAATTTAAAAAACAACATTTATTAAAACCATATATTTCTTTCCGAAACCATAGAATTTAATTTCAAAATATTTGTATATGGACCAACGGTGTTTGTATATAATTTCCTATCCTATTGGTCAAATGTAACGGATATTTATCATTTCAATCCGTAATTTAAATACATACGGGTAGATATTATTTTGACCCGCAATCCCAAATTCAATTCAAATGAAAATCGCTTGGGTTTATCATTTTAACCCATAACGAAATTCTCCTATTCTAAAGTCCGTTCGGGTATGTATCATTTCAACCCATTGTGAATTCTAAACTATGGGGAACTTGCAGAGTGATAACAGATAATAATATAACATCATATATCATCAATAACAATATAATATAAACAACAGGATATGGTGTCATATCCCACAGGTGAACAGTTACAGATAATAGCATATATAATAATTTAAACAACTAACAGCAACATATTTCAATTTTCGTTTCAATTGAAATAAAATTTAATAAATATAAGAATATTAATCATGAGTGATTGCTCACCTTTCGAAGCTAGATAGATTTGACAAAGAATTAAGCTACGGATTGGGTTTCGATCTAGACAATCGAACGAATCCAAACAAAAATCTTAAAGCGAAGTAAGCTGAAAGTGGACCTAACGGGCAAAGCTGAAAGATAGGGATTGATGGAAACGAATCAGAATCGTCTTGATATAATCAAAACAGAATATATGTTATAATTTTTCTCTAAAACAAATTTCTATATATATTTCTTATAATCAAAATATCAATATATACAGTTTAATCCTTATATACCTCAAGGTCACATTATTGAATATAAACATATATTTAAATATATTCACTATTATATTTAGAATTTATACTAATATATTCAAAATCAATCTAAACATAAAATTTCAAGTTTATGTTAAGTTCAATCCCATAAACCAAAGTCTCCATATATATAAAATTTGAAAATCAACAAATGTACTAATATACAGTACGTGAATCATTTCTTAAACCAAGTAGTAAAATATATATAGTAACCTCAAAAAAATGTATTCTAGCCAACAATACTTAAACAACCATTAAAGTACATATTGAATAAAATATTCATGTTATACACACATAAAAACAGCAATAGCAAATTTAAACCTACCCATATATATATAACTATATAGAGTCAATATTAAATTTAAAACTTATATTAAAATAAAGATCTATACATATATCAATTTTATGAATTAGCTTCATACCAAATATCTTTGAATCCATACTTATATAATACACATAAACAAGTGTAACATCCCGTATTTTTAAGCTATTGAATTTGAACATTTAATTCGTTTTAAATGTTAATGTGGATTCTTAATTGATTTTGAAATGAATTGATTTGGGTTCAATCAATGAAAATAAGCTATAATTTTTAATTATAGCAATCCTGGTTGAATTTGAATAATGGGGAAAAAATAAATTAAATATTCGGAATTGAGATAAGGGTAAATCTGAATGTAAATAGTGATAAAAAATGGTGTTTAAATGTATTTTTAAGTTCAATTGGTTATAAATAATATTGTTGGAATTTTAGAAGAATTTTAAAGTCGATAAATTATTATTTGGGATTTTATATTAATTTAATAATGAATTTAATATTATTAAAAATGCAATTTAATCAGATTTTGGTCTAGAATGAGCCAGAATGATTTTTAATGTGTTTATAAATTTTATATGATTTATTGTTAAGTTATTAAAATTTTAAAAGTGAAAATTTTAAGCGTTTCTGATAATTTCAGAAAATCGCCTGATTTAATCGACGAGTTAAAATAGCCTTCCGGGGCACAGTCTCGGAATTCGACGAAACCAGTTTCATTGGATCCGTAATAGTTAATTATTATCGGATTTCAATTTTCGTAGCAATCAGAATTGTCGTTTGACCGTGGCAGCTCGAAACGCATCGAAATCGATTTAACCGATTCAAATTTAAATTGATCGTTTAATTCCGTATCTCGTGCATACGATCAAATTAGCTTACGAAACCTATTCCATTGTGTCCGGAACGCGGAAAAACCCCAGGATAGCCTGTCGGAACGTGAGAATTGGAGGTCGTTTGCTTAACGGTTAAGTTGAGAATCTATATTAATTAAATAATATTAAATTTATATATATATTCACGTTATCCGACCAAAACCCTAATCTTTTCGAACGCAGCCGCCAGGTATAGCCTCAATGGTCGATATCTTGTGATCTTTCTTCCTCAATTCGTCTTAATCCACACAACGATTTTGAAAACTTTTAACATGGAAAGGGTAGAGCTCACCGAGCTCGACTTATTCAACGGTCGAGATCGTCTCTAGTTCATCGTAGAAGCACGAATCGATCGAGGTAGGCTGGGTGTTTGGGTGCGTTTTTCGAGAGGAAGGAAGCACCGAGCCTCGAACGACTTCAGGCGTGGGGGCGGAGGTCGTGGGGCGTTCGTTGGTAGCCTCCGATTGTGGTCCGGTCGTCAAAGGGGAAGTGCGGTGATCGGTTTTGGGTTCGTGAAATGGGTTACGTGCAGTTTTCGTGAACGAGAGGGAGTGGGAGGAACGGCCTTGATCTGTTTCCCAATTTTAACGGCCGGGATGATGTTTGGGTAAATCTAAGTTAAATTAGATAAAGAGAAATTTGTTTTCAAATTGTCCAACTTTAAAAATTTATATCTTGTCTGTACGATATCAGATTTCGATAAAATTCATGGCGTTGGAATCGCAGAGACGGACACTACGTGTTGGTGCAGATCCGGAGTCATTCCGGGCAAGTAGGAATTTGGGTTAAATCGGACGTCGTCCGGTTTAATTTAAATTTCGAACGCTCGCCGAAACTCAGGGTGAGTTATTCTCACTCACATCTGGATGCTAGACATTATAAATAATTGATATTTAAATATCTGTGTGGTTGATTGTCTATATTTGTGTTTATCTGTCTGGATTGATATTTATATTTCGATGTGCTAATATCTGTGATGCAGGGAGAAACAGGTTGGAGGGATCCAACTGGATTCCTCACAATGTAGCAATTATTTTATAATTGATAGTGATACTTGTTTATATGATGTGATTGATAAATTTGGAAATTTAGTTGTTCTGTGACATTGTGGTATAAATTGTAATCACAGAATTAAATTATAAATGGCTAAATTGTGTTTTTACGAAATAAAATGAATTGTTAAATTTAGAATTTCAAAGAATAAAATTTGAAATCGGATTTGAAAAGGAAAAATGTAAATTGGGCCAAATTGGGATTTTGAATATAATGGGAAGTTTATGAAATGGGTAAATGGAAAGTATAGTTTTCTGGAGATTAAATTTATGAAATTATAAATTGTTTAAAATAACGGTGTTTATTTTAATAACGACTAATGTTATCCGGAAATTAAAAATTTGTTAAATGGAGTTTCCAACTATAAATTAACAAGTTCAAATGAAAAATAGAATGTTTTGAAATGTCGCATTTCATTGGAATTTAATTAAGTGAATTGGAAATTTGGCTTCCATTGGAAATTCACCAAAAATGTTTAATTTAAAATGTTTTAAACTATGATTTAAAAATGAATTTCCGGAGATGAAAAATTGCGATTTAACTTCGGAGGAAGTTATAGTTAAGTATGGAATTGGAAATTTATGTTGAAATCATAAATTGACTTGAAATAAATCAGTGGATTTATATAAAAGAGTACTTTGAAATGTTTTGGAACGGGAAGGTGTTTCCCTGGGAAAACCAAGTTAGTGTTTTAAAAGATTTTATTTAATTTAAAAGTTAAGTTTTAAAATTTGTTTAAAGAGTATTTTTAAGAAAATGTTATTTTTAAAGTAACAAACTAATAATTTAGAAATCGTAATGATTTGAGAATATATTAGTAAATATTTTTACGAATGGATTATTTAAAGGTTGGTTTTGACTTAAGTTATTGAAATTAGTATTTTTCTTCTTATAACGCTATTTTGAATTTAGTTAAACTAAAACCCTTATTTTTAAATCAAAGTTTATGTGTTAATAACTAGTTTTCTTCACATATTTTAAATTTATATTTTGAGTAAATAAATAGAAGAAATTTTCATATTTTAAAGTATATTTCAGTATAAAGTATTTTTAACTGTTTTAAATGCAAATTGTTTTATACTTGGTTATTCCCGATGGGAATAAAGGGTAAA
This sequence comes from Allium fistulosum, assembly GCA_030737815.1. NCBI lineage: Eukaryota > Viridiplantae > Streptophyta > Magnoliopsida > Asparagales > Amaryllidaceae > Allium > Allium fistulosum. Next base: position 387,094,503 of record CM060907.1, on the reverse strand, counting down.
AGATTTACCTTGTAAAGGAAGAGTTTGGAAAATTGTTTTCAAACGAGTTTTGAAAATGTGAAAATATCTCTTTGAAAGATATTAGAAGAAAATAAATAATATGGAGATTATTTATTGTGTGATGGATGTGTATGGATGTTTGTGAACATTAATTGATAGTTAAATCACCGACTATCAATATTGGCCAAATGCGCGATCGTTTCGAAGAGACCGGGATCAAGTTTCCGTATACCGGGATTCTAGGTCTGGAGACTCGAAAACCACTTCGATCCGGTTTGTACGTTTCGCGAAAATGATTTCGGAGTCGAAGATGGAGCAGTGAAGTGCAAGGGCTAGTCGCTACTAATCCTGAGGATATTTCCAAAATGGATGTAGTAGGGGTAGTGCCTTCGGTTCCGTTCGGACCCGGGACGGACTTGTATGGACGAATGCTTTCGTGACATCGTCAGGTGGACGATGGGCATTCTAAGGGATTTGTGCTATAAAGGTATCATTTAGCCTCGAGCCTCATCAACCGGGAATGACTGAAAATCAGGGGTTATGCAGCAAGGCTTCATGGGTAGCCCCCACTTGAGAGTAAGGTCATCCCTGTCTAGATGTCCCTTTTATTTCGGCTTAGTGGTGCGGTTGCTGATCCCAACCGTGGGGTGATTTTACTTGGAATTATCCAGTAAGGGATGATTCCGGCTTTGTGTTGCAGGGGAGCGGGCGTACTCCTCGGTACTGTGATCTAGGCCACGTACTGTGACAGGTGGTACCCCAGTGCCTAGTCATTCGTTGGAAATCCGTTCTCCCTACGAGCCTGTACGGTTTTGATTGTGCCCAACTATTGTTGAAATGTGAGATGCAAGCATTTCAGTTAGATTCTATTTTACTTTCTATAGACACTATTATAATATCAGAGGATTTTAATATAAAATTGTTTTAGCTATCGTAAGGTAAAAACCCGACATGTTTATTTGTGGCGTGGTCTTACGAGATGCTTTTGTTTTTAAAGAATTTTGAAACTTTAATAATCAATTGAGTGTATTTATGATGCGCTGGTATTCCAGACTGACTCGGGTGTTATTTTATTATAATGCTCGGGTCAGACCGAGTATTTTTCAGGATAGGTTGCTATGGAGCAGGAGAGGAGCTGGAGTCGGGACATATCATTCGTACTTGTATTATTCCGCTGCTGTGATTGTTGTATTGACTGATTGACTGGATATTGATGATTGTATTGATATACTCTGATGATGATGTATTGTATATAAACAGATATAGTTTCATTTTGTGTAAAGATCTGTTCTATATATTATATTTTATCCGCTGCGACTGTGAGGTTCTGATTTTGTTTAGTTCTTTCTTCTTCTATCTACTTTCTTATTCTTCTACAATCTGTCTTTTCCGGCATTCGATCGTCGGCATATTATACTGTTGAGTATTTTGTGTCGATTTTCGAGGGTCCAGAAGGGCGGGTCGTCACAACAAGTCTATAACCCTCTTGCATGGTATATACATATAGTCGAACAGGTTGTATGCAGCTGTATAACATATATATATATATATATATATATATATATATATATGTAAACAGTTAATAGTATCAGCCTAAAATATAATATGGCTATAACATATCTACAGTCTAATATATTCTGACATGCTCATACCCGTAACAGTGGTTCGAGAATACAATTATATGCAGACCCACGCTTACCTATTGAAATGCAATCATATCAGCAGATCTTTTACGAATAACTTGTATATACATATTGACATTATATATATAACAGACAGATATAAGACTAATATATAATACCTACTATATTTAAAACAAAATTTCATAAATCAATATAACTTATATACTTTATAATGTATAAAACTGTAATGACACATACATACGTTTCAAAAAAAAATAAACGAACCCAAATAAATAATATAATTAAAGTCAGTATTTAAACAACCTGGAAAAATATATAGTTATACTTGAAAATACTTTAAACAGGGCATGCGTATGACAAGCTGTAAGTATATACAGGTTAACAAAGCATTTTTAATAATTATATACATACCAGACTACTGACATCCTATATACTATAATATGTAGCTTGTATCCTTACAGAAATATACAAATTTTCTTATGTTAAATTTTTAAAACATATATAAATAAAATTCAAAATATCAATATGTAGAGTAAATTCAAACAATGTTTAAATTAGCACCAGTAGAACAATATTTGTATAGTGTCAGATTGAGAACTTTGCAAAACAATGACTGCAACAGGATTAAATGAATAGTACATAAAATCTATACATAAACTTCCAGAAAACAAAAATAGAATCGAACGATAGAAGCAGGGAAGAGAAAGTGGATTACCGGAATAGGAAACGCATGGGGTGGTGATTCAGCATGCAGTGGGAGAGGAGTGGAGTTCGGCATGGGTAGGTTGAACGGTGGATGCTTGGTCGGCGGAGGCAGTGGTGGTCGAAGTGGTGCGGCCAGGGGAAAGGTGAGTGGAGAAAGAAAGGTAGGAAGAGAAGACAGCGGGCACAGCTAGGTGGTTGATTGCTCGGTGAACTGTGTAAGGGCATGGGCAGAGGGCAGCTCGGCCTGGGTAGACGATTGGTGGAGCGTGATTTGTAGGGGAGTGGCATTAGTAAAGACTTTGGAGAGGAGTAAATAGAAGAATAAAAGGAAGGGAAAATGAAAAAAAAAGAAGGGAATGAGTGACCGGTTACAGGCCAAGGTATAAAGCTTTGAAAAATTAAAGTGAGGCTTTCAATTTTATAAATACAAAAACGTATACAAGTTTATACGTTTAAACTTTTCAACAGTATGGGATGTCAACGGTTGAAATTAATTAATAAAATAAATGAAAGCTAGTGACTGTTTTATTACAACAGTTTGAAATTTGAATGGACCCAACTATCATAGTGTAAAAGTGGTACCGGTCCGGTTATCATTTTTCACGGATTTCACTGCGTACCAGATCTCAAAACACAAAAATGAATATACCATGGTGATCAGCATGACGAGACAATTAGAACGGTATACAGATATTAGTGATAGGATCCTCCGATCAATAAGTCGATACGGACACTGATATACGTTGCTATTCCGTACGGAAAAATCCAAACGGAGCTAGAAACGTCCGAATTTCGCGAAATGAATTTCGCATTCTGATTCAGTGTGTTCTAAATAAATTTTCTCATGTTGACATCTTTTGGTTTCGGAATACTTTTTAATTCAACTGTTATTAACTGATTGAAATTGAAATAGAATTACACAATAAAATAAACCTCCATATTATCTGATGAAAATTTACCAGTTTCTATGTTTAAGAAGACGTATTCCAAATATAAAAAATTTATTTTCAAATTTTATTGTTTAAAATTTCACAAAATTTCAATTAATTAAATAAATAAAATCACTAAAATTTGGGTCGTTACACTCTCCCCCACTCAAAACTTTTCGTCCCCGAAAAGGGAGGAGGTAGGAGAATAGAACAACCAGAGATAAAAGTAGATTGAAAGTCAAGATTAAACAATTAATTTGAAACTATATAAATTTTACTTGAAATATTCATTTGAAAACTTCATTTGTAATTCACTTATCTTTAATACTTTAAAACCTTTCAAAACCCATTTGTAAAATTCTTGCTTCCTTTATAAATAACGTTTATATGTTTAAATAACACCTTTACAAATATATGTAAGCTATTTGAAAACAATTATTTACATCATTACTTATATTTACAAAGAAGCTATTGAAAACATTAAATCCATAGTTCATAAATTTATTAATTTATCTCAAGATACTTTTCAAACATTATTAATAAATCAATAATCATTTCTTTAAATATGTTTTGTTTAATTAATAACTTCTAAAATATTTATAACACTAAAATTTTCTATTAAACCATGTAGTATATAACTAAACAATATTTAAAAAGGATATAGTCAACAAGGAAAAAAAAGAGGATTTTGAAAAATAGAATATATGTGAATAAATAAATCTGAGCAGATAAGGTAGATTCAAAAGAATAGTATCGGGCATGAATAATTAATTCAAACCATAAGAATTTCAATTTCAAATATTAATATAGAATTCCTTTGTTGAAAATACCTTTATAATAAAATACTTTTATAACTCGATGTTTCAACAAGTTTATCCTCGTTCTTGCAGACTCTGGCAGTGCGTTGATCAGGCGCAAAGCTAGAATTCTCCAGGTACTTAGTAGACTTGTTTCAACACCCAGTGAAAATACTGGAAAACTTTTTAAAAAAAACAGATATGGAAAGTACAATCCAAACAAAACAACCAAAACCTTTGTCTAACCATGGTTCGCAGATACACAATGGTTACGCCTGGATCCCCCAGGAAACAATCCATATCCGTAAGCTTTCTCAGCCCTGCGAGTTATGCCATGATGACTAGTAGAATGCAGGATACACAATGGTTACGCTTGGATCCCCAGGAAACAATCCATACCCCTGGACCATCTTAGCCAGGCGGTTTCGCTACTAATGCGACCTACATAGATGTAGGATACACAATGGTTACGCCTGGATCACCCAGGAAACAATCTGTACCCCTAGGCCATCTCAGCCAGGCAGTTACGTTATGTAGTCGCGCTCGTAAGACCATGGGTAACACCATGGAATTTGATGGACACTCGAGTATCATATCCGGAAAACCAAAAATCAAAGAAATATCGATAGAATGAATCCACAATGTGGCCATAAAGCGGATATCAAGCAGAAGGCACTTTCCATATATTTACTTCGAAAATATGTATCATATAGTACCTTTTCAAATCACTTTCAAATATCATACTTATATAAAGTCCATTATATATAAGATTTCATTTTCAAATCAAATACTATCCAAAATCAATAGTATATCAAATCACACTTATATAGACTTCAATTATATAAGATTTCACTTTTCAAATTGAGTACCTTTTCAAATCCATAGTTTTCGAATCAACATCATACTTATACAAACCAATTTTTATATAAGTTTGATAACTCCCAAATCAAGTATTTAGTAACACAAGGTTCTCAAATTTCAATTTGTTTCAATATCAGTTCAGTTTCAAAATCATATACAATTTCACCAAATTATTTCTTCTCCAATTAAATATCTTCAGTTTCAAAGTTTCCAAAATAATAAATTTAGAAAATAATACAAGTTTCTAAATCAATATAATTTAAGTCAAACAATTCGTTTCCAAAATCAATGGTTTTCAAAATCATCTTATATTTACATAAGGTCCATCTTATATCAAGGTCAAAAATTTTCAAAAATAAATTTCGCTGTATGAAGAGCCATATGGGATTGAATATCTTTGCTTTCTAAAAGAAAAATTCCAATTTAAACTACAAAGATATCTAACCCGACAACTTTCAATTTCAGCGTCAAAATATATCAATGATATTAGAATATAAGACGTACATACGTCATCATTTCGCAAAATCACATTTGATCGCTCGCTCGATCACACAAGTTCGCTTTCGAACTAGTATTGTCCATTCGAATTCCCTAATGTGGATTTCGATATGGTTTCTCGACTAGAAGCCATCAGTCTCCATGCATAGCCAAATACTATGATAGAGAATTCTAGAATCGAGCCCAAAATCTATATCAAATATTCGCCATCAAGAATCAAATGAAAAATCCTAACACGAAATGGTGTAATTCACCTCGAACTTGTGTACTCAAACCTGGATCAAATTAATTATACGAATAAAACAACATACGTACAACTTATGTATTTATTCCAACTTGTTAAATATATAGTTTCATAAAGATGTTACTAAGTTAAAACATTTAAACTAAATTTTATTCAAAATATTTTGAAGAGCAATTTCTTTTCAAAACATTTCAAATCTAAATTTCATATTAGAAAATTTTAAAATAGCCTTATTCATTTACTTAACAAAACAGTTTCAACTAATTTAAATCATATTACTACATACTTTAAACATACATACCAAACTTATATACTTTATACTTTAAATTACTTGGCTTTGAAAAGTTAACCTTGATTTGGAAGTGCTCGAACCTTCAAAATAGTCGAAGAAATCATATTTCAATCCAAGAGTTGGAAATCACCAACAAATCCGTAAATCAATTCCAAAAGATAGGGTTATATCAAATCAGATCTAAAACTCAAGGACTGAACACCGGCCTACTTCAAATCATTTCAAATATATATATATATATACATATATCTTTCGAATATCAAATCTTACTTCGGAATTTGAAATCAAAATGGTTTCACAAAATCACTCGCATAGCAAAGATACAGAAGTGGCCTATCCCCCACTTTGAAACTCGAAAATCAATGTCGATGATGCGTACACTCATTACCGAAATTATTTTCCAGTGACATAAGTGAGTTCTGGACTTCTATTTTCTCAAACTTCTTTTGAAATTTCTTCGAAATCATTTGAAACTCATTAAAATCATTTGAACATTTCTTATTCGGAAAATACTTTTAAATCATATTATTATTATATATTTCAAAATCTTAAAACCAATTTCAAAATACCGGAGTTCAATTCTCGAATTTCAAATTTAAAATCCTTCAGTTATAAATCATTTTTAGATAAATCAAATTTCTTATATAATTTTTTCAAAATTACAAATCTTTTCTAAACCTCAAATTCTCATTTTAAAAAGGGTATATAATCTTTATCGAAAACATTTCACTTTTATATATAGAATATAATCATACTTATCAAAATAATAATTTCGATATATAAAACACTTTCTAAAAATACAAACAAACCCGATTTTCAATGGATTTCAAAACAAAGATAGAGATTCCAATTAGAGGGACTCCAATCGGATAGAATTCTGACTTGAAGATAGGCTCGAACGAAGATGAGATAACTAAATTACAAAATACAAGATAGATATATTTTTATAAATTGCGGATGACCCTAGGGTCAACCGTGACTTCAAAATAAGATTGGTGCAGAATTCTGAGGCAAATCGACATTCGATTGCCAGAGATCGAATTCGGCATAACAAGAGATAGCAACATCAAACCGAGGGATATATAAATCTCCGGTGAATCAATGCCAATTGTAAAGGAGTTCCACCCCTTTACAAATCATTCAAAGATTGGCGGGATCGCCTATTCTTATAGAGATCATTCGAAGTGGAGTTATGGGATACTCCAGAATCAAAAGCATACAAATAGGAAGAGACAGGAATGAATTTTGGAACCGCAAGGAACGTTCCAAAGTTCAAAGGAAATCAAGTCAAAAGGAAGAGATTCAAACTTGAACGAAAGTGATTCTGTAAATAAATTTACTATATATGCTAAGTTTTGCCTGTAGCCAAAGCTCTAATACCAACTGTAACGGGACACCGCCAGTGGGGTAACGCCCACTGTAGCATACATCGGTACCTGTGTTTTGCTTTTACGGCCAGCCTCTCGACTGCACCAACCCCGCGGGACATGTAGGAGTAAGAGTCATCCGCTCGCTACCCAAACCAAATGCGAGAACCCCCCATCATGCTGCACCCTCCAAGTGCATAAGCATCCGCACATGTCGGACTTGAATTGCTCAAAATATCAGATTGTTAATTTAAATTTGGCAAAAATCAACATATACAGTAAATAAATCAATCACAGAATCACAGACACGGAGTAATATAACAATAATGCAGCGGAATAGACAAATAGTAGTTCATGAAGCTACAATATAAACATCAGAGTTAGAAAAAAAATACAACAGAATATCTCAAATACAGTGAAGTCTCCAGTACAAATAGATGACCTCTCTGAACGAATCAACTGGAAAGGCTGAAAGCTGAATCGATAGTTGGATCCCCAAACGAAGCTCCAAACTCCAAAAGCGAGTCTCAAATGCTGTATCACTCAGTCTGACCCGAGCGTAAAGCAAAACACAAAACACTCAAGCCAGGATTAACATTCTTATATCAATAAATCCAACTCAAGTGAAATATCAACTGAAATACAAGTAACTCAAAGGATGTTTGGGATAACCATCCTCTAAGGATCCGTGGAACTGTCTACAATATGAAAATATACACTACAACACCGTGGCCATTTCAAATTAATTTATACTTCAAAACCAAGGTATCATTTTCATTTCAAATATATCCATTTTCCAAAATAGTATATATATATGTATATATTAAATAACTTATAAAGTAAAGTATTTAAAATTTCCTCAAGTCTCACTAATCGATTCAAATCAACTCAAATTCCAAATTTAAATTTATTCAAGGCTCAATTCATCAATTCAATTCAGTTCTCAATAGACCATTTAAATTCTCAATATATTTCAAAGCTTTAATATTCACCATTTCAAAGTTAAATTTAACAGTTTCATATAGCTCTTGATTTAACTTCATTATTATTTAATCAGGGAATATTCACTTAATAAATTCAATATCATTTAACTAGCCTTAAATTACATTTTTCTAAATATTTCCTTAAATTTATTTAAATAAGAAATATTCATTAAAATTACTTTAATCAAACCCAAGTTATAAATCATATCTTAAATCTCAATTTCAATAAGTTTCAAATCGGTTTAATTAAATAAAATTCTTTATTGAATACAATTTCAACTAAATTCAAATTATCTTCCCAACCTTAACTTATTCAAATTATTACCAAAATCTATTTTGAAATATAAATTTAAATACTTAACCATATTATATGTATTAAATCAATCTTAATTAAATTAAATATTATTATTAAATCTGTATATATCATTACCATTTATATATAAAAATTTAAAAATCAACATTTATTAAAACCATATATTTCTTTCTAAAACCATAGAATTTAATTTCAAAATATTTGTATATGGACCAACGGTGTCTGTATATAATTTCCTATCCTATTGGTCAAATGTAATGGATATTTATCATTTCAATCCGTAATTTAAATACATACGGGTAGATATTATTTCGACCCGCAATCCCAAATTCAATTCAAATGAAAATCGCTTGGGTTTATCATTTCAACCCATAACGAAATTCTCCTATTCTAAAGTCCGTTCGAGTATGTATCATTTCAACCCATGGTGAATTCTAAACTACAGGGAACTTGCAGAGTGATAACAGATAATAATATAACATTATATATCATCAATAACAATATAATATAAACAACAGGATATGGTGTCATATCCCATAGGTGAACAGTTACAGATAATAGCATATATAACAATTTAAACAACTAACAGCAGCATATTTCAATTGTCGTTTCAATTGAAATCAAATTTAATAAATATAAGAATATTAATCGTGAGTGATTGCTCACCTTTCAAGGCTAGATAGATTTGACAAAGAATTAAGCTACGGATTGGGTCTCGATCTAGACAATCGAACAAATCCAAACAAAAATCTCAAAGCGAAGTAAGCTGAAAGTGGACCTGACGGGCAAAGCTGAAAGATAGGGATTGATGGAAACGAATCAGAATCGTCTTGATATAATCAAAATTGAATATATGTTATAATTTTTCTCTAAAACAAATTTTCTATATATATTTCTTATAATCAAAATATCAATATATACAGTTTAATCCTTATATACCTCAAGATCACATTATTGAATATAAATATATATTTAAATATATTCACTATTATATTTAGAATTTATACTAATATATTCAAAATCAAACTAAACATAAAATTTCAAGTTTATGTTAAGTTCAATCCCATAAACCAAAGTCTCCATATATATAAAATTTGAAAATCAACAAATGTACTAATATACAGTACGTGAATCATTTCTTAAACCAAGTAGTAAAATATATACAGTAACCTCAAAAAAAATGTATTCTAGCCAACAATACTTAAACAACCATTAAAGTACATATTGAATAAAATATTCATGTTATACATACATAAAAACAGCGATTGCAAATTTTAACCTACCCATATATATATATATATATAACTATATAGAGTCAATATTAAATTTAAAACTTATATTAAAATAAAGATCTATACATATATCAATTTTATGAATTAGCTTCATACCAAATATCTTTGAATCCATACTTATATAATACACATAAACAAGTCTATAACCCTCTTGTATGGTATATACATATAGTCGAACAGGTTGTATGCAACTTTATAACATATATATATCTGTAAACAGTTAATAGTATCAGCCTAAAATATAATATGGCTACAACATATCTATAGTCTAATATATTCTGACATGCTCATACCCGTAACAGTTGTTCGAGAATACAATTATATGCAGACCCACACTTACCTATTGAAATGCAATCATATTAGCAAATCATTTACGAATAACTTGTATATACATATAGACATTATATATATAACAGACAGATATAAGACTAATATATAATAGCTACTATATTTAAAACAAAATTTCATGAATCAATATAACTTATATACTTTATAATGTATAAAACTGTAATGACACATACGTACGTTTCAAAAGAAAAATAAACGAACCCAGATAAATAATATAATTAAAGTCAGTATTTAAACAACCTACAAAAATATATAGTTATACATGAAAATACTTTAAACAGGGCATGCGTATGACAAGCTATAAGTATATACAGGTTAACAAAGCATATTTTAATAATTATATACATACCAGACTACTGACATCCTATATACTATAATATGTAGCTTGTATCCTTACAGATATATACAAATTTTCTTATGTTAAATTTTTAAAACATATATAAATAAAATTCAAAATATCAATATGCAGAGTAAATTCAAACAATGTTTAAATTAACACCAGTAGAACAATATTTGTATAGTGTCAAATTGAGAACTTTGCAAAACAATGACTGCAACAGGATTAAATGAATAGTACATAAAATCAATACATAAACTTCCAAAAAACAAAAATATGAATCGAACGATAGAAGCAGGGAAGAGAAAGCGGATTACCGGAATAGGAAACGCATGGGGTGCTGATTCAGCCTGTAGTGGGAGAGGAGTGGAGTTCGGCATGGGTAGGTTGAACGGTGGATGCTTGGTCGGCGGAGGCAGTGGTGGTCGAAGTGGTGTGGCCACGGGAAAGGTGAGTGGAGAAAGAAAGGTAGGAAGAGAAGACGGCGGGCACAGCTAGGTGGTTGATTGCTCGGTGAACTGTGTAAGGGCGTGGGCAGAGGGCAGCTCGGCCTGGGTAGACGATTGGTGGAGCGTGATTTGTAGGGGAGTGGCATTAGTAAAGACTTTGGAGAGGAGTAAATAGAAGAATAAAAGGAAGGGAAACGGAAAAAAAAAGAAGGGAATGAGTGACCGGTTACAGGCCAAGGTATAAAGCTTTGAAAAATTAAAGTGAGGCTTTCAATTTTATAAATACAAAAACGTATACAAGTTTATACATTTAAACTTTTCAATAGTATGGGATGTCAACGGCTAAAATTAATTAATAAAATAAATGAAAGCTAGCGACTGTTTTATTACAACAGATTGAAATTTGAATGGACCCAACTATCATAGTGTAAAAGTGGTACCGGTACAGTTATCATTTTTCACGGATTTCACTGCGTACCGGATCTCAAAACACAAAAATAAATATACCATGGTGATCAGCACGACGAGACGATTAGAACGATATACAGATATTAGTGACAGGATCCTCCGATCAAAAAGTCGATATGGACACTGATATACGTTGCTATTCCGTACGGAAAAATCCAAACGGAGCTAGAAATGTCCGAATTTCGCGAAACGAATTTCGCAGTCTGATTCAGAGTGTTCTAAATAAATTTTCTCATGTTTACATCTTTAGGTTTCAGAATACTTTTAAATTGAAATAGAATTACACAATAAAATAAACCTCCATATTATCTGATGAAAATTTACCAGTTGCTATGTTTAAGAAGACGTATTCCAAATATAAAATTTTTATTTTCAAATTTTATTGTTTAAAATTTCACAAAATTTCAATTAATTAAATAAATAAAATCACTAAAATTTGGGTCGTTACACACCGTACATACATGAGTATATTTCAATATACTTAAATTATATTCAAATTCTAATCCATTATTTAATTAAATCAGTGAATCAAATAAGATAAATTTTTATGTAAATAAAATTTAGGTTAGATCTAAAATTAATTTACATTTTGTAGGCTCAATAAGATCAAAACTAGGAAATTTATTTTGAAATATACCATATCAATCTACTTCTGACTGACCTGCTTCCAACAATGGTATTCGAGCCTTAATAGTTTATGCGGTCTAAAATTAGCAACTTTAGGGCCAACTAATAAAGCCTACATGTCAATTGGGTGTCTAGAATAGTAACTTTTAGGCTTGGGGTTAGATAATCAAGTATTCTTTCCTCCTTGGCTATTAGCCTGGCTCAATGATGGAGCAATTCCAAAAGATTGTCCCCATTATAAAGGCCTAAATTGATTTGGACCTTAGGTTAATTTTCAAAATACATTTTGAATATTTAAAATATAATTTGAATTTAATAATTAAATTTAAAATATAAAATAAATTTTGTAAATGTTATAAAACATATTTCAAAAACGGTCTTTGAAATAAATAACTTGTTTAATAATTCAATTAGTTATATTGATTAAAAATATATTAATTAAAAGTTAATTAATAAAAAATTATATATATATATATATATTGATGTGTGTGTGTCTATATATATATATATATATTGCAGTTGAATATTATATATATATATATATGTATGTATGTATGTATGTATGTATGTATGTATATGTATATGTTTATCTTAAATTGTTCAAGGTAAATTATAAATAATTTTTTTGAATTAATTAATTATTTAACTAAGAACTTTTTTAATTAAATAAAATTAATCTTTAAATAAATCAATTAAATGATAATTAACAAAGTAAAATATACATATATGATGAAATATGTATATTAAGCTGTACTTGTTGTAGTTAGTATTCATCCTAAATTGTTTAGGATGAGTAAAATAAAATTTCGAATTTTAAAATAATTTATTTAATTTGATAATTAATTAATAAATTGATATTCATTAAACATGATTTAATTAATACATACAACAACATTATATTAGTTAATTGAATTATAAACAGTTATAAATGATTTACACTTGTATAATATGAATGTATAAAACTTATGTGGAACTATACGAAATCCAACATAGATTTTAGGAACAAGTACATGCTTATTATACGGATACCGTGATTTCAAATGTGTCCGACACTTAAAATCACTAGGATATTTCATAAGAATACATTGTTCCCAAAATCATGTCACTAAATGTATGTGTGTATGTGTGTTAAAGATTATGAATTCTTAATATATAAGTTGTTCTCTACCATTTATATATTAATAGATTGCTTGCATACTCTTTAGTTGTTGAGCATCCTCAAGCTAGAGATGTTATGTGTAGTACTACTAATATATTGACTAGACAATGTAGATATATGTACATGTTTGTTAAGCATCTCCAAGGTACATGTGTTATACTTAGGTCATAGCGAAATGGTCGGTATGGGTGACTGATCTCTTTCAATTTGTTGAGACCTCAAAGTCGAGATGAGATTAGGATAAAGACCGCAGGTTAATAGTTGTATATGATACAATCGATAATTTGTTATCCATCTCATCAGGGTCTACAATCTGTTGAGCTTCCTCAAGGTCAGACTCCTAGGGTAAGCAAGTCATACCGCCCACTACAGAAATTGAAAGATTTCTATATATTCCTTAGGGTTAAGTCATATATAAATAATATATAGTCAATAGTTGCGATTTTAATGTATGAAACTTCAATGAAAGTAGTTTAATCCAAATGAGTAATTAAACCATGATGTGAGATCATGAATTTAACTGTAGTAAGGATCTCGTTGTGTTAATGTAGCACTAAAATAAGAACTATAAGATGGACCTAGGAGCTCAATCAATGAAATTTCAGTTTGATCACTTTATGTAAAGTGTAACTTATTTAATATCCTTAAACCTTTGTCTAACCATGCGTATGACAAGCTGTAAGTATATACAGGTTAACAAAGCATATTTTAATAATTATATACATACCAGACTACTGACATCCTATATACTATAATATGTAGCTTGTATCCTTACAGATATATACAAATTTTCTTATGTTAAATTTTTAAAACATATATAAATAAAATTCAAAATATCAATATGCAGAGTAAATTCAAACAATGTTTAAATTAGCACCAGTAGAACAATATTTGTATAGTGTCAGATTGAGAACTTTGCAAAACAATGAATGCAACAGGATTAAATGAATAGTACATAAAATCGATACATAAACTTCCAGAAAACAAAAATATGAATCGAACGATAGAAGTAGGGAAGAGAAAGCGGATTACCGGAATAGGAAACGCATGGGGTGGTGATTCAGCCTGCAGTGGGAGAGGAGTGGAGTTCGGCATGGGTTGGTTGAACGGTGGATGCTTGGTCGGCGGAGGCAGTGGTGGTCGAAGTGGTGCGGCCACGGGAAAGGTGAGTGGAGAAAGAAAGGTAGGAAGAGAAGACGGCGGGCACAGCTAGGTGGTTGATTGCTCGGTGAACTGTGTAAGGGCGTGGGCAGAGGGCAGCTCGGCCTGGGTAGACGATTGGTGGAGCGTGATTTGTAGGGAAGTGGCATTGGTAAAGACTTTGGAGAGGAGGAAATAGAAGAATAAAAGGAAGGGAAATGGAAAAAGAAGAAGGGAATGAGTGAACGGTTACAGGCCAAGGTATAAAGCTTTGAAAATTAAAGTGAGGCTTTCAATTTTATAAATACAAAAACGTATACAAGTTTATACGTTTAAACTTTTCAACAGTATGGGATGTCAACGGCTGAAATTAATTAATAAAATAAATGAAAGCTAGTGACTGTTTTATTACAACAGTTTGAAATTTGAATGGACCCAACTATCATAGTGTAAAAGTGGTACCGGTACGGTTATCATTTTTCACGTATTTCACTACGTACCGGATCTCAAAACATAAAAATAAATATACCATGGTGATCAGCACGACGAGACGATTAGAACGATATACATATATTAGTGACAGGATCCTCCGATCAAAAAGTCGATACGGACACTGATATACGTTGCTATTCCGTACGGAAAAATCCAAACGGAGCTAGAAACGTCCGAATTTCGTGAAACGAATTTCGCAGTCTGATTCAGAGTGTTCTAAATAAATTTTCTCATGTTGACATCTTTAGGTTTCAGAATACTTTTAAATTCAACTGTTATTAACTAATTTAAATTGAAATAGAATTACATAATAAAATAAACCTCCATATTATCTGATGAAAATTTACCAGTTGCTATGTTTAAGAAGACGTATTCCAAATATAAAATTTTTATTTTCAAATTTTATTGTTTAAAATTTCACAAAATTTCAATTAATTAAATAAATAAAATCACTAAAATTTGGGTCGTTACACACCGTACATACATGAGTATATTTCAATATACTTAAATTATATTCAAATTCTAATCCATTATTTAATTAAATCAGTGAATCAAATAAGATAAATTTTTATGTAAATCAAATTTAGGTTAGATCTAAAATTAATTTAGATTTTGTAGGCTCAATAAGATCAAAACTAGGGAATTTATTTTGAAATATACCATATCAATCTACTTCTGACTGACCTGCTTCCAACAATGGTATTCGAGCCTTAATAGTTTATGCGGTCTAAAATTAGCAACTTTAGGGCCAACTAATAAAGCCTACATGTCAATTGGGTGTCTAGAATAGTAACTTTTAGGCTTAGGGTTAGATAATCAAGTATTCTTTCCTCCTTGGCTATTAGCCTGGCTTAATGATGGAGTAATTCCAAAAGATTGTCCCCATTATAAAAGCCTAAATTGATTTGGACCTTAGGTTAATTTTCAAAATACATTTTGAATATTTAAAATATAATTTGAATTTAATAATTAAATTTAAAATATAAAATAAATTTTGTAAATGTTATAAAACATATTTCAAAAACGGTCTTTGAAATAAATAACTTGTTTAATAATTCAATTAGTTACATTAATTAAAAATATATTAATTAAAAGTTAATTAATAAAAAATTAAATATATATATATTGATGTGTGTGTGTCTATATATATATATTTTGCAGTTGAATATTATATATATATATATGTATGTATGTATATGTATATGTTTATCTTAAATTGTTCAAGGTAAATTATAAATAATTTTTTTGAATTAATTAATTATTTAACTAAGAACTTTTTTAATTAAATAAAATTAATCTTTAAATAAATCAATTAAATGATAATTAACAAAATAAAATATACATATATGATGAAATATGTATATTAAGCTGTAATTATTGTAGTTAGTATTCATCCTAAATTGTTTAGGATGAGTAAAATAAAATTTCGAATTTTAAAATAATTTATTTAATTTGATAATTAATTAATAAATTGATATTCATTAAACATGATTTAATTAATACATACAACAACATTATATTAGTTAACTGAATTATAAACAGTTATAAATGATTTACACTTGTATAATATGAATGTATAAAACTTATGTGGAACTATACGAAATCCAACATAGATTTTAGGAACAAGTACATGCTTATTATACGGATACCGTGATTTCAAATGTGTACGACACTTAAAATAACTAGGATATTTAATAAGAATACATTGTTCCCAAAATCATGTCACTAAATGTATATGTGTATGTGTGTTAAAGATTATGAATTCTTAATATATAAGTTGTTCTCTACCATTTATATATTAATAGATTGCTTGCATACTCTTTAGTTGTTGAGCATCCTCAAGCTAGAGATGTTATGTGTAGTACTACTAATATATTGACTAGACAATGTAGATATATGTACATGTTTGTTAAGCATCTCCAAGGTACATGTGTTATACTTAGGTCATAGCGAAATGGTCGGTATGGGTGACTGATCTCTTTCAATTTGTTGAGACCTCAAAGTCGAGATGAGATTAGGATAAAGATCGCAGGTTAATAGTTGTATATGATACAATCGATAATTTGTTATCTATCGCATCAGGGTCTACAATCTGTTGAGCTTCCTCAAGGTCAGACTCCTAAGGTAAGCAAGTCATACCGCCCACTACAGAAATTGAAAGATTTCTATATTTTCCTTAGGGTTAAGTCATATATAAATAATATATAATCAATAGTCGCGATTTTAATGTATGAAACTTCAATGAAATTAGTTTAATCTAAATGAGCAATTAAACCATGATGTGAGATCATGAATTTAACTGTAGTAAGGATCTCATTGTGTTAATGTAGCACTAAAATAAGAACTATAAGATGGACCTAGGAGCTCAATCAATGAAATTTCAGTTTGATCACTTTATGTAAAGTGTAACTTATTTAATATCCTTAAACCTTTGTCTAACCATGCGTATGACAAGCTGTAAGTATATACAGGTTAACAAAGCATATTTTAATAATTATATACATACCAGACTACTGACATCCTATATACTATAATATGTAGCTTGTATCCTTACAGATATATACAAATTTTCTTATGTTAAATTTTTAAAACATATATAAATAAAATTCAAAATATCAATATGCAGAGTAAATTCAAACAATGTTTAAATTAGCACCAGTAGAACAATATTTGTAGTGTGTCAGATTGAGAACTTTGCAAAACAATGACTGCAACAGGATTAAATGAATAGTACATAAAATCTATACATAAACTTCCAGAAAACAAAAATTTGAATCGAACGATAGAAGCAGGGAAGAGAAAGCGGATTACCAGAATAGGAAACGCATGGGGTGGTGATTCAGCCTGCAGTGGGAGAGGAGTGGAGTTCGGCATGGGTAGCTTGAACGGTGGATGCTTGGTCGTGGGAGGCAGTGGTGGTCGAAGTGGTGTGGCCACGGAAAAGGTGAGTGGAGAAAGAAAGGTAGGAAGAGAAGATGGCGGGCATAGTTAGGTGGTTGATTGCTCGGTGAACTGTGTAAGGGCGTGGGCAAAGGGCAGCTCGACCTGGGTAGACGATTGGTGGAGCGTGATTTGTAGGGGAGTGGCATTGGTAAAGACTTTGGAGAGGAGGAAATAGAAGAATAAAAGGAAGGGAAACAGAAAAAGAAGAAGGGAATGAGTGACCGGTTACAGGCCAAGGTATAAAGCTTTGAAAAATTAAAGTGAGCCTTTCAATTTTATAAATACAAAAACGTATACAAGTTTATACGTTTAAACTTTTCAACAGTATGGGATGTCAACGGCTGAAATTAATTAATAAAATAGATGAAAGCTAGTGACTGTTTTATTACAACACTTTGAAATTTGAATGGACCCAACTATCATAGTGTAAAAGTGGTACCGGTACGGTTATCATTTTTCATGGATTTCACTGCGTACCGGATCTCAAAACACAAAAATAAATATACCGTGGTGATCAGCACGACGAGACTATTAGAACGATATACATATATTAGTGACAGGATCCTCCGATCAAAAAGTCGATACGGACACTGATATACGTTGCTATTCCGTACGGAAAAATCCAAACGGAGCTAGAAACGTCCGAATTTCGCGAAACGAATTTCGCAGTCTGATTCAGAGTGTTCTAAATAAATTTTCTCATGTTGACATCTTTAGGTTTCAGAATACTTTTAAATTCAACTGTTATTAACTAATTTAAATTGAAATAGAATTACACAATAAAATAAACCTCCATATTATCTGATGAAAATTTACCAGTTGCTATGTTTAAGAAGACGTATTCCAAATATAAAATTTTTATTTTCAAATTTTATTGTTTAAAATTTCACAAAATTTCAATTAATTAAATAAATAAAATCATTAAAATTTGGGTCGTTACACACCGTACATACATGAGTATATTTCAATATACTTAAATTATATTCAAATTCTAATCCATTATTTAATTAAATCAGTGAATCAAATAAGATAAATTTTTATTTAAATCAAATTTAGGTTAGATCTAAAATTAATTTAGATTTTGTAGGCTCAATAAGATCAAAACTAGGGAATTTATTTTGAAATATACCATATCAATCTACTTCTGACTGACCTGCTTCCAACAATGGTATTCGAGCCTTAATAGTTTATGCGGTCTAAAATTAGCAACTTTAGGGCCAACTAATAAAGCCTACATGTCAATTGGGTGTCTAGAATAGTAACTTTTAGGCTTGGGGTTAGATAATCAAGTATTCTTTCCTCCTTGGCTATTAGCCTAGCTCAATGATGGAGTAATTCCAAAAGATTGTCCGCATTATAAAGGCCTAAATTGATTTAGACCTTAGGTTAATTTTCAAAATACATTTTGAATATTTAAAATATAATTTGAATTTAATAATTAAATTTAAAATATAAAATAAATTTTGTAAATGTTATAAAACATATTTCAAAAACGGTCTTTGAAATAAATAACTTGTTTAATAATTCAATTAGTTACATTAATTAAAAATATATTAATTAAAAGTTAATTAATAAAAAATTAAATATATATATATTGATGTGTGTGTGTCTATATATATATATTTTGCAGTTGAATATTATATATATATATATATATGTATGTATGTATATGTATATGTTTATCTTAAATTGTTCAAGGTAAATTATAAATAATTTTTTTGAATTAATTAATTATTTAACTAAGAACTTTTTTAATTAAATAAAATTAATCTTTAAATAAATCAATTAAATGATAATTAACAAAATAAAATATACATATATGATGAAATATGTATATTAAGCTGTAATTATTGTAGTTAGTATTCATCCTAAATTGTTTAGGATGAGTAAAATAAAATTTCGAATTTTAAAATAATTTATTTAATTTGATAATTAATTAATAAATTGATATTCATTAAACATGATTTAATTAATACATACAACAACATTATATTAGTTAACTGAATTATAAACAGTTATAAATGATTTACACTTGTATAATATGAATGTATAAAACTTATGTGGAACTATACGAAATCCAACATAGATTTTAGGAACAAGTACATGCTTATTATACGGATACCGTGATTTCAAATGTGTACGACACTTAAAATAACTAGGATATTTAATAAGAATACATTGTTCCCAAAATCATGTCACTAAATGTATATGTGTATGTGTGTTAAAGATTATGAATTCTTAATATATAAGTTGTTCTCTACCATTTATATATTAATAGATTGCTTGCATACTCTTTAGTTGTTGAGCATCCTCAAGCTAGAGATGTTATGTGTAGTACTACTAATATATTGACTAGACAATGTAGATATATGTACATGTTTGTTAAGCATCTCCAAGGTACATGTGTTATACTTAGGTCATAGCGAAATGGTCGGTATGGGTGACTGATCTCTTTCAATTTGTTGAGACCTCAAAGTCGAGATGAGATTAGGATAAAGACCGCAGGTTAATAGTTGTATATGATACAATCGATAATTTGTTATCCATCTCATTAGGGTCTACAATCTGTTGAGCTTCCTCAAGGTCAGACTCCTAGGGTAAGCAAGTCATACCGCCCACTACAGAAATTGAAAGATTTCTATATTTTCCTTAGGGTTAAGTCATATATAAATAATATATAGTCAATAGTCGCGATTTTAATGTATGAAACTTCAATGAAATTAGTTTAATCTAAATGAGTAATTAAACCATGATGTGAGATCATGAATTTAACTGTAGTAAGGATCTCGTTGTGTTAATGTAGCACTAAAATAAGAACTATAAGATGGACCTAGGAGCTCAATCAATGAAATTTCAGTTTGATCACTTTATGTAAAGTGTAACTTATTTAATATCCTTAAACCTTTGTCTAACCATGCGTATGACAAGCTGTAAGTATATACAGGTTAACAAAGCATATTTTAATAATTATATACATACCAGACTACTGACATCCTATATACTATAATATGTAGCTTGTATCCTTATAGATATATACAAATTTTCTTATGTTAAATTTTTAAAACATATATAAATAAAATTCAAAATATCAATATGTAGAGTAAATTAAAACAATGTTTAAATTAGCACCAGTAGAACAATATTTGTATAGTGTCAGATTGAGAACTTTGCAAAACAATGACTGCAACAGGATTAAATGAATAGTACATAAAATCTATACATAAACTTCCAGAAAACAAAAATATGAATCGAACGATAGAAGTAGGGAAGAGAAAGCGGATTACCGGAATAGGAAACGCATGGGGTGGTGATTCAGCCTGCAGTGGGAGAGGAGTGGAGTTCGGCATGGGTAGGTTGAACGGTGGATGCTTGGTCGGCGGAGGCAGTGGTGGTCGAAGTGGTGCGGCCATGGGAAAGGTGAGTGGAGAAAGAAAGGTAGGAAGAGAAGACGGCGGGCATAGCTAGGTGGTTGATTGCTCGGTGAACTGTGTAAGGGCGTGGGCAGAGGGCAGCTCGGCCTGGGTAGACGATTGGTGGAGCGTGATTTGTAGGGGAGTGGCATTGGTAAAGACTTTGGAGAGGAGGAAATAGAAGAATAAAAGGAAGGGAAACAGAAAAAGAAGAAGGGAATGAGTGACTGGTTACAGGCCAAGGTATAAAGCTTTGAAAAATTAAAGTGAGCCTTTCAATTTTATAAATACAAAAACGTATACAAGTTTATACGTTTAAACTTTTCAACAGTATGGGATGTCAACGGCTGAAATTAATTAATAAAATAAATGAAAGCTAGTGACTGTTTTATTACAACACTTTGAAATTTGAATGGACCCAACTATCATAGTGTAAAAGTGGTACCGGTACGGTTATCATTTTTCATGGATTTCACTGCGTACCGGATCTCAAAACACAAAAATAAATATACCATGGTGATCAGCACGACGAGAAGATTAGAACGATATACATATATTAGTGACAGGATCCTCCGATCAAAAAGTCGATACGGACACTGATATACGTTGCTATTCCGTACGGAAAAATCCAAACGGAGCTAGAAACGTCCGAATTTCGCGAAACGAATTTCGCAGTCTGATTCAGAGTGTTCTAAATAAATTTTCTCATGTTGACATCTTTAGGTTTCAGAATACTTTTAAATTCAACTGTTATTAACTAATTTAAATTGAAATAGAATTACACAATAAAATAAACCTCCATATTATCTGATGAAAATTTACCAGTTGCTATGTTTAAGAAGACGTATTCCAAATATAAAATTTTTATTTTCAAATTTTATTGTTTAAAATTTCACAAAATTTCAATTAATTAAATAAATAAAATCACTAAAATTTGGGTCGTTACACACCGTACATACATGAGTATATTTCAATATACTTAAATTATATTCAAATTCTAATCCATTATTTAATTAAATCAGTGAATCAAATAAGATAAATTTTTATGTAAATCAAATTTAGGTTAGATCTAAAATTAATTTAGATTTTGTAGGCTCAATAAGATCAAAACTAGGGTATTTATTTTGAAATATACCATATCAATCTACTTCTGACTGACCTGCTTCCAACAATGGTATTCGAGCCTTAATAGTTTATGCGGTCTAAAATTAGCAACTTTAGGGCCAACTAATAAAGCCTACATGTCAATTGGGTGTCTAGAATAGTAACTTTTAGGCTTGGGGTTAGATAATCAAGTATTCTTTCCTCCTTGGCTTTTAGCCTGGCTCAATGATGGAGTAATTCCAAAAGATTGTCCCCATTATAAAGGCCTAAATTGATTTGGACCTTAGGTTAATTTTCAAAATACATTTTGAATATTTAAAATATAATTTGAATTTAATAATTAAATTTAAAATATAAAATAAATTTTGTAAATGTTATAAAACATATTTCAAAAACGGTCTTTGAAATAAATAACTTGTTTAATAATTCAATTAGTTAAATTAATTAAAAATATATTAATTAAAAGTTAATTAATAAAAAATTAAATATATATATTGATGTGTGCGTGTCTATATATATATATATATATTGCAATTGAATATTATATATATATATGTATGTATGTATGTATGTATGTATATGTATATGTTTATCTTAAATTGTTCAAGGTAAATTATAAATAATTTTTTTGAATTAATTAATTATTTAACTAAGAACTTTTTTAATTAAATAAAATTAATCTTTAAATAAATCAATTAAATGATAATTAACAAAATAAAATATACATATATGATGAAATATGTATATTAAGCTGTAATTGTTGTAGTTAGTATTCATCCTAAATTGTTTAGGATGAGTAAAATTAAATTTTGAATTTTAAAATAATTTATTTAATTTGATAATTAATTAATAAATTGATATTCATTAAACATGATTTAATTAATACATACAACAACATTATATTAGTTAACTGAATTATAAACAGTTATAAATGATTTACACTTGTATAATATGAATGTATAAAACTTATGTGGAACTATACGAAATCCAACATAGATTTTAGGAACAAGTACATGCTTATTATACGGATACCGTGATTTCAAATGTGTCCGACACTTAAAATCACTAGGATATTTCATAAGAATACATTGTTCCCAAAATCATGTCACTAAATGTATGTGTGTTAAAGATTATGAATTCTTAATATATAAGTTGTTCTCTACCATTTATATATTAATAGATTGCTTGCATACTCTTTAGTTGTTGAGCATCCTCAAGCTAGAGATGTTATGTATAGTACTACTAATATATTGACTAGACAATGTAGATATATGTACATGTTTGTTAAGCATCTCCAAGGTACATGTGTTATACTTAGGTCATAGCGAAATGGTCGGTATGGGTGACTGATCTCTTTCAATTTGTTGAGACCTCAAAGTCGAGATGAGATTAGGATAAAGACCGCAGGTTAATAGTTGTATATGATACAATCGATAATTTGTTATCCATCGCATCAGGGTCTACAATCTGTTGAGCTTCCTCAAGGTCAGACTCCTAAGGTAAGCAAGTCATACCGCCCACTACAGAAATTGAAAGATTTCTATATTTTCCTTAGGGTTAAGTCATATATAAATAATATATAGTCAATAGTCGCGATTTTAATGTATGAAACTTCAATGAAATTAGTTTAATCTAAATGAGTAATTAAACCATGATGTGAGATCATGAATTTAACTATAGTAAGGATCTCGTTGTGTTAATGTAGCACTAAAATAAGAACTATAAGATGGACCTAGGAGCTCAATCAATGAAATTTCAGTTTTATCACTTTATGTAAAGTGTAACTTATTTAATATCCTTAAACCTTTGTCTAACCATGCGTATGACAAGCTGTAAGTATATACAGGTTAACAAAGCATATTTTAATAATTATATACATACCAGACTATTGACATCCTATATACTATAATATGTAGCTTGTATCCTTACAGATATATACAAATTTTCTTATGTTAAATTTTTAAAACATATATAAATAAAATTAAAAATATCAATATGCAGAGTAAATTCAAATAATGTTTAAATTAGCAGAAGTAGAACAATATTTGTATAGTGTCAGATTGAGAACTTTGCAAAACAATGACTGCAACAGGATTAAATGAATAGTACATAAAATCTATACATAAACTTCCAGAAAACAAAAATATGAATCGAACGATAGAAGCAGGGAAGAGAAAGCGGATTACCGGAATAGGAAACGCATGGAGTGGTGATTCAGCCTGTAGTGGGAGAGGAGTGGAGTTCGGCATGGGTAGGTTGAACGGTGGATGCTTGGTCGGCGGAGGCAGTGGTGGTCGAAGTGGTGCGGCCACGGGAAAGGTGAGTGGAGAAAGAAAGGTAGGAAGAGAAGACGGCGGGCATAGCTAGGTGGTTGATTGCTCGGTGAACTGTGTAAGGGCGTGGGCAGAGGGCAGCTCGGCCTGGGTAGACGATTGGTGGAGCGTGATTTGTAGGGGAGTGGCATTGGTAAAGACTTTGGAGAGGAGGAAATAGAAGAATAAAAGGAAGGGAAACAGAAAAAGAAGAAGGGAATGAGTGACCGGTTACAGGCCAAGGTATAAAGCTTTGAAAAATTAAAGTGAGCCTTTCAATTTTATAAATACAAAAACGTATACAAGTTTATACGTTTAAACTTTTCAACAGTATGGGATGTCAACGGCTGAAATTAATTAATAAAATAAATGAAAGCTAGTGACTGTTTTATTACAACACTTTGAAATTTGAATGGACCCAACTATCATAGTGTAAAAGTGGTACCGGTACGGTTATCATTTTTCATGGATTTCACTGCGTACCGGATCTCAAAACACAAAAATAAATATACCATGGTGATCAGCACGACGAGACGATTAGAACGATATACATATATTAGTGACAGGATCCTCCGATCAAAAAGTCGATACGGACACTGATATACGTTGCTATTCCGTATGGAAAAATCCAAACGGAGCTAGAAACGTCCGAATTTCGCGAAACGAATTTTGCAGTCTGATTCAGAGTGTTCTAAATAAATTTTCTCATGTTGACATCTTTAGGTTTCAGAATACTTTTAAATTCAACCGTTATTAACTAATTTAAATTGAAATAGAATTACACAATAAAATAAACCTCCATATTATCTGATGAAAATTTACCAGTTGCTATGTTTAAGAAGACGTATTCCAAATATAAAATTTTTATTTTCAAATTTTATTGTTTAAAATTTCATAAAATTTCAATTAATTAAATAAATAAAATCACTAAAATTTGGGTCGTTACACACCGTACATACATGAGTATATTTCAATATACTTAAATTATATTCAAATTCTAATCCATTATTTAATTAAATCAGTGAATCAAATAAGATAAATTTTTATGTAAATCAAATTTAGGTTAGATCTAAAATTAATTTAGATTTTGTAGGCTCAATAAGATCAAAACTAGGGTATTTATTTTGAAATATACCATATCAATCTACTTCTGACTGACCTGCTTCCAACAATGGTATTCGAGCCTTAATAGTTTATGCGGTCTAAAATTAGCAACTTTAGGGCCAACTAATAAAGCCTACATGTCAATTGGGTGTCTAGAATAGTAACTTTTAGGCTTGGGGTTAGATAATCAAGTATTCTTTCCTCCTTGGCTATTAGCCTGGCTCAATGATGGAGTAATTCCAAAAGATTGTCCCCATTATAAAGGCCTAAATTGATTTGGACCTTAGGTTAATTTTCAAAATACATTTTGAATATTTAAAATATAATTTGAATTTAATAATTAAATTTAAAATATAAAACAAATTTTGTAAATGTTATAAAACATATTTCAAAAACGGTCTTTGAAATAAATAACTTGTTTAATAATTCAATTAGTTAAATTAATTAAAAATATATTAATTAAAAGTTAATTAATAAAAAATTAAATATATATATTGATGTGTGCGTGTCTATATATATATATATATATTGCAATTGAATATTATATATATATATGTATGTATGTATGTATGTATGTATGTATATGTATATGTTTATCTTAAATTGTTCAAGGTAAATTATAAATAATTTTTTTGAATTAATTAATTATTTAACTAAGAAATTTTTTAATTAAATAAAATTAATCTTTAAATAAATCAATTAAATGATAATTAACAAAATAAAATATACATATATGATGAAATATGTATATTAAGCTGTAATTGTTGTAGTTAGTATTCATCCTAAATTGTTTTAGGATGAGTAAAATAAAATTTCGAATTTTAAAATAATTTATTTAGTTTGATAATTAATTAATAAATTGATATTCATTAAACATGATTTAATTAATACATACAACAACATTATATTAGTTAACTGAATTATAAACAGTTATAAATGATTTACACTTGTATAATATGAATGTATAAAACTTATGTGGAACTATACGAAATCCAACATAGATTTTAGGAACAAGTACATGCTTATTATACGGATACCGTGATTTCAAATGTGTCCGACACTTAAAATCACTAGGATATTTCATAAGAATACATTGTTCCCAAAATCATGTCACTAAATGTATGTGTGTTAAAGATTATGAATTCTTAATATATAAGTTGTTCTCTACCATTTATATATTAATAGATTGCTTGCATACTCTTTAGTTGTTGAGCATCCTCAAGCTAGAGATGTTATGTGTAGTACTACTAATATATTGACTAGACAATGTAGATATATGTACATGTTTGTTAAGCATCTCTAAGGTACATGTGTTATACTTAGGTCATAGCGAAATGGTCGGTATGGGTGACTGATCTCTTTCAATTTGTTGAGACCTCAAAGTCGAGATGAGATTAGGATAAAGACCACAGGTTAATAGTTGTATATGATACAATCGATAATTTGTTATCCATCGCATCAGGGTCTACAATCTGTTGAGCTTCCTCAAGGTTAGACTCCTAAGGTAAGCAAGTCATACCGCCCACTATAGAAATTGAAAGATTTCTATATTTTCCTTAGGGTTAAGTCATATATAAATAATATATAGTCAATAGTCGCGATTTTAATGTATGAAACTTCAATGAAATTAGTTTAATCTAAATGAGTAATTAAACCATGATGTGAGATCATGAATTAAACTGTAGTAAGGATCTCGTTGTGTTAATGTAGCACTAAAATAAGAACTATAAGATGGACCTAGGAGCTCAATCAATGAAATTTCAGTTTTATCACTTTATGTAAAGTGTAACTTATTTAATATCCTTAAACCTTTGTCTAACCATGCGTATGACAAGCTGTAAGTATATACAGGTTAACAAAGCATATTTTAATAATTATATACATACCAGACTACTGACATCCTATATACTATAATATGTAGCTTGTATCCTTACAGATATATACAAATTTTCTTATGTTAAATTTTTAAAACATATATAAATAAAATTCAAAATATCAATATGTAGAGTAAATTCAAACAATGTTTAAATTAGCACCAGTATAACAATATTTGTATAGTGTCAGATTGAGAACTTTGCAAAACAATGACTGCAACAGGATTAAATGAATAGTACATAAAATCTATACATAAACTTCCAGAAAACAAAAATATGAATCGAACGATAGAAGCAGGGAAGAGAAAGCGGATTACCGGAATAGGAAACGCATGGGGTGGTGATTCAGCCTGTAGTGGGAGAGGAGTGGAGTTCGGCATGGGTAGGTTGAACGGTGGATGCTTGGTCGGCGGAGGCAGTGGTGGTCGAAGTAGTGCGGCCACGGGAAAGGTGAGTGGAGAAAGAAAGGTAGGAAGAGAAGATGGCGGGCATAGCTAGGTGGTTGATTGCTCGGTGAACTGTGTAAGGGCGTGGGCAGAGGGCAGCTCGGCCTGGGTAGACGATTGGTGGAGCATGATTTGTTGGGGAGTGGCATTGGTAAAGACTTTGGAGAGGAGGAAATAGAAGAATAAAAGGAAGGGAAATAGAAAAGGAAGGGAAATAGAAAAGGAAGAAGGGAATGAGTGACCGGTTATAGGCCAAGGTATAAAGCTTTGAAAAATTAAAGTGAGCCTTTCAATTTTATAAATACAAAACGTATACAAGTTTATACGTTTAAACTTTTCAACAGTATGGGATGTCAACGGCTGAAATTAATTAATAAAATAAATGAAAGCTAGTGACTGTTTTATTACAACACTTTGAAATTTGAATGGACCCAACTATCATAGTGTAAAAGTGGTACCGGTACGGTTATCATTTTTCACGGATTTCACTGCGTACCGGATCTCAAAACACAAAAATAAATATATCATGGTGATCAGCATGATGAGACGATTAGAACGATATACATATATTAGTGACAGGATCCTCCAATCAAAAAGTCGATACGGACACTGATATACGTTGCTATTCCGTACGGAAAAATCCAAACGGAGCTAGAAACGTCCGAATTTAGTGAAACGAATTTCGCAGTCTGATTCAGAGTGTTCTAAATAAATTTTCTCATGTTGACATCTTTAGGTTTCAGAATACTTTTAAATTCAACTATTATTAACTAATTTAAATTGAAATAGAATTACACAATAAAATAAACCTCCATATTATCTGATGAAAATTTACTAGTTGCTATGTTTAAGAAGACGTATTCCAAATATAAAATTTTTATTTTCAAATTTTATTGTTTAAAATTTCACAAAATTTTAATTAATTAAATAAATAATATCACTAAAATTTGGGTCGTTACACACCGTACATACATGAGTATATTTCAATATACTTAAATTATATTCAAATTCTAATCCATTATTTAATTAAATCAGTGAATCAAATAAGATAAATTTTTATGTAAATCAAATTTAGGTTAGATCTAAAATTAATTTACATTTTGTAGGCTCAATAAGATCAAAACTAGGGAATTTATTTTGAAATATACCATATCAATCTACTTCTGACTGACCTGCTTCCAACAATGGTATTCGAGCCTTAATAGTTTATGCGGTCTAAAATTAGCAACTTTAGGGCCAACTAATAAAGTGTAACGACCCCAGATTTCTTATAAATTTAAATTGATAGTTAAAAGAATTTTTGAATAAAAATTGTAAAAATTTATTTATAATTGGAAGCGAGTTTCCCCGAATTTGAATAAATTTGGTATAAATCATTTAAATTTAAAAATATTGTAAATATTGTATAGATGTGAATATATATGTATTTGAGCATATATGAGTAAATTTGAGATTATAAATAATATATATATATATATATACAAATTTGATTTGAATTGTAAATAAATGGTTTAATAATAATAAAAAGATAATAATAAATATGTACAAACAAACAAAGTAAAGCTTTAAAATAAAATAAAGAAATACATTCAAATATTAACAAATAGCAATAACAACTTTATATCTATTAGCATAAGTATAATTACATAAGTCAAAAATTTAATACATAACTAAAACAACTTTTATAATATGTACATAAAGTAAAAAGCTGCCAGGCTTTGTATAAATGGAAATGTTGCCTGTAAACAAAGTTTAGGCAGGCAAGTAAAAAAATGTGTAGGCCTGTAAAGTATGTGACCAGACAAAAGCAAAAACAAATACAAAGATCAGTTTGAATCAAAGCTGGCAGAAGAAAAATAAGCAAAGAAAATAGGCAAATTATTATTAAAGTGCAAACAAATATAAGTATGAAGACATGTAGTACATTAGCATTTAATGCCATTATCTTGGTAGCAACATTTTTATCAATTTAAATTGTTTTAAAACATCCTCTCAGCCGAAAAATTCACAAGCAAGAATACCTTCAGGTATGGCATAAGTGTAGAATGTACTCATGCATTTAATGCAAGTATACCAGCCATGCATATTTTACTAAAGTATAATACTATCACCTGTACAGAGCATTATAATATTACCTATTGTATTGTACAAACAATATAAAATAACCTGTACAAAATGTTATCAACCTGTAAACCTTTTGTTATATATCAAATTACCTCTTCATTTTAGTTCGTTCAAAACATAATTAAACAAAACTGAGAAAAGGAAAAAAAATACAGAACTGTTTCAGTTGCAACCTGGAATCAAACAAATTATCAAAATCTTGAATCATCAACAAACAAGCTATAATCTGAATGAACTAAGCAAGTTTCCAGTTTTTCAAGCATTTCAGTTTCAATGGAAATCTAAGCAATTCAAGGTTCCAGTAAAACAAGCTTTCAAAACAATTCAGTTTTTAACCTACTAAAACCTCTGCTTCTCTGCTTCATCCATATTCAGGTGAGCAACTCACTTACCCTATGTTTGCTATGTTCTGATGTTTGTGATTTAAGTTTGAAAATGATTTGAAGTGTTGCCTTGCTGTTGAATATGTTTGAATGTTCATATATATATATATATATATATAGGGGTGAGCTAACTTCCCTCTAGTTTTGTTTATATATATTTTGATATCAGTGATTGATATTTGGGTGTGTTGTGAGTTAGGTTTTATAAGTGTAGATATATATATATATAGGTAGAGATGGTTATGTACATGGGTATATTCATTTCTATGGTTAAGTAACAGGATAACCAATTCAAGAAAAAATTCAAATTCAAATCTTCATGTCTAAACTATTTCAAACTATGGTTTCTGAAGGAAATTTGTCTATAACCATGTAAAGTTATAAAAAAAATATGATATTAGGTCAAATCTATTAAGTAAATATTGGGAAAATAATGATTTACAGGAAGAAATTAGCAGTAAAACTTAAGAACATGAAAATTTCGATTATTACAATCCTTTGATTCATTTCTGTGATCTAAATCCCCATCAAGAATCACGATTTTTAAAGGTTAAACCAGTGCTTTAAGATTGGTAACAAGTGAATAAATCGAAGTTGAATAGAATTGAAAGAAACATCGATTTCTGGTGATCAAAGGACAATCGAGCCTCGGGCTTGATATCAGAGAAGGATGATGTGTCATAGATCATTAGAAAAATAGTACGACATTTTTTTAGATGATCTGATAAGTTTGGGTTTGACGAAATAGGGTTTTAGGGCACAGTTTTTCGTCGAAGTTTGAAGAGGTGGTTTGTTGGCGTGGAGGAATCGAGTCGCACCGGACCTATGGGAATCGAAGCTGTGGAGTTTGACAAAGTTTTCTGTTGAAATGGCGTGGTTGACAGTGGGCGAGGTCATCGGCAAAAGGGGAGAGATGGTCGGAGAATTGTTGTTGTTTGGAGCTCGAACTGTCGTTTTTCGTTCGCGAGTCTCATCAAGGTTTTGGGGTGCTGGAATGGCATGTGGGGATGGTCGGCGACCTGTAGGTGGTGTTGCCGGTGGTAGGATCGTCATTGGCGATCTGTGCACGTGCACGGTGTCGCGTTCGTATCAGTAAGTTTTGGGAAGTCTGGGGCAATTGGGTTAGCAGGGAAAAGACTCGAGATTTGTCTCGAGCAACTCGGGTATTCACTCAATGTAGTTGAGGATGGGACTCGAAGCAAGTATTGTTGGGCTCGGGTTGGGTTGTTTTGAACAGGTTTAAAATTTTTGAAGAAAAAGAAAGAAAGTATTTCGAGATTTAAACAAAGAACTCAAGTTTTGCAGAAAGTTCAAAATATTAAAAGTAAAGTTAAAAACAAGTGATTTTGAAATATATGATGATGTAATTAAGGAAGGTAAAGCGTTTTAATCCTTAATTAACTTAAAGATTTAAAGTTAATTGGTTAATAAATCAAAGCGACTAATTAAAAGGATAATGACCTAATGTAATTAAAAGGATTAATTATGTGATTACTTAAAGATTAATTTACCAAGGTAATTAATTTAATTAGGTTATAAATTAAAGGTTTATTAATTTATAATTTTGAGATTTATTAATTTATGATTAAGGGAAATAAGGTTAATTAAATTATTATTAAAAGTTAATTTATAAATGATTAAAGGTTAATTAATTCATTATAAATGGTTAATTAATGATTAAAGAATAATAAATCAAAATGATTTGTAATTAACCAGAATTAATAATTCATAAGAAATTAATTTGATTTAAATTAATCAGACAATTAACTGACCTTACTTATGAATGTTTGAATTCTATTGAATGTGAATTGTTTGATATCCCTGATATAGGATGTTTTGTGATACATCCTGACTTGTATTGTGATCTGTGATAAATTATCTGTGATGTAATTTATTATCTGTGATTTTTATATATATCTATGATCTGTGCATGAACGATAAGCGTTATAGTTTATATCGCTTATCAACTATATTCTGTATTTTGATCTGTGATGATTCATCGTGTTGCACTATTGTGTTAAACCCTTGGACTACAGCATACACACACAAATATGGATTTCACGTGGAAATCGGTTATAAGTCACAGATAATTTAAATTTGATGTTTTTTTTGAAATTGAAATTTTAATTTCAATTGATTTTGAAATTGGAAATTTGGGTTTAAAGTGAAAAGCTTTTGAAATGGAATTTCAAATATAAAAGTTAATTTGAATAACTTAATCGAGTTTTGAAAATTTAAATAATTTGATTTAAATTTGAATTCAAGTTTGAAATTAAATCCTATGATTTGAAACTAAGGATTAAAGATGATATAAATGTGTTTATATGAAGTTAAACCATTTAAAAGTATAATTTTGAGAATTTGGATTTAACCCAAGGATTTCCACTCGTATGAATGAATCAGATTTCCAAATTGAAAACTGTTGTTTTAAAAGGATAAAAGCCTTTAGATAAGAAATGAAATTCCAGTTTAATTAAAGGAATTTCAAGATTGAATTGAAAAATGATTTTCCGAGTTATGAATGAATTCTTTTTGAAAAGCTATAAATTGAATCTGTTTATTTTTCAACAGATTTAAAATGATGATTTGTTTAGACCATTTGAAATGGAATTGTTTTGAAAGCTATAAGTTAAATCTTTGATTTAAAGATTTAACGAGTTGAATTGAAATGGAAATTGATTTGGAAAATCTATGAATGAATCTTTTGTTTAGAAGATTAAAGTGTGGAAAATTGTTAAACCGTTGAAGGTTGTTAAAATGAATCTTTTTGTTTAAAAGATTAAAATGGTAATTTGTTAAACCACTTAAAGAAAAGTTTTGGATAATCAGTTGTGACTTAATTGAAATCCCAATATCCATATGTTTTTAAATATTGCGCTCGTTATTCGGTTTAGCCGGGAGAGGACCTTTGTGTCATATAACCAATTCCGAATAGTGATACGTCGTATATGGATAGCATTTGAAGACCGGTGTTGAAGACCGGATATTTTCGAAAATGAAAGGACAACCTGTCGAATGTCTCTACACTGAGTCGCGCCGGTATAGAGATTTATATCACTCTTTTGTGATGGGAAGTCCGGACGTGATTAGAAAATTATCCGGAATTGCAAGGGCTTCTTCGAAAGTGCCTTCGGTTCTGTTCGAACCCGGAACAGACTTGTATGGTTACGTGTCTGACATTACACTTTGAGATATAAAGCTGATTTCTTTCAAATACATTTCTGTTGGTGGCGGAGAATTTATTCTCTTAGCTTAACACCCTTCTCTGAGACGTACGAGCTCAGATGTTATGTAGTTGAAGGTTATCAGCGATATATTCCCAATTTGGTAATGTGGCATGCTGAGTGTTGCTGTGTGATGATCATTGTTTGATCATTTGTGATATGATCATTTGTTTGATCATTTATCTTTGTGATCATTACTTTGATCATCTGTTAACCCAAAGCATGGTTTTGTGACAAAGCGTAGCTTTGTGGACGAGACTTCGTCAGACCTCACAACCCGGAAATGGTCGAAACAGGAATATGCAGCAAGGTTATGAGGGTCGCGCCCTTTAGGGTATGTCATTTCCTTCTGGAAAAGGGTGGTATCATGGTATGGAGCCCAGATACTCATGTGGACACACTTTATTATTATGTGTGATGTTGGTTACCGAGGCCTCGGATAAAGGTCCCAAAGGACCGGGGGGTGGCATATTCGTGAGTTACCTGTTATAGGGGTAACCCGGCCTTGTGTTGGCAGAGAGCAGTTTGTCTCTCGGGACGTCCCGCCAGAGGCGATCCCATTCGGCAGGAGGAAAGGAAGTTCCTTAGCCTGACCATTTGTTGGAAATCCATTTCCCAATACGGAACCTGTACGGTTTTAGTTGTAGAACCTGCCA
Organism: Allium fistulosum; assembly: GCA_030737815.1. Taxonomy (NCBI): domain Eukaryota; kingdom Viridiplantae; phylum Streptophyta; class Magnoliopsida; order Asparagales; family Amaryllidaceae; genus Allium; species Allium fistulosum. Next base: position 387,059,979 of record CM060907.1, on the reverse strand, counting down.
TTTACTTATGGTGGCGCCCCACTGTTTAGATGGTAGCTATAGTAGGCATACGATACTGGTCGTATGTTGGCTAAGATTAATATTATACTTTCGAAGTGTTTTCTGCACTATGCACTAATAATAATAATCCAATGATTTTGCGTAGTAAGCATCTTTGACTATCATAAGGAGAAATCTCCTCCGATTCTGCGTTTGCATTGTGTGTGTGTGCGGGAGGCCTTATGGTAGTTTCATTTTCCAAAAGCATTACGAAATTCAATTTTATTGTTGTTGTTTTAAAGATAACTGTTTTGTTGCTCACACCAATCCCACGACTGACTCGAAGTTTATTGTTCCTTTCCTAAACTCTGGGTGCTCATAATTTTCTACACGAGCAGTCTAGAGTTGGGTTTTTCAGATATTCAGGTTCAGTTGACATTGGAGCTAGTCAGTCCTTGGACGACTGACCTTGCTTTCTGCTAGCTATGGATTGGAGCATTCGATTGGAGATATTCTATCCGCTGCTGATGTTATCTTTTCTTTCCGCTGCTATTTCTTGTATCTCTGATATTGTTGTATCATATTGATATCATTGATGTATATCATACTGGATATTGTATTCGTTGGATTGTATATGATATCATCTATTTTTATTACGCTGTGTTGTTATACTTAATGGTGTTATAAGCTCCGGTGAACCAGATTCGGCGTTTGAATCTACGGCATTTTGAGTACAAGTGAAGTACGGATGTCGATTTTCGAAGACCGGGTTTTTGGGTCATTACATAAAGCCTACATGTCAATTGGGTGTCTAGAATAGTAACTTTTAGGCTTGGGGTTAGATAATCAAGTATTCTTTCCTCCTTGGCTATTATCCTGGCTCAATGATGGATTAATTCCAAAAGATTGTCCCCATTATAAAGGCCTAAATTGATTTGGACCTTAGGTTAATTTTCAAAATACATTTTGAATATTTAAAATATAATTTGAATTTAATAATTAAATTTAAAATATAAAATAAATTTTGTAAATGTTATAAAACATATTTCAAAAACGGTCTTTGAAATAAATAACTTGTTTAATAATTCAATTAGTTACATTAATTAAAAATATATTAATTAAAAGTTAATTAATAAAAAATTAAATATATATATTGATGTGTGCGTGTCTATATATATATATATATTGCAATTGAATATTATATATATATATGTATGTATGTATGTATGTATGTATGTATATGTTTATCTTAAATTGTTTAAGGTAAATTATAAATAATTTTTTTGAATTAATTAATTATTTAACTAAGAACTTTTTTAATTAAATAAAATTAATCTTTAAATAAATCAATTAAATGATAATTAATAAAATAAAATATACATATATGATGAAATATGTATATTAAGTTGTAATTGTTGTAGTTAGTATTCATCCTAAATTGTTTAGGATGAGTAAAATAAAATTTCGAATTTTAAAATAATTTATTTAATTTGATAATTAATTAATAAATTGATATTCATTAAACATGATTTAATTAATACATACAACAACATTATATTAGTTAACTGAATTATAAACAGTTATAAATGATTTACACTTGTATAATATGAATGTATAAAACTTATGTGGAACTATACGTGTAATGACCCGTAAAATTTAATGGTTTTAAAAGTATATTTAACTGGAAATTTGTGAAATTTTAAACAATAAAAATTTGAAAATAAAAATTTATTATTTGGAATACGTCTATTTTAATATAGCAACTGGTAAATTTTCATCTGATAATATTAAAGTTTATTTTTCTGTGAAATTTTATTTCAAAGCAAACCGGTTAATAACAGTGAATTTAAAAGTTTTCCGAAACCAAAATATGTCAACAGGAGAAAATTTATTCAGATCATTCTAAATCAGACTGCGAAATTCGTTTTTCCAAATTTGGACTTCTACTGCTCCGTTTATCTTAATTCTGGCAAAATAGCAGCATTTTCGGTACCGATTATCGACTTTCGATCGGATGATCGTACCACTAGTATATGTATACCGTTTTGATCGTCACGTCGTGCTGATCTCTACGGTATATTCATTTCTGTGTTTTGAAGGCCGGTTCGCTGCGAGATCAATGAAACTATTCGCAGTATCGGTACGGTTTCGAACATTTCAAATTACTTTTACTATTTCCCAAATATCCGTGTGCTGGCTATTCTTCTCCCCATGTTCAATATAACAATTATGGAACCAAATTTAATTCGTGACTTTTCCCTTTCCACGGTTTCATTTTTTTGGAATTTACATCGGTTTAGGTTGCTTTTGAGAAATCTTGTAATATATATCGTTGTTCACTGTAGCCCATCCTTTCCTTCTTCAAAAAAAATAATAATAATAATTTTACTGTTGCTTCTTTTCCATCAAACCCAACCTCCTCTTCTTCTTCTCTGTCCAAAGAATAATATATATATTTAAGCTTTATCACTTTGACTGCTTATTCTCGATCTGATTTCCCTTCTTCCTAACCTCAGGTTATCACCACCCTCCACGCGATTACCAACCACCGGCCTCACCCCACGCAAGTGCCGCAACCCCACCAAACCGAACCAATCAATTTCTTCTCCCCACCCTCGGCCTCCGCCCAATCTCCCGCCGCACCACTTCACTTCCATCAAACAGCAGCTCGGTCACCAAAGTCACCGCATCTCCCCTTCATCACCGTAGCCCGCATAGTTCCCTTCCCTCCGCTCTCCTCGCCCACGGCATCAAATAACCACCGAGATCTGCCTTTCCATTTTGCCGCTGACCTGCCAATGGCTGATCCACATGCCCCTTCCAATTCGCTGCGCCACTCCCCTCCTCTGCCCATGCTCCATGCCTCCCCACGAGCCAAGAAATAGTTCCCATCGCGTGACAGCTGTAACCCTTCCCCTTGTTCGTTGTAACGACCCTGGATTTTAATTTAATTTAAATTGATAATTAAATGAATTTTTGAAGACAATTTGTAAAATTAAGTGATAAAGTGATGCGAGTTTCCCCGATATCCAAATATATTTTGTATAAATCATTTAAATTTAATAAATATTGTATATATGTGAATATATATGTATGTACAATTGATTTGAATTTAAATTGTAAATAAATGGGCCAAAGATAAATTATAATAATAAATAAATTATATAGTTTTATACAATGTAAAGTAAAAATATAAATCTTAATATCATATTAATAAACCAATACAAAGTAATATAAATAGTTTAGACTACAAAATAATAAAAGAAAAAGATGAAACAAAACCAAATACATATGAAAATAAAATTCATAAAACACTTGCAAATGAAACCAAACAAATAAAAGAAAATATGTGTACATTTCTAAAGGCTAAAACAAGACTTAATCTTCATGTAACAAAAATAATAAGGCAAAGCAAATATAATCTCAACCGAAATCAAACTAGCATAGTCAAAGCAAGACAAAGAAAATAAAATACATAGCATAAGAGTATAGACAAAGAAGTACACATGCATTTAATACCCCATCACTACTTTGCACAAAATCGAATTCTCATCCAACAAAAGATAAGTTAAAGTATGAAGAAGCATAGGCTGTAAACATAAAAATAAGAAGCATGCATGAACAAGGTACCAAAGCATTTAATGCTAGCTCAAAACAAAGTGTACAAGCAGAATATTAGTAAAATAGAACAAAAGAAAGGACTTAAGCAATTAAATGCAAGCCACTATATATCTTCTCAGCCGAAACAAGAATCCTATCAGCCTCCAAAAGCAAAAGAATCTCTGGTATGTTGTACAAAATAATATATACCCTGTAACACATCTCCTATATATCAACCTCATATCAGTTTGTTCATCTCAGTTTCTTCCATTTATCCACCAAGCTAAGAAAATCTGAGTACATATCATAACTTAAACAATCATTCAACATAAAACGTCAAAGCAACTCAAGTTTTATCAAAACAAAGAAGATTGGAAATTCAGTTTCAAGTTTTCAAAAACAGTCTTCAAAGTAAATTGCTCTGTCCATTTCTTAATCAGGTGAGTAACATCACTCTTTTAAAGAAAATCAAGTATGGATCTAGTTGCTTTATTATCTCTGAAAATAAGTATGTTGCATGTATATTTATAAGTGCATTACTGTATATATATGAATGTATGAAATGTGAGCATGCTGTTGTACTCTGTTCTGTGACTCCAAACCCAAGATTTTGATTTAAAAATCATTATCTTTTGACCTATTGTTGTTTGAACTTAGGATCTAAAACAAAAATTGTTTGTTTTAGTATAAACTAAAAGTTAATAATTAATTCAAGTTAAAATAACCTGTTAAAATTTCTGGACACTTTGTTTACAGGAAATCCAGTACTAAGTTGATAAATTCGAGTATTACTAAAAGTTAATCCAAGTTTATATCTTGAATGCTTGCTGTAATATATGATTTTTAAAACAAAAACGAAAATTGTTAACTGCATATTCAAAGAGCGGTTTGTGGTTGAACAAAAATCGGATTTCTTTCAATTTCTAGTGTTTGGATAAATAATAAATTCTGAAACTTGAATTGAAGCAAGTATATATGATTGTGATCTCAAGAAAAATATACAATAAATTTTCTATTGTGTGAGATTTGGATACGAGATCATGGTAGGGTTTTAGTTAGAATTTTTGAACATGTCAGTAAAGTGACGAGTCCGTCAACGTCGTGCGCTCGAGCTTCATGCGATTTAGGAGGATGGAAGCTTGTCGCGTTGTCATAGCGTGGCCGAAGTTTTGGCAACTCCGGTAGTTTATGGGGCGGTGGCGAAACGATTTAGGGATGGACGAGTTTTCTGTTTTTTTGAGCTGGAGGCCTAATTTTCAATTCGAAATTCTTTGAGGCAATTCGAGTTCGATTTCCATGTTATCGCGTGATTTGGGTCTTGCTTGAGAAGTTGGTGATTGCTGGAGTTGGGTCGCGCCGCCGTGCACGTGCACGACAACGGTGATGTGTGTCTGAGACGTGGAATCATGGTTGTCGCGAGTTATACTCGAGATGTTTTAATGTTTGCTTCGAGTTGATCGTGTGCGTGAATCGAGACCTGATGCTTTAACTTATAATTTTGTTTAAAACTTAAACTACTAAAAAAAAGAAGGAAGTATACGAGTAGAAGAAAGACGCGGGGGAAAATGGGAGGAAACTTGGGCTGCTACTCGAGAGAATAGGGTGTTTAACTCGGGTCCATTTTCTGGTGAATTAGCCTAAATACTTTAAGGTTATTTTGTTATACTAGGTTTAGTGTTAATTAAATAAATAATGTTGGTCAGTGTTAAGCTAAGATTTGATTTAAAATTTGTTAAGAAAGGTTTGTTGATGTAAGATGATTAACTAATTTAATGTGCAAGTTAATTAAGAATGTAATTGATTTATACTTGTAATTTAATAAGTAATTTAAGATTAAATTAATTTGTAATTAAGGATTGATATCAATAATCTTATGTTTAAATAAATTTGAACTTAAGAATTTAATTAACTACTTAGAGTTAATCAATAAATGAATAGTAATTAACTAATTGAGAAATTTATTAAGGATTAATGATTAATAAATTGGTAAATTAATAATTAAGTGTCTAATTTATTTGTAATTAAGAAGTGTTAATGATAATTAATTACAAAGGGGTTAATTAAAGATTTTAATAAGTTAAGTGAATCAATTAAAGGATAATTGAATAATTAAAGGTTAGTCAATTAAAAGTTGATTAATTAATTTAATAAATGATTAAAGGACAATTAATCAAATGATTTGAAATCAATTAAAGTTAATTAACCGTGATTGATAACTTATCTGATTTAAATTTATCAGATAAATAATTGAGCTTACTTATGGATGTTTGGATTCTATGGAATGATGAATTGATTGATATCCCTGATATATGATGCTTTGTGATATACCCTGATTATGTTATGATCTGTAATTTACTTATCTGCGATATATATATCTGTGATTTCTGTTTCTGTGATATACTGTTATATGAATATGAAAACCCTTAGCCCGTAAAACGGCACTTGAATTTCGATGCGACAGGGAGTCGGATTCCAGTTGGTTATCCGAAACCCACATCGAATTGTAATGATGAATCTTTGTGACTGATAAATTTATTTTATCTATGAATCTGTGAATGAAGATAAGCGTTATCGATTTTACCGCTTATCGATATATCTGTGATGATTGATGTTGTTGCACTATTGTGTTAAACCCTTGGACTACACTGTTACACACACAAATATGGATTTCACGTGGAAATCGGTTAAGTCACAGATAATCTAAATTTGATGTTTTTGGAAATTGAAATTTTAATTTCAATTGATTTTGAAATTGGAAATTTGGGTTTAAAGTAGAAGCTTTTGAAATGGAATTTCAAAGATAAAAGTTATTTTGAATAACTTAACCGAGTTTTTGAAAATTTAAATAATTAGATTTAAATTTGAATTCAAGTTTGAAATTAAATCTATGATTTGGAAACTAGGGATAAAAGATGATATAAATGTGTTTGTATGAATTAAACCATTTTAAAAGTATAAGTTGGGAATTTGAATTTAACCCAAGGATTTCAACTCGTATGAATGAATCAGATTTTCCGAAATGAAAACTGTTTGTTTTCAAATGATAAAAGCTTTCATATATATAAGGAATGAAATTCCAGTTTAATTAAAGGAATTTCAAGATCGAATTGAAAAATGGTTTTTCCAAGTTATAAATGAATTCTATTTTGAAAACTATGAATTGAATCTGTCTATTTTTAACAGATTTAGAATGATGTTTGTTTAAACCATTTGAAATGGAATTGTTTTGAAAGCTATTAGTTAAATCTTTGATTTAAAGATTTAACGAATTAATTAAACTGAAATGGAAATCGATTTGGAAAATCTGTGAATGAATCTTTGTGAAATTAAGTGAACTTTGTGAATTTAATCTTTTTGTTTAAAAGATTAAAATGGTAACTTGTTTAAACCATTTGAAGAAAGATTTTTGGGTAATAAGTTGTGACTTAATTGAAATCCCAATATCCATATATTTTTAAATATTGCGCTCACTATTCGGGTTAGCCGGGAAAAGACCTTTGGGTCATATAACCCATTCCGAATAGTGATACGTCGTTTATGGATGGCATTTGAAGACCGGTGGTGAAGACCGGTGGTGAAGACCGGATATTTTTCGAAAATGAAAGGACAACCTGTCGAATGTCTCTGCACTGAGTTGCTCCGGTATAGAGATTTATATCACTCTTTTGTGACGGGAAGTCCGGACGTAATTGGAAATTACCCGGAATTGCAAGGGCTTCGTAAGAAGTGCCTTCGGTTCTGTTCGATCCCGGAACAGACTTGTATGGTTACATGTCTGACATTACACTTTGAGATATAAAGCCGATTTCTTTCAAATACATATCTGTTGGTGGCGGAGAATTTATTCTCTTAGCTTAACACCCTTCTCTGAGACGTACGAGCTCAGAGGTTATGTAGTTGAAATTTATCAGCGATATATCCCAATTTGGTAATGTGGCATGCTGAGTGTTGCTGTGTGATGATCAGTGTTTGATCATTTACGATATGATCATTTGTTTGATCTTATATCTTTGTGATCATAGGTTGATCATTTGTTTGACCCAAAGCATGGCTTTGTGACAAAGCGTAGCTTTGTGGACGAAACTTCGTCGAGCCTCACACCCCGGAAATGGTCGAAACAGGAAGGATGCAGCAAGGTTCTAGGGAGTAGCGCCCCTTAGTGTATGTCATTCCTTCTGGATAAAGGTGGTATCATGGTATGGAGCCCAGATACTTAACCTCTGTGGTTACTGCATTATTATTATTATGTGGTTGTTGGAAATCGAGGATCCTCGGGAAGATCGGTGACGATCGGGGGATGGCATACGCGTGTCAGTAGTTACCTATTTTTGAAGAGGTAACCCGGCCTTGTGTTGGCAGAGATCCGGTTATGTTCTCGGGTCGTCTATTCCAGGGGCGTACCCACCGTGGCATGGGAAGTTCCTTAGCCTGACCATTTGTTGGAAATCCAAACAAAACAATACGAACCTTGTACGGTTTTAGTTGTAGAACCTGCCATTTAATATGGTAGCTATAGTAGGCATAATATAATGGTACCTATGCTGGCTAAGATTGATATTCTACTTTCGAAAAATGTTTTCTACACTATGCACTAATAATAATATCAAAAATGATTTGATTTTGCGTAGTAAGCATCTTTGACTATCATAAGGAGAAATCTCCTCCAAGTCTGCGTTTGCATTGTGTGTGTGGCGGGAGGCCTTATGGTAGTTTCATTTTCCAAAAGCATTGCGAATTGACTTTAAATTCTTTTGTTGTTCGTTTTTAAAGATAAACTGTTTTTGTTGCTCACACCAGTCCCATGACTGATCCGGAGTTTATTGTTCCCTTCCTAAACTCTGGGTGCCCACTATTTTTCACACGGGCAGTCTAGAGTTGGGTTTCTCAAATATTCAGGTTTAGTAGATTATCTGGAGCTGGTTCAGTTCTTGGAGTTCAGGAATGCACTTGCTTCTCTTTGTGGTTCGAGCTGATATTGGAGTTATTGGAGTCATTCTCCGATTGATCATTTGGAGATCTCTTCCATTTGTTGTTACTTCCGCTGTATCATTTTTGTTATCTCTGATATTGTTGTATCATATTGATATCATTGTTGTATATCATACTGGATATTGTATTCATTGGAGTTGTATATGATATCATTTATATTCTTTTTCTTTTCCGCTGTGTTATTTACTTAATGTTGTTATAAGCTCCGGCGAATCGGATTTGAACGATCGAATCTGCGGCATTCTAGTACAATCTGAAGTACGGATGTCGATTTTCGAGCGGGCAAAATCCGAGTCGTTACATTCTTCCTCCCAGGTTAACTCATCCGCCTTCCACCTAGCAAGACGGCACGCCAAACCCGCCACCAGTCTCCACATCCCCCTCTGCCTCGTTGCCGATGCTTCCAACCCAAACCTAGACTTTGGCTTCTGTTTTAAGGTATATTATATATCATTTTATATATTTTAGTTTATTTAAGTTTTATAATATTTCATCTTATATATATATATTTATTTATGTTTGTATGTGTGTATATATGTCAGTAGTATCTATGTTAGTTATATAAAAGTTTACATTTGTTACATTTATATCTGATATATGTTAGTAGTATATTATACGTTAGTTATTTATATATATAGTTTTACAGAATCTGTATATTAGCTTTGTTATATGTTTTGTTTCCTCGGTTTGTATGACTTAAGCAATGGTGTTATATGGTTATATTAGTTATATACATATGTTTATACGTATTACGTTTTACAGTAAGTAATATGTTTATATGATATACATTTGTTTATACCAGTTTTATATAGAAAAGTTGTTAGTTACTAGTTATATAACTTATCTATGATCTGTTGGTATTATAAAGTGTATACATTTTATACAATTTAAGCAGTTTATATTTTTTTTAAGTATATTAGTTATATAAGTAGTTTTGCAGATCAGATGTTATATATATACAATAGTTTTTGTAAGTATATATATTAATAACAGTTTAGTTTATAAAGGTTTATTTATGTTTTGTATATAAAAGTTGTTATTTATGATATATTATATTATATAAGTTACTGTGTGTATATATATGTTATAGATAAGAGACTACAGTCTTATTTAGGCCTATATATAAGTATATATATTTGTTTACATGTTGTATATTGTTTATGACCATAGTTATATTTTACAGTTGCATTGGTTGTTGGGTAGCGAAATGTTTGTGTGCGTGCTTAGTTGATTTTTTTTAAATAATTATTTTTAGCTGCTATTCACAGATCTAGTGTGTATGACTTATTTTTCATAATTATAAAACTTATGAAAGATATATAAATTTGTTTGTTCATATATACATAGGTTATATTAGTATTTGGAAAATATGTGTATTTATATAATATGCAATACTTACATTTTTTTTTCCGGATATATATGTGTTTATTTCAAATTATATTATGTAAATAAGTTTATTTTATGTGTTTTAATTTGAAATAATGGATTTTGAAATACATATATATTAAATTTAATATATGTTTGGATTTAGTATATGAATTTATATATATAGTTATTTATAACCATATATAAGTTCACTTATATCAATTATCCTCATCGATCCAGTCTGATTTGATTTCGTCTATTCCCATTTATCAGCTTTGTTCGTCGATTTATGCCAATCTAACCTTGCTTTGGAAGTCGTGCTTGCATTTCGTAACTCGATTTCATTGTCTATCATCTATAGCCTCGAAAGGTGAGCAATCACTCACGATTAACGTTCTTTTATTTATTAAATTTGATTTCAATTGAAACGACAATTGAAATATGATGTTGTAGTTATTTAAATTGTTATATATGCTATTATCTGTATATGTTCACCTGTGACATCTGACACCAGTATCTAGTATTTATATGCCTGTTATTACTATTATCTGTATATGTTCACCTACGACATCTGACACCAGTATTTGTTATTTATATTGATGATATATGCCTGTTGTTATATTTTATATTATCTGTTATCACTCTGCAAGTTCCCTGTTAGTATAGAATTCACTATGGGTTGAAATGATACATACCCGAACGGACTTTAGAATAGGAGAAAATCGTTATGGGTTGAAATGATAAACCCAAGCGATTTTCATTTGAATTGAAATTGGGATTACGGGTCGAAATGATATCTACCCGTATATATTTAAATTTCGGATTGAAATGATAAATATCCGTATCACTTAACCATATGATAAATATATATACAAACACCGTTGGTCCTTATATATATATAAATATTTTGAAATTGAATTCTATGGTTTTGGAAAGAAATATTTGGTTTTAACCAATGTTGATATAAAAAAAATTTGTTTTTTTTTAAATGGTAATGATATATATAGATTTAATAATGATATTTAATATAATTAAGATGGATTTAATACATATAATATGTTAAGTATAAAATTTATATTTCAAAATAGAATTTGGTAAAAATTTGAATAAGCTAAGGTTGGGAAGATAATTTGAATTTAGTAAAGAATTTTATTTAATTAAACCAATTTAAAACTTATTGGAATTGGGATTTAAGATATGATTTATAACTTGAGTTTGATTTAAATAATTTAATGAATATTTCTTGTTTAAATAAATTTAAGAAAATATTTAGTAGAAAATGAAATTTAAGGCTAGTTAAATGATATTGAATTTATTAAGTGAATATTCCCTGATTAAATAATAATAAAGTTAAATCAAGAGCTATATGAAACTGTTAAATTTAACTTTGAAAATGTTGAATATTAAAGCTTTGAAATATATTGAAAGTTTAAATGGTATATTTAGAACTGAATTGAACTGATGAATTGAGCTTTGAATAAATTTGAATTTGAGTTAATTTGAATCGATTTATGAGACTTGAGGAAATTTTAAATACTTTACTTTATAAATTAATATATATACTATCTTGGAAAATAGTTATATTTGAAATGAAATGATATTTGAGTTTTGAAGTATAAATTAAATTGAAATGACCACGGTGTTATAATGTATATTTCCGCCTTGTAGATAGTTCTGAAGATCCTTAGAGGATGGTTATCCCAAACATCCTTTAAGTTACTTATATTTCGGTTGATATTTCACTTGAGTTGGATTTATTTATATAAGAATGTTAATCCTGACTCGAGTGTTTTGTGTTTTGCTTTACGCTCGGGTCAGACTGAGTGATACAGCATTCGAGACTCACCTTTGGAGTTTGGAGCTTCCTTTGGAGATCCAACTATCGCCTCAGCTTTCAGCTCTTCTAGTTGATTTGTTCAGAGAAGTCATCTGTTATACTGGAGACTTCTGCATTTGAGATATTCTGTTGTATTTTATTTCTAACTCTGATGTTTATATAGTAGCTTCATGAACTACTATTTTATCTATTCCGCTGCGTATTATTGTATTCCTCTGTGTCTGTGATTCTGTGATTGATTTATTTACTACATATGCTGAGTTTTGCCAAATTTAAATTAACAATCTGATATTTTGAATTATTCAAGTCAGACATGTGTGGATTTATTGTCGATTTGAATGGTCCAAAATAGCGGGATGTTACAGTTGGTATCGGAGCCATGGCTCTAGGCGAAACTTAGCATATATTGTAAATTTATTTACAGAATCACTTTCGTTCAAGTTTAATCTCTTCCTTTTGACTCGATTTCCTTTGAACTTTGGAACGTTCCCTACGATTCCAAAATTCATTCTTGTCTCTCTCTATTGGTATTCTTTTGATTCTGAAGTATCCCATAACTCCACTTCGAATGATCTCTATAAGAATAAGCGATCCCACCGATCTTTGAATGTTTTGTAAAGGGGTGAAACTCCTTTACAATTGGCATTGATTCACCAAAGATTTATATATCACTCGGTTTAGATGCTGCTATCTCTTGATATGCCGAATTCTATCTTTGGCTATTGAATGTCGATTTGCCTTAGATTTCCGCATCGATTATATTTTTGAAGTCACGGTTGACTCTAGAGTCATCCGCGATTTATAAGAATATATCTATCTTCTATTTTGAAATTTAATTATCTCATTTTCGTTCGAACCTATCTTCGAATTAGAATCCTAATTAATTAGAGTCCCTCTAATTTGAATCTCTATCTTTGTTTGAAATCCATTCTTAAATCATCCTTTGAAAAATCAGGCTTGTTTATATTTTAGAAATTGTTTTATATATCGAAATTATTATATTCTATATATAAAAGTGTAATGTTTTCGATAAAGATTATAAACCCTTTTAAAATAAGAATTTGAGGTTTCGAAAGGATTTGTAATTTTGAAAAAAAAAACTATATAAGAAATTTGATTTATCTAAAAATGATTTATAACTGAAGGATTTTAAATTTGAAATTCAAGAATTGAACTCCGGTATTTTGAAATTGGTTTTAAGATTTTGAAATATATTATAATAATAATATGATTTAAAAGTATTTTCCGAATAAGAAATGTTTCCAATGATTTTAATGAGTTTCGAATGATTTCGAAGAAATTCCAAAAGAAGTTTGAGAAAATAGAAGTCCAGAACTCACTTATGTCGCTGGAAAATAATTTCGGTGATGAGTGCACGCATCATCGACATTGATTTTCGAGTTTCAGAGTGGGGGATAGACCACTTTAGTAGCATTGCTACGCGAGTGATTTTGCGAAACCAATTTTGATTTCAAATTCCGAAGAAAGATTTGATATTCGAAAGATATATGTATATATATATATTTGAAATGATTTGAAGTAAGCCGGTGTTCAGTTCTCGTGTTTCGAATTTGATATAAACCTATCTTTTGAAATTGACTTACCGATTTGTTGTTGATTTCCAACTCCTGAATTTGAAAATGATTTCTTCAACTATTTTAAAAGTTCGAGCACTTCCAAATCAAGATTAACTTTTCAAAGCTAAGAAATTTCGAAAAGTTTAAAGTATATAAGTTTGGTGTGTATGTTTGAAGTATGTAGTAATATGATTTAAATAAGTGGAAACTGTTTTGTTAAGTAAATGAATAAGGAAATTTTAATTTTTCTAATATGAAATTTAGATTTTGAAATGTTTTGAAAAGAATTTGGTCTTCAAAATATTTTGAATAAAGTTTAGTTTAAATGTTTTAACTTAATAACATCTTTATGAAACTATATATTCAACAAGTTGGAATAAATGTATAAGTTGTACGTATGTTGTTTTATTCGCATAATTAATTTGATCCAGGTTTGAGTACACAAGTTCGAGGTGGATTACACCATTTCGTGTTAGGATTTTCATTTGATTCTTGATGGCGAATATTTGATATGGATTTTGGGCTTGATTCTAGAATTCTCTATCATAGTATATGGCTATGCAAGGAGATTGATGGCTTCTAGTCGAGAAACCATATCGAAATCCGCATTAGGGAAGTCGAATGGACAATACTAGTTCGAAGGCGAACTTGTGTGATCGAGCGAGCGATCAAATGTGATTCTGCGAAATGATGACGTATGTACATCTTATATTCTAATATCATTGATATAGTTTGACGCTGAAATCGAAAGCTGTCATGTTAGAATATCTTTGCTTACTAAAAGAAAATTTCCAATTTAAATTACAAAGATATATAACCCATAAAAGTAAAGATATTCAATCCCATATGGCTCTTCATACAGCAAAATTTATTTTTGAAAAAAATGATCCTTATATAAGATAGACCTTACGTAAGTATAAGATGATCTTGAAAACATTTGATTTTGGAGATGAATTGGTTGACTTAAATTATATTGATTTGGAAATTTGGATTTATTTTCTAAATATATTATTTTGGAAACTGTGAAACTAAAGATATTTAATTTGAGAAGAAATAATTTGGTGAAATTGTATATGATTTTGAAATTGAACTGATATTGAAACAAATTGAAAATTTAGAACCTTGTGTTACTAAATACTTGATTTGGGAGTTGTCGAACTTATATAAAATTGATTTGTATGAGTATGAAATTGATTCGAAAACTATAGATTTGAAAAGGTACTCAATTTGAAAGTGGAACCTTATAAAATTGAAGTCTATATAAGTATGATTTGATATACTATTGATTTTGGAAAGTATTTGATTTGAAAATTTAATCTTATATATAATGGATTTTATATAAGTACGATATTTGAAAGTGATTTGAAAGGTACTATATGATACATATTTTCGAAGTAAAGATATGGAAAGTGCCTTCTGCTTGATATCCGATTTGTGGCCACATCTTGGATTCCTTCTATCGATATTATTCTCTCTGATTTTGGTTTTTCGGATATGATACTCGAGTGTCCTTCGAATTCCATGGCGTTACCCATGGTCTTATGTTTCTCTCGTGACTGCATAGCGCAACTGCCTGGCTGAGTCTTGCTTAGGGGTACGGATTGTTTCCTGGGGGATCCAGGCGTAACCATTGTGTATCTTGCAATCTGTGTAGGTCGCGAATAGTAGCGCAAATGCTTGGCTGAGTCTTGCCTGGGGGTACGGATTGTTTCCTGGGGGATCCAGGCGTAACCATTGTGTATCCTGCATTCTACTAGTCATCATGGCGTAACTCGCAGGGCTGAGAAAGCTTACAGATATGGATTGTTTCCTGGGGGATCCAGGCGTAACCATTGTGTATCTGCGAACCATGGTTGGACAAAGGTTTTGTTTGTGTTTTTGATTGGATTGTACTTTCCATATCTGTTTTAAAAAGTTTTTCCAGTATTTTCACTGGGTGTTGAAACAGGTCTACTAAGTACCTGGAGAATTCTAGTTTTGCGCCTGATCAACGCACTACCAGAGTCTACAGGAACAAGGATAAACTTGTCGAAACATCGAGTTATAAAAGTATTTTCGAAATGAAATTTGTTTCGTTATAAAAGTATTTTATTATAAAGGTATTTTTATTATAAAAGTATTTCCAACAAAGAAATTCTATACTAATATTCGAAATTGAAATTCTCATGGTTCTAAATTAATTATTCGTGCCCGATACTATTCCTTGAATCTACCTGATCTGCTCAGCTTTATTTATTCACCTATATTCTGCTTTTCCCAAATCCTCCTTCTTTCCTTGTTGATTATATTCTTTAAAACATTGTTTAATTATAGACTACATGGTTTAATAGAAATTTTAGTGTTATAAATATAAGTAATAATGTAATTAATTGTTTTCAAATGGTTTTCATATATTTATAAAAGTGTCATTTAAACATATAAAGGGTATTTATAAAGGAAGCAAGAAATTTTACAAATGGATTTTTGAAAGGTTTTAAAGTATATAAGATAATTGAATTGCAAATGAAGTTTTCAAATTTAAGTAAAATTTATATAGTTCAAATTAATTGTTTAATCTTGACTTTCAATCTACTTTTATTTCTGGTTGTTCTATTCTCCTACCTCCTTCCTTTTCGGGGACGAAAAGTTTTGAGTGGGGGAGAGTGTAACGACCCGTAAAATTTAATGGTTTTAAAAGTATATTTAACTGGAAATTTGTAAAATTTTAAACAATAAAAATTTGAAAATAAAAATTTATTATTTGGAATACGTCTATTTTAATATAGCAACTGGTAAATTTTCATCTGATAATATTAAAGTTTATTTTTCTGTGAAATTTTATTTCAAAGCAAACCGGTTAATAACAGTGAATTTAAAAGTTTTCCGAAACCAAAATATGTCAACAGGAGAAAATTTATTCAGATCATTCTAAATCAGACTGTGAAATTCGTTTTTCCAAATTTGGACTTCTACTGCTCCGTTTATCTTAATTCTGGCAAAATAGCAGCATTTTCGGTACCGATTATCGACTTTCGATCGGATGATCGTACCACTAGTATATGTATACCGTTTTGATCGTCACGTCGTGCTGATCTCTACGGTATATTCATTTCTGTGTTTTGAAGGCCGGTTCGCTGCGAGATCAATGAAACTATTCGCAGTATCGGTACGGTTTCGAACATTTCAAATTACTTTTACTATTTCCCAGATATCCGTGTGCTGGCTATTCTTCTCCCCATGTTCAATATAACAATTATGGAACCAAATTTAATTCGTGACTTTTCCTTTTCCACGGTTTCATTTTTTTGGAATTTACATCGGTTCAGGTTGCTTTTGAGAAATCTTGTAATATATATCGTTGTTCACTGTAGCCCATCCTTTCCTTCTTCAAAAAAAATAATAATAATAATTTTACTGTTGCTTCTTTTCCATCAAACCCAACCTCCTCTTCTTCTTCTCTGTCCAAAGAATAATATATATATTTAAGCTTTATCACTTTGACTGCTTATTCTCGAACTGATTTCCCTTCTTCCTAACCTCAGGTTATCACCACCCTCCACGCGATTACCAACCACCGGCCTCACCCCACGCAAGTGCCGCAACCCCACCAAACCGAACCAATCAATTTCTTCTCCCCACCCTTGGCCTCCGCCCAATCTCCCGCCGCACCACTTCACTTCCATCAAACAGCAGCTCGGTCACCAAAGTCACTGCATCTCCCCTTCATCACCGTAGCCCGCATAGTTCCCTTCCCTCCGCTCTCCTCGCCCACGGCATCAAATAACCACCGAGATCTGCCTTTCCATTTTGCCGCTGACCTGCCAATGGCCGATCCACATGCCCCTTCCAATTCGCTGCGCCACTCCCCTCCTCTGCCCATGCTCCACGCCTCCCCACGAGCCGAGCAATAGTTCCCATCGCGTGACAGCTGTAACCCTTCCCCTTGTTCTTCCTCCCAGGTTAACTCATCCGCCTTCCACCTAGCAAGACGGCACGCCAAACCCGCCACCGGTCTCCACGTCCCCCTCTGCCTCGTTGCCGAAGCTTCCAACCCAAACCTAGACTTTGGCTTCTGTTTTAAGGTATATTATATATCATTTTATATATTTTAGTTTATTTAAGTTTTATAATATTTCATCTTATATATATATATTTATTTATGTTTGTATGTGTGTATATATGTCAGTAGTATTTATGTTAGTTATATAAAAGTTTACATTTGTTACATTTATATCTGATATATGTTAGTAGTATATTATACGTTAGTTATTTATATATATAGTTTTACAGAATCTATGTATTAGCTTTGTTATATGTTTTGTTTCCTCGGTTTGTATGACTTAAGCAATGGTGTTATATGGTTATATTAGTTATATACATATGTTTATACGTATTACGTTTTACAGTAAGTAATATGTTTATATGATATACATTTGTTTATACCAGTTTTATATAGAAAAGTTGTTAGTTACTAGTTATATAACTTATCTATGATCTGTTGGTATTATAAAGTGTATACATTTTATACAATTTAAGCAGTTTATATTTTTTTTAAGTATATTAGTTATATAAGTAGTTTTGCAGATCAGATGTTATATATATACAATAGTTTTTGTAAGTATATATATTAATAACAGTTTAGTTTATAAAGGTTTATTTATGTTTTGTATATAAAAGTTGTTATTTATGCTATATTATATTATATAAGTTACTGTGTGTATATATATGTTATAGATAAGAGACTACAGTCTTATTTAGGCCTATATATAAGTATATATATTTGTTTACATGTTGTATATTGTTTATGACCATAGTTATATTTTACAGTTGCATTGGTTGTTGGGTAGCGAAATGTTTGTGTGCGTGCTTAGTTGATTTTTTTAAAATAATTATTTTTAGCTGCTATTCACAGATCTAGTGTGTATGACTTATTTTTCATAATTATAAAACTTATGAAAGATATATAAATTTGTTTGTTCATATATACATAGGTTATATTAGTATTTGGAAAATATGTGTATTTATCTAATATGCAATACTTACATTTTTTTCCGGATATATATGTGTTTATTTCAAATTATATTATGTAAATACGTTTATTTTATGTGTTTTAATTTGAAATAATGGATTTTGAAATACATATATATTAAATTTAATATATGTTTGGATTTAGTATATGACTTTATATATATAGTTATTTATAACCATATATAAGTTCACTTATATCAATTATCCTCATCGATCCAGTCTGATTTGATTTCGTCTATTCCCATTTATCAGCTTTGTTCGTCGATTTATGCCAATCTAACCTTGCTTTGGAAGTCGTGCTTGCATTTCGTAACTCGATTTCATTGTCTATCATCTATAGCCTCGAAAGGTGAGCAATCACTCACGATTAACGTTCTTTTATTTATTAAATTTGATTTCAATTGAAACGACAATTGAAATATGATGTTGTAGTTATTTAAATTGTTATATATGCTATTATCTGTACATGTTCACTTGTGACATCTGACACCAGTATCTAGTATTTATATGCATGTTATTACTATTATCTGTATATGTTCACCTACGACATCTGACACCAGTATTTGTTATTTATATTGATGATATATGCCTGTTGTTATATTTTATATTATCTGTTATCACTCTGCAAGTTCCCTGTTAGTATAGAATTCACTATGGGTTGAAATGATACATACCCGAACGGACTTTAGAATAGGAGAAAATCGTTATGGGTTGAAATGATAAACCCAAGCGATTTTCATTTGAATTGAAATTGGGATTACGGGTCGAAATGATATCTACCCGTATATATTTAAATTTCGGATTGAAATGATAAATATCCGTATCACTTAACCATATGATAAATATATATACAAACACCGTTGGTCCTTATATATATATAAATATTTTGAAATTGAATTCTATGGTTTTGGAAAGAAATATTTGGTTTTAACCAATGTTGATATAAAAAAAATTTGTTTTTTTTTAAATGGTAATGATATATATAGATTTAATAATGATATTTAATATAATTAAGATGGATTTAATACATATAATATGTTAAGTATAAAATTTATATTTCAAAATAGAATTTGGTAAAAATTTGAATAAGCTAAGGTTGGGAAGATAATTTGAATTTAGTAAAGAATTTTATTTAATTAAACCAATTTAAAACTTATTGGAATTGGGATTTAAGATATGATTTATAACTTGAGTTTGATTTAAATAATTTAATGAATATTTCTTGTTTAAATAAATTTAAGAAAATATTTAGTAGAAAATGAAATTTAAGGCTAGTTAAATGATATTGAATTTATTAAGTGAATATTCCCTGATTAAATAATAATAAAGTTAAATCAAGAGCTATATGAAACTGTTAAATTTAACTTTGAAAATGTTGAATATTAAAGCTTTGAAATATATTGAAAGTTTAAATGGTATATTTAGAACTGAATTGAACTGATGAATTGAGCTTTGAATAAATTTGAATTTGAGTTAATTTGAATCGATTTGTGAGACTTGAGGAAATTTTAAATACTTTACTTTATAAATTAATATATATACTATCTTGGAAAATAGTTATATTTGAAATGAAATGATATTTGAGTTTTGAAGTATAAATTAAATTGAAATGACCACGGTGTTATAATGTATATTTCCGCCTTGTAGATAGTTCTGAAGATCCTTAGAGGATGGTTATCCCAAACATCCTTTAAGTTACTTATATTTCGGTTGATATTTCACTTGAGTTGGATTTATTTATATAAGAATGTTAATCCTGACTCGAGTGTTTTGTGTTTTGCTTTACGCTCGGGTCAGACTGAGTGATACAGCATTCGAGACTCACCTTTGGAGTTTGGAGCTTCCTTTGGAGATCCAACTATCGCCTCAGCTTTCAGCTCTTCTAGTTGATTTGTTCAGAGAAGTCATCTGTTATACTGGAGACTTCTGCATTTGAGATATTCTGTTGTATTTTATTTCTAACTCTGATGTTTATATAGTAGCTTCATGAACTACTATTTTATCTATTCCGCTGCGTATTATTGTATTGCTCTGTGTCTGTGATTCTGTGATTGATTTATTTACTGCATATGCTGAGTTTTGCCAAATTTAAATTAACAATCTGATATTTTGAATTATTCAAGTCAGACATGTGTGGATTTATTGTCGATTTGAATGGTCCAAAATAGCGGGATGTTACAATACGAAATCCAACATAGATTTTAGGAACAAGTACATGCTTATTATACGGATACCGTGATTTCAAATGTGTCCGACACTTAAAATCACTAGGATATTTCATAAGAATACATTGTTCCCAAAATCATGTCACTAAATGTATGTGTGTATGTGTGTTAAAGATTATGAATTCTTAATATATAAGTTGTTCTCTACCATTTATATATTAATAGATTGCTTGCATACTCTTTAGTTGTTGAGCATCCTCAAGCTAGAGATGTTATGTGTAGTACTACTAATATATTGACTAGACAATGTAGATATATGTACATGTTTGTTAAGCATCTCCAAGGTACATGTGTTATACTTAGGTCATAGCGAAATGGTCGGTATGGGTGACTGATCTCTTTCAATTTGTTGAGACCTCAAAGTCGAGATGAGATTAGGATAAAGACCGCAGGTTAATAGTTGTATATGATACAATCGATAATTTGTTATCCATTGCATCAGGGTCTACAATCTGTTGAGCTTCCTCAAGGTCAGACTCCTAAGGTAAGCAAGTCATACCGCCCACTACAGAAATTGAAAGATTTCTATATTTTCCTTAGGGTTAAGTCATATATAAATAATATATAGTCAATAGTCGCGATTTTAATGTATGAAACTTCAATGAAATTAGTTTAATCTAAATGAGTAATTAAACCATGATGTGAGATCATGAATTTAACTGTAGTAAGGATCTCGTTGTGTTAATGTAGCACTAAAATAAGAACTATAAGATGGACCTAGGAGCTCAATCAATGAAATTTCAGTTTTATCACTTTATGTAAAGTGTAACTTATTTAATATCCTTAAATATTAAGGATGACCAAATGCATATTTGTAAAAAGTTCGTTATGGTCTCGCAATAAGGGTTTTCTTTTGAATGGTCTAACCGTTTGAAAAGAAAAGCGAGTGTACGTGAGTATATGTAACTTAGGCACAGTTGAGATGAAGAGAGTGAACGGTCACTTCTGCTTCTTAAAGAGATGTTAGAAATGAGAATTGTGTTTACTAAGAGAAACATAATAATGTGATTTCTATTCCAAATGTATTTGCATATATAATTTTTTTATGAAAGGTACTTCTTTGTGTTCAAGATGTTTAATATGAAACTCTACACTATAAACTAGCTACAGTTTATGAAATTAAATTCCATAATAAGTGGTTGAATGGAGCTTCATATTTCATAAGCTATTATAGTAATGGAGAAAATAGTGGAAGCATATCATACAATACTTCATAGTGGACATATCAAGGAACGAAAAATTGATTTTGTAAATATACCAAATATATTTATGAAATAATAACTATTTCAATATTCACTAAAAATAGACATAATTTTATTTCAATATGGATATTATGAATATTCATTATAAGGTAAAACTATAAAAATGATATTTGTTTTATAATAAAAGTGATGCATTAGAAAATCCAGTAGTATACAAAATTTTGACAATTATTTTGGAACTTTGTGGTAGAGTTAGTGTTATGTCCTATGGGCAATTATGTAATTTGTTACATATATCTTACTCGATAACGAATCTTGTTCATAATAAATTTACTAGAATTCTATAATATACTTTATTATATTATAATATAATTAATTAAATTATTGATTTGAAGTATTAAATAGAAAATCCTTAAGTGATATGTTATGGGATAGTAACTATAATGTGTTGTAATCATGAGAAATTTATCACAATTAAAATAAAAATTTAAATATTCCTAGTCAAGATGTTTCGAGAAAGGATATCGATTCATCCATTGTGACGAGTACGTAACACTTTCCAAATGTTTGATATAGTGTTACTCATGGCTATTTAGGAGCACCAAGTGGTTACGTACTGATAATTACTAGATAATTATGGAATGGCCCTCTCAAGAGTTTTCTTTTGGTTAATATATCTAAGGTCAAATAGAGAATCTCGAAATGACGATGTTATATAGTTCCCTCGACTTGAGAGGTGTGGAACCTCAGTGTAGACACTCCACTTTGATTATAGTTAACTCATGGCATGGTGATCCATCAAGTGACTAAGGTTGGGTTTGAGTTAAAGCATTAAAAATGAAACACTGTCCAATAGAAATTTCATCTTCTAAGTTATAGGGGGTTAGTATCACGGTCAACTATAGTCAACTCAAAGTCCAAATTTCTGGCCAAAGCAATACAGCTAATAATAATTTTTATTATTGAACCAAGGATTTTGTTTTTGGACTAATCAAGTTGAATGTGGATGACATTTAATTTTGACCAAAACCTAATTCCACAAGTTCTAAAGTGATATAATTTTGACAAAGAGAATAGATATAAATAATTGTTACTAACAAGTACCACTTATAATAGTAAAATTGAATTTTTAACGAAAAGATGTGAAAGTGATAAATTCAACCAAAATGTAATACCACTGGCTAGGGTGATGTGTGAACTTTAATATTCGAATTTCTCGATATTAATCGATGTCTGAATTTGCAATATTGGATCGTACAACCGTAATGATGAATCTCCAAAAAACCACATGATTTTATTAATTTATAATCATTGTAAATTAATTAAATTAACTAATATTTATTAAATATTGATTATTAAATTATATCCAATTTGTTTGAATACCATTAATATATAATAAAGTGCATATATAAAATTTATATACCACGTATCGATATACGATATCAATAGAATATTTAAATTGGAATTAAATGGATTAATTACTGTGGTTTTGGGAAAATTTTGAGGTCCACATTGCCTCTTTTATGGCCAGCTACGCATATGAAAGAGGAAGATGATTTGATAAGACTTAATGATGAATTAAATAGGGAAGGTTTTAAAGGAGCGAATTGAAAGGTTTCAATGTTTCCTTTAAAGCAATTTTTTTTCTTCATTCCTTCATTTATTCTACATACAAATTTTTTCTTCTACTCCCCTATCCCTCTCCTATCATGGTCAAAAATCCATGGCCTCTGAGGCTTAAAAATCCCAAAATAAACATAAAAAAGATGGTTGTTGTATCTTGATTCTTACAAAATACAAAGGTTGATTCAATTGAATCTAGGAGCTTATTCAACGTTTAAGGTACTTTTTTGGCTGCATTTTGAGGCAACATCCTAATTTTATTTATGTATTCTTCATGTTTACATGATTTAGGTCTTATACTTCTACATCTTATCTATTTATATGTTTATCAAGCTATATAATTTGGATCTATCTTATGGTACAAGACAATTGATTATATGTTCATCATATTAAATATTTTAGAACCTTCTCATGTTACATACCATTTAATTATTTGTTCATATTGTTTGTATATTTTAGATCTGAACCTTTTTACAACAAATTTATATGTGCCTAAGTCGTCTTATCTATTTTGTTATTGTTTTAGAAATTATTGTTTAACAAAAAACAAAATTTTCTTTTGGAAGGAAATCGGTTTTGGAGTGGACCGTCCACTTTTATTAATAATGTTAAAACAGATGCTTGGTAGAAGTACCAAAGCAGCTACAACTCAAATAGGCAGAGTGACCGGTACAACCTATTACAACACCAATTAATTTGAAAGAAATGACAAAAGAAAGCACAATGATATACAAAGATAAAACCTATGACGGGAATAGATCAGTAATTTCATACTCAATTCTGCCATCAAGATCATCTACAACAGTTGAATACTTGCTCGAACCAGGATCAGTGGAATGGGCATAGGGTGAAACATTATGAGAGAAAGCAGTGGAAAGGAAGGCATCAAGCTTAGAAAAATCCTAAGAAATAGGAATGACAAAACTAGGAAAAGGAGGAAGGGGAGGAGTCGGAGGTGGATGAGGAGGGGCAAGAGTGACAGTGGTGGGAGGAGGTTAGGGCCTCCATTTCTTGGGCAGTGATTTTTGCAATGGAACCTTTTCAGGAATAGAAACAAGTTTCGAGGAGTCCAAAAAATGCCTACATGAGCTCACAGAGTGACCAATGGGGTGACAATGAGAATAGATCTGAGGCTGCCATAAACAAGAAACTGAAATAGTGGCAGTTTTATTACCAGCAATAACAACTCATAACTGAGAAGGGAGAGGCCTATCAGGTGTAATTTCAATCAAATCTCTAGCAAACTCAAGGCGATCACGACGTCGGTATTCTCATCTAAACAAATCAATTCTCCAATATTACTTACAAGCCAATCTAGGCCTTTAAGAGACTGAAGAGATGAAGGGATATATGTAAACTTAGCCCAAACGGAATAGACATTACATTCTCACGAGTAGAATCAACCGAGGGGTTCCAACCGGTGATAATGAACACTTTAGCGTTAATTACACAAGGGTCGGATTCAAGAACCATACGTCTTTCTTCCTCAATACCAAAGTCAAAGGAGTATATGTCCTTGTCATAGCGGATTTTAAGCGAACCCTTAATTTTCCATCTATTGGATAAAAAAATCTCTTTAAAAACTATACGAAGGACCATCATCTAAGAAGAAACCAATAAGAGTGTTTTTCCAAAACTCAACTCCTATAGAAACAACTTATTGGGGAGGTACAAGAATGTCATCAACACCACCAAAGATTTTGAAACGTTTAGATGTATACCTGCTAGCATTTTAGGCTTGATTAAGAATAAAGATGACCAAGATTTTTGTCGCTGAGAATTGATATCAGCATTAAGGCTTGGCTTTGCATTGTTTATATCACACACAATAGCAACAGGCTGCATTGCAGATTGGATCAAGGGTGTCGAACCTCCCATAGAGACCTGGGGAGCTGATACAACATGAGCTACAAGAGATGCAAAACCAGAAATCATGGCAATATCTGCATTAGCATAGGTAGAGATGCACGCTACAGCAGTGGACAATTGGGTAGATGCATAAGCAATATCTTGAGAAGCCAGGAAAGACGCATAAACAAGGTCTAAAGAAACAGGGTTAGCTTTAGACATAACATTATCAACATTAGCCATGCGACTAGAATCCACTACTGAATCCAACAAGGTAGGCGGAGGAATTATGTCAAGAAGAAAATCAGGTAAGGTGATGTAGGAATATGGAGAAGAGGAGATAAAGGCAGGGTCTGATTGTTTTCGCTTGGACTGCTGATTGGCCAGGGGCTTGGCCGAAGAAGGGTAGACGATCGGGTCGGGCAGAGGAGGAGGTTTGTATGGTTTCCCACATCTAGTCATAGGCGTACCCAACACCAGGGAGCATGAGGTCGAATTGGGTATTTAAAGAATCCAATTTTTTCATAGTGCTATTCAACGTGGGAGCATGAGCGGCAAAAATAGATTAAAAAAACCGATTTTTGATTGAATCTGATTTCTAGTTAATTAATATAATTTTATTGATTGTTATATATACAAACATAAATAAACAACATATGTTGTTTATATGAAATCTCTTTGGAAATTGAATACCTGTTTGTTGCTTTGAATTTAATTCATTTGGTTATTGTTTACTTTTGTTTAAAAGTTTTTTAATAAAGAACATAAGTGGACTTTTTGTGCAAAATGTCATAATCTTTTAAACCCCACTTAAGTTAAAGTTTGTTTCAATATGTTACTTTAATTTCAAAACATATATTTGATTGCAAACTTTATATATATATATATATATATATATATCCCTATGTGTGTGTACCCATGCGTGCGTGTTTGTTATTTTAACTCAAAGTTCATAAAATGGACTTCTATGTAAAGCCATGAAATTTAATTTTAAACCCTTCCTTAATTGTATCTAGATTTATAATTGTTAATTTTAGATTTCAAAACATATAAATAGCCAAACTTAGATTTAACGTGTATGTGTATCTATTATATATATATATAGTTTACATTAAAACTTTGGACAATAAAGGTATTTATAATGGGACAAATAAGTCCATTGTAGTGTAAATTTTAACACCTACATACAGTCGCATTAGCCGTCCACAATTCATATATGAAGCACGTTCCTATACACATATAAGTGTCTCTGATATACTTACAAAGAAAAAAGCCTTTTTTCTTTAAATAAAAAAAATTTCTATCGAAACAAATATTAGATCGGTTCTAATAATACATTAGGCTTCATCGGCCCAACAGATCTGAAAATAGGAAGCTTTTTGAAATCAACATATTTCACCTGCTTCGACCGGTCCAGTTCCTTCAATGGCATCAAAGTGAGGCTAGTTAAGGCATTCACCTAGTACATTAAATGTCATAGGTTTGATCCCTGTAATTAGCATGTTAGGGGGTTCTCACATTGTGATATGTGATGAAGCATTGTCTCTTATCTAAATATGTCATGTAATGGTTGTGCTAGTCCAGAAGCTGCATGTAAAACTTGCCCCTGAGGTACCTAGTTGGGTTACCCCAAAGGAGTTTCGGCCGGACCAACAATGGTATCAGAGCCCTATAGTATGTGCGGTCTAAAATAGTAATATTTGACCTATATGGTTAAAGCATATCCATTTAATGGGGTGTCCAGAAAGGTAGCGGCTAAGATTACATTTTGGTAACAAGTACTTTTCCTTGCCTCGATAATAGCATGGGCCGAAGGATGAAGTAAGCCCAAAGGATATACCCAATACAAGACCCAAATTAATTTTGGGCCTTGGGATGATTTTCAGCATTTGTTTAAAAATTAAAAGTAAGTTCTAATTTTTGAAAGTAAAGTTTAAAATATAGAAGGAAATTTTATAAAAGTTATAAAATGCATTTAATTTTCTCAAAATTATTTTGAGAAATTAAATAATTAATTTTGTGTAATGACCCACTATTTTGGACCTTTCAAATCGACAATAAATCCACATATGTCGGACTTGAATAATTCAAAATAATAGATTGTAAATAAAATTTGGCAAACTCAGAATATATAGTAAATAAATCACAGATCACAGACACAGAGTAATATAACAATGCAGCGGAAGCAAGAAATAGTAGTTCATGAAGCTACCATATATATATACATCAGAGTTAACAAGATACAACAGAAGTCTCAATATGATAATCAAGTATAAATCAGAATACATCACTGGAATCAACTGGATAACTGAAAGCAAAATAGATAGCTGGATTTCCAAGAAAAGCTCCAACTCCAAAGGTGAGTCTCGAATGTTGTATCACTCAGTCTGACCCGAGCGTAAGGCAAAACACAAAACACTCGAGTCAAGACATACATACTTATACAATGTAAACCAACTCAAGTGAACTGTAATATAAAGGTACAAGTAACTTAAAGAATGCTTGGGATCGCCCATTCTTTAAGGATCCGTTAAACTATTTACTATGTAATAATACTCGCTATTATAATAACGTCTAATAGTAAAATAAACTTACTTTTAAATAGTGTTAAGGAGTTACCCATATCCCCCTTAACACATAAATAGTGCCAGTAGTCTATACAGTACCTGCGTACCTCCAAATCAGGAGGCTACGAGAAGATACTCCATAGGTACGACACAAATCAAACTCGTACAAGGCGCGCTAGGGTAGGTGACACGGCACAACTAGGCAATGACAGGGTAGATATACTAATTACGCATCCGGGCTGGTGGTAACGCATAGCAGCCACTACCGCCCACCTTGGAACACACTCCCAAATCAAAAATCGAAGGGTGGCCACCAAATCAATCACAAAGTAATAGAATGGTATTGAAGAAATGTGTCCGATCAGAGCTGCTACCTCATTGGCCCGTCGATCGCTCCTGTTTTAGCCACTTTATGCCAACTCACGGGAGTCGGGTCCACGTATATACCTCAATAGGATCGTCGCCGCCATCCTACTTCATTTTGGAATCTCCACCGCGTACACGGTTGTCAAAGTGGTTTTCGGTATCGACAGGGAGTATGCCCATATCCGATCCCGGTCTCTTTGCCAACCAATCGTTATTATAACCCATTGATATTTATTTCGAAATAATTTATACCTCAAACAAAATATCATATCCATTTCAATACTGGTTTATACTTCAAAACCAAAATATCATAATCAACTAGTTTATACTTCAAAACCAAAATATCATTTGAATAAACCCAAATTTCCAATTACTGAATATTTCTTTCAATTTATTTAAACTTGAAATTTTCCTTTTTAAATCATCTTAAACCAAAACCACTTTATAAAGCCATATTCTTAAATCTTCAATTGCAAATCAATATATTCAAAACAATTCTTAATTAAATACTATTTCAAATAAATTCATTTCCAAAAGTCATAGTACTTTCAAAGTTATCACACCTTTGAAACCAAACACTTTGAAACCATAATACTTTGAAACCATATCAATTTAAAATGTTATCATTTGGAAATCATAATATTTAGAAGAATCGGAACACCCTTAAAAATAATATTCATTACCAAAGTTATAGCATTATTAAGTTCATTCATTCAATTATACCAATTTCGAAAACATTGTATTAACTTATAAATTTCAAAAATGGTTTATATTTCACCTCAAAACATATTCATTTAAACCATTTAAATTCAATGTCAAAATCTTCCAAAATAATATTCATTTCCAAAGTTCACTGTAATTTCAACAACAACAGCACTTATAAAGTGTTACGGTAAATATATTAACATTTCAAAACATTGTCAAATTCAAAACAGCAGCACTTATAAAGTGTTACGGTAAATATATTAACATTTCAAAACATTGTCAAATTCAAAACAGCAGCACTTATAAAGTGCCAGTAGGTATTAGTATTTCAAAACAATTTAGTTTCAGAAACAGCAGCACTTATAAATTGCTGCAGTAAATATTTTAGTATTTCAAAACCTAGTTTAATTCAGAAACAGCAGCACTTATAAACTGCTGTCGTAGATATATTAGTATTTCAAAACAGTTTAGTTTCAGAAAAAGCAGCACTTTGAAGATGCTATAGTAGATATATTGGTAGATTGAAAAACAATACATAAAAATCACAGCATTTCTGAAACGCTACAATTTCTGTTAAAAGTTAATTTTAACAATTTAAAACAATATATTTTCAACTTTTCTCATTTTTACTTATCAAACTTATTCCACTTTTCAAAATTATTTATTTGGATATTACTTAACTTATAATTTTAATAAAATAACATTTTATTAAATAATTATCCAAATTAAACTATAATTCATTTATCAAGTCGAAATACATTAATTTACTTAACTCTTTATTTTAACAAATAACTTAATGCTTTATTTAAAATACCCATTTCATAAATAAAATATTCTTATCACTAAGTTAAGCTTAAAATTCCATTTAACACTAAATTTTCAATTATTAAGTCAAATCAAGATTTACATTTTTAATCATAAATTTGCTTATACACTTTAACTTACAGAAAAATCAATATAACATTTATTTAAATCATTTAAATCCCATTTAAGTTAAAATCTCATATAATTTAAATTCCAAATAGTTAAAATTTTCAGAAAACTATGATATCAAACTTAAGTTCAAAATCACATATATTTTTAATATTTCAAAATACTCAAAATTTCAGAAAAACTATTATATCAAACTTAAGTTCAAAATCACATATATTTAATATTTCAAAATACTTAAAATTTCAGAAAACAATTATTTGAAATAAACCACGGGTCTGTATAATATTTTCAAGCCTAGATCAAGTGATACAGATATGTATCATTTCAATCCGTAATTTAAAACGAAAAATCCGGGTTCTATCATTTCAAACCCGCAATCCCAAGTCAAAATAAATAAAAAATAAAAATCACTCGATCCTATCATTTCAGCTCATAATGATTTTCCCTTATCCTAAGTCCGTTCGGGTATGTATCATTTCAACCCATAGTGAAAGGGAACTTGCAGTGTGAGATACAGAAAATAAAATAATAGTAGAGCATATAATATCATATCAGGTGATGTAAGAAATATATAAGCAGTATTTAACATCATATAATCATATCACAGGCATATATGAATTAATCAACATAGTATATCAATTTCTACAATTCACATGTCATTGTTTCACAATTATATAAGTACGAATGTCGAGAGTGATAGACTCACCTTTAGAGCTAGAGATGATAATTCAAGACACAACAACAGACTCCGAAAAGCACGACAAAGCATGAACACGATTTTGAATGGATGAAGAGTCGAGATCCAAATCTTGTAAGCAAATAATTATAACAAACATAAGTATGTAATTCAACATACAAAAGAATAGAAATTAAAACAATGTAAAGATGTGAAACAAAATGACATAACTTTGCTCTAACCAACAAATGGGCTCGACTACATCACCTTTGGGCTTGACCACATCAATACATGGCTCATCCATGATGGTCTTTTGGCATGTAGGCACGGCTATGATCAAGGGAAAATGAAGAGGAGGCAAGGCAATTGAATGTAGAAGGAAAAAAGGCAAAGGAAAGAGGAGGTTGGGTTCACATAGGCTCGGCCATAGTCTAGCATGGTTCGGCCATGTTTGTTTGGGTCAAGACAACATCTCAATTCACTACTTGGGGATGAAGTATGGTCGGCAAGGCAATATATGGTGGAGGAATAAGGGTGGCCGAGGCTAATAAAGGAGGAAGTGGTGAAATAAGGTGGTAGGCTAGGGTTTAAATCATTGGATTGGTGATGTTTTGGATCTAGGGTTCACGGCTAAGGCTTGGTGTTGATGAAGAGGGGTGGAGGCCGATCATGGTGGTGGTGGTAAGGAGTTGTGGTCGGCTAGCATGGTGTGGCCGAGCATAGGAGGAAGAAACAAAAGAAAACAAAAATGAAAAAGAGGAAGAAGAGGAAGCCATGGAGAAAACTTACTATAATATTTCTTTTCAGGAACAAATGAGAAAGAGATGGGAATGAGAAACTTTTGTACGTGATTTCCAAAAGTAAGAGGCGGCTAGGGTTTTGGGAATACACGGCCAAAGAGAATGAACGGTTAGAAAATAATAAAGAGGGTAGGCAATAAAATGGCAAGAGTTAAAACAAAGTAATGTATGTCTCCTTGGTTTTTCTCAAGCCATAAATAAAAAGATATACACAAGTAAAATCCAATAAATAAAATAAAGACTAGACAAAACAAAATAGAAAATAAAATAAAGAGATGGACATAGGAAAAATATAAAATAAAATACAGAAATTAATTACGTGTAAAACGTTGTATTTTATCCAATTTAAAAAGTATAACTCAGAATTTAACGAAACGAAAAGTAGAACGGATATCAGAATTATATCCAGCTTCAAATAAAAAGATTAAAATTCAAAAATTTAAATTTTAAATTTTAAAATGAAAGTCAAAGTTTGACCAAAGTTGACCAAAATATAAGATTTTTAGAAAATGTTTATTTTATTGTATTTGGAAAATAAATTACAAACAAATTCCAAACTTACTTTGGAAAATTCTAAAAATTCACTTTTAAATGATTTAAAATCAAAGTTTTCAAATAAAAATTAATTAAAAATATTTACAAAATTATGGGTTGTTACACTCTCCCCCACTCAAATATTTTCGTCCTTGAAAAGGAACGAAATAAGGAAAACAAAGAAAGACAAGATAAAATGAGATAGGATTAAGCCAAGACGAAAAGAAGATTGAAATTATACCTGATAACTGTTGTTATAGGTAAATTCAACCAGATGGAGATGATCATCCCAAGATCTTCCATATCAAGAAAACAAGCACGAAGAAGGTCTTCTAGAATCCGATTCACTCTTTCCATTTGACCATCGGTATATGGATGGTAAGCAGTGCTCAGATTCAGATGAGTACCAAAGATTCTTGAAAAGTTTCCAAAATAGACTGGTATAAGTAATACCCTTCCATTCTCTAACAAGATAGTGAGAAATAAGAACGACCGAAATGATAGAGTTATGATATGAAATCACAAAGAAAGATGAGAAGAAAGACTTACATTGATCGCAGCAATCTTAACTGGGTCAACATAAATTCCATTACTAGAAACAATACGTCCGAGAAATCGGACTTCATCCTTCCAGAAATGGTATTCAAAAATTTAGCCTTCAACTGATGATTCCTAAAAGTCTCCAGAATAGATTTCGAATGTGACTCCTGTTCTTCCTTGACTTGGGGAAGACAAGGATATCATCAACAAAGACTAAAACAAACGTGGTAAGCACATCACGAAAGACACGATTCATCAATCAACAAAGGAACATGGGCATTAGTCAAACCAAAAGGCATAACGAACCATTCATAGAAAAACCATTCTCAGTACGGAAAGCAGTCTCGGGAATACTTTCCTCAACGACACTGAGCTGGTGAAAATCAGTGGCAAGATCAAGTTGAGAGAAAACAGTAGCTCCATGGGCTGACCAATTCGAAATTCGATTTCCCACTTAGAAGGTAGGAGAATGGAAACAACTAGAAAGAAAATAGATTGGAAAACATAATAAGATAATAGATTTAAAACCATGAAAATTTCAATCTTACATTAATAATTAATTTCATCCATTTGATTTCACTTAAGTTAACTAAATCTTAACTATTTCTAATTTCATTATCTTATCATCCAATTAACAATTTCTGAAATCATGAATTTGAAAATCATTTATTATACTCATAATTTATTCACTAAATTTCATTCTTCTTTATTCCAAAATTATTATTAAATTTATTCCACTTAATATATCTAATCATATTATTAAGTTTATTTACTCTTTTATAACTGCTCCAATTTATTTATAAATTCCTTTAACACCATTTTATATTGTAATTATTCAATTAACCATTTATTCTATTTACCTCTATAAATCTTTTATACTAAAATTTAAGTGTATAACAGTCATTATAACCACTCAAATTCTATTTATAAAATCCTTTTATATTGTATATTATCCAATTACATATTCAACTTTCTTATTAATTTAGGTAAGTTATATTGGAATGCAATAGAATATTATAGAAATAAAATTTTCTAATTCAATTATTTCAAGCTTAAATATTTATTCAAAATTTTGGCTTCTTTTTATAATTGAAATCATCCTTTAAGATAAAATTTAAGAATTAAATTTCCGGTTAACTTCAAACTATTTTAGAGATACATAAATATATATACATATATATATATATATATATATATATCAAATCAAATTTTAAACCATACATCAATATATACAATATATATATCAAATCAAATTTTAAACCATAAATCAATATAAAAAAAATTTAGAAATTCAAATCAATTTAATTCTTCAAAGCAAAACTATAGCAAAGCTACAGAATGGTCTCTTCACTTCGAAACTCGAAAATGAAGGTCGATGATGCTGCAGTCATCACCAAAATTATTTTCCAGCGACAAAGAGAAGAGCACTGATTCAAAACTTTAAAATTCTTTAGAAACAATTTCTATTCGAAAATATTTTAAATAATATAACCTTTAAAACTTTAAAACCAAAGTTCGAAATCATCGGAAATTAAATTTTCAAATTCTTGGTTTAAATTTATTTAAGTTTCCCAATAAATTTATAACCATATTTTATAGTTCAATTACTTATATATGAAACAAAAGCCAATGGTTTTCAAGCTATATATATAAAGTCAAATATTATTTTCTTAACATCTAATTCAATTAACTATAAAATTTCAAAAATTTTACATATATAAAATATAATTATACAAATTTATTCCATTTACCAAGTTTGAAAACAATATGGAGTCAGTTTGCTCTGTTCAAGTGTTTTGGAGATCATATCGATAGCGTTGATCAGACGAATCGATCGGAAACCCAAATCAACATCAACAACTCAAACAACACAATATATATTAAAACATTTAAATATTAGTTTACAATTACACTTCAAGAATGATTTGAAGATAAGTTGAAACAAAAGACAAGATGATTAAATAACAGAATAAGGGAATGAATAAGCTTATATAAATCACTAGCAACCTTAACCGGGTCGACCATGACTTCCAGAATAAGATCGATGTAGAGTTCTGGGACAAACCTACATCCGATCTCAAGAGATAGAATTCGGGATAACAAGAGATAGATAGCATCGTAAACCGAGGATGCAGAAATCTTCTGTGAATCAATGCTTCTTGTAAAGGAGTTTCACCCCTTTAAAATCATTCGAAGATTGACAAGACCGCCTATTCATTATAAAGATCATTCGAAGTGGAGTTATGGGATACTCCAGAATCAAAAGAAGACAAATAGGGAGAGACAAGAATGGATTTGGAACCGCAGGGAACGTTCCAAAATTCAAAAGAAATCGAGTCAAAAAGAAAGAGATTCAAGCTCGAACGAAAGTGATTCTGTAAATAAATTTACCATATATGCTAAGTTTGCATAGAGCCAAAGCTCTGATACCAACTGTAACGACCCACTATTTTGGACCATTCAAATCGACAATAAATCCACACATGTCGGACTTGAATAATTCAAAACAATAGATTGTAAATAAAATTTGGCAAACTCAGAATATACAATAAATAAATCACAGATCATAGATCACAGACACAGAGTAATATAACAATGCAGTGGAAGCAAGAAATAGTAGTTCATGAAGCTACTATATATATACATCAGAGTTAACAAGATACAACAGAATTCTCAATATGATAATCAAGTATAAATCAGAATACATCACTGGAATCAACTGGATAACTGAAAGCAAAATAGATAGCTGGATCTCCAAGAAAAGCTCCAACTCCAAAGGCGAGTCTCGAATGCTGTATCACTCAGTCTGATCCGAGCGTAAGGCAAAACACAAAACACTCGAGCCAGGACATACATACTTATACAATGTAAACCAACTCAAGTGAACTGTAATATAAAGGTACAAGTAACTTAAAGAATGCTTGGGATCGTCCATTCTTTAAGGATCCGTTAAACTATTTACTATGTAAAAATACTCGCTATTATAATAATGTCTAATAGTAAAATAAACTTACTTTTAAATAGTGTTAAGGAGTTACCCATATCCCCCTTAACATATAAATAGTGTCAGTAGTCTATACAGTACCTGCGTACCTCCAGATCGGGAGGCTACGAGAAGATACTCCATAGGCACGACACAAATCAAACTCAAATAAGGCGCGCTAGGGTAGGTGACACGGTACAACTAGGCAATGCCAGGGTAGATATACCAATTACGCATCCGGGCTGGTGGTAACGCATAGCAGCCACTACCGCCCACCTCGAAACACACTCCCAAATCAAAAATCGAAGGGTGGCCACCAAATCAATCACAAAGTAATAGAATGGTATCGAAGAAATGTGTCCGATCAGAGGTGCTACCTCATTGGCCCGTCGATCGCTCATGTTTTAGCCACCTTATGCCAACTCATGGGAGTCGGGTCCACGTATATACCTCAATAGGATCGTCGCCACCATCCTACTTCATTCTGGAATCTCCACCGCGTACACGGTTGTCAAAGTGGTTTTCAGTATCGACAGAGAGTATGCCCATATCTGATCCCGGTCACTTTGCCAGCCAATCGTTATTATAACCCATGGATATTTATTTCAAAATAATTTATACCTCAAACAAAATATCATATCAATTTCAAAACTGGTTTATACTTCAAAACCAAAATATCATATTCAACTATTTTATACTTCAAAACCAAAATATCATTTGAATAAACCCAAATTTCCAAACACTGAATATTTCTTTCAATTTATTTAAACTTGAAATTTTCCTTTTTAAATCATCTTAAACCAAAACCACTTTATAAAGCATATTCTTAAATCTTCATTTGCAAATCAATATATTCAAAACAATTCTTAATTAAATACTATTTCAAATAAATTCATTTCCAAAAGTCATAGTACTTTCAAAGTTATCACACCTTTGAAACCAAACACTTTGAAACCATAATACTTTAAAACCATATCAATTTAAAAAGTTATCATTTGGAAATCATAATATTTAGAAGAATCATAACACCCTTAAAATAATATTCATTACCAAAGTTATAGCATTATTAAGTTCATTCGTTCAATTATACCAATTTCGAAAACATTGTATTAACTTATAAATTTCAAAAATGGTTTATATTTCACCTCAAAACATATTCATTTAAACCATTTAAATTCAATGTCAAAATCTTCCAAAATAATATTCATTTCCAAAGTTCACTGTAATTTCAGCAACAACAACACTTATAAAGTGTTACGGTAAATATATTAACATTTCAAAACATTGTCAAATTCAAAACAACAGCACTTATAAAGTGTTTCGGTAAATATATTAACATTTCAAAACATTGCCAAATTCAAAACAGCAGCACTTATAAAGTCCTACAGTAGGTATTAGTATTTCAAAACAGTTTAGTTTTAGAAACAACAGCACTTATAAACTGCTACAGTAAATATTTTAGTATTTAAAAACCTAGTTTAATTCAGAAATAGCAGCACTTATAAACTGCTGCAATAGATATATTATTATTTCAAAACAGTTTAGTTTCAGAAACAGCAGCACTTTGAAGATGCTACAGTAGATATATTGGTAGATTGGAAAACAGTCCATAAAAATCACATCATTTATGAAACGCTACAATTTTTGTTATAAGTTAATTTTAACAATTTAAAACAATATATTTTCAACTTTTCTCGTTTTTACTTATCAAACTTATTCCACTTTTCAAAATTATTTATTTGGATATTACTTAACTTATAATTTTAATAAATAACATTTTATTAAATAAATATGCAAATTAAACTATAATTCATTTATCAAGTCGAAATACATTAATTTACTTAACTCTTTATTTTAACAAATAACTTAATGCTTTATTTAAAATACCCATTTCATAAATAAAATACTCTTATCACTAAGTTAAGCTTAAAATTCCATTTAACACTAAATTTTCAATTATTAAGTCAAATCAAGATTTACATTTTTAATCATAAATTTTCTTATACACTTTAACTTACAGAAAAATCAATATAACATTTATTTAAATCACATAAGTCCCATTTAAGTTAAAATCTCAGATAATTTAAATTCCAAATACTTAAAATTTTCAGAAAACTATGATATCAAACTTAACTTCAAAATCACATATATTTTTAATATTTCAAAATACTCAAAATTTCAGAAAAACTATTATATCAAACTTAAGTTCAAAATCACATATATCTAATATTTCAAAATACATAAAATTTCAGAAAACTATTATTTAAAATAAACCACGGGTTTGTATAATATTTTCTAGCCTAGGTCAAGTGATACAGATATGTACCATTTCAATCCGTAATTTAAAACGAAAAATCCGAGTTCTATCATTTCAAACCCGCAATCCCAAGTCAAAATAAATATAAATAAAAATCACTCGAGCCTATCATTTCAGCTCATAATGATTTTCCCTTATCCTAAAGTCCGTTCGGTTATGTATCATTTCAACCCATAGTGAAAGGGAACTTGCAGTGTGAGATTTAGAAAATAAAATAACAGTAGAGCATATAATATCATATCAGGTGATGTAAGAAATATATAAGCAGTATTTAACATCATATAATCATATCACAGGCATATATGAATTAATCAACATAGTATATCAATTTCTACAATTCACATGTCATTGCTTCACAATTATATAAGTACGAATGTCGAGAGTGATAGACTCGCCTTTAGAGCTAGAGATGACAATTCAAGACACAACAACAGACTCCGAAAAGCACGACAAAGCACGAACACGATTTTGAATGGATGAAGAGTTGAGATCGAAATCTTGTAAGCAAATAATTATAACAAACATAAGTATGTTATTCAACATACAAAAGAATAGAAATTAAAACAATGTAAAGATGTGAAACAAAATGACATAACTTTGCTCTAACCAACAAATGGGCTCGGCTACATCACCTTTGGGCTTGACCACATCAATACATGGCTCAGCCATGATGGTCTTTTGGCACGTAGGCACGGCTATGATCAAGGGAAAATGAAGAGGAGGCAAGGCAATTGAATGTAGAAGGCAAAAAGGCAAAGGAAAGAGGAGGTTGGGTTCACATAGGCTCGGCCATAGTCTAGCATGATTCGGCCATGTTTGTTTGGGTCCAAACAACATCTCAATTCACGGCTTGGGGATGAAGTATGGTCGGCAAGGCAATATATGGTGGAGGAATAAGGGTGGCCGAGGCTAATAAAGGAGGAAGTGGTGAAATAAGGTGGTAGGCTAGGGTTTAAATCATTGGATTGGTGATGTTTTGGATCTAGGGTTCACGTCTAGGGCTTGGTGTTGATGAAGAGGGGTGGAGGTCGATCATGGTGGTGGTGGTAAGGAGTTGTGGTCGGCTAGCATGGTGTGGCCGAGCATAGGAGGAAGAAACAAAAGAAAACAAAAATGAAAAAGAGGAAGAAGAGGAATCCATGGAGAAAACTTACTATAATATTTCTTTTCAGGAACAAATGAGAAAGAGATGGGAATGAGAAACTTTTGTACGTGATTTGCAAAAGTAAGAGGCGGCTAGGATTTTGGGAATACACGGCCAAAGAGAATGAACGGTTAGAAAATAATAAAGAGGGTAGGCAATAAAAAGGCAAGAGTTAAAACAATGTAGCGTATGTCTCCTTGGTTTTTCTCAAGCCATAAATAAAAAGATATACACAAGTAAAATCCAATAAATAAAATAAAGTCTAGACAAAACAAAATAGAAAATAAAATAAAGAGATGGACATAGGAAAAATATAAAATAAAATAAAGAAATTAATTACGTGTAAAACGCTGTATTTTATCCAATTTAAAAAGTATAACTCAGAATTTAACAAAAGTAAAAGCAGAACAGATATCAGAATTATATCTAGGTTTAAATAAAAAGATTAAAATTCAAAATTTTAGATTTAATATTTTCAAATGAAGTCAAAGTTTGACCAAAATATAAGATTTTCAGAAAATGTTTATTTTATTGTATTTGGAAAATAAATTACAAACATATTCCAAACTTACTTTGGAAAATTCTAAAAATTCACTTTTAAATGATTTAAAACCAAAGTTTTTAAATAAAAATTAATTAAAAATATTTACAAAATTATGGGTTGTTACATTTTGAAATTTAAAATTTAATTGATTAGATTAAATAAATTTATGAACTACAAGTAAATTTATTAACATATATATTGATATATGCATATAAATATAATTGTTGTAGTTATTTATTTATCTTAAAAATTGGTTATAATAAATTAAATTAAAATTCCAAATTAATTAAATTGTTTAATTGAATAAAATTAATCACATAAAATTAATTAAAAGTTAATTATTTAAAATGTATACATATATTGATATGTACACATAAATAAACTATAAATCTTATAGTTGATTTGATAGAGTTAGGGGTGTGCCCTAGGGAAAATCTATAATTTATTGTAAATTATTAACTCTGTAATCAATTCTCGTTGTAATAAAAGGTATTTTCTTTCTGTTATATGCGTTTTATAATATGTTATAATTAATTAATTATTTAATTTAAGTATATTTAATAGAAAGCGTAAATGGTGTGTTTGTGATGGTTACAAATAGTTGTAATCATGAGTATTTTATTATAATATAATAAACATATCATTTTAAATATTCTTAGTCAAGATGTATCAAAACTGGATATCGATACATCCGTTGAGACTAAATTACGTAATGCTCTTCAAATGTTTGGTAATGTATTACTCATGACTACTAGAGATATCAAGGGGTTACGTACTAATAGTAATTGGATAACTATGGAATGACTAATTCGATAGTTTTATGTTGGTTAATTTAACAGAGTCAAACTGAAAATATCGATCTAACAGTCTTACACAGTTCTCTTGACTTGGGAATATTGTTGATCTTTAATATGAATGCTCCGCTTTGAGTATAGTTAAATCATGGCACAACGTCCATCGAACGACTATAGCTAGGTCTAGTGGAAGTATTAAATGTTTATACAAGAGAGGATTCGGCTCCTTGGTTATATGAGGTTAGTATCACGGTCGATGGAAATCTACTCAAAGAAAAAATCTCTAGTCAAAGTAGTTCAATTAATAATAATTGTTATTATTGAACAAAGGACGTTGTGTTTGGATCATAAAGTTGAATATGGACGATATTTGAATTTTGACAATTACCAAATTCCAAAAATCCTAATGTGATATAGTTTTGACGAAGAGAATTAGTGCAAACAATTGTCATTATAAGGTAACGCTTAAATAAGTAAAATTGTATTTTATCGAAGCTATATAAGCGATAAATTTAGCCATAATGTTACGCCACCTTCTAAGTGATGTGTGAATGTTAATATTTAAATTATTCGATATTAATCGCTAACCGAATTTACACCTAGGAGTCACACAATCGAAATGTTGAATACACCTGTTACTACCTGATTTAATTAATTATAATTGTTATATATTAATTAAATAAATTAATATTTATGAAATATTAATTATAAAGTTTTATTTAATTTGTGTTGATCATTATTAAATAGTGTGTGTATAATAGTTATAAACACACGTACCGATATACGATATCGATATGCATTTGTATTAGATTTAAATGTATTATTTATTGGTCAGGCTTGAAGTAATTTTGAGGTGCTTATAGGGGCTATTGTAGGTGGCTATGGAAGGGTAGGAGGTCGGCTATATGATGGCATATGGGGTGGAGTTTTTGAATTCAAAAGAGGAGAAATGTTAAGAGAGAAAGGTGGATCTAGATCCTCCTTTTACTCCTTAGAATCTCTCTTATTTAATCAACTCTAACCCTCATATTATTTGACTCTCTTTTTCACTCCTTAAGACATCAAGGCCAGCCACACTCCCCCTTTCTCCTCTATGTTTTCAAGTTCTAAACACTAAATTAAATACAAAGCAAGGATCGGTGGAGGCTCCATTCAGATCGGTGGCACTTTCTAAAATTTGAAATTTTTTCAAGGAGTTTTGATTCTACATTTGATGGTGTATCATCTTTGCATTATGCAAAGGTAAAAATTCTCTATTTATAACTATATATGAATGTCTATAATGTTAATCATATTATATATGTATTGAGATAGCAGTTAAATATCATAAATCAGTATATATATTGGTGATGTCTTCATTGGATGTATTATATATGTGTGTATATTTAAAAATAATCCCACACATACACACACATATATACATATACACATATATGCTCAAGCCCACCAATTAAAAATATAACTTTTGAATAAAATAATATTAAATTCGTTTTAATTTAAAATCTTAATTTCAAAACAGATAAAATTACATAAAGCATGAATTACATTTTATTAATATTTATTTATGTATTCAAAGTTTTCATAAATTATTTTTTTTACATAAATATATATTTTAAATTTGTATATAATACATACATATATTTATTTATTTAATATTTATTTTAATATTAATTATATAAATAATATATTTATACATATATAAATGACATAAAAACATTATTAATAAAAGTACATAATTAAAATCAATTTTAAAAATTACAAAAACAATTTATATGAATTTATTTCTATATGGAAATTAAAAGAACCATTGTATAACCGAGAGTATATTAGTGTGTATATATATAAAAATATATTTATTATTATTTTACATTATTACATATTTATATAAGTGTATATATATATTATATATAATAATACTTTAAACATTATTCTAATATACATACATACATACACACACATATATATATATAT
This sequence comes from Allium fistulosum, assembly GCA_030737815.1. NCBI lineage: Eukaryota > Viridiplantae > Streptophyta > Magnoliopsida > Asparagales > Amaryllidaceae > Allium > Allium fistulosum. The sequence goes on along the minus strand of CM060907.1, from coordinate 387,017,853 downwards.
ATTATATTCGCATATGTTTAAAAAAAATTAGATTTCAAATTTTATAATATATATATATATATTGAAATTAATTTGTTAAATTAAATTTGAAATTGAGTATATCTAAATCAAAAATATATAATTCAAATTTTAAATTTAGCTTTGAAATTATAAATTATTATATTAAAGTTTAGTATTATTTTTCAAAATAATTATATATAAATATATATATATAAGTATGTTATATAAATTTATATTTATAAGTATCTTATATAAATTTATATTTATAAGTAGTGTTTTATAATATACAAAACTATACATACATACATCTACACATATATCAATTATATATGTGTGACGCACATGTATATAGAGGGGCTAATATGTTCGTTGTAGTTTAAAACCCAAAATCTATATATGGGCATGTCAAACTATGCACACCATTTATGTTGTACATACACACATACGTGTATATGATGCACATATTATATATTATATAATATAAAGTTAACATTAAATAAAATATATTTATAAACAAAATAAAATATTGATATTATTTAAAATAAATTTGGATAAGATCTAAATAAATTTAGACTTCATAGGCCCAACAAGTTCCAAAATGAAATATATCTTTTGAAATTTACCCCACTATGTGCTTCCCCATATCCAATAATGGTACCATAACCCAATAGCCTAGATGTTCTAAATTAATCATGTTAGGGTTGACTAATTAAGCTAACCTAGTTTATAGGTTATCTAGAAAAGTAGTGTCTTGGCTAGGCTTATGTAAAGACCCGTTTCTTCAACCTTGGGAAATCGACACGAATACATCCTCGGTATTCACGTCCCGTAAATCCAAGTGCTGGAGAGGCGGTTCTTTAAAGGTAAGAAAGAAAAATAGACGAAACAGAATCTTACTAGAATGGAATAACATATATTATTTCAATATAAAATCTTTACAGTGGAAAATCTTTTAAAACATATATCAGAGTCTAACCTAGATTCGGCTTGGACAGTTATAATACAGTTGCCCTTACATTTGCTGAAAAATAAACAACACACAATGTAGCGGAAGATAGAATACGTCCATACGTTGATAAAGACCTCCAGCTCTCCTCTGGGAACTCCAAGCATCTTCAGCTAATCCTGAAACTACTCGGATCTGACCCGAGTATAAAAATACCCAGATCAGTCTGGCAAACCAGAGTGAGAAACACGAATCTTAAATGACAATGTCATAGATCAAAGATTGGTGACCAAAACCTTTTGAAAAGAAAGAGTATCTCATAAGATCACGCCGCACATAAACACGGATGGGTTTTTACCTTTTGATAACTAAAACATTTTTATCAATCATTTGATATTATTTTTAGTGACATTCTTTGAAAACACTTTTCAAGTAATCATATTCAAATAGTCGAAATTGTTATCATTATTAAATTCCAGCATACTAGGCTCTACAACTAAAATCACAAACTCGTATTGGAGAATATATTTCCAACAAATGACCAGGTAAGGGACTACCTTCCGACAGTACATCTCTAGAGGAATGTACCGAGGCCCAACTGATGGTCCTCTACCAACACAAGACCGGCCTACCTCTAACTAGATAGTACCGAATATGTCATCACCCCGATTGTTACCGACATATCCAGGGCTCTAGCATACACCAAAAAATTTAAACCTGAACATCATAGCGGGTAGAAATATATCTAGAAGGAGATGATCATACCCTAATGGTTGTGAACCACATAGCCTTGCCGCATATACCCTATTTTAGTCATTTCTGAGTGCGAGGCCTGAGGCAACGATTACCTTTCACATAGAACATCAACTTTCCACTTTGAATGACACATTGCCATTCCAAAATTACACAATTGATCTCTATAAACGTATAACTCCTGAGCTCATACGTCTTAGGAAAGGGTGCTAAGCTAAGAGAAGTTGCCTTCTCCGCCACCAAACAGATGATACATTTTATAAAGATCAATCAATGTGATTTAAAATGCAATTTCAGACATTCGTCCTTATAAGTTGTCCAAGAACAGGATAAACCGAAGGCGCTTCTCCTACCATGTCCTATTTTGGGAATCACCTATATGATCAGTAGCGATTAGTCCTTGTAAATCGATGTTTTTCATAATATAGCACTGCTGCCACCATAATATATGATATGGTAAATTTCAATGAGGGTCTAGTGGCAAGTAGCCCTAATTCATGAAGATCTTCGTCTTCATTGATCTTTGTCTTCAACATGTTTTACTTCGAAAACATAAATTGGTTCGAAGTGGTTTTTGGTTTGGAATCACCCAAATCTGATCTTGGTCTCTTCGAAATCCAATCATCGATAAAAATGTGAATATGTGTATACAGAATTTGTTACGCCTCTTTCATTTTAACTTTTTACTGGTTAATCAAAACCCTTTTTAACTTTGGAGCTCTTCAAGTCATTTACTTAGGAAAATTTAATTCTTAATCTAATAAAAAATTTCATCTTCTGAAACGTGTCTTAACTGGGTCAAAAACAATGTTATTTAAGACATCGTTTACTGTAAGCCCAAACCAGTTATATTGAGTAAAAGATTAAAACTAATCATACCCAGATTAATTTTCGTATTCAACTTTACTATTTGTGGAATAATGGTGAAATCATCTTTCAAATTCATGCGGATAGTACAAATTATCTTCTGGGAACTTAATATAGATTTTGACTAGAACATTCTTTATACTACTAAAATCTTGTTTAACTCTTTATTTTTGAAAATTTTAAATATGACCTTTTCATTTAGAGCATCCGAGTTTTCCTTTCGATCTGTTTCATCCCTCACCTAAAAAGAGAAAACAGGGGCCACGTAAGTCCAGGGCATCGGTTGCTCCATTGCTAACCTTAGTTACACACCTTGTTTTACCTTTCTAGATCTCACAGGCGGGACAAATGTACTAGTCGTTTCTGCATACTCAATTTTTTATTACATTCAAGGACACAATTTCAATTACATTGTTTAAGTGTTATAAACAATTTCTCTTAACCATTTATTTAAACTCTTATTTAAACTCCTGTAGAAAAGTGCGACGGATAGTGTTTTACATTATTTGATTAAACAACTTTTCTATCATTTGGAAATCCATATTTATAACTCAAACATCTTTTAAAACATTTTAACATATTTATCAACTTTATTTCATACTTTTAAACATTTAAAAATATTCATTTTAAAGAATTTTACACTTTGGTCACTTAACTACAAAAGCGCAATTGTCCTCAAAATTCGATTTTGGTCATATTTTAAAATCTACAAGATGAAATCTTGGTTTTTCTTTTCCATTTGAAAACTATGGTTATAAGGATCCAGAAAATTCTTATTTCGAAGAATTCCGACTTTGTTTCTATCTTGTACATTCATTTAGCTTTTCCGATGCGAAATCGTGAACTGCCGTTACGCGACGCGTCTTATTTTGACTTGTTTTTCAATATTTTTAAAAACTTCTTCAAATTGAGTTTTATTATTTATAAATAATTTTAAATCAATACTTTACTAATTTATTCATTTAAAACCCATTTCACTTTATTTCCAAAATATTCCATATTATATTATTTTAATATTCAAACTTCCATTTCTTAAAACTTTTTAACTATACGAAACCATAAGCTATTTATTATTTAAATTTACAACTTTGTAAAGTATTAAACTCTGAAATCCAAAACATTAACTTCCATTTTTCATAACAACTTCAAATCTCTATCATTACTTTCCGTTTTCAAATCAAATCTTTTTATTTCAAAATGAATTCTTTTTCTATAGTTAATCTAAAAAGAGACTTAACTATACTTTATATACCATATAGGATTTAAAGAACTGTGATTTCAAATCAACTATGGATTAAGTATGACTAATAAAGTAGTCATAACTAACTTTAACTACGATGTTGACAAAATCAACATTAACAACAATACATTCATCCATACAACCAAATTCATTCAAGAATTCATATTACAACTAAATGGTATCAATTTATCGTAAGGGTATGAACATGAGTATCATAGCACAACAAAAATATGATTTAAAAAAATAAGATCTCACTTTCATTTGACATGTTTAACTATATATATTACTTCTTACTTCTTAATTAATAATCAAACAATATTAATTAACTGACTAAACATCCAAATAATTATCAATAGTCATGTTAACTTATTTAACATCATTTTAAAATTAATTCATAATTTATTTCTTAAATCGGTACTTACCTTCATTTTCACTTCGTCTAATTTTATTGAATTGAATCTGATAGTATTTCGTCAGCACTCTTTCTTTTTCTCACTTTGGAGCTTTCCAAACTCCACTTTATCCAAAAATCATCTAAAACCATCCATCTTCCTCTTAAACCACATGCATATGACCTCTTTCCCCTTCCTTGCTCATGGTCACCTTCCTCCATCATCATTGCACATGCCAACACCACCTCCATCCACATAGTGCTCGGCCTCCATACGTCCCATCCCCTCCATCATTTCTTCACTCCTTAGATGGTAAACCATGTTTTAATGATGATATAAGAATTTTGGCAAAGTTTGGTAGAATTTGGAATTGGTTTGATATAATTTTAAGAAAGTAAGGAAAGAGAAGAGAAAAAATCATGGATTTCAAGAAGAAGAAGAGAAGAGAGTGATTTGTGTGAGGATGGAAGTGGTATGCATGGCTGTTTATAGTCTTTAATCCCTTAACCCTCAAGCTTTGTCAAATGACATAAATATCCTTCCTTAATCTTTAAGTAAACATGCTTTTTCAACACTTACCATCATCACATCACTCATTACTTTACGTCATCTATACTTAATACTTAAGGGATGTATTTAGATGAAAAAGTTGATTAACGTGAAGATTTTTTATTTGATTTTAATGTGATTTGACATTTGCTTTTTGACTTTTGTACAAATATCTTACTTGCTTACTTTCTTTAATTAATTACATACTTAGTTTAATTAACCTTATTAGTATTAAATACATTTCTATTTGTTAAATGTGTATATATGTACAAATGTACAACAACCTTCGTTTGATGAAAAGTTGAAAATCCGAAAAACGACCGTCGGTCACATTTTCAGTTTTTAATCAAACTGTTTATTTATGTAAACAAAACTTGAAAATAAATTTCTTATCATCTTTAGTTAATTAAAACAAGATTATTTTGGTAATAAAACCATAATAAATAGTATTAAAATTTTATTATGAAAATACAATATTGAATTTTCCAAAATACGGTGAAGTTTGAACATCTTTGTAAAAAAAGTCTATATATTTATAAAACCATTATAAATCAAATTACTATCATTATAAAATTAATTTATAAATGGATTATTCATAAAAAAGAATTGAAAAATGATTATTTGAACATTTACTTAATTTTATCTAAAATCGTTTTTTGTTGTTTTAACGACGAAAATCTTTATTCTTGTAAACCAAGTCTAAAAGTAAGTTCATTGTCCTTGTAAATCTTATAAAACATGATTATTTGAGTTTGATAATTCTATATTTTAATATTTAAATTTTATTAAATATTTCTATTTTTAAAGTGGTAAAATTACGGGTCGTTACAGTTTGGAAAATCAAGTACCCTATCTTACCTGGCTAGAGATGTTGTGTGTAGTATTATTAATATATAAAATAGACGAAATAAGATAGCTATATGAGTTTTGTGAGAAAACTCAAGGTACATATGCTATACTTAGTCCATCGCGAAATGGTAGGTACGAGTGAATAATCTCTTTTGATTTGTTGACCAAACTCAAGGTCGAAATGAGATTAAGATTAAAAAAACCATAGGTTAGGAGTTGTATATGAGATAATCGATAAGGAGTAATCCATGGGGCTTTGACTTGTTGAACAAACTCAATGTCAGAATCCCAAGATAGACAATTCCCAATAGCCACAAGTGAAGTCGAAAACTTATTTCATCATAGGATTTTGAGAAACATAAAAGATTAGTTGGAGTTTATTAGTAAAATGAAACATAAGTTTAACCTTACTAATAATATAAGAATGTCCACTATGATGTTGTCCTAATCTATCAATTTAAAACTTGCTGAAAATGTCAACACCAAAACTATTTTCTAAAACTGACAAGCTTACCGGACCCGGCTATATCGATTGGTTAAGAGCAATTAAGATAGAGTTGACTATGAGCGTCTTTAGTCGCCTATTACCTACGATCCTAAAGAATAACTCGCTGATGATGCGGACCTCAAACTGAAACTTGCTTATGAAAAATGAGTTTCAGACCTGGATATCACCCATGTTTTTGTGTTGTCTACGTTAGACAAGTTGTTGCTGAGGAAGTACGAAAACATGTATGTCCATGAGATATTTGGTAGTGTCAAGACCTTGTTGGGTGAACAATTTTGTTCCATAAGGTACGAGCTTAAAAAGAAGTTGTTCAATACAAAAACGACTAAAGGATAGAAATTGGATGATTACGTTTTGATGATGAAGGGCTATATTAATAGACTATCACAATTGAGTAGTGATAAGCAATGAGTTACAAGTTGATTTGATCCTTGTGTTTCTTACACCCCAGTACGAGCTGTTCATATAGAATTACAATATGAACCAATTGAACGTTACCCTCATAGAGCTCCTCAATATGTTGAGGTCAGCCGGGCTAACATCCATGGATCAAGGGGTTGTACTTGTTGTTAAGGCTAATGCATCATCTTCGAATATTTCGAAGAAGCGAAAGAGGGTTACCAAGAAAAAAGAAAACTACAGCTGCTGACAAGGGTGAATGTCATCATTTTCACATGAAAGGTCATCGGAAATAAAATTGTCTGAAGTACTTGAAGATTGTAAAAGATAAGAAGCATAATGGTTTTGTCATGCCATAAGGTATATTTATGATTTAAAATTGTTTTGTAATCAATAAATCATATTGGGTTTTGGATACTAGATCTGGAGCTCAAATCTATCATTCATTACAGGGGCTTAGGAACTGGAGTCGCATGGCAAAGGGAAACATGACACTTCGGGTTGCTAGTGAATCTATTGTAGATGCAACGACGGTTGGAGATTTTCGTTTGAGTTTTTCGAGTGCTTTTGTATTGATATTAAATAATTGCTATTTTGTAAAAGAATTTATTTGTGGAATTATATCTATGCCGAGATTATATGAGACTAGTTATGTTTTTCACTGCGTTAATAATGTTATGAACATTATTTTAGATGGTAATTAAGTCTATGATGGTATTTTGGACAATGCCATTTATGTGATCAATATAAATTATGTCTATTCTGCAAGTAGTTCTTTGAATAACAATTTAAATAATAATTATCTTTGGCACTATAGGCTTGGTCATATTAAATGAGAAAACGACTATACAAATTAAAAACCAAAGATTTTCCTCTGTCACTTGATTTTGGATCTTTTAATATGTGTGAGTCATGTCATAAAGGTAAAATGACCAAGCACCCATTTAGTGTGAGCAGTGAAAGAGTTGATGAACTCTTGGGTCTTGTACATAGTGATGTATGTGGCCTGATGCCTATAATCAGTAAAGATAACAGTTGTTACTTTGTTACCTTCATTGATGATTTCTCAAGACTAGAATATATGTATCTTATGAAGAAAAAATCCCATATCTATGAGAAATTTATTGAATATACGAATGTGGTAAAAAACCAGACAAACCAAAAGATTAAAATTCTTTGATCCGATCGAGGAGATGAGTACGTTGGACAAGAACTCAACAATACTAAAAAGATAATGAGATTATCTCTCAGGTTACTCCACAACACAATGGCGTTATAGAGAGAAGGAATAAAACCTTATTAGATATGGTTCATTCCATGATGAGTAAGGCCGAGTTATCTCTGTCCTATTGGGGATATGCATTAGAACCACAATCATATGCTGAATTTTAGCCCACTAAATCTGTGCCTAAGACACCATATAGGATGTGGTGTGGGAAGAAACATCGACTCGGGTATTTGAAGATGTAGGTTTGTCCGGCCTACGTTAAGAACGTTACTCCAAATAAACTCGAGGAAAGAACGGTGTTGTGTAATTTATAGGATATCCCAAAAATTCAATGGGATATATTTCTACAACATCGAGGAATAAATGGTTGTTGTTTCTTAGCATGCTGTCTTTTCAGAAAAGAAATTTTTGTCAAAAGAAATTAATAGTGAGTTTGTAGACTTGGATGAGATCCAAGAATTCAATACTGAGACCGAACTAGTAGGAGAACCAAGTTCACCCGTATATGAAAACACGCAACCTATTAGAAGGTCTAACAGGGAATCTTGCACACCGGAGAGATACTACGGTTTTCTCGTGGATGGCGAAAAGGAGAACTGTATCTTGGATGACAACATTCCTCTATCATTCCAACAGGCGCTACACAGTAAAGACTCTACACTCTGGCTTGGAGCAATGAAATTCGAGATGGATTTCATGTATGAAAACAAAGTGTGGACTTTGTCTGACATACCAAAAGGGATAAAACCCATTGGCTGCAAATGGATTATTAAGAAAAAAATAAACGCAGATGCACAAGTGGAGCCTTATATAGCTAGGCTAGTTGTGAAAGGATTTTGTCAAATTCAAGGTGTTGATTATAATGAGACCTTTTCGCCCATAGCCATGCTTATGTTCGTTCAGATTATGCTAGCTATTACCGCATTCTATGACTATGGAATATGGCAACTGGATGTAAAGACGGGTTTTCTAAATGGTGATTTAGAAGAGACTGTATATATGTTACAGCCTAAGGGTTTCGAAGTCAGTGGAAGTGAGGGCAAGGCCAGTAAGTTGTTAAAGTCCATTTATGGACTCAAACAAGCTTCAAAGAGTTGGAATAAATGTTTTGATAAAGTGATCAAACAGTTTTTTTATTAAACATAGAGGAAGCGTGCGTATACCGAAAGGAATAGGGCAATGCAATCATATTCTTAGTACTATACGTTGACGATCTTCTACTGATTGGCAATGACATTTCGTTATTGCAATCAGTTTAAGCTTGACATTCCAAGAACTTCTCCATAAAGGATTTTGAAGAAGCAACCTATTTACTTGGTACAAAGATGTATAGTGATAGATTTAAAAGGCTATTGGGACTATCCAATCCTTGTATATAGATGCTATACTTAAAAAGTTAGGAATGGAGAAATTCAAACGTGGAAATGTTCCAATGCAATCTGGAATCATCCTTTCAAAGAAGGATTCTCCTCCTATTGATTAGGAGAAGGAGTGTATGAAAAGGATACCATATGCTTCGGCAATCGGTTCAATAATGTATGTCATGCTATGTACTAGACCAGATGTGGCGTATACATTAGGATGCATAAGACGATACCAGCCTAATCCTAAAGAAAAGCATTGGACGGTTGTAAAATGTATATTGAAGTATTTAAGAAATATTCGGGACATATTCCAAATATATAGGAATGAAGACCTCTTTATGAAGGGGTATATTGAATCTAGATTTCAGAGTGATGTTGATGATAGTAAGTCAGTGTTGGATTATGTTTTTTCACTTAAAGATGGCGTTATTAGTTAGAAATTTTCCAAAGAGGAAACGGTAGTTGATTCCATGATGGAGGCCGATTATATTGTTCTCCGTAAAGCAGCTAAAGAGGCGATCTAGATGCACAAGTTTTTAAGTGAGCTTTGAGTGATTCTTGATACGGAGAATCCAACGGCATTGTTCTACGAAAATAATGTAGCGATACATATTACAAAGTAGCCAAAAGTGCACAAGAAATTATGACATTTTCTTTAAAAGTTCCACCTCATCAGAGAATTCATTGATAAGAAAGAGATTGTGATACAAAGGGTAAATACCAAGGGAAACATAGCAGATCCATTCATGAAGGGTATAACTCAGTCAATTCTCGAGAAGCTGATCGAAGGGATGGGATTGAGATTCCATAATTGGCCCTTAGCGCAAGTGAGAGATTGATAAAGTTAGGGGTATGCCCTTGGAGGAATTATGTAATTTATTGTAGATTATTTACTCCGTAATCAATTCTTGTTCATAATAAAAGGTGTTTTCTTTCTGTTAAATGATTGTTATAATATGTTATAATTAACTAACTATTTAATTTAAGTATATTTAGAAAATCCATAAATGATGTGTTTGTGATAATAATTACAAATAGTTGTAATCATGAGTATTTTATCACAATATAATAAACACGTCATTTTAAATATTTTTAGTCTAGATGTATCGAGACTGGATATCGATGCATCGGTTAAGACTAGAGTACGAAACGCCCTTTAAATGTTAGGCAGTATATAACTCATGACTATTGGGGGAACCAAGGGGTTACATATGTTAGTCCTTGAGATGATGGTTTTGATGACAACAACCTTAGAATAGATTATAAAATATAAATACTAATGTTACAAGTTTAGATATATATGTATTTGCAGGATCTAACCATGCAGGTATCAAGAATGAAGACTGTACAGTATAGAGATTCAAGATACAGAGATAGAAGACTCATGAGTATCAAGATTATCAAGAGTTCAAGGTTAAGTTTGTTTTATTAGGAATATTTGTTAAAACTCGTAGAAAAGCACTGGCATCTTAATATCCAATTTATTCGTGGAATGGAATCCACTTCGAGCCCGTTAAAGGGATGGAACCCTAAGTAGGATGGAACCTACGAAAATCTAGTGGGACATTGTTTTGTATCCACTAATTTTAAATTCAAATGATTTTACAAAATTATCTTGTTTTCAAAATGATTTCAAAACTTTCCTTTTAAAAGATTCAAAATTCTCTATCCTGATTCTAAATAATTTTAGCCTCAAAACATCTTTAATTTCAAAGTTAAAATACTCCTGATTTTAAATGTCTTTTCAAATAATATATTTAAATTTTAATATTTATACTTAGATTTAAATATAAAATTATAGTTAAATTATGTATATATATTGTTCTTTATATTTACTTATGAATTTCAACTATATTCAAGTATATTTATAAAGTTTTAAATAGTTTTATATAAGATAAATATTGTTTTTATAGAAATTCAAATTATCATTTTTGGCTGAGGGATGTCGACATGCTCCTAGGTAGTATGTCGACATAGTGACAGTTGAAGTTCAAATTCAAATTTCAAAATAAGTGTCTATTCGTCGTAACTCTTCATGAATGGTCATGGCTGTTGGTTTTCTATAAATAGGGGTCAGTTTCAACGAATTTTTAATCACTTTTTTCTGGTTTTCACTCCTCTTCATCTTCCACATTTCTTATTACAAAATCATACCATTACTCTGCCGAAATCAACATCGAATCATACTCGATTACTTCTAGTTTGATTCTACATCACTATCTCTACAAGGTTCTTAGTGCTATTCAGAGTTATATATTTATTTGTAATATATTAGCGAGAAAAGGTGTGATTGTAGCCTTTGAAATCAATCAAGCGAGAAAAGGTGTGATTGTAACCTTGGAAATCAATTGGGTGAACTTGTTGCCCGGTAAATCAAGTATCCCTACCCAGAGGATTGGTATTCTGGAGGGTGTACCTCGTAGCCTTGAAATCGAGGGTTGTAATTGTTGAATTTCTTTTGAAAGGAAATCCGTACTTAGTTGTGCGGGACTGGATGTAGAGTAACTCCGAACCAGTATAAAATCCGGTGTGTTCTTTCCTTTACTGCTTTTACTTTATATTTGCATCTGTGTTTGATTCTGTGTGCATATATGTGTCTGATTAGTGTATACATTGTTAATAAAGTAAGATAAACTCAAAAAGATTAACAAATTTTTTAAAACACTATTCACCCCCCCTCTAGTGTTAATTCTAGCCTTAAGATCCTTAATCCGCATTTCTCACATTTGGTATCGGAGCATTGGTTTTCAAAAGTTTCATAATCTGATTTTTTGAAAAGTTTTCAAAATGGCTACCAACACTGGTACTGTTTCTAACACTATTTCATTCGTAGAAGGTCAGTCTACTGCCAACCACCACTTTTTAATGGCAGTAACTATGCATATTGGGCATGTAGGATGAGAATATATTTACAATCTGTAGGATTAGATACTTGGAATATCACACAAACTGAATATTCTGAACCCACAACTAATTTTGCACAGTGGACCGCTGAGCAAAAGACTGTTGCACAAAATAACTCTAAGGCGATGAATATTCTGTTTTGTTCACTTGAAAGAAATGAATTTAATAGAGTGTCAGTTTGTAAGTCTGCATATGAAATCTGGAAAACTTTGCAAGTAACTCACGAAGGAACAAGCAAAGTTAAACATACCAAAATTTCCATGCTCACAAATCAGTTTCAGTTATTTAAAATGAATACTAATGAGTCTATTTCAGATATGTATAGTCGATTTCAAGATATTTTGCATTTTTTAATATCTTTGGGAAAGGAATTTTTGGAAGAAGATCAAGTCAGAAAATTTTTGAATTCTCTCACTCCAGAATGGGATCAAAAGACACTTGCAATTGAAGAGGCAAATGACATCAGTACTTTAAAGATAGAAGAATTGATTGGAAATCTAATGTCGTTTGAAGTTCAAATGATCGGGAGAAGAGAAAGCAAATCATATGAAAAGAAATCAATGGCATTCAATGCATTGACCGATGGATCAGACTCAAACAGTGACAATGATGAAGAGATAGCATTTATGACCAGAAATTTTAGGAAATTTCTGAAGTATAGAAAATTGAATAGTTCCAAGAGAAACAACTTTAAGAATTTCAGTAATCAGACTACAGTACCAAACTTTATCAAATGCTTCAATTGTGACGAACCAGGTCATATCAAAAAGAACTGTCCGTATCCAGAAAGGCAGAATCCTCCTATGAACAATGAACCAGCAAAGAAACGGAAGCATGCATTTACTGCTACTCTAGATGACTCAGACTTGTCCTCAAGTGATGATGATCAGAAGACGGATAACTCGAATTTGTGTTTCACTGCAGTTCACGACTCCGACGAATTCAAAGAAATGGATTCAGAAAAAGGTACACGTTTACAATATAATTGGTTGAAATTGCTTGCATAGAATTAGTTGCTTGATTGTTTGATTGATTGATTTTAAATTGATATGCTGTTTGAATTTTAAAATTTATTTTCTATTTTTACTATTATTTTATTATTTTATTATTATTTTTATTATTTTTGACACATTCTAAAATATATTATAAGTAAAATAATATTTTAGAAATATAGACATTAATAATAATATTTATATATATGTATATTAGATATCTTAGGAAAATCATATCATGAAAATTCACAGGCACATGTCGACATGGCCCCTACCACGATGTCGACATGCCTACCTGAATTTGAATTTCAAATTTTGAATTCAAATGTTTGAATTTCCCTCCACCTTTTCACTTCATTTATTTCTCTGAAAAGATACCTTTTGACCAGAGAATATGTCCTTTGAAAGTCTATTTATTCACTATCTTTTATCATATCTTTTCACTTTCATTTTCAAATTCAAACTCTCTCTTCATATCCTCAAGCTCTCTACTCTCTACTCTAATGACTTCTTCAAGCAACCCCTCAACCATGAGAATTTCCAGAAAAATCAAAGAGCAATTATTCAATGATCCGGAGGCAATTAAAGCATACATCAATTATGCTAATTATGCCAAAGTCCATCCCGGAAAATTTGCTATTTTTCAAGATTTTTCTTCTTATGAAATTGATTTTCTTTTTGCAAACAATGTGATGCAGCCCAGCCTGAGCCTGATTTTCCAATCCAAGATTTGAAGCTTGAAGCAGCGCAAGCTGACGTTATCTTAGGTCGCGAGCGACCTAACGAACTCATAAGTCGCCAGCGACCTAATGAATTACGGCCTAGCGAGATACGAGAGATGGATGATGAAGAGAACCATGAAAAGTCGCCTAAGCGACCTAACGTGCTATGCCTTGAGTCGCTTGAGCGACCTAGCGAGGTATGCGAGTTAAGTTACGAGTTCGAGAGCAACGACCTAACAAGTTTATGCCACATTTCCTTAAGTCGTTTGAAGCTTAGATCGTTCCAGAATCATAGGTCGCGAAGTCCTAGGTTGCGTGCAGAATCCCTATGCCGCTTTCCAGTTAGGTCGCTAAAGTTCATATGTCGCTCATTCTTAAGTCGCATGAGATGCTCAAGTCTTAGGTCGCTCCAAATGTTCTTTCTTATGCCGCTTCTTCTCGAGACGTTCAAGTGGTTAACTCGTAAATTCCTTATGTCGTGAGGTTCTTCATAAAGCTTAAGCCGCTGTTTTCTTAGGTCGCATGAAGCTGGGCTAACTGTTAGGTCGCATGGTGTTAGGTCATTATGTGTAATTTGTTGAGTCGCTTATGTGTTGTATATACTAAGTCGTTTACTGTTATGTCGTAGGTCGTGTACTCTGTTAAGTCGTGTACTGTGTTGTGCTTTGTGATGTAAGTGTTGTGTTGTGTTGTAACCCTATAAATAGGGATGTTGGGTCATTTGTAAAGTTAGTTGATTTTGAATAAACTTTTGTTGAGAGCTTTGTGCCTCTTCTTAAATTGGTAGTTGAGTGTTATCTCCTATCTCCACCTTCGGCATTCGAGTGCGCTCGAATCAACGATTGTTGAAGCCAATTCACGGTATCAAGTGCGCTTGATCAACGTTCGAAGAATTGTAGATCTTCCTTCACGGCATCGTGCGCGATCAACGTGACGAAGATAGCTAGAATCCGGTATCTTTGAGATCAACGGATTTGGGCGTTTGGTATTTTCAATCCACCGATTGCTACTTTCATCGTTTCATACATTTCTGTTACCACGCCGCTGCGTCACAATGGTATTTTAAGTCTTATTGACTCTTCTCAAAACGATTTTGTTTGCTATCCTAATCTTGTCAAAATCTTTTATGCTAATCTAAACCGTGCTTTTTATAATGGAACTGAGAATGAGATTTGGAGTAGTGTCAAAGGGACTCAAATTGTTTTGAATTGTGATCTCTTGGGTACCATTCTTAATTGCAAAAGCACGGGAATGGATCTTTCTAGTTTTAAAATCGATGAACATGATCGTGAGACATTTCATCATATTTTTGAAGGAGATGAAAACTTTGAATTTAAAAACCGAAACTTTCGTCCTAAAGCAAGGATTTTTAATCTTCTTTTGCAACATACTTTGACCCCAAGATCGGGAAACTTTAACAATCCTACCTCAAAAGTGTGCAAAGCACTTTTTGGTATTTTTGGAAATTATGACATCAATTGGGCGCAAGTTATTTTGGATGAACTTCGTCCTAAAAATTTTGAAATGGGAGAAAACACTTTATATCATGGAATTTACCTTACTCGGATTTTTAATTATTTTGGAGTGGATTTCAAAGGTGAAGAATTTGTCTCTAGAAAAGTTTTTAATATCTCAAACATTTCTCTCATGAAAATCCCATATGTTTTTCAACCTTATGAGACTCTTACCGAAAAGGAAGAGCGTTTGGCTCATGAAGAAGTGGAAGAGGAAGAAGAAGAAGAAAGGGATGAAATGGAAATAGAAGAAGAAGAAGAAGGTGAAACATCCTTAGAAAGTATTGAATATCCTTCCAATCCATCCAACAAAACCCTTCTCAAAAACCAAAAGATAATAGTGGAGAATCAACGGATTTTAAAACGATCCGTTAGTAAGAAGTTGGATAACATGTCTTCGAAGATGAACAAGTTCTTTTCAAAAGTCAGCAAGAAACTTGGATTATCTTCATCATCTTCATCTTCTAACTAGTTTTATCTTTTAGTATCTAATTGTATTTGTCTTAGTTTATTTTATTTCGAATGTTCGTGTAGTTCCTTATGTTTAATCATTGTATTATCCAATTATGCAATGAAATTGAATTTCCTTCCTGTCATCTAGCTTATTTTATATCTAGAATAAATGTTAGTATATTATAAAATATATATACATCATTATTCACAAAATAAAATTATCATCAATTTTCACTGAAGTATGTCGACATACCCTCCTTGACCATGTCGACATGTACTGGCCAGAAGTGACTATTGATTTTGAATTTGAAATTTGAATAACTATCAAATGTCTATTCATTTCAAACGAATTTCTACACCTATATATACCTTTGTCTTCCAGAAATCATCACTGAAATTTATTTCTCATTATCTATATCCTTCATATCTTTCTCTAATTCAATTATGGCCAATCCTATTCATAATTTATCTGAAAATCTTGAAGAAACACTTAATTCATTCAAGAATATTCTCTCTATCATCCTCCGTAATCAGCGTCACTTAGAATTAAGTCAAATGCAGATGATCAAGGAACAAGAGAGACACTTCGATGCAATTCGATGGATGATCTCCTCCCTGCACAAGGATGATAACGAAGCACGTCCTCCCGTTTCTCTATCTGTTGATAATGAAAATTGGGATGCCATCAAACAAGACCCTATCTTTGGAGAAGAAGGATTGGTTGATGTTCCTTGTAACGTTTAATTTTCTTTCTTTGATTGATTTGTTTGCATTAATTTGTTTGATTTGATTTGGTTTGGATTGATACTTTGTGTGGATTGATTTCATTTGGTTTGAAGTTTGCTGTGTGAAACATGTATATATATACATTAAAATGAATATAGTCTTTAGTTAAGTTATTATGCTCATAAGTATCTTAATCTATATATTATATATTCCGCTGTATAGTTTATCAATGTAGGTACTAAAGTCCAAAAGTAAGGGGGAGTAAATTTTTGTTGATGACAAAGGGGGAGAAGTATAAAATAGGGTAGTTAGGCATAGATTAAGGGGGAGTTTTTAGTTTTAGGGGGAGTTATTAGGATAGAAGTGATATTTTATAAACAAAGGTTGTCATCATCAAAAAGGGGGAGATTGTTAGTCCTTGAGATGATGGTTTTGATGACAACAACCTTAGAATAGATTATAAAATATAAATACTAATGTTACAAGTTTAGATATATATGTATTTGCAGGATCTAACCATGCAGGTATCAAGAATGAAGACTGTACAGTATAGAGATTCAAGATACAGAGATAGAAGACTCATGAGTATCAAGATTATCAAGAGTTCAAGGTTAAGTTTGTTTTATTAGGAATATTTGTTAAAACTCGTAGAAAAGCACAAGCATCTTAATATCCAATTTATTCGTGGAATGGAATCCACTTCGAGCCCGTTAAAGGGATGGAACCCTAAGTAGGATGGAACCTACGAAAATCTAGTGGGACATTGTTTTGTATCCACTAATTTTAAATTCAAATGATTTTACAAAATTATCTTGTTTTCAAAACTTTCCTTTTAAAATATTCAAAACTCTCTATCCTGATTCTAAATAATTTTAGCCTCAAAACATCTTTAATTTCAAAGTCAAAATACTCCTGATTTTAAATGTCTTTTTCAAATAATATATTTAACTTTTAATATTTATACTTAGATTTAAATATAAAATTATAGTTAAATTATGTATATATATTGTTCTTTATATTTACTTATGAATTTCAACTATATTCAAGTATATTTATAAAGTTTTAAATAGTTTTTATATAAGATAAATATTGTTTTTATAGAAATTCAAATTATCATTTTTGGCTGAGGGATGTCGACATGCCCCTAGGTAGTATGTCGACATAGTGACAGTTGAAGTTCAAATTCAAATTTCAAAAGAAGTGTCTATTCGCCATAACTCTTCATGAATGGTCATGGCTGTTGGTTTTCTATAAATAGGGGTCAGTTTCAATGAATTTTTAATCACTTTTTTCTGGTTTTCACTCCTCTTCATCTTCCACATTTCTTATTACAAAATCATACCATTACTCTGCTGAAATCAATATCGAATCATACTCGATTACTTCTAGTTTGATTCTACATCACTATCTCTACAAGGTTCTCAGTGCTATTCAGAGTTATAGATTTCTTTGTAATATATTAGCGAGAAAAGGTGTGATTGTAGACTTTGAAATCAATCAAGCGAGAAAAGGTGTGATTGTAGCCCTGAAAATCAATTGGGTGAACTTGTTGCCTGATAAATCAAGTATCCCTACCCAAAGGATTGGTATTTTGGAGGGTGTACCTCATAGCCTTGAAATCGAGGGTTGTAATTGTTGAATTGCTTTTGAAAGGAAATCCGTACTTAGTTGTGCGGGACTGGATGTAGGGTAACTCCGAACCAGTATAAAATCCGGTGTGTTATTTCCTTTACTGCTTTTACTTTATATTTGCATCTATGTTTGATTCTGTGTTCATATCTGTGTCTGATTAGTGTATACATTGTTAATAAAGTAAGATAAACTCAAAAAGATTAACAAATTTTTTAAAACACTATTCACCCCCCCTCTAGTGTTAATTCTAGCCTTAAGATCCTTAATCCACATTTCTCACAACATAGTGATAATTATTGGATAACTATGAAATGACTCACTAGATAGTTTTCTGTTGGTTAATATAACTAAGGTCAAACAAAAAAAACTCGATGTGACAATCTTATATAGTTCTTTTGACTTGAGAATATTGTTGATCTTCAATATGAATGCTCCACTTTGATTATAATTAAATTGTGGCACGACATCCATCAAACGATTATAGTTGGGTCAAGTGGAAGTATTAGAAGCAAAACACTATTCAAGAGGGGATTCATCTCCTCGGTTATATGAGGTTAGTATCACGGTACCTTGAAGTCAACTCAAAGTCAAAATCTCTGACCAGAGTAGTTCGGTTAATAATGATTGGTATTATTGAACCAAAGACTTTGTGTTTAGATTATAAAGATGATTAAGGACGACATTGGAATTTTGACCATTACATAATTCCATAGGTCCTAATGTGATATATTTTTTATAAAGAGAATTAGTGTAAATAATTGTCACTAACGAGTAACGCTTAAATAAGTAAAAATGGATTTTACCAAGCTATGTAAGCGATAATTTAGCCATAAGCCACATCACCTGCTGAGTGACATGTGAACGTTCATATTCGAATTGTTCGACATTAATCGCTGACCGAATTTACAACTAGGAATCACACAACCAAAACATTGAATACTCCTATTACCACCTGATTTAATTAATAATTATTATTATAAACTAATTAAATTACTTTATGACATATTAATTATAAAATTTTATTTAATTTGTGTTGATAAATATTAAAATAGTGTGTATATAATAATTATAAACACATATATTGTTATATTATATCGATATGCATTTGAATTAGATTTAAGTGTGTTATCTATTGATAAGGCTTTTAAGTAATTTTAAGGCTTGTAAGGGGGCCAATTGTAGGTGGTTATATTATGGGATATAGGGTCGAGTTTTTGAATACACAAGCGGGGAAATGGTAAGAGAGAAAGGTGGATCTAGATTCTCATTTCACTCCTTAGAATCTCCCATATTTAATCACCTCTAACCCTCATATTATATAACCCTCTTTTGTACTCCTCTAAACAGCAAGGCCAGCCATATATCCCCCTTCTCCTCTAAGTTTTTACAGGAAATAGTGTAGTATAATTTATATTAATGTGAATGGATCCTTAGGTTACATTAACAATAGAGGGAGGTGAATAGTGTTTTATCACTTATATGGAATTTTTCTAAGGTTTGAATTCAAATATAGATAAACAACAAAAATATATACTAATAGGCAGTCACGGATATATATAAATACAGTAAAAGTAAAAATAAGAGAGATGATGCCAGGAGTTTTATACTAATTCAGATTACTCGATCTTACGTTCAGTCCTGTACAACATATATACAGATTTCCTCCCAAAAGTCCACTTTAAACAGGTAGTAAGAAAACCAGAATATATCTTGATTTCAAGGCAATGAGATACACCCTCCTGAGTTTCTGAGCTCAGGGCACACACTTGATTTAATCGTACAACATGCACACCCATTTGATTGGATCGAGCAACAAGCACACCCACTTGATGTGAACGAGAAACAAGCACACCCACACAAATAGTAATGGAGAGTTGTTGATTCCAAATACAAATAGTTGTACTTTGGTTATAGAATACATTATAGCCCTTTAATAACACTTTGATCTCTGAATCGATGAGAGAATACTTGCAAATTAGTACGTAGATTATAAAGAATAAATATAGTAAAGTACAGATTGAATTTGAAGAGTATGGAAAGTAGATTTTGTGAAATATATAATGAGAATTTTGAGTAAGAAGAATATAGAGAAGGTTGTTAAAATTCGTTTTCGAGTTCCCTTCATATAGTGTTTGAAGGGATGTGTCTATTCATGAAGAAATGTAACCAAAAATCACAACTATTCAAAATTCAAAAGACACCTCTTCAATGGTACATATGTCGACGTATCTATGTAGCCTATGTCGACATACTTATGTATGTTTTGAAAAATATAGATACACTTTTAAGGTGTTTCAAAATTCGGAACTCTTGTAAAATTATTTAAACATAGTTTCTAAATACCTTAATATTAAAACTCTTATAAAATATTTGTAGAAATATATTTTGAAAATAAAATAAATATTTAGATAATAAAATAAACAATTAGATAAGAGAGTATTCAAAGAAGAGAAAGTTGTTATTCAAGGACTTTAACAAGTTAATCTGTTGTCTATTCAATATAAACTATAGTCTTGAACTCTTCGTGTCTTTGCCTCTAAATTATTGAGTCTTTAAATATCTTAGTCATCTCTGAATCTTGATCTACAGTCCTTTTACTGATCAATCTTCAAATTTGATTATCATGTACTTGTATAAACCTGTATAATGTCCTGCAAAATATCCTACAACTTAGAAAAACATTAGTGCCTATATTTATATGGTTGTTTTCATCAAAATCAATATCTATAGTATTAACAATCTCCCCCTTTTCGATGATGACAACCACGTAAATATATTTTTTATAAAATATAATATAACTCCTCCTAAATTGATTAACTCCCTTATTTTGAATAACCCCCCCTTAGTATATGCATATATTATATTTTATATTTTTCTCCCCCTTTGTCATCAACAAAAATGGCAAAGAAAAATAAACTCCCCTAAAATGTGGCATATATTAAATGTGATAATATTGTAGACGGTATAAAACCAATACTAATTGCAAAACAATATTATAGTTAACTATATATATACACAATTATAACTACATATGTTTTAAGCATACATTACAAATTTTACATTTACACATATTTATATAATTAATTAGCAAAAAAAACAAATGAAACCAGAGTCAATTATACAGACCAAAAATGTATAATACATATTACAAATTAGAAATACAAATTAGAAATATAAATTAAAACCAAGATTTTTTTGGGAACTTCGACCCATCCTTCGGATCCAAGAATAGGATTGGTGTCGATAACTTCACAATCTTCATTATCCATTTTCGCTTTAGAGTTCAGCATTCTAGGGCGTTGCTTTGAACTTCTTTGGCAAACGTAGCAATAAAACGTTGAAGAGAATCGAATTGTTTTTCCTGTTCTTTGATCATTTGCATTTGACTCAACTCTAAGTGTCGTTGATTGCGAAGAATGAAGCAAAGAGCATTCTTGAAAGATTGAAAAGTTTCTTGTAGATTTCACTTAGTTTTTGGTCTGAAAAGTTGTTGTTTGAACAATTTTATGAAAAAATGTGTAGAACGGAATAAAATAGGAAGATGGATTGTTTTCTGAGTTTTTCTAGAAGAGAAACCATTTTATAGAGGTGAAAAGTCGGATTAACAACTAATCCCTCCAAAAAAAAATAACTATCCTTTTGAAATTCAAAATTTTGAAAAACTGCCAGTGTATATCAACATACATAGGTGACCTATGTCGACATATAGCAGTAACTTTCATGTTCCTTGTTTTTGTTTAAATTTCTGTTTATATTTTTATATTATTTTGTTTAAGATTCCAGAGAGAAATAGAATATTATTGACAGTAGAAAAAATGCCTCTAAGCAAATTTCATTAATAAACTAGAGAAATTCAGAAACATAATGAAGAATACATGAAAATAACATAAGTAAAAGCTAGAGAACATAAGGATAGTTAAATAGATCTAGAATTATGATGATGAAGATGAAGAATTTCCACCGAGTTTTCTAATAATCTTCCCAAAGTATTTGTTCGCTTTGTTCGAGAAGCTAGTGAACTTCTTACTAAAGGAACGTTTAAGCTTATTTTGATTATTAAGAAGTTTCTCTTAATTTTTAAGAATTTCTTTGTTAGAATAGTGGGATGGCTTGTCAAATCTTTCTAGGAAAGTGTTTGTTTCCTCCTCTTCTTCTTGTTCTTCCACCTCATTGATTTCCATATCTTCACTTTCGTCTTTTTGAAGAATTTCTTGTTCTTCTTCTCTTGCCAATCTCTCTTCCTTTTCGATAAGAGACTCATAGGGTTCAAATTCAAGAGGGATGTGCATAAGAGAGAGGTTGGTTTTGTCGAAAACTTTATGATGCAAAATACTTTTACCTATTAGGTCAATATAAAAGTAACTGAAAATTCTAGTAAGATACACACCATGGTAAAGCATGTTTTCATACCTAGAAATTTTCTTTTGAACAAAGTCATCCCAAATCACTTGAACCCAATTTATATCATATTTTCCAAAAATAACAAAATGAGCTTTGAAAACTTTTTGAGTGGGGTTGTTGTAATTTGCCGTCTTTGGTGTAATAATTTGCTATAAAATAATACTCATTAATCTTGCTTTAGGCCTAAGATAATTGCCTCTAAAACCATACTCTTTATCATTTGAAAACAAATCATGCATAACTTCTCTATTTCCACAATCAATTTCAAAAGTGGAGAGGTCATTTCCACTACTTTTATAACCAAAAATTTGACTAAGAATTTCACAATCTAAAATAATAGTAGTATCTTTGACACTACTACAAATTTGAACTTCTTCTTCTTGATAAAACTTTCTGTTCAAATTAGCATTAAAAAATTTAACCACATCAAGATGGCAATCAAAATCATTTTGAGATAAATCAATTAAACCAAAAATACCATTTTCTAAAGCAAGACCTTGTAAACCATAAGAATAAATTCATTAAAATTAGCAAACCTTCCTGAAAAATACTTTTCCATAAGTAGCATACTCATAAGTTTCAATGGACTCTTGATCATTAAAAAGTTGACTTTTGATTCTTCTAATAAGCCTAATGGCTTTGATGAAGAAGGTTGGCTTGAGAAAGACATTATAGAATTATTTTGGAAGAAAAATAAGTCACAATTTTCAAACAAAGTGTGTTTGTGTAGAAGATGAGGTAAGAAGGAATGAATAAATAGAAGTTGAATTGTCATGTGATAGGTGAAAATGTGGCTTTTCAAAATTTGAAATTAATGCAAAAGAGAGGGAATTTCAAAAGTTTAAATTTTGAAAAGATTCTCTGAATTCTGCTAGGTATGTTAACATATCCATGTGGCATATGTCGACGTATATGCCGAAGTTTTCAAATTTTGAAATTAAAGAAATATTTTATATATTTATACTAAGCATATTATTATATTCATATATACTTATTATTATTATATATTTATTCCTGTATTAATTAATTTCCAAAAAAAATAAAAAAAATAAAAAATAAAATATGAAATGTAAAAGTATCGATTTTGTTGTTTTCTTTGTTTGATCTAATTAATCTTCCATCATCATGAAATACATGTTGATATTCTCAGTGTCTAATTCGTTGTCACTGGATCTTATATTAGAATCATCCAAAGTTGCGTTGTAAGCCCTTATTCTCTTTCTGAATGAATCGGTGTTTGGTGAATTATTTGTTTTCTTTTACCGTGGACAGTCTCTTTGTAGATGGCCAAATTCACCATGATCGTAACACTTAAAATTATTTCTATTTCCAGAATTTTTGTTTTTAGATTTACAAAAGTTGTTCATTTTTCTATATTTTAGAAATTTTCTTAAATTTTGAGTCATAAGAGCAATCTCCTCACAATTATCATCGTCATCTGAATCTTGATCATCAGTTGTTGCGTCAAATGCAATTGATTTCTTTTCGCATCTTATTTTCCCTTCTACCCCGAAACTATGCTTCATTGCACATTAGATTACCAATTAATTCTTAAATTTTCAATAAAATAATATCATTGACTTCCTCTATTGCTAATGTCTTTTGGTCCCATTCAGAAGAGAGTGAATTAATGATTTTTTGAATTTGATCCTCTTTTGAGAAATTTTTCCCTAATGATACTAATGAATGAACTATATCTTGAAATCTAGAATACATATCATAAATAGACTCATTTGGTTACATTTTAAAAAGTTTAAACTGATTGGTTAGCATGGAAATCTTAGTTACTAGTGCCTTCTTGTGTGACTTGCAATATTTTTCAAATTTCATAGACAGACTTAGAAATAGAAACTCGATTAATTCATTTTTAACTAAAGAGGAAAATAAAATATTCATGGCCTTTGAGTTTATGAGTGCTTGTGCCTTTTGGTCAGATGTCCATTGTGAATAATCAGTTTGAGGTTCAGTGTATTCACTTCGTGTAATATTCCAAATATCTAAACCTTGGACTGTAAATAATTCTTCATTCTACAAGACCAGTAAGTATAATTACTACCATCAAATAGTGGGGGTCTAGCCGTTGATTGTCCTTCTACAAAAATGTTAAAATGTATACTACCGATGTTACTAGCCATTTATACTTTTCAAAAATCAAATAACGGATTTTTGAAAACCTAATTCTCTAATACCAAATATGGAAAATGGTGTAGTTTAATTTATACTAATGTGAATGGGCCTTAAGGCTACTTCACACTAGAAAGGGTGAATAGTATTTTATAACATATATGGAATTTTTCTAAATTATTTCAACATTTAAATTCAAACACAGATAAACAACACAAACATATATATTAACAGGCAGTTACATATATATACAAATGCAGTAAAAGTAAAGTAAAAGTAAGAGTGATGATACCAAAAGTTTTATACTGGTTCAGATTAACCAATTCTACATCTAGTCCTATATAGTATATGTACAAATTTCCTTTCAAACACCCACTTTAAATAGGTAGTAAGCAAACCAGAATACAGTCTCGATTTCAAGGCAATGACATACACCCTCCTGACTTTCCAAGCTCAGGGTAAACTCACTTGATTTAATCAGGCAACAAGCACACCAACTTGATTTGATCGGGAAATAAGCATACTAAGTTGATTTGAATGGACAAGAAGCACACGTACTTGAATTGAATGGGCAACAAGCACACCCGCACAAATAGTAATAGAGAGTTGTTGATTCCCAATACAAATAGTTGTAATTTGGATACAGAATATCCTATAGCCCTTTGATAACACTTTGATCTTTGAATTGATGAGAGAATACTTATAAATCAGTGAGTAGATTGTAGAGAATAAATATAGTAAAGTAGAGACTGAATTTAATTGAATTTGAAGAGTACAGAAAGTGGATTTTATGAAATATATAACGAGAATTTGGAGTAAAAAGAATATAGAGAAAGTTGATGTTAAAATTCGTTTTCAAGTGCCCTTTATACAATGTTTGAAGAGATGTGTCTATCTGCAAAGAGACGTAACCAAAAATCGCAACTATTCAAAATTCAAAAGGCACCTCTTTAACGGTACATATGTCGACATACATATGTAGCCTATGTCGACATACTTGTGTATGTTTTGAAAAACAGAAACACTTTTATGGTGTTTCAAAATTCTAAACTCTTGTAAAATTATTTAAACATAGTTTCTAAATACTTTAATTTATAAAACTCTTATAAAATATTTGTAGAAATATATTTTGAAAATAAAATAAATATTTACATAGTTAAATAAACAATTTGATAAGACAGTATTCAAAGAAGAGGAAGTTGTTATTCAAGGACTTTAACAAGTTAATCTATTATCTATTAACTATAAACTATAATCTTCAACTCTTCGTACCTTTTTCTCTAAACTCATGAGTATTCAAATATCTTGATAATCTTTGAATCTTGGTCTTTAGTCTTTTTACTGATCAGTCTTCAAATTGATTATCCTGTACTTGTATAAACCTGTATAATATAATGCAAAATATTCTATACAACTTAGGAAAATATTAGTACCTATATTTATATGGTTGTTGTCATCAAAATTAATATATGTGGTATTAACAGTTTTAGTTCTAAACACTAAATTAAATACAAATCAAGGATCGGTGGAAGCTGCATTAAGGTTAGTGACACTTTCTGAATTCTAAAATTGGTTCAACGAGTTCGATTCTACCTTTCAACGTGTATCATCTAGGATTAGGCAAAGATAAAATTCTCTATTTACAATTATGTATGAATGTCTATAATGTTCATCATATTATATATGTGTTTAGATAGCGGTTGAATATCACGAATCTGTGTATATATGTTTTGTTTTCATTGGATGGATTATGTATATATATAGAAAAATTATACATATAACAACGCATATATGCTCATGGCCAGCAATTAAAAAATATATTATTTTCGAATAAAAATAATACTAAATTGTTTTTAATTTAAAAACTTAATTTCAATACAAACAATATTACATAAAGCATGAATTACATTTTACTAATATTTTCAAAGTTTCCGAAAATTAATTTTTTTTACATGCATATACATTTTAAATTCATAAATAATATATATATATATATATATTATTTACTTTAATATCGATTATATAAATTATATATTTATACGTATATAAATGACATAAAAACATTAGTAAAAATATTTAATATAAAAGCACATAATTAAACTTATTTTCAAAATTTATAAAAAGCTTTTTTATTTATTTTGTATGAATTTATTACCATATAGAAACTAAAAAAACCATTGTATGGCCGAGAGTATATTAGTGTATACAAATATATATATTTAATTATTATTTTATATGATAACATATATATATATATATTATATATATAATAATACTTTAAACATTATAATACATACATATATATATATATTATACTGGCATATGTTAAAAAAAATTCCTATAAATTTCAAATTATATAATGTATATATATTTATTTTGAAACTAATTTATTAAATTAAATTTGAAATTGTGTAGATCTAGATCTAAAATATAAATTTTGAATTTTATATTTAACTTTGAAATTTTAAATTATTATATCAAAGTTTAGAATTATTTTGCAATAATATTATACATATATATAAGTATTTTATATAAATTTTACATTTATAAATAGTGTTTTATAATATACAAAACTATACATATATATTTATATCATTTATATGTATATATATATATATATATATTGATAGCACAAATGTATATAGAGGGATTAATATGTCTATTGCGGTGTAAATCCCAACATTTATACACCGGCATGTTAAACGATGCACATCATTTATGTTGCATGTGCACGTACACACATATGTGTATATGATACATGTATTATATTATATAATATAAAGTTAACATTAAATAAAACTTTATTTATAAAACAAATAAAATATTGATTTTATTTAAAACAAGTTTGGATAATATCTAAATAAATTTAGACTTCATAGGCCCATCAAGATCCAAAATGGAATAAATTTTTTGAAATTTACTATTTTATCCCGCTGCACGCTGGCCCAAATCTAACATGATTAAATATCTTAAATAGTTCAACATGAGTAATACAAAATTTTAAAAACTTTATATAAAATAAAATAATTAAATACAATTTAATTAATTAGGATTAAAATTAATTAAATAAGATTTAATTAATAATATACATGTATATTATATAAGTGAATTAAATTATAAAATTTATAAATAAGTTTATACTTTTATAACTATATATGTATAAAATTAAGTGGAACTTGAAAGAAACCCAAATGAGATTTAAGGAATAAATACATACGTATAATATGTATATCATGATTTTAGATTTATCTTACATTTGAATTACGAGGGTATTTCATAAGAGATATATTATTCCTTATAAATAGATATCATTCAATATATATGTGTGTGTGCGCGTGTGCGTGCATGTGTATATATATATATATATATATATATATATATATATGTGTGTGTGTGTGTGTGTGCGCGCGCGCGCGCGCACGTGCGCATGTATGTATGAATGCATTAAAGATTATGAATCTATAATATATGTTGTCCTCTACCATTTATATATTAATAGATTGCTTGCATACTCTTTAGTTGTTAATCTTTCCTCAAAATAGAGATGTTATGTGTAGTACTATTAGTATACCGACTAGATGAGGTAAGATACATGCACGTATTTGTTGAGCTTTCCTCAAAATATTTGCATTATCCATCATGAAATGGAAGATACGAGTGAATAATCTCTTTTGATTTGTTGAGCAAACTCAAGGTCGAGACTGAGATTAGGATATTATATATATGTGTGTGTGTGTGTGTTTATTTCATCTCGAAGTTTGAAAAAATGGCTTCGGTGTAAAATCTTCAATTTAATTT
The DNA here is from genome assembly GCA_030737815.1 of Allium fistulosum. Classification (NCBI taxonomy): domain Eukaryota; kingdom Viridiplantae; phylum Streptophyta; class Magnoliopsida; order Asparagales; family Amaryllidaceae; genus Allium; species Allium fistulosum. The sequence goes on along the minus strand of CM060907.1, from coordinate 386,989,492 downwards.
TAAATCTTTCTTAAACTAAAACTAGATTTGAAATTGTTTATTATAGATTTCAAAACATATTAGTCAAAATTAAGATGGTTTGAATGTTCAATTTTTTTTTGAAATAGCATTAAAGGATGAGTAAATGAAAGGAGATAACTCCTCTATATTTTCCACTCCTTCTTAATTGCTTACTTAACTATAATTAATTGTCATTTTGAATATAAGTAAACTTTTGATTAGTTGAAATAATTTTATAACATATTATATATGTAAATATAAGTAAATTATATATACACACATATTATAATTTTATATAATTTCAAAAAAATTATGGAAAATAAAGGAATAATAAAGAGGCAAATGAGTTTGTCGTAGTATAAATACCAACACCTATATATGGTTGCATTAGTCATGTACACTACTTATATGTTGCACTTGCACTTTACACATGAGTCTATTTGATACTCTTATTACAACATATATTTAAACTTAAATTGAATTTAGACTCTTTTAAATAAATAAAATAAAATTAATATTTTACATAAAATATTTTAGATAGGATTTGAAATCCTTCAAGACTTCATAAGCCTACTGGATCCAAAAATTGGAATTTTTTTGAAATTTACCTATTTCAATCGCTTTCGACTGGCTTATCTCCTTAATGGTCTCAGACCCCAATAGTCTATGCAGCCAAAATTAGCAATGTTAATACTGACTAATTAAAGCCTACCTATTTAGTAGGGTGTCTAGAAAGGTGGTGTTTAAGGTTAGGCTTGAATAACAAGTACTCTGCTCTACGTGGCTACTAGCCTGACCTGAAGGATGAAGTAAGCCCAAAGGTTATCACTAGTATAAAGGCCTAAATTCATTTTGGGCTTTGGATAATTTTAAATCTATTTGAAAATTTAAAAGATATTTTAAATTTAAATATTAAGTTTAAAATATATAAGTAAAATTTTATAATTGTTATAAAACGCATTCAAATTTTTCAAAATTATTTCGAGGAATTAAATAATTAATTTTTAAATTTTTTAAATTTAATGTGATTATATAAATAAAATAAAATAATCAATTAAAGTTAATAGATTAAAACATATATATTAATATATATGTCTAACTATAATTCTTATAGATATTTATTTATCTTAATATTATTTATGGTAAATTAAATTAAAATTTAAAATTAATTAAAATATTTAATTAAATTGTTGTATTAAATAAAATTTATAAAAAAATAATAATTAAATGTTAAATAATTAAAATGTATACATATGTTGATATTTATATATAAACAAACTATAAATGTTATAGTTGATTAACTATCTTAAAAAGTTTAAGATGAGTAATATGAAATTTTAGAAATTTATACTAAATAAATAAAATTTATTAAGTATTATTTAATTAATAAGAATTAAAATTAATCAAATAAGGTAATACTTATAGTGTGGTGCTAAGGACACCTCTATTTCCTCTTCATAATACCATAAAGTGGTAGCTCTCGGGAAGTGTAGTCGTAGAAATCAACTTGAAGCTCCTCTTAGCAACGTCAATCAACTTAATCCCAAAGTAAGCTCTGAAACCCTAATTAGTATCTAAGACTAATTTATGTTAGTTTTGAGGTAGTTCCATGCCTCAATATGGTTGAATTAAGACGATGATTAGAGAAAAGATATAACGGTGGTTAAATGTCGCAGCCTCGAATTTCTTGCAGTGGTTAATCACCGTAGGAAGCAATTTCCATCATCTATTTTTTACTATGGGAAAATGATTTCTACGATGATTACTGGCCATGGGAAAATGGTTTCTTTAAATGTTTGTCTTTTCATTGATTTTTGTGATTTATTTCTTCATATATAATCCACATCGATCTATTGTGTGCAGGTAACCAATAACTACGTACGCCGCAAACAAGCCGAGGAACTTGAAAAAGCATAGAAAATAACCATCGTCAAAGCATCGGAAAAAGAATTGGAAAAAGAATATGAAAGCAGTAATGCAGACGAATCGAGCGATAAAGCTTCAAATGGTGATGATGGTTCAAATGGTGGTGATGGTTTAGATGGTGATGATTCAAATGAAGGACCAATTGTAAATGAGTCTAGTAGGGATGGTTCTAGCAAGAAGGATGAGTGGTATGATCAAGAATAAGAATCATCTATAAATTGCCAATTACCGGTCCTACTAGTTCCAAAGCTAGTAAAGTTTTCCATTCTTCGCTAACCGTTAAAAAATGTCTCCTTAAAAGTTTTTACTCACACATTGCATATGGAATTTGGAATAAGCATGAGGTTCATGTATTTGGTAAAACATATTTAATTTTTATGGTTCACTGTGTTAAATTGTGGTTTGTTGGATTACAGGAGAGAGGGCCATTGAAATGCATTTCACATTGGAGAAAACATCAAGAATGAAGTTTAGAGGACATGCTAAGTGAAGTTGTAGAAAAGGTTAAAAATTTGGGTTTGTATAATTTAGTGCAATATACATATAGCTATGTTGATTATGTAACAATATCAGCTTTCGTCGAAAAATGGCATCCAAAAACCAATTTGTTTCATATGCTACTTAGAGAAATGACAATCACTCTAGATGATGTTGCTCAAATTTTAAAAGTTCATGTAGTCGGTACTTGTCTATACAAGGAGAAGGATAATCAGAATGCAATTGACCTATTAGTGGTTGAAGTTGACGAAAGCGAAGCTAGAGAATAAACAAATGACTTGTATTCAGTGGAGCTTCAATTTTTATTGAATAAATTTAGCGAAAGAGAAAATAAAGAGGACCTAAACGAACATGATTATGAGATTGTTTCTCGTGCATATCTTCTTTATTTCTTGGGTTACTCTATATTTTGTTATAAGTCTAGGACAAAGGTGTCGATTAATTAATTGAGATGTTTAGAAAACGTTAAATATTATATTACCTTACTTATATTGTCAACTAGGTTTGGCTTTTAGATGGGATGTTGTGCAGATGGTGATTTACTTGACAGTATTGACTCTAAGTATATTTCATTATTTTATATTGAGCTATAAATATTATATTACCGTATTAACACATATTAATGTAGGCATGGATTTATGATCTTATGCTTCCAAATGTCGTTTCTAGCAAAAAATTATAATAACACAATGCCTAGGATGTGTAGATGGCAACAGTTGAAACAATCATGTGACGCCACCTCATCCATAATTCGCTTACAAGAACAACTTGACGATTTAACTGCACAAGACATAAGTGTAAAATATTTATAAAAAAAATTATTTAATAATATTTGTTGAGTTTATTTTTAGCATTGTAGGTTTGTTGGTACCCTTATCAAGATGTGAGATCTCATCACTCATTGTCCGATGTTGCATTTTACAATGGCGTTATATTACGTTTTGGTATTGCTGAGCCGTACTATCCATAAAGAGTACTACCGCAAGTTGGTATTTGTCAACGAATCCTAAGTAACTCAATGGAGTCGAGCAAAAGAAAGAAGATAAGATGTTTTTGTTAGGAAAAGAATAATGATAGATTAAATAAGAGAGAATATGTTTTAAAAAATTACCTTTTTAAAACCTCCATATATAACTCCTAATTAGGTCCAATCAAACCCTTTCACTCCTCTTCATATTTTTTCCAGAAGAAATAGACTTAAAGAGAAAAGGATAAAAATCATTTCATAAATGAGATTTAAGTGAGTCATAAAGAGGAGTAAAGGACGAAGATTTGATTTCTTCTTTTAGTTGCTCCTTTGGAATTTTCTAATCACGTTTGAAAACTCTTCCCTGTTTCATCATGCATGTGGGCCTTAAAATAAAGAAAATTCCCAAAACAACTTAGCAGTTAATCTATTTAAATGCAGTTTAAATATTTTATCGATATCGCATATCAATACGCGCATTTAGAACTTTTATATACGCACTTTATTGAATGTTAATGATATCCAAACAAATCAAATAAAGTCTAATAATTAATATTTCATAAATATTAATTAATTTACAATAATTTATAAATCAATTAAATCGTGTGGTTTATTCATAGTATTCATCACTATGATTGTACGACTCAAAGGTGTAAATTCAGTCAGCATTAATATCGAACAATTCAAAAATTAACGTTCACATATCATCTTAGCTAGTGGTGTGACATTTTGGCTGAATTTATTGCTTACACATCTTTTTGGTAAAATCCAATTTTACTTATTATAAGCGATACCTGATAGTGACAATTATTTACACCAATTTTCTTCGTCAAAATTATATCACTTTGGACTTATGGAATCTGGTAATGGTCAAAATTCCAGTATCGTCCATATTCAACTTTATAGTCCAAATAAAAAATCCTTAGTTCAATAATAATTATTATCATTAACTAAAATTATCTGACCAGAGACTTTGACTTTGAGTTGAATTCAGTTGATCGTGATACTAACCTCATATAACTAAGAAGACGAATCATCTCTTGAATAGTATTTAACTTCCAATGCTTCCACTCGACCCAACTATAGTCGTTCGATGGACATCGTGCTATGATTTAACTATAATCAAAGTGGAGCTTCCATATTGAAGATCAATAGTAACCTCAAGTCGAGAGAACTTTGTAAATTAGTCACATCGATATTTCTGTTTGATCCTAGTTATATTAACCAACAGAAAACTATCGACTAAGTCATTCTATAGTTATCCAATAACGATTAGTACATAACCCCTTGGTGCCCCCCAATAGCCATGAGTAATACACTGCCCAACATCTGGAGAGCATTACGTACTCTAGTCTCAATGGATATATCGATATCTAGTCTCAATACAACTTGGCTAGAAATATTTAAAATGGTATATTTATTTTCATTGTGATAAATTACTTACAGTTACAACACTTTACAACAATTATCACAAAACATACAATTTATGGATTTTATATTAAATTACTTTTAATTAAATTAATTAATTAAATAATTAATATATAATACATTATATCAAGTATATATATAACAGAAAGAAAACACCTTTTATTTCGAATAAGATTGGTTGCCCAGTTAGATATATGTAACAAATTACATAATTGTCTCTAGGTTATACCCCTAAGTCTATAAACATGGAGCTAAGCGTCGAAGCGAATGATCTAGAGCGAACCACATATGAGTAAGAGAAGTAAAGAAAAGAAGAGGAAAGCCTGAAAATTTCCTTTGACTCCATAACATGGCCTGCCTAGGTTGAACACAGGAAATCAATCGGCTTGCCAGTCGAACCAATCGACTTATTGTAATTCAACCTATGGCCGAACAAAAATAGGCCATTTGGCCCATGTTTATTTGATTAGTGGGAATCAACCAGTTGAACAAACAAGAGTTTAGTAGATTAATTGAACCTACCAGTCGATATATTGCATGGTGATTAATTCGATAGACAAGAGAATTTATGGTGAAGCTAGAAAGCTTTGAATGATGTGGTGAAGTTTGAAAAGGTTCGTCAGTGATGTCAAGCGGCACAAAGACAACGCTAGTGATGCATTTTTACTCATATGATAGTTTGGTGAAGTCATTCAGTGATGTGTATAGACCTCAAGAAGCATTTAGATTGTGTTAGATGACAAGGAGGCTATGTTTGACGCTTGCGATGCATTTTAGTATGTATGATGGTTTTTTTATTATATCGTTCATTGATTCTTAAGATGATATGATTATAGTATTTGACATAATGTTCCATACAACTTACTGTGTATACAAAAAGGGTATGTATCCCTTGGTTATGTCCTTAGGACTTGATATTATTAAACCATTGGTTACGGGACGATGTGTGGTCTTCATCGGGCACATTCGTACGACATCAAATCGAAGGTAGGAGATGTCCTATCTCGGCAACATAGGCTTTAAGGGCTTGGGTACTAGTCTTTCTTGTATGCAACTCAATGGGTAACGATGAGATATGTGACATATCTTTTCCTATTAGATATGACCAAAAGTGGTGGTGTGATGCCTTGGTGCATCATCTTATTGACATTATATTAGTTACTATATTAGTTACTATACCTGATGATTCTTGACCTTGTGGGGGGACCTAGTGTCCCACTAATCTAGAGTGTATCATTTCCTTTACACAAGGAGTGCCACTATGATTTGGTAGTATGATAAACTTATCACATTTCGCATAGCACTACAGTAGAAATGTGCTAACTCATTGTATGAAGGAAAAGATACAGATTGATTTATAGTTTCATTACCTCGTATAGATACTAATTAGTATATTGATCATAAAATACCTGCATATTAATTATGCGATTTAGAAGTACTTTTCACTCATAAGGCTTTATGTCTGACCCTTTCAATGTTTTCGCTTTTTATTTACTTATTCCTTGAGTGGGTAAATAAGGGGAGTGAGACATTGCTAGTCAGAGTAAGTTTACAGTCATATCTTTATATATTGTTATAATTATCTATCAAGTATCTTGTATAATGACATATCAAACCATATATATATATATATATATTGTGAGACTTATTATGTATGGGATTTGATGTACTCACTAGACTCCACCTGTATATAGGAGTATGTACTATGATTATGATTTCTTATGCCTCATCCACAAACATATACATACATATGTATGTATGTACATATGTATGTGTGTGTGGAGAGAGAGGAAGGTCCGATGGCACCCCTATTTTAGAGCTTCCTTATCATATTTTGATTTTCACAATTTTAAGTGCTATAAAATATTGTGGATATGTTCATATTATACCCGAGATCATCTGCAAAAAAATTGAGCACATATAAATATACATAACATGATAAACATGGTGTTTCAAACTAATGGGTAAAATAAATGTTTTAACTGTTAATATTGACTAATTATTTTGATGAGGTTGGAAATTTTAAAACAGTCACATAATAGAGATGATATTCATTATGTAGAATAAACATCTATAAAATTTCATAATTTAAAATCGTGTAACTCAAAATATGATAGGGGTGCTCCAAAAGAGATGTTATGAACCTACGATAGGTATGCTCTGTCTAGTACTAGTTTTACCCTGATGAACCGTCATCCGTGGCATTTGTGGATCCGGGTGTCATTTAATGCAATAGTTCATGATAGTATGAATGATGGGGCATTATAGGGAAGTAGGAATCTGCTATTTAGGCATGCTCTTTTGAGATCTGAGAAGTCTATGCAAGTCCTTTATGTGTCATTGTGTTTGCATACTAGAACTAGGTCTGAAATACACTGTTGGTAATTTGATTCTCTAATGATATTATTACTATGTAGCTTTTATGTCCCCTCTTTCAATGTTGTATATCTTTCTAGATTATGTGGTCGCATTTTCTAATTAGGATTACTTTTGGATCAATGTTCAGTATGTGGCTGACAACTGAGGGGACAATGTCGTTCATTTCTACATGGCTCAAAGAGAACAATTATGTTCTTAAGAAATCAACCAGGTTTTTTTCTACTTCAGTGCTCGATTCCTTTTTGATCTTGCCACTATACCATCATCATTATCGTCCAACCTTACTTCCTCCAATTTTTTCCCTGGTCCACTTTTTTGTTATCGTTGCTCATCCACTGTATAAATAAATCATGTGATATGGTCATCTAGGTACATTATTGAACCATGTTGATCTATAGAATTCATTTCACTGTACATTATTTATGGAAATTGAGATTCCATGCTTAAATCAATTTAGATCTCTAGTATGTGAATATATTACCAGTAAAACCATAAATATGGATACAACAATCTACTATTGATAAAATAACTTGTGATGCTCTCATGAGGGTCTTGAGTGGAAAGAAAAATAACTTAAAAACTGAACCTCTTCCAAAAATTTATCAAACGCCTCATCACCACCTTCTTCACTATGTCTTTGACATGAATTGCTTTGGCCTATATGCTCACCAATTTTTGAATACGAATATGAGTTTGTATACCTTCTTCCTCTCTATCACTATATCTTGCACTAATTGTCACAATTCAATCGAGCTCATCCTCCTTAGCACCAAGTGCCATTAACCTTCTCTATATTATTTTGAAAAAGGAAATTAAAAAGAGAAGAAAAAGTAAAAATATTTATAGGAAAAGTGGTTGTTTAACCTATCCTAGTAATCTCACCCATTTTTCTACACCCACTATCATGAATGCTCAACAACATACAATCACTCAAAGGGTATATATATCATATAAAATACATGGTGTAAAGTTGAAGTAGTATGCGTGATTTAATTCAAGAAGCATAAAAGTCCCTCAACCAAGATGAGCTTGTGCAAGAATAGTTTGAGGTGGATATTAAAGTGCTAGATTGAGTATCGTGTGAGTACAAACTTCATGAAGAGGAGATCGTGAAATTGTAGAGAGGGTATTCATAATCAAGATGAGATGGCAATGTTATGTTAGGCATTGAGTAAATCAATTCTCTTGTAGTGTTCCTTCGAAGGTTGTTGAGAGAGGTGTTCTCTTTGGTCTTATGAGAGAAGATAAGTCTACGAGAATGAAAATATGGGGTGAATTGTGCCCAAAGTCAACTGTGCTCAGAATGAGTTATGCTCAAATTAGGTTATGTTCATAGTTAGCAAAGTAAAGAGTGAGTAAGTCTTAAGGGCAAAATATCAAGTAGGCCTGTCAATGGATTCTTTTAGATGCGGATAGTGTCATATCTGCATCCACATCCGCGGATACAAACGGATATCGGATAATTATTCTATCCGCTAACGACTGATAAATCAAGAATTACAAAATGAAAATTTTAGTTTAACATAAATATTTTTTAGTCTCATTGATTATAAAAGTCTTAAAAATTAACAAATATGATGCTAATAAATAGTTTCGAGCAATTAATAAGCATTAAGTGCATATAATATAAACTACTAACTTAATAAAATAATAAACGAATATCATTTACTACATTAAAATACACATAATTTGAACTATAATCTTGACATAAACCGGACGGATAATTTTTCGGATGCGAATGTCGTATCTGCATCCGCATCCGTTTTTCCGGATATCGGATATTTATCCGCTTTCCAGATGTGAATGCGGACGAATTTCGAATTTTTCGGATATCTATTGACAGCCCTAGTATCAAGTTTGCTTGCAAGGTGTGTGTCTTTATGGTGAACGTTTGAGTTCAAGGTGAAATTTATGTCTAGGGTGAACATTGGAGTTCAAGTACTTTTGTATAAACACTTATCTTTGACAATGACGATGTTCACTAGAATGCTAGTGATGAGAAGGCTTATGATCCATGATGGTTTAAGAATCAATGTGATTATGGATCATGGTGTTTCTTAAAAACTTGGACAAAACTCGCTGCAAACCGTAGGATCAATCATCTCCTTCGATCGAAAAGGTGAGGTCTCTTCAACTGAGGTATGTTCGGACAAATTATTTGTGTTAGTACAAGCATGGTACTTTGGCAGGGAGCTTGGAGGGGTGCTATGTTGGGTGGGGAGATCTATAAAAACGAGAAGGAGCATTGCTTAGAGTGGATTGCTCACAAGTCATGTCCTCGTTTATGTTATGTTTAATAAGAATGAATCTCGATTGAGAATCGAGTATGGTGCTTAAGAGTTACGTTCTCGAGAATCTCGATGAGGGAGAGCAATAATCATTAAATAAATGGGTGATTGCGAGTTGTTCTCTTAAATAATACGAGGATGAGATTAGCGTTCCGAGAATAGAGTGTTCAATGAAACTAATGCTCGAAGCGAGAGCATAGACCAGTGAGGAGGTTGGCTCTTCATAGGTCAGGACCACTAGTAACCTCCATGTAAGGATACTTAAGTGTAAGGAGGATCCTTGATATCCTATACGTATTCAAATGCAATGAACTTAGAAGTGTTCTACTTAATGTGCATAGATGCATCTGCCAAGTACATGCATTTAAGCATGAAAAGACTCGAGTAAATTTCTAGAAGTACTCATGGAGTGCTAATACTACACTTGCATGTTGTATTATTAGGTATAGATGTAGCTCGCACTATGTATGATTCGTTTGTATTTTTCAGTACGGTTCTTGGGTACTCTACAATGGGTAAGCCAAATGGCAAATGCAATATTCTTGAAGAATCAAGAAATTGTGGCCTTTGAGAAGTCTGATTTGGATGCGAGCAAAAGATAGTCTAGAAATAGGCAACGTAGACATTGTTTCATCGAGTAAAACTAGCTTGAAAAAGGAAAGGAGACTCGAGACTCTTATTTCCTAATAAAACGGTAGATTTTCTTGATAAAACATGATTCGTTTTGGTTTCACTCTTTCAACTAGTTAACGTTTTATATGCAGTTAAAAGGAATAAAAAGGATAAAATATAGAAGTACTCTACTGCTCTCAGAAATGCTTGTACATATGCTGTTTACAAAGCAGAGTTAACCATAACACCAATACAGATTGAATTTTGCAAATTTCAAATCAGACAGCAAAACAACAATAACTGTAAATGGAAACTTTGTCGCGAATATACAGCTATCATAACTTGTTCCATACAGCATGCTAATATGTGGGAAAAAAAGGTTTTCAAGACTGGTCTGAATAAATATATCGAAGAGTTGTAGCAGTTATCTTTTCCTGATAGCACCATAATTTCTTGTTACCTGCAAAACCATAGAAAGTCGGTTGATAATCAACGTACATCCTATCTATATAGTATCTGCGAGAATAAACAAAAGATAACCATAATGGATGAAGTAGGATATATATATATATATATATATATATATATATATATATTATGTTTTTGAAGCAGATACTTTATTTACCAAACGAAAAACAAGAATATAGACAAGAGGCCATGTAGGGGACAAACTGTGGCAGGAGTATCATTAAACTTTGAATGAAGGCTAATGACTGTCTGCACTGACATGTGAACTTACTTATGATGTTTAGAACAAATATTTTAGAGCTTATGAATTCATTTTCAAAAAGATAAACTATCCTCAGCGTTTCAAATGACCATGTCCACATTTTCCCTTAAATAATTAGAAGTTAACATTTTCTCTTCCTTCATGTTGTCACCATATTGAGCACTATAATTATATTCACGTTTGGTCTGGGTTAAATTCACGGTCTAAAGCTAACTGTAACTAATTCCCTGTCATATATTTACATTTTTAATACTTGCTATCAAGGTTTTAAATCTCCATCTCACCGGAGAAAGAAATCCAAGATTTTCTTCGAAATCCGAAATTTGACAACTTGGTTACTTATTAGAGTTTAAGATCTCCCTCATTTCAGCCGACATATTATCACGCTTTTGTGCATATGCATGTATCATGTTATTCAATTTTATAACCTCGTGTTTAGATGTTGCAAATTCCGTATGTTTAGTTGTATCCATCTAATATATATTTTTGCAACAAAATAGTTAATGTAAACCAAGTTCTAACATAAAGAAAAGTTATGTCTATCAAAGTTAGAATTCTCTGCATATTTTGTTGTTTATCTCAGTACCGAATGAATCATTTTAACTTCCCAAGTTTATTGGTTATCCTATAGATTAATTGCATGTCTTGTGAGTAACTTAGCAACCGTAAATTGTGATTCCGGAAAAAAAAAATTAGAGTGATATTATAACTATAATCAAAAAAAGAATAAAGAAAATCTTAAGTACAACAAAAGGTCTACACTCGACATTATTAAGTATAAATCGTACGTATGTGCATTTAATAGCTACATGTATTTACTTTTTATTTAATAAAATTTAGTAGGGATGTGTTATAAGTACAAAAGCTTTGATCGCCGTGACATTTTTATTTCAAGCAGTCTTGTAAGCAGTGTCAATTGCAATTTAGTAATGAAATTCCGTTGATGGATGGTCGAAAAGGGGTTGATGGTGGAGGCCGCAAACAACGATATTGAGATTCCGTTGATTGGTGGTCATAAAAGGACACTATAAAGGATTTTTTTCGAAATTCCAAAAGACACAACGATTGAATTTTCATTATCAATGGTAAAGATAAGTACAAGCGTTACGACACGCGCTTCATGCATCCTATAAATTGTATATGTTTAACACATTCAAGAGAAAATGATTTGTACAAATATTTAGTCATATTTTTGCATTTAAATCATGCGTGGTTAGTTTGAAATTTTAATTATAAGGTGCAACATCTAATTTTTTTATTAGCTTGAATTTTTATTTATATTATTAATCAATAAAGAACGAATTGTAAAGAAAATATATTTGTTTGATCCTATTTTTAGGTGATATTAAGATTTGGTAATTATAGATGGATATTTTGAATTTGTAAAGGAAGTTTATTTGTTAGATTCTATTTTTAGATGATGTTAAGATTTGTTAATATTTATAGAGGGACATTTTGAATTTGTAAAGTAGGTTTAATCATTGGATCCTATTTTTAAATGATATCTAGACTTGGTAATACCGGTAGATGAACGTTTTGGTTGTTCACGCTGACACCGAAAAAATTGAATATCAAATGTACTACAACTATTATTAAATATTTGACATGTAATACACATGTACTTATACATAAACATGAACCACGATATCCTATAATGGTGTATATAAACAATAGAATTTCCTCTCTCTGTGTGTGAGTGTGTGTGTGTATGACCGACTATTAGGACACAAAATAAATCAAAAAGTGGGGACATAATAAATGTTGGCCGTTGGATTTCATTGGGGATTGAATTTAGGGGAAGATATGATGGTTGACATATATCGTGTCATAACTTGTATCATCTATTTGTATCCACACACACACATATATATATATATTGAATATGACCTTACATGGCATGTTGGATGGATATAAATTAAACTTCAAGCAAGAATGAGTAGAATGATAAAAGAACACCATGAACAATACTTTTGAACATTTATGAATTTAATTTTCATAAATAATTTATGTAAAAGTATTTTAGGTGTTGCAAAAAGCTTCACCAAGCTAATTGACTTGCTTGCTTTATATGATAGATTGATGAAAGAAAGATAGAAAGGACTAAGCCTATCATTAGATACCCAAAAAATATGAAATCCTCACGCATCTGCATCCGGGAAATTTTTTACATACATATATATATATACATACATACATACATGTATGTATAGATGTATGTATGTATAGATGTATGTATGTATATATATGTATGTATATATACGAATCCAAAAAAACGAATACAGATGCGGATATGAAAACATCCGCATCCGAAAATTATCCGTCCAGATTTTTTAAGATTATAGTTTATAATATATGTATTTTAGTACAACAAATGATGTGTATTTAATTGTTTTATTAAATGAATAGTATATGCATTTAATGCATATTAACTGCTAAAAACTATTTATTATCATTATATTTGTTTATTTTTCGTGCTTCTATAATAATGGGATTGAGAAAAAAAATGTTAAACCAAAATTTTATATTTATGTTTTTAGGTATATTTACCATCGGTGGAGTGGAAAAATATCCGTTCATATCCACGGATGCGGACATTCGAAAATGATTTCGGATGCGAAACACCATCAACATCCGAAAGTATCCGTTAACAAGCCCAAGAAAGGAAGAAAAAAAGCAATACTTATAGTTATGATAATGATACTGTGGTAGTTTGGTTTTTCCACAAGTTAATTTAAGTAAGAACTGTGGAGTATAAAAATTCACAAACATTGCCATATATTGTTACCCGAAAAATAGCCTGTAAAATAAGCAATGTATGATTTTTGGTTTTCCAACTATTTGTTGATAACCTAATTTGAATTCATCTAACTAGTGCATAATGTACCGTCTGCCTCTTCAAAATGTTAATCGGCATGCCATTTGCAAATGATACAGAAACATGTTATTATGAATCCATGACTACGGAAAAAACAATGGTGAACAAATATGTAATGTCTATGGCAAGGTTAATACACATGGATCATGTAAAAGCATTGTTATGCTTTTTTTGTGCACTCTGTGTTCACGAGTGACCCTATATATATATATATATATATAGAATATAATAAACTTGATCAATGGCTGTTCAAAATTTTCATACTTGGATGCATTACCCCTAAAACAAATACCTTTTTTTCTGATAGTATACCTGTTAATTTAGTTTACCATGTATTTTCGTTGAAAAGTAAAGCAAACTGCTCAGATGCTACATAGATATAAAACAGAAATAAGAATATTGGATGTCAGCATAGATAACATACCCGGGTTGTAGCTTTCTTCAATCTGGCTGCATTTTCATCCTCCTCCTCCTCCTCCTCGTTACTTTTGAACATACTGTGAAATGATGGCATATTACTTGGAGATAGATCGGCCATTTTTCCTCTTTTTGAAGCTGTACCTCTACCTCTTCCTCGTCCTCTACCTCTAGGAGCTGCTCTTTTTCTACCCTTTTCTTGAATAATTTCTTCAGGTTCCTTCATTATTAGAAACACGAATAATAAGAGATAAGTTGTCTACTTGATAAGTTCCTTGAATTTGCCTTCTAAGCTGACATATGTTTGCCTCCTTTAAAGCTTATATATATACACACATATATATATACATACATATATATATATAACACGCGCCCACGTACTAGGATTGCCTACATCTCATTTTTCCTACACCTCGAATCCCCCTTGATTTCAACCACATGTTTCGATTTAAATAATCATAATTTCTCCTGTCACTTCTATGATTATTTAAATGGAAATATGTGGTAGAAATCAGGGAGTATTTGAGATGTAACGAAAATGAGATGTAGCCGATATATATATAAGGCGAGGATCGGTTACACCTCATTCTTGTTACACCTCAAATCCCCTTGATTTCAACCACACATTCCGAATTAAATAACATAATGAGATGACAAGAGAGAGTATATTATTTGAATCGGAAAGTGTGGTTGAAATTAGAAGGGAATAGTGTGTGTGCGCACGCATGTATGCATGCATGCATACATACATTGCATATAGAGAGAGAGAAACTACTCTAATGAAGTGTAACAGAATCAAAGAGCAATAAGTTGCGGTTTAAATATTTGTATATTGAGGCATAAATGTAAATGATCGCCTTTTATGTCAAACAGTGACATGTACTCCAAATCAAACTTCTCCTTTCCAACAAAATAATAAAAAAACCGATTAAATTGTACATTATTCATTACCCAATTAGTTCACTGGTTATACACCAAGTTCAATTGACATTCTTTGTCAATCAAAATAGATGATTCTTCTCCAGTTTGGTCAGCAATCTACTGTTCGGCAAGGCATAACATATTTGCTAACAAAAGAGGATGTCTCACTGGAATTGGGTGTAAGATAATTAAGAGTATGTTATCTTTGAATATAGTTTTCAGACTGGATTTGTTCTATAAAAAATTGGAAAAAAGAAAAAGAAAAGATAAAGAAGGAGAAAAGTATATTTTAGGGCTCTTACATTACCATTGGCCACAATAGGTTGGAAAACCAATGTTTATTATAACATTATATTATATATACGCCAGGGAACATATTAATCCTGACATGATAAAAAGCCATGAATATTTGAACCTATGTAAAGTAGGGATGGTTAAAACATACCGAACTTTCAACAACTTCATTATCTTCAAATTTCTCGGTTTCTTCGCTTGAAACAGGTTCTACGTCTTCTGCTATGCTTTTAGCAGCGGTTGAAGCCAAAACAGAAGCTGATCTGCAATATGATATAGTAATACGACATTTATCATCGTAATAAGATGCTCCTGTTTGCATATTATGGTTTTCTTGTTTAAATATAAGATTGTGTAGACAGTAAAAGAAAATCATAACATGACATATTTAATAGTTCATGGATCAGTTTGAAATGTTCCAAACTTTGGTAGTTGAATATTCATAGTAAACACATACGCAAAAATAAGGATTACTTTAGTTAAAAAACAAGGTAAGCACGGAACCAAAAGAACTCAAAACTAAGACACTTCATTCAGTTCAGCAGTTTCGGCTACTCAAAAAATATGATAACAGAACTAACATGGCTAATTTTGCACTAATAGGCAAATATGTGATTAAAAAACTTTTATCAAATGAATAAAATTAAATTTCACATATACTTGCAGTAAATTAAGCTATTTTGCAAGTTAACTTTACTTTGAAAGCAAATACAATAAAATAATAACATGATATTTGCTTACAAACAAATCTAAGCACATGCATGTGATTCCGTTATGAGTGTGCATGTGATGCTGTTATGAATCTGTCTGATACAGCTAGCTTCGTAAAGACATCTATGCGCAGCATAATCATAGGTAATAAGATAAATGAGAAGCTAAAAAACCAATTTTGAACCACTAGGGGAAAAAACTTGTTCAAAATATAACAGATATGGAATAAAACAATTTTCCAAAGATAATAGTCCCAAGGATGAACACTGAGAAAAATTTAGCCGAAATACATCAAGTTTCAAAATAAATTTCAAGGACAAACCATTTTCCGAAATCAACTTGAAAACCAACTTTTTAATTTCAAGTCCGGTCGCTAATTTTATTGAACCCGAATATTAAGATTTCCATGTGGTGATAGGGTTACTATTCGCGACAGACTAGTAATGGAGGAGATGGTTCACAGGATTTGGTGGGAGACTAACGTACTGGATTGATGACAGTGGCAGCGATTCGATGATGGAGGAGGTGTTGCCAATTGCGATGGAGGAGATGATGACGGAATTAAAGGCCACGATAATGAAACTGAAGTTGGAGCGACAGTTAAGATGGGAAGGAGCTGTGGTTAAGATGGGAAGGGGCGGTGGTTTAGAATTAGATGGCTAGAGGTGGAGCAATCATGTGGATGCTATGTTGAAACTCGAAATGAGGAAAAAAGTAATTGCAACGTGTAATGTTGCATTATAGTTTCAATAGATTTCTATGAATTGAATTAAAATTTAGGGGATGTATATACCAACTCATAACGTTATTTGTATATAGCATTCTATGACTGAAACTTTGTAAAAGCATGATGGAATTTTGTAATGTAATTGACAAATTGGTATTGACTTTGATGCAGTGGATTAGAATAATGGGGTTATGTAATCGAAGTCTTCACAGAAAATCTTCGTCTTATACTTGTAGTGCTACCCGTAAAAATAGCATGTAGAGAAAAAGCCTTTTCTACTAGGCTTTTTTATGTAGCATTTCAACATTTAGATTTAAATTTATTATTATGTGGCATTTCATGTTTTAATGCTACTTATAGTAGCATGATGTGAACTGGAAATCAAATGTAATGTTTCATGTTTAATGCTACATTACGCCAGTATTTAACTCGTTATTTTATGTTTATGTATTCACATATATGAAGTGGATGCTAGATATCAACATCATTATATGTGTATGTACTATATATACATTTATTTAATTTTAGTTCATGTTTCTGTACATGTTCTAGATTAATGCTATTCTAACTTTATTATTAAATTGAATATAACATATGAATGTTAAATATTTTATCCTCATATGGCATTCCATTTTTTATATGCCAGTTCATTTTTTCTAAAATGTAAAATTTCATTTCGTTCAATCTATATAACATGTAATTGTCAACAAAACTATAATAACATTATCTTTCTGTAGCATTTCATTTTTTCCATATTGAAGTCTATGTTTTTTTTTTTGCTAAAATCATACAATGCTATTTTAATATAGCATTTTGTACTTGACAGCATATAATTTTTCCTGTCTAACTCTGTATGCTATCATTTTGTACCACTTGCAAGGGAATGTTGTTGGTGGTGATTGACGATGGTTTGTCCTAAGAGGAGGTGCAGAATAATGATGCGGAGAGGTGGTGGGGTAGTGACGAAATGAAGTAGTGAGGTTAGGGAAAATGGGGTAAAGATGATGTCAGTGGTGGAGGCAGCCTTAGAGTTTAGGTAGGGCAACAACATAATCAAGAGGACTGCAATATATTAATTTATCCCCACAACACCGAAAAAGCATGAGTACAAATAAGCTGCTATAAAAAAGGATAGCTTAGGTCCTTACCAGAGACAATAGACTATTGCCTATGGAACTACTTTTGTGCCAGGTAGGGCTGAAATAAGATTGCAGCAATGCCCAATTATTGAAAAATTATGTTTTATTGCAAAATTTTCCGAATCCAGCTAGGGCACTGGCACTGTCTAACCATAACCTAGATCCACTCCTGGATGAAGTGGTCCGTACTTGCTGCTGTTGTGTGGTGAAGGGACGTGGCTACTACAGTTATGGCGACGACGAGGGGTGCGACAAGGGATGGTGACGGCGGTGACTAGGGATGGTGACATGGTGATGAATTTGATGAATGATGGTGTTGAGAAGAATACATGGATTTCTGGGTTGAGCAGAATGTGTTCCATGCCTAATTTTGAAACTGTCGCTTGAAAAACACAAGTTTGTAGTTTAAACGAAATCCCTTGTATAATTTCTACTTGGTATATTAAAAAATTGAGCTTTGGTTACTGAGATTCAAGGAAATATTAAATTCGAAAACATATGCGCCAATAAATACTGACATATTGATAAAGCATATAGTAAAAACAAGGATCAACTTTAGTAATCAGGTTTGTGGGAAGCTCATAGACCCAAAAGTGTTAGTAGTTAAATATTAGTAGGTGTAACCGTTAGTTAGTTGACAAATATAGAGAAAATATACCACAGCTTACTTTTCCGAAAGACGAGCTCTAAAAGCTGAATCAAGTGTACTCTGCTTCAAATTGCTTGAACCCCTACCCCTACCTCTTTTCGAAGTTTCTTCAGGAATTCTAGAAGATACAGTTCCTTTTCTCCCTCTTCCAGCAGGTTTTTGAGTTGACAGTGTGTGCCTTATATCTTCATCATCACTAAAGGAAACTGTACTGGTTGTAGGATCTTGTGTGTTTTTTCCTCTAAAACCCTATATGGAAGTAAAAATAAGCAACCAATGTACATGTATACTAGCAAAGGGCCAAAGAAAGAAGAAAAAAACAGCACACGTTAGCTAGCTCTCACTTTTGGCAGCATATACTTCAAATCATGGACTCTAGGTGCATTAACTTCCTCAATTCAGCTAAAGTTCATCATAAATATCCATCTTAATAACATATTCCCTATCATATGCATTCACGCGTGAATGTGAAAATAATTGAATCCAACGTATGAAAACACCAAAAAAGAATTCGAAAGAAATTTAGGGTCAGCCCTATAAAGTTTTGTTTTTACTCCGAAATTGGTAACTGAGAAATATTTGACAACGGATTATGGGGACTGCATAAAACGGTTTTGGTCAATTTGTGACTGTCTTTCTAAATACTGAGGGATTATATATATATATATATATATATATATATATATATATATATATATATCAGTGGTTATATAAATATATAAATATGTAAGAATGAGTGGGTAAATACTAACTTGAGGATCCTTGGTTTCCTTAGGACGCAGAGTCCTTTGTTTTACACGTTCCTAAAATGAGACAAAAAAGATCAGTCAAATCATATTGCATGTATTACAAAGAAAGTTGATGACTTGATGGTATGCTTTATACCAACCTGCATACATTCGCCAACTTTAAGCACCAACTCTTCCTCTTCAAGTTTTACAGCATCTGCTTCTTTGCTTAACTTATTCTGTGCGTGGAAGTATAAAAATTGAGTCAGAAGATGAGACAAGGAACATGGTTAAAAGAAATTTCTCCATGCATTACGCGTGTCTCCTCAAGATTGTATCGTAAGCAAGAGTAAAAGGCCATCTTGTCATCCTTGTTAACGAATTCATGCAGTGCTATATCCAAGTCACTAACTGGAAGGATCTCCATTTTCTGAAAAAACGAAAACATGAGCATTAGCAAGCTCTTGACATACCTATTTAATACCTTGTAAGTCTACAAGTATTTTGATTGCATGTTCAATTAATGGTATGATAGACTGGTAAATGTGATCCGCCAGTTCTCACAATGTTGGCAGAGGGATCTGATCATAATTACTATTTAAGAAAATAACATTAACATAATAAACTGGTGAAGAGTTCCATACATACATTAGTTATTGAATTTTATATCTGTTTAAATTGGGCTGTGTTACTTTCATTGGACAGTAGTATTTTTTGTGTTACACAGAGGGATCTCCACACACACACACACACATAAACTTTCATGTTCTTTTCTAATTTCTTTCTAAATAGTTACCATAGTTCAAGGATTGATATAACGCTTAGGGTAGCGTAGTCGGTTAGAACATGCGGCGTTCACAGACAAAAATTGAAAGTTCAATCTTTGCCAACTAAATGTACCACTGTGTTAGAGCAGGAGTATGTGGTGTGGATTCGGTGTGAACTTTGTCAATGTTTACAAGCAAACTTGGTTCTTCAGATCTTAAAAAAAAAGAGCTAACATGTGCAAGTTTACCTGCGTAGAGAACATGTTGCTAAATTTACTGGAAACTTCATTATTAACCAAAATTTTATATATACATGAAAGTGCATTTCTTAAATGGTGAATCACCAATATTGATCTTGAAGCATACCACCTCTAGAAATTTAATGAGCCTTGGGACTTACATCCAAAAACTTGTTGGTGAAAATGGAAATGTCTGGTAGGCAGTGTGACGGAATAAAGTTTGCTTAGCAAAAGAAAGTAGACAGAGACTGTTTTGATATACTAGGTTTTGTATGGCTGATCCAAGTAATGTTCACCCGGTCTTTGAAACGCCAATTGTCTGTGGTAATATTAAGTGGAATAATTATATCTGTTTCATTTTTATGTGTGGTATCAGGAAATAAATTTTTAAATGTATATCGTACAGCCAATTTTAATTGATAGATATCTACATGATTTTAAGACAACTACATGTATTTTGAGGCTTTGAAGAATGCAGCAAAGCTTTCATATGATTCTTTTCCCGTACACAACTGATGGAAATTGGGTCAACATTCCTACTTTTCAGAAAACTCATTTTGCTTTTATTATTTAGGCCCATGTTTTTTTTACTATAAATTTTTCCACCGTAAATATTTGCAGTACTTTCTTTGTAAATACAAGTATTCGTTCACCACTCAAAATCCATCGCAGTTAAATACAAACTAATTTTTTATTATATATTTTGCTCTAATACTTGTGATTTTTAGAAACAGCTGAATATTCGGAGTTTAAATTTTACACAGCAAATATTCGCATTGATATCATATTTTGGAATATGGGTAGCAGAAAAAGGAAATACATCAGTTTTAACATTATTTTAAGTAATGATTTGTAAAATATAAATTAAGGGCGTGATGTATATTGTTTTAATGAGAGAGATGTGGGCCATTTTTTCTTAGGAAGTTTTTAAGTGGAAATATCACATTAATTATAAATCAAAAGGGGTTCCTCGGCTCTGTGTGTGCGTGTGTTTGTAATAGTTCTTAAAGCTGCTCTCACATGCTTGGTAAACTTTTGCAAGCTAAGAAATAAATATTAGCCTTTGATGCCTAGTTCTTTCAGTGCAAGTTAATTACACAAACCTGTGAACATTGATGAAATGTAGCTATTTGATATATCGAATATTAACTTTTTCACCAGCGATGTTGAAGTGTGGAACTCTGCTCTTGCAGCCCTGCTTTATAGCTTTATGATTTATCATTGTTTTGAATTGTTAAAGTCCTAATATAAGGGAAGTGCTTGAGATGATACCAAGTAAAGCAACAAGTCACAGGTGTAAGTTTGAGACATGGCCAAACATTGTATATATTTCAGGAAGGTTAGTTCACAGTGGACCCCTCTAAAACCTTTATGTAGTGGAAAACACTGCCACTAGATTCAATCTTTGTCGTCAATGTTGTGATACAACAGTAGTTGTCTATTTAATGAAAGAAAATGCATACCGGATTACTTTCCGCAACTAGAGCCTCAATGTTTTGTTGATTTAGTTCTTCTGGACGAAACTTCTCCGGGTCATCAGTTCTATCTAAAAAAACACAAATGTTAAAGACCTGCTGCAGTATATTGAGCTCAACAGATTTATTTATAACAGAGAAAAGAAAAAAAAACGGCTTCAAAAGTTGTTCAAATATAATTATCATACTAATCATGAGAAAAAAAAATTAGAAAACATACTCTGAGGTAGAACACCAGTCTAGAACAAGAGGATGAATAATTTTAATAAGCATGTTTACTTTTTGGCATGAAGCACAAACTCATGGCAATTATCCACCACAAACACAAACTTTTTAGTCCAAAGTCCACCTTCGTTTTGGGGAAAAGAAAGGGTAAGGGGCACCGGTGGATAGGGCTAACAGCGGCAGCTAGAGCAAGCCGAGGAATGTGGTGGTTGGCAGCAGCTAGGGCTGGTGGTTGACGGTTGATGGTGGTGGTGGAGGTTATAAACTGATTAAGGGTTTTTTTTTTTGAGGAGGGAGAGGTGATTAGTGGCCGAGATGCAGTGGAGATGGCTAGTGGTGGTGCAGCAATGATGCTTGGTGGAGGTGCGATGTAAATCTTAACGGGGGTAGAAGAATCAATGCCTGGTGGAAGTGATTTTTATTTTTATTTTGTTAAAGTATCAACTCGGTGTATTGTAAAAATGAATACAATACTTGATTATATAGCATGTATTATATATATTTGCATAATGCTAGTTTAAACTAACATCTATTATTCGTTGTTAGTTTTTCTAGGTGATGGTCTACGGAGGTGTACAGTTAAAAGAGGCGCCGATTAAGGGTGCGGTAAGGTAACGTGGCATGATGACGCGGTGGCGAGATTAGATGGTGGCTAAAGTTTGATGTGATTAAGTGTTGCAGCTAGGGTTGGGATGTGTGGAAATAAGGTCATGGCAACGTGGGATGGGAGGACGGCAAGGCGGTGGTGATGATGCACAATGGTGTGGCGACATGGATGGCGGGCTAGAGTCACGATTTGACATAGGAAATGACGTTGCAGGTTGAAAAAAAAAATATTGTTTCAAATTTGTTGTTTTTCCTAGTTCCATCTAATTTTTTTTATAGAAATGAGCAATGGGTACAAGTATAAAATAAATGATTTACTTATGGTAGCTGATTAAATTAATAATTGAAATAAAATTACTTGGTTAAACAAAATACATAAAAACTTAATTATTTTAAATTAGAAAAAACTTAATAAAAACTTTAACTATAGATGATTATAAGTTTACAATATCCAGACATAGCTTTAGTGAATTCATACAAAAGAAAGACATAGCTTTAGTGAATTCATACAAAAGAAAGCCAATGAACTGAAAGAAGAAAATCTATAGTACTTGCAAGCAAGTCTGAATGTCGAAAAATACAAATGAGTATTCCTATTTAATGAGTAAATAGCTCGGTCCACCTCTGAGTTACGTGTTGATGAGGATATTTAGTCATTGAGTGTGAACTAGAGATATTTGATGAGTTTCCACGGCACTAGAATTCACATACTACAAGTGAGAGATTACCTTTCAATTAACCAGAAGCAGAGGAGGATTAGTAGCATGTTATCAAACAAAATATTCGAGGTTTACGAAATGAGATCATTTTTAGAGTGGTTCGACTAGAAAATATAAATCTCTTCTGCTTTTCGTTTTATTGCTTTTATAATTTGAATACAAAATCGAGGATAGAAATAAGAACTTTTCTAAAAATGTCTATTGATTGATCCCTTGTGTAATTGCAGGCTTTGCTATGTAAATAGCCGACTATAACAAGGGTCGAACTATGTGTGCCTTGCCTTCCAAGTATCACGGGAGTCGTCGGATGTTAAGGAATTGTCCAGACATCTCCTTCTAATCCATCTGACGCCATTGAGAGATTGATAAGGTTCACTGTCCTCGGGAACATTCTTGTGCTAGCTGTGAACTGTCAAGGTATGGTTTAATCAAGGGTTCTATTGTTATTGTAGTCGTCCTAGTTGTTCTAGACTCTAAGTGGCGCTCAAACTGTACATGATGAAAATTGTAGTCCTGGTTCGACTAGACATTTCACTGAGATTGAGTAAAGATGGTTTATGTTCCACCCCGCTATGGTTTGGGCAAAGGCGGAGTGGCCACAATCTTTAAGGATGGAAAGGCCACTGATGGTTGTGTAAATGCCTCATTTGGTGGTCGGAGTTCTTTACCCGAGTTTGGAGCCAAAGCATGAGTAGGCAAGCATAGCCGTCGAGGCTGGTATACATCCTACGACAAACTCTAGTCTGGATAAAGAAGACAGTTATCAGGTCGTGACATTCAAGCAATGTTTTACGAGGAAGAAAGTGAGATGATTTAGACCTGTTGTTGTGAGACCAGGCATCCGATTCTTCTTCTTATTAGATCGAGATTGTTCTGTATGAGGGGGCCTTTTAGCGCAAGCATTATGTTAGATGTGCGAAAAATTCACACAATATTTCACCTTCGAAGTTTGTTCTTGCGGTGGGAGGGAATGAACTTGTCCAATTGAATTAAATGCTCCGGCACGTGGCGGCATACTAGTGATCACATTTTGGTATTTTAAGATGTCTATTACACGTGACCTACGACGTAAAGTGGTAATTGAGTGATTTCCTACGACTGTGATTTCATCCCGGCTATTCAGATTCAATGTAGAGATCGTACCTTCTTACCTAAATATTTTCATTTTCCGCCGCCTTCTCTTCTACTACTTCCTAGTCATTGCCATAAAAAGAAAACTTGGAAGCTCTGATCTGCTTTCTCGATGTTCTCATTCAATAAACAGTAAGCCATCTTCATCTTTTTTATCGTGATTTTCCAATCATTTTGTTTGTAGATTTCTTCATTACTATATTTTGCTGACAAGTGAACCCGATAAGTTGTTCATCTCGGCTTTCCATGATCTTTCTTAAGTTGATGATGGTAGTGTTTAAGGCTTTTGAACTTGTTTGATTGTCTTTTCTGTTGCATATATAGGAAAAAACATGCAATTTTTCACTCAAGTGATCGAGGATTTTCGTTGTTTTCGCTTAATTTGTCGCATCTGTCGGTTTCTCTTTTTGGAAGTATCATTGGACTGCCCCTGATATCGATTAGCATCTTGCTAAATCTATTTAACTTGTAATAATGCAATTAGTGATTAGCTAATTTTTACAGAAAATAGTTTAAGTTGCTTATGCAAAAAGTAATTTGATAATGGTCCTCTCTTTATTTATTGTAAGCCCAATAGGGGTACTGACATAGCATGGTGGTGGATCGTGTTCGTGAAGCAATGAATCAAGTCATGAACTCACTGGTCATTTGCTCCCAGGATTTGATGTTATCAGGTTGCTGGTTAAGAAAGCGATAAGATGTCGCTATTCTGAGGGGAGCGGGGAACAAAGTGCACTTGACGAGGTCGTAGATTCGATCTATCCTCGTATTTGCGTTGAATGTTGTGACATGGCCAGTGGGATTAACGCCTCCATCATACTTTTCCATACCCGACATGACATACTGGTGAGGTACGTAAGCCTCGAGGATCTCCATTGAGTCCCCATTCTCGCCATGGGAGGGTTCTTCTCCTATTTTGTTTTGAGCTCCGCCATGTCATCATGAATGCTCGCCCCCCCCCCCCCTCCATCCTCAAAAAAAACTGAGTCTATTGGCTTCTCTAGTTAGGTAAGGTGATCCTCGTGCATCCCCGCGTGGCTGTAAGCTGGAGTACGCAACTTGCGCCCAACCTCGTTGTTATGCATTGCTCTAGCCGTGGTGTGAGATCTGCAAGCATCCCTATCATGAGATCTTGATCGATGCCCTGGTCATCCACGGGAGAGGAACCGTCGAAGTTACGTCCCGAACATGGAGTGGGTGGTGTGCTCTTCACGATCGTGATTCCTTTCGTCCCTTTCTCCGCTCAATTGCTCAAACTATAGATTGTGCTCCCCATCAGCTGCCTTGAGATGAGTAAAGGCGGACGATCTTGTGAGGGTAAGGAAATGCTGACTAGTTGGTATTCTTGGATTGCGTGCACTGTCAGTCCCTTGCCAGATCATCTTATGATGCTTCTGGTATGATATGTTTTTGTTTCTATCATTGTGTCAACAATGCGTGGTATAGCAGATTCAGACTTGGGTTAGGTCCATCAAGGAGGTCCTCTAACCTCGGATTGTGCCTTCGTGAGCATTGACATGGTTTCTCAATCTGCCACATCTTTAACCATTTGGCACATCATTGCAATACATACATGAGATTGTTCCAAAGATGATTGCTCATACCTGAGATCGAACTAACATTGCTTGCGCCGATACCATCATTGAAAGTTCCATTGGACTCAGGTTGGGAACTTTAATGCGGATCGAGACATGATTTTCAAGAAGGGTCGAATATTGATTTGGACAAGGTTTAGAGTCCAGAGACTCCTATTGTTTAAATGTTGACTGAATAATTCGTCCAACCTCGAAGTTACGCGTTAATGAGAATCTTCAGCCATTGTCTGCAAAGTAGGGATACTTAGTGAATTTTGACCGTGGTTCAAGAAATGTATAGTAAGGAAATAAGATCAATTTTTAGAGTGGTTCGATCGAAAGGTCTACGTCCACCATGTTCTTTCTCGTTTAATTGCTGTTATAATTTGGATACAAAAATAAGGACGGAAAATATGAGCTTTCTTCCTAAAAATGCATATTGATCGATCTTTTGGGTTATTGCAGACCTTACTCTATAAATAGTTGATTATGGTGAATACTGGACGGTTAGGATGTGTGCCTCACATAAGTCGTTGAACGTTTAGGAATGGTCCAGATACTCCTTATGATCAATCTGCCGCCGTTGAGCCGCTTGCAGAGAGATTGGCATGGACCATTGTCTTCAGAAGCATGCTCACGTCAGGATGTGAATGTGATGACAATAAATAGTTTTGAGCAATTAATATGCATTCAATGCATATAATATAAACTATTAAGTTAATAAAACAACAAATAAATACCTTTCATTGTACTAAAATATGTATAATATAAGCTATAACCTTAATAAAAACCAGACTGATCATTTTCGGATGCGGATGCTTTCGTGTTCGCACCCGTATCCTTTTTTTAGATATCAGATATCCGCTTTTCAGATCCAAATGAGGACGGATTTCAAATTTTTCGGATATCTATTGACAGTTTAGAATCGGTGAACATTTCAGATTGATACATATAGTTGTATGCAGTCGAAGTTCTAATGATACCAAAACATATCCACTTACTTCGTTAGGATTCATGGATGAATGATCATAGAATTGTACATGTGTATTTAATACGTAAATAGTGTATCATTGATAAGTTCATAAAATATAAAACGAAGGTAGAAAACATTACATACAAAATAAATGAATTCGAGTTGATCGAATAGGTGAGTGTATTGAAAAGGAGTTCCAAATGTACCTAAATAACGAATAAAATTCAATCTAAAAAAGCATTCTCTCTATGATACACAATGATGTACTGATAATGAGTAATCGAATTTTGTTGGACAAAATACGATGGATGATGATTGAAGTTGAATTAACTTCTTTTTACAAGGACGGGTACTTATAAGTAAGTACATAGGTTAAATTTAATTTCATCGGAAGCATAGCATATGAGATCATATTCATATGAGATATGAACTGATAAGAAACATCGATCTTAAATAGTTTAAGATGTGTGGTTGTCTAATTTATGTTATGAACATAAGTTTCGTATACTTAAAATTAAATCGGTTTCATATATATAAAAGGAAGTCCATAAAATATTTCTGAATATGTCATATTGAGAAACAAATTGTTGTTTCAAAAACATCACCTCCATGATCGAAGAAATTTCTTTTTAGAAATTAGTCGCAGTATGACTTGGATATGATCCAGAAACTATAACACAAAAATTGATTACATAAGATGACATAAACTAACCAAGCATAAAACGGACACAACACATTAGAATGTCTAATTATAATTTTCATATATTAAAAAGACTACGAGTTTCCCATCGATGTTGGAAAAAAGAATTGTTACCCGTAACAATTTCATCAGTTGTTAACAAGTCATAAAGAGTATAGACTCCGCCATATGGCACGATATTTTGAATCCGAAATAGATTCCATGTACATTGTCAAAATACGATTTTGATATTTGCGCCTGAAGAGATATGGTCCATAAGCTACAAGTGTATCTTTAAAAAGATCAATGCAGTTGAAATTATATAAAGCAATTTTGATAAAAAATTACCATAATCAATTTCAAATGTTGAAATTAGTTATGCAATTTTGCTAGTCAACATGCTTAGAATCATTCAGATTCTACACGTAATTATCACGCAATTTGATTTTCGATTTTGGCACTTTGATATTGAAACGGAACTTCTAAATAATGATTTTATTTGCACATAACAACCGAAATGTCTCGAAGTAAGTGGGAATGAGAATGTGTTTGTATATTTTGGATATCATTCAAAAGCAGATACAACAATGGTGTGTGATAAGCATCAAAGTTAAACAAGTATTTTAACAGAGAAATCAAATAGTTTGGTTTCAATCAAAATGCAAAGGAAACTTGTCTATAAGAAGGAATATTAAAAAATTTACTAAAATATTTCTAAAACTACAAAGTAAGAATGATGGGATTGTCCCAAACGATATACATAGAGCATATTAAAATGTTTAATTCGAAGTATATAAGATGGACTCCTTATGCATCGGCAATATGAATTATCTTATATGCTATGTTGTATACTACATGTAATTTGCTTATGTAATTAGTATACTAAGCAAGTACCAATTCCAAATTAAAATCGCAAAATGATAGTTAAGAGTACTCTTGAGTATTTGAGAAATACTAGAGCGGTGTTTATGAAAACAACAAACTCCTTATGAAGGAGTATTCGGACTCGAACTTCATAAATGATATAGAATATAGTATATCAATCCTAAATTCATATTCAACCTTAATTAAAGAAGCATTGAATTGGAAATGTTCCAAATGAACTAGTGGTTGAATCAACCAAAAGGCTAAGTACCGCAATGAAGTAGTATAAACATAAATGCACAAATTTATAACTAAGCTAAAGGTAATTCGTAGATCGTAAAAACGAGGGCTCGCAAGATATCTGGACATATGCTCTGAAAGTTCCACGTGATAAAGACAGTTTATCAACATTAAAGAGATGTTGGCTTATAGAGTAGATAATAATACAATATATCATATCCGTTCATTAAGGGACTAGCTCGATCAGTTCTGAACTGATCTGAGGAATGTGATTAAGATTGCATAATTGATCTCAAGTGCAATTGGAAGATTGAAAGTGTTAGTATTATATCCTATTGGCAATTAGTAATTGTTACATACATCTAACTTTATAGTCAGACTTGTTCAAAATAACGGTGTTTGTTTTATTACGTACTATGTAATATTATGATATAAATAGTTAAGTAATTAATTTAAAATATATAACAAGAAAATCCTTAAATAAAATGTTACGTGATTGTAGTTGCAAAAAATTACAATTTTGAGTAATTAATCACAACATGAAATAACATTTTGTTTTAAATATTTCTAGTTAAAATGTTTCAAGAAAAGGATATGGATTCATTCGTTGAGACCGAAGTGTGTAACGCTCTTCAAACGATGGACAGTGTTTTACTCATGGCTGCAGAAGGCACCATGGGTTGCATACACCTAGTTATTGGACAACCCTGGAATGACTCGTTCGAGAGTTTTCTATTGATTAATAATAACTAGGTCAAACAGGAAACCTCAAAATGGTGATGTTACACAGCTCCCTCGACTTAAAAATACCGTAGAACTTCAACCTGAATATTTCGCTTTGATTATAGTTAAATCATGACATTACGATTTATCGAGTGACTATAGTTGGGTTTGAGTCGAAGCATGAGGAGTGAAACATTATTCAATAGAAAATCTGTCTCCTTAGTTGTATGAGGTTGGCATCACGATCAAATGTAGTCAACTCAAAGTCAAAATCTCTGGCCTGAGTATTACGGTTAATAGTAAATGTAATTACTGAACCAAAGACTTTATTTTTAAATCAATCAAGTTTATTGTGGATAATATTGAAATTTTGGTCACTGCCAAATTTCATATATCCTAAAATGATATGGTTTTGATGAAGAGAACATGTGTAAATTACTGTCACCACTGGTACTGTTTAATATAATATAAAATATGATTTTACTTGAAAGGACTATAAGCGATGACTTCAAACCACCTGATACCTCAAACCATGATTTGATCTGATATATAATTTCATTTACATCTTTATTTTTTAAGCTCTCTTATTCTGAAACATCAAATTTTATGAAATTTTGTTTTCATAATTTTTTATGTGTGTGTGTATTAAAGGGGGAATTTGGGGAAAGAACAAACTTTAGAAAAAAATTGGCTAAAGGCCATCAAGTTTTAATTTTGGGCCGAAGGACATCAAATTTTAATTTTGGACTGAAGAACAAATGCTCTTTATAATTATGATTATATTCAATTTTTACACTATACAGAATGTTGGTTATAACTAGCATTATATTCGGTTTTACACTATACAGAATGCTAGTTATAATTAGCATTATCCTTCGGTCAAAAGCAAAAACTTATTGTCCTTCGGTTTAAATCTTTTCTTAGTTTTCCCTTGTGCCTATTTTCCTATACATTAAATACATAAGTGGCAACAAAATATCACATGTATGTATATTTTCCTATACATTAAATCTAAATTGTATGGGGGGATTTGGGGGGGGAGGGGTGATTATCGATATGTGTATTCAAACGATATACTATATTGTAGTATATCCAAACATATGCACATACTTAGATAGAATGTGAATTTATTACATGTCATGTAGTATAATATATATGTATTTACAATAAATATACATCACAATATCTATATGTGTGTGTATTATACATAGGTTAATATATATGATATTATGTTATGTTGTTACTCAATGTACATATGATACATTCAAAATTAAATATTTAGTTGAATTAATTAATATGATTAATTAACAAATGTAAAATAAAGTTAAATAAAATATGATTTTATCTAATGACTAGATTGGATCTCGTGAAACTCATTAGACTTCATAGACCCAATATGATCCAAATAGGGAATTTTTTTGAAATTCTCATTTCACCCACGGCAGACCGGCCTGGTCCATACACCTAAGACTTATACTACTACATACTACCACCTTAGTGCCCAATTTCCAAAAAAAATAATGAAAATACTACCTGAAGGACTTCTTCTAAAGTTCTAATGAAGGAAAACTAATAAATTGTTGCCCTAAGAAATCAGAAACTAAAAATATACACTATGCAGCTCTTATATCTTACAAGAAACCTTCAAACAATTGGTCATACTCATTTGAGAAGTGTAAAATTATATTGCACTGGCAGACTGCCATTTCTTCCATATTCACCCTCACAATTTTCTGTTGAAGTTCTTCACATATGTTTGAAAGAACTACAGAAAGAAAAACTCTGCTTAGTCGACTTAATGAACTTTTAGTTTCTTTTTTTTTTAATGCACCACAACAAAACTTTATAACACATAAATTTATAGGTTTTATTGATTAAAAAGTCTGTAGTTCATAATGATATATCTTATTCTGAAAGAATACTTCAGTATGCTCCTCGTGGCAGGAAAAAAACAACCGATTATATTGACTAAATATCAACCATATAAAGTAATAATGAGTGACAGCATACCTCCAAGAGATTGGTGTTTCTTAGCAGCCTTTGAAAAAATAAGGATATCCTGTGGGTTAGCTACCTGAACATACGGAGCAACAAGATATTGTAAGTTTTACTACAAATGCAAAAGGTTACCATCTGTAGTAAGGAATACAGATCAAAAATATGAGAAAATGAAATTTATAGAGCTTGAAATAAAAAAAGGGGTTTTAAATGATGAAACGGGATGGGGAAATCATGTGAAGCGAATTAAATATGATCTCCATGGTTAATCCAAAGATATTTTAGATGATAAGTGCTGATATTTCTAAGCATTTCAAAATATTTCTTCAAATTTAATGTGTCTGAAAGGGCTCTATGCTTCGCAATTGAAACATATATCAGAAATCGGTATATGAGCATTAAACATTTCTACTTCTGAGTAAATTCATCCAGGTGAGCGGTATAATATGCATATTAAATACATGTATGCAATATTGCTCATCAGTGCTTGTTGTCAATTTTATGTTGAAGAAGTAAAATTCAAACAAAAGCATTTTGCCAACTAAGCTGAACTTTTGCGTTCATATACATGTTCACAGAACTGGTGCTGGTATAAACATAACATAGAGCTACCTTCCCAACAAACTTCTGGCCGAACCTTTGAGGGTTTATAGTCATGAACCCAGAGTAGTCAACCTGCAAAATTAATCAGTTGTTACATTTCATGCATATAAAAATAAAAATAAAAAATCAATCATTCTTTTAAAATCTGCAAGAGATGATGAATCTTTAGGTCCCCAAACCATTAATGTGTGCATTTTGTTCCCCGCCAACTGACACAAAATGCAATATATACACTAACTGCTGTTTACAATTCTCCTAAAAATCAAGTCATATAAAGAACAAATTATGTATACTTGCAAATTCAATATGGAGAAATCCAACTAACATAACTAACACTCCGTAATGACAGAGAATTAATTTTGGCGACCGATGAAATAATATAAATAATAAATTATGCATTCTATGAATTTACTGACAATTAAAATCATATATAATTGAGGTTCACAACATACAAAAAGTTCAGATAAGATCAAAAATGATAACACTAAATAGATGTCTATTTCTACAAGTAATGCAATAGTTACAAAAAAAATAGCTTTATTTGTATGTGAATAGATATTTAAGGGATATTATACTTTTTGAAGTGAATATAGCAAACAACTACTGGTGTATCCATATAGAACACTGTTTAATTTGTACACAGCAAATTTTTGAGATATCAAAACTTGTTTACAAGTAAAGGCATATAAGAACAGAAACAAATTACAAGGTAATAATAGTTGTTTACTATTATTTTAATAGTAATTCTGAGATGGGTGGTCGTCTACCAAAATTGGTTTTCGGTTTGTTTTTGCCTGTGCTAACAATTCATTAAAAACTACATTGCTATTATTATCAATAAAATTATGTAATTAATTCCATATGATTATTACTCCTTACACTGAGGGACATCATGGAATGATATATGTAAATCATTGTCCTGATGTTGACAATGCAGTATGGATAGAACATAAAGGAGGGATAACAGCATCTTATTGGTCTAAGGGAATAATTAGAATAGCTTACTATGCTAACTTGTCGATATATTCTTCCTACCATGTCACTGAAAAGGACATCATGTATTCCACGTAATTTTAGATATATCAGCCCCAATGAGAGTTAGTTTGTAATGCAAGTTGGTTATACACTTCTGTAAAAGTTGCATTAACCATCAAGTATTGCCTTCATGTTAGAGAGATAAACAGAAACTACTAAATGAGTAGTAGACAGATTGTATATTTCTCATGATGGTAAAGAACTAATATGAATAAGATGTATTTAGGTGGTGAGGAGCATAAACAGTGAAAACTGGTATATTGGGTAAATATTACCACGCTCAACAGTATTTACTTCTGAGAGATCTCGTAATTTAATCATCATTGTCGTCGGCCACATGAATTCACAATTTCATAATACAGATAAATGTGATCTCTATAGATATTATACCTTCAATCGAATTAAAGGAAGCTTTGGCTCAGACCCGCTGACAGCCGTTTTCATGCTTTTTTCAATAAGGTTTCTGACCTAAAGCATGAATTTATTTGTCTTTTCATTAGTAGGAGCAACATGTAATATCTGAATTGTCAATTGCTAACATTAATATTCCCACTTACAACTTTGTCTAAATGCTCAAGGACAGAATCTTGGTCATTAGGATCAACATCAGGTTCATCCTTTAACACAACCTAAACAACAATTTAAGTGCTTTTCATAGTATCTTGGAACTCGCACACAAACACAGATATGAGAAAGAAAACAGATATGATCTACGGTGTTTTAAAAGATACTTCTAAAACGCTTTGCCAAGAAAAGAAAAAAAAAAGATACTTTTAAACTTAAACTTGCCTCTGCATACTCGAAAGGCCTTACTGACTTTAGTGGTATTTTCAAAGGTCTATATTGACTGCCCTGTTCAAAGAAAAATAAAAGCATTTGATGTTAATCGAGACCAGTTGAAATAATATAACTAAGTTTCTAGCATTCAAAAAACTAAAGGATAATAATCCTGTCAGGAAAATATGTTCAATGTGCTGAAAAACCTTTTATGCCTTGTAAAATCAGTATGTGAAAAACATACAGTGTCTCATTTCCTAGAATTATGTGCTTTCAGAGAGATTCAACTATGAATATATCTGGACTTTTCAACTAAATTATAACCATTAGATACTTCCATATTAACAACTAAACAAATCCAACACACGATGAATCAGTCTACCTTAATCTCCAAAAGAAGCACATGTTTAGGCTTTGCTTCTCCATCAATCAATGAAGTTGCAACAGAAGAGCCAGGCTGAGTAATATGAAAGCCCATCCCTGGAACTTCCTGTGTGAACAGCACTCGAGAATAAAGTAAACAAAAACACAAATCTACATGTAATTTCTGTTGTAAAAATCCTTCTAGGCCCTCGCCTAGCGCATAGGCGAGGCTTGCCGCCTAGCCATCTGCCTAGGTCCGCATAGACGAAGCATACCGCATTATCTAGCATCTAAATAGGTAAATGAGCACTTTTTAGACATTAGTTGAGGTTTGATGTCTTGTTTACGCATTTGCATGCTAGCTTCAGGAGGTTTTGCCTCGTTGGATGCTCCCAAGCCCAAGATTTTTATTTTGGATCAATTAATACTAAAAAAATACTAGAATTTTATCAAAATATGTAAGTTTATCAAAAACACCTAGCTCCAGTTAATCTCCAATTATTCCCACCTAAACAATTAATCCTTGGTCCATGCTTACCGCCGAGCGATTTTTACAACCTTGCAAAAAATTAATCACTGGAATTACCTGTGGATCTACAAGGCACTCATGCTCATGACCCCAAACTATAAAATCTAGAAACCTGGGCAAGAAATGCTCGTTTATTGCATTTTTGGGATTTGTCTTGATTCTGCAAACCACAGTGGCAAAAGAAACGTGGTAATTGCATATAGGAGATTAGCCATTAGAGGAATTGAATGTGTCCATTAATGTAAGATTTTTATCACCTGTTTTGATGAAGAACGAGAATGTTAAACCAATCTGACAAAGAACAACCATCTTGTGCTTCAGGTCTCATCCATTGTACAGCATGTGGTGTCTAAAGCATAAAAAAGAGATTAAAAAAATTGAATAAAAAGAGGATGAATACTGTCCAGTGCCTACACAGGTGGATTCGGAAAATTTATTTCCATTCACATACTTCTTATCATTAAAGTACCCCAAACATATAATGTGTCCCAAGAGATTTCATCGAATTTTGAAGTAGCAAATTTATACTCAGAAGTATTGGCATAGATTGCATCAAAAGATTTAAAGTCTGCCTGGTATCTGATTCTAGATTGCTGTATTGAAATAGGGAAAGGTACAACGATAACAAATAAAAAATGTAAAGAAAAATACGTTAAGAGGTACAGGCATCAAGAGAAAGAGTTGATTAAAATTTACAGATTTGATTAGAATATACCTGAAACATTCTGTTCAGCCTTTCATCTCTTATGTTTCCAAGACCGTATAATGCCACAGCTGTTGTACCCTGGAATGTAATGCCAAAGAATGTTGAAAAAAAAATGATACAATCATAGCTGCAAAACAACGAAACAGAAAAGCAAAGGGAGCCAAACAGATGTATAATAATACACCAAGCAAGTTTATGGAGATTGTATTTGAACGCTACAAACAAAAGTGGGGATTGGACATACCAATTAAGATATGAGAATCCAAACTAGATCTCTATCCATATTATGTTATGATATTCTCAATAGAGTGTTGGGATAATATCCTTTTAAATTACCTAAGAAGTTGTTAGCTAAGAAGAAAGAAACATGTTATAACTGTTTTATCAAATATGGTGATTTCAGCATTTATGGTTGTTTAATGAGAACGTAATCAAATCAGACCAAACATCAATCACTTGTGTTTTTTATATCGTTGTACATTCGGTTGAATTGTGTTGTTGTTATCTCTTGGTAGCTGTGAGTACTACAATTTTTTGATGTAATGCTTTCTCATATCCTTGTTTCTTAGAAAGAATTGCGTGTGTAATTTATGGGATATTGGTAAAGTAACAATGCTAATATTTGATAATAATGCAGTAACAACACATGTTTTAAAATTCCAAACCAAAGTGTTATATTTATTAATCATAACATGAATATACCTTTCTGACAAGTACAGGATATATTGTGATCTGACCAACACCAGAACCACCGAGATCCATTTTCCCGAAGTAATTCACAAGATTGCATGCAGAGAGAATATCAATGGAAGAAAGGTTATCCTGTAATTCATAATAAGATTCAAATTATATGCATACATATGTGTGTATAGCTATCGTTATAAAACCAAGATGTTCACATAATTCAACAGAATTTAGCAGCTGGCTCTGTAAGAAAAAGAAAAGTTTTTACACTTTTTAATTGAGAAAATAATGTTTTCTTGACACTCAAAATGTTTCGAGGGATTGTATATTATTTTTGCTCGATTATATTGCAGCAGTTTATAAGTAATCCATCCCCTAGCACATAAAGAATACAAATATTAGGCTTGAAGTCAAAAGTAAATGAAATAGATAAGCCAATAAGCCATGTGTCATGGCCTGGTTCCATCAGTTACATGTTTCACTATTAGTTGTGTTGAGAATAGCCTCACCTCCTCTAATAAATATAATTGGTCATCTATTAATATTAGAAATAACTCTTCACATTGCCAATTAGTTTTGTGGTAATTGGTGGTTTTCTAATATAATATTTGAGCTAGGCTCGTTCGCTATGTATGTATGGTTTAACTCGTGTCACCCAATATAAATGTTCTCCTGTTTGACTTAACATACGCCGCACATGTGGAGGCAGGCTGAAAATAGTCTCGCTTCCTCTAATAAATATGTTTAGGCATTTAAAAATAGTAAGAGATCACTCACATTACCAATTGGTTTTGTGATGACAAGTGATTTTCTAGTAAGTTCAACTATATACATGCCAAAACATGTTATGCTCTGGAATCGAAAATGTGAAAATAATATAATATTTTTCCTTTGGGGCAAAAT
Organism: Allium fistulosum; assembly: GCA_030737815.1. Lineage (NCBI taxonomy): Eukaryota > Viridiplantae > Streptophyta > Magnoliopsida > Asparagales > Amaryllidaceae > Allium > Allium fistulosum. The sequence goes on along the minus strand of CM060907.1, from coordinate 386,952,390 downwards.
AGAAATTTTCCTATGGGACATTGGTAAGCTTTATTAGGTGTTTGACTTGTTGCTGCAATATTACATTTTGTCCATTCTCTGGCATATAGAGAAACATAAAATTAAGTGAGTTGCATTTAATGATACTTTTTAGAAAGAAAAAAAATATATAATTGGGATAAAAAAATCAAGCATCCTTCCTTAGAGTTTACAAAAGCAACTTTGGTTCTCTAGGTCTTCATTTTGGATTTCCTCTATGGAACAATGGTATGTCAGTATGTCTCTAGATTGTCTATCAAGGTGTGTTGGAATCGAGTCTCATTGGTATCAATTAACCAATGTTCAAACAAAAAATTAAGCACGCTAGTAATGAAACAACCAAGGTCAGGAAGAATTCATGGATTTCATCAAACTTGCACACACCTAAGTAAAAATTGAAAGCTAAAAACCACATAGTAAACATGAAACTGTACTCGTATTTAGTTTTTAAACAGCAAGGCATCAATACTAAATGACTAATCTAGTGATAATAAGTGCCTCATGACATTGCAATTGGTGAATATGCTCACCATAATTGAAGCATTATGCAATAAATATATCAGTGAACATTGTTGGTTCTGTAATTTACAAATGCCTTGAAGAAGTATGCTTAGAACAAAAATAAAAATAAAAATAAACTATGTTTTCTGATTATTAACATACCACTCCAGCAGGATCATCGTGATTTCCATGAATGGTAAAAACAGGTAGACCAACATTATAATGTGGATCCTCATAATTGACATGACCAAATCTGAGTAAGCAACAATTGCAGTAAGATTCTCCAGAATAAATGTTATGCAATAAATGCAAACTCCAAATTACACCTTGAAATTTCAGCATACGTCTAAAATGATATCAAACATAAACAAAAATAAAATCCTAGCAAGATATAAAAAACTTTGGGGAAAAAATAAAAGTAACATAATTTGAGACAAAATTAACTTCAAAATCATAATACAAGTTGATTTTTCCAATGTTGAAGCCCATTTTATAACTCACTTTCAAGCTTGCTATTGATAACTATTTAGGAGTAAAACATTAACATTTTCAGGGTGTTTATAGCTTAGCTTACCCAGTGCATGAAGTTGAAGTCAAAGGATGTACATAATTGTTGGCAAGAATACTGACAGTTTGCAAATAATAATACGTAACGTTTAAAATTTTATGCCAAGATGTACAGAAATGGATTCTATTGGTATACGATGTTAAGATATGTCATCTGTCATCAATCATCATGTTTTCTAGGGCCGTAACATCATGGTCCCCATTGGTGGAGAATCATTGAAAAGTAAATAAATCTGCTGTGGGCTGATGGGTGAACAAAAGAAACAAGCTAATTACCGGTTTGAAAGCTTTTTACATTTTGGTACATGATGTTGAGGTTTGTCATTGTAATTTTCAAGAAACTTGGTTTCCTAGCATTTCAGACAGTCTGTTACAAGCTGATGGGTGAATATAAACAAATCGTTCTCCTGTTTAAAAGCTCTGTAACTTTTGGTTATAGTAAATTTCTAAAGGAAAAGCTAGAGCCAAAATTTGGATAACAAGATACTTAGATCCAGACCAGTATTCCAAAAATTTGAATACCTTGTAATAAATGGAAATGAGAGAAAGTAACAAACTGATTGAAGACATTTGCATATTAGTAAACGTTTACAAGTTTTGATAACTCAAAGGATGTTCCTCATAATACATTAGAAGCTCCATCAACATAATTTAAACAGACCTACAGAGGAAAAATGATATAGTGCAGACATCACACACACTAACACGCACATACACACATATTATGTGTGTGTGTGTACAGTATGTGTGTGTGTGTGTATTGGAGAGGATACGACTACAACACCACGTATGCTTCAACCCACTACACCCCGGTATACTTTACAGCTGTACAATTCAAAATAGAGCCAAACATTGGGAAGTGCAGGCATCATTTCCACAAAATTGGTATCATTTCGAGATTTCTAGACTGCTCAAAATGTTAAATTAATATCAACTGCTGAAATATTATTCTTAACCCTCAATTTTAGACATTCTTTTGAATATGATAGGGTTATCCAAAGGAAACATTTTCTTATGAAGATGACCTCCAGTGATGTAAGAATATATTTAACTTCGGTTTTATTTTGAATTGTGTAATTCAAAAAAGTGTAGAGAGATGAGACGTAGTACAAGTGGGCTGTAGGCGATCCTTCCCCATAATTAATATTTGTAGAAAGATCAACATACTTATTTGGGAAATTAACAGTCTGATCGCTTACAACTTGAAACTGTACGGGCTGATCATTGAGACAGTATCGCCTTAAAATTTCAATAGCCTTAACTAAAGTAGTTCTAGAAGGCTTATTCTCATGAAAGAGATCACCACCAAGAAGCAGAAAATCAACCTGCATCATAAATAAACTAGGGTACATCTTCTTAACTAAAAAATATATATATATAGGGGCAGCAAAACAATACTAGATGGAAAAATAGAGCTAAGAAACTATATATTCAATCGGTTTGCAGAAAATCAAAATGCATGTAAACCAAAATTGAGGTACTAGCCCCCCCCCCCCCACCACACACACACACCGCCCAATTACATTGTTGTTTGGCTTATGTCAAATTATTTCTCATGCACGCACGCACAGAGGTGTGACATGCGTGCGTCTGTGTGGAGAGGGAGGGAAGGATATTCAAATATATTTTAAAAAAAACAAGATTTCCTAAGTATTAATGGTGTATTTAATGCATGATAGCTAGTGGATTATTACTGTGTTTTAAACAGAAATAACTTCGACTGCCTCGTAAAACAAATAAACTAAATAAATAAGTTACGCTTATTTTACCTTTTGTTGTTCAGCTATGGAGCAAATCTCTTCGAACGCCTCAAATGAATCAAACCTGCGAACTTCATCTTTCTCCAAGTAACCCAAATGGCAATCGGTTGCAACAAGCACTCTGAGAGTATTACTGAGATCCTCCCTTGACAGTTTAGAGGAATAGTATATTTTTATTAAGCTCGGCCAAATAATACATGACAGTGGGCTATTCAGCATGAAACCACATGGCAACTTATTAGCTCTGGAGTTGCAGTAACACAGGATTGCCCTATTATAACATGTTTAAGTGCAATGATAGCAAGTGTAGCTTGAACGGTATGTGGAAAAAACAATTATTTATCATACTCACTGTCACTGGTAGTTTATTATATTGTCAAAATTTCTTTCATTGGTTCAGTTATGATTTACTTTTTATAACTAAATAAATAAGCCTGTAATTGCTAATTATGGAATCACAATACAGTATTTCATTCGCATTTGAGGTCCAATCTCATTTGCATTGCATGAACACAGATGCACGCGCGTGCACAAAACCAAAAAAAAAAAGGAACTGTTGGAGGAAACAAAATCGATATTTTATATAATGTTTCTCAAACATAAATCCAGCACTCAAATTTGATAAAATTACACTAGCAGAACCAATAATGATCTAAGCTTCTAACATATTTCAGTTTATTGTCATAGGGAATAGGATATACTTAATGAGATTCAAACAAAATGGTTTTAGATCACTACTCACAGAAAAATATTATTCGATAACAAAACATGTGCGGTTACCTAATTGTGTCAAAATAGCCACCTTCGGTTCAAAGGGATCATGCTTAAGTTGACTGAAATTAACGATTACAACGGCAATGATGGTGGCTCCATGCACAGACTAGAGTTTTATAAACCAGTTTTTGCAACAGATTGTGTGCTTGTCTTAGTACTAGTGTTCGGCATAAAATGAATTTTGTTCAAACCAACTCTAGTTTCTTTTTAGTGCTTACTTTTGCACCATTTTGGAATTCTGTAAATCATATGCACTACTTGGTTTAGGGTTTGCATATAAATTTAAATGCTATTCAGCTTACTTTAAACAAAAACAAACGATGTCAACATAAAACATATGTTATGGAAACAAGACACTGCAGATGAACAATTGAAGTATTACATATTGACTCCTTCCAATCCGAAATTAGACTTTTAGATCCCTGCATACACAAAATATCATAATTTGAACACAAAGTGACTGTTAATCTGATAGTTCAAACTGTAGAAAATACAAAGTTTTTTGCGGACTTTCTCCGAGCAGTTAATGAGCTTTCAAGTGTAGCAACTAAGATTATATACCGGTGTAAAGGAAATGGGGAAATAACCTAACCATAATACGAATCGAAACTCTTGCAATTGAAATGGCAAGAATAAGATTTTGAAATAGCGGGAACCCTATATACCCAGTGAAATGTTTAGTGGCGATTGAACTAAAACGAGGAAGAAATTCAGTAGTGGGATATTTGAATTTTTAGTCTTTGCCGTTTACCTTCCTCTTGCTTCTGTACCGGAGTTTGCTTTTATCATTTTGAGAACGTTCTGAAGTTCTATTTCTCTTTTCCTCCTGCGTACAACAAAAAGGTCCTTTTATTGGTTTAGGGTTAATGTAATTCAATGGTAAATTTACATTTCTGGGTACTTTTAATCTCCACCTTCCCAAGGTTCAGGTGCTATAGTAGTACTACAATTTTTTTTTTTTATATAATAAAGGCAAATTCTATTTCAACCCGAGTATTTACTTAGTAGCCCCTAAAAATTAAAAAAGTCTGTAAACCTAAAAAATAACTTAGTAGCCCCTACCGTTTCCAAATCTACCCTTCCCATTACGCAAAACATGAAAAATTAAATTTTTCTTCACTGATTTAGAAACTAGGGTTAGAATTTTGTTTTCACTGATTTAAAAACTTAGTAGTGAAAAATTGAATTTTTTCTTCACTTATTTAGAAACCCAATTCATATTTTCTTCAGAACTACAATTAAAAAAGTCAGTAAACCCAATAAATAACTTAGTAGTGAAAAATTGAATTTTTTTCTTCAATGATTTAGAAACTAGGATTTTGAAGAAACAGTGGTTTAGACAGTAAGAAACTGACGTAAGAAGATAATGGATTGAGAAGAAAGAAAGTACGCAGCTTTCTAAGGGTATTTTAGTCTTAAAATTTTTATTTATTTTAGGAGGGATACTAAGTAATTATCTGTGTTGAAATAGAATTTGCCTATAATAAAAGTGTTACTTTGTTAAGAAAAGTACTCATTTTGATGTTTGAAAAATACTATTCATACACCAAAAATCATCCAACCTGCGCCGTTATCTTGCATAGAAAACATATGACTAAGCTATCCTTCTTCTTAATTACATATTTTAGCCTTTTTCTTATAGCCCATCAAATTAAAACACTAAAATTAATTATATTTGCCTACACATTTTTGATGAAGTTAATGAAACATGAAATATCAATTATGACGACTTTCACAAATAATTGCTCTAGTTTTGAAGTATTTAATTTTATTTTGTTGAAACTAAAGTTGATTTTGATGATATTAACAATTTTCTAAATAAAATTAAAGAATTACAATATTAGTGCCAAAAATTAAAGTTCATGTTGGTGCTTGGAACTTCTAGTTTTCTGTAAATGAGTTTTAAATTTTAAAGTGGTAAGACGATAATGAAAAAATTGGTAGTTTTGTGAAAGAGATGGTATATGTGGAGTAATGTTTGGTATATACTGGTTTATTGTATTTTCTGGTGTAGGTTAAAAAAATTATTGGTGTATGAATACAATCAGCCAATTAGGGATTCCAAGCACCAATATGAACTTTATTTTTTGGCACTAATATTGCAACTCTTTAATTTTATTTAGAAAATTCTTAATATCATCAAAATCAATTTTAATTTCAGCAAAACAAATTTAAATGTTTCTAAACTAGAGCGGTTATTTGTGAAAGTCGCCATAATTGATAGTTTACGTTTAATTAACTAGAGTAATTTTTTATGTATACCGGTTTATTGTATTTTTTGGTGTATGTTAAAAATTATTGGTGTATGAACAGAATTAGTCAATTAGAGATTCGAACTCATTACATATAAATGTTATGTCTAGAGTGTCATATCGCTAACTGGTTGAGCTAGTAGTATTTGACAATGTTACAAATTGAATGGTTCTAACAAAATTTCCTTTATCATCCATCGAGTAATCGGTTAAATAATGGTAAACAATAAAATTTTCTAGCTCTTTTATTGATTGTCAGAGTTTTCTCCATTCTCCTTAACTTTCTCTCTTAATGTTTTGTTTTCAAATCTTGTAATTTATCAATATCAAAATATTTCTAGCTCTCTTGTTGATTATTAGAGTTTTCTCTATTCTCCTTAATTCTCATGTTTCATTTTCAAATCCTTTAATTTATCACTTTATATTTGTATTTTATTAGTGTTCTCTCGTCATTTTATATTTTGATACATACATTTAAAAGTTTATATAATATATACAAATAATTCATTATTTAGCTCCTAACATTTTATATATAAAAATAATTCATTATTTAGCAACTAACATTTTATATATACAAATAATTTATACATTTAATTTTTCTAATAAAGTCTTCAATAAATATTAAAAAATGACAATTTCGATATGTATATGACTATCATACCAACCAAAATAGTAAAATTTATTTTTCATTTAACTATGATATATAAATCACAAAAATATTAATAAAAAGTTTAATTGGTAACTTATGTATCTCAATAAACTTATCACACATTTTATTGAAAAATTCTACTTTTTAACTTCAAATTTTCCTATGTTTTACAATTATTATCACGATTATTTAGAAGATCGGGGGAATTAGAGAAAAGGATAAACTTTGACAAAAAATTAGGCTAAAGGACATTAAGTTTTATTTTTAGGCTGAAGGACAAACTTTAAACAAAATTTAGGCTGAAAGACAAATGCTAGTTTTATTTTTAGGCATTATATTCAGTTTTCCACTATGAAAAACCAGCATTTTTCTTCAGCCTAAAAAATAAATTTGTTGTCCTTTAGCCTATTTTTATAAAAAAATTGTCCTTGTGCCCGTATTCCCGTTTAAACTAATTAGATAAATCCAATTGACTGATATTTATTAATTTGTCTACTAATTTATAAATATATGAAAATTTCAATATGGACACCATATTAGTATATATAAAATTGGGAAAACTGCTTTTCATTAAAGGAAAGATGCATGAGTCACATGACAGAGTATATGTGACCCGGCTCTGATACCAAGTGTGACAGTTCGATTTTTTCGGGTATGAAAAATCGGGCTGTCACGGTATATATGGAAATAATAATTAAAAAATTAATTTACAATTCTTTTGTCTCAATAAATTCATCATATGATGCATTACCTAATTATGTTTATTTTACTTCAAATACCTATATTTTAAATTTTCTATGACTAGTACAAAAACCCCTCAATTCCCTTCTAATACTTTACATTTAAGTCTATATATTAGAATTAATAACATAATCTTATAACTATTTAAATAAATCAAGTAAACCATTATTCGTTGATTTGTCCAATAAATCATAAAAATGTGAAAATTTCAATATTTATATCATATTCATATTAACAAAAATAGTATTGAAGATTCATTCAGATATATAAATATATCAATCAATTATATAAAATAAATTATATATATATAATTATTATGAATTTAATTTGTAATTCATTTATATCAATACGTTTACCATGCATTGCATTGTAAAATTCTTTATTTAACATCAAGTACGTGCATTTTGAAATTTATACGATTGGTAATAAAATCCTCTTTAATATCACATTATTATATGTTTAAGTCAATGTATATAATTAACTAAGTAATCTTGAATTTAAGTTATTCGAATATACGCAATTAACAAATATTCATTTATTCATTTAATAAATCCTAAAATATGATGGTTTCGGTAATATTCATATCAACAAAAGTGGTGAAATTGTTTTTCATCCAAATATAAAGATATATAAATCACATAACATAAATAATATGCATAAACAATATTAACAATATCAACATTGATTGGATGCTTCATACCGTAGTTGCTCATTAATAATCATTGGTGGCGAGAGGTCATCGCATTTGGCATCAAAGTTGTGGTAAAAAGGAAAAACTATAGTTGATGTGTACAGTTGTGGAGTTATAGTTCATCGCAAGATCGCAAAAGTGATTAAGACCTAGAGTTATAATGGCTTGCAGAGCAAAAATTAAAAGGGTGTTTGGCTTCTTAATGTGTATGAATTATGAAATTAAGATAATTGGGTAATCTCAAAATAAGGCAGTCATAGTAATAATAATGCTTACACCAAAGGATAGTTGAGACGCACGCGAAAGATGACTAAGCATATAGATATATGTAGATAATGGTTAGTTCGATATTTAAAATGAAGTTGGATGTTAAAATAATTTTTTTACGGCAACCAATTAATAGACCTAAATGCTATTAGTCCACTTAAGGGATTAATTACTAGGGTTATCCGCTTCATCTTTTCAATTAATGTAACATCTTCTTCCCAACCCTCTCTTAATTCGCTAAAATTTATAGTAAATATTAGCAAAATCCTTCACGATGAATCAAGAAAATATAATTAATTCATACAAAGATAAGGTCTCTTTTATCCAACATTAAGAAATTTCAAAACTAAGCAATTTGAAATAGTATTGGATTAGGTTGGGAGTGTAACAACCGGTATTTTGAATATTTAGCTTAAGATAATAAATTAGTTTACTTGAGTTAAAAGACTTTATCGAATGAATGACTTAAAAAGTGACTTTTTAAAGATAAATGAATTAGGACTCGAGACCTATTCCATTGCGTTCGTTATGTCGTTTGCATATAAATCACATAATGTTTGTCAAACAAATAATATAATAAAAGGAGACAAAAAGAGGAGCTAGAGGCAAAGTAGTAAATAAATCAGAATTGCCTCTTTATAATTCTGAAATGAAGCTCATTTTCACTTTACTGTTCATTTCCTCTTCTTTTTCTAAGAAGATAGGATTAGGTTTTCAAATCTAATTTTCTTCATTACTTCTTCAGTACTTAAAATAAAATTACAAATAAATATTTTAAATTCAAGGTAGAAGATTCTCTACAAATCTAGCTACTAATATTGACAGCTTAATTAAGATTGAATCCAGATTTCTGAACTAAAAGCTTCATGAATTGATTTGGAACTTGAGCTTGGGACTTCTTTTGTTAGTGAGTGGGAATGATTATCTATGCTTTATGGTCATCGTTTATGTTATATTCCTTGTTAAACGCCAATAGTTGGGTTACGACTTGATGAATGAATTCAAGTTAACATTTTAAAGATGAGAACCTTGTTGAACGAACATCGATGAACGTTTAATCATAAAGTGAATGTATTAAAAATGTTTAAGACAGAATTAAATATGGTGTCTTAATTGTTGGTTTGAACTGTATTGATTTTTAACTCGGTTTGGGAAGGATTATATGTGTAGAAAATGGATTTGGACTGTAACAACCCCTAATTTTTATTAACATTATTCATAAGATTTTATTAGATAAATTAAATAGAATAATGTGATGATTAGATTGATAAGGGAATTGAGATTTGAATATAATTAAGGTCGGGCCTTAACCAAATAAATACATAAGATTGTTTTATAACTTAAGCATATAGTTGAATAAGGAAAGTGTAATATAGGAATGAATAAGACTTCACAACCCCTAAACCTGTATCCCTTCTCATTTAGGTTTACATAAAAAAACAAAACAATCAAAAGAAATTGCAAGCAAAGGCCGGCCTTTAACTATCATCTAAATCACAAAAATCAAGTAGAGATTCAACAAGGAAGGCTAGGAAGATTAAGCAGTAATCAAATCTCAAAATCCATAATCTAAACAAGGTGAATAATAGCTCAAACCATCTCATGTTTATTGTCTTCTGATTGTCTAGATTCGTGTTGAATTTGATGCTAAATATGTATTGATGATTCGATGATATTCCATGTTTGTTTTTTCCATGTTTGATAAATGATAAGATATAAGAATATTTATGAAGCTGATTATTTCAGTTTTAAGATTTTAATCGAAAATGTTCAAAAGATGAATTTGGAGATGGATTTTTATTTTCATAATTTTCCTAAGCCTAAGGAATATTATACGAATTTTTAAAGGTGGAAAACATGTTAACTCGGGTTTAATTTAATTAAGTCATTAAATAATGATTTTTTAGTCCAAAAATCTTATATGATGAAAAGAATTCCCTTTTGGGATATATGTGAATTTTTGAGATTTTTCTCAAATATATTTGAAGAGGTATGGATTAAATAAGAAAGATTAGTGTTTAATTGTTTAATTAGTTAATTATGTAAATTAACGTTTAAACGTATATTTTTGGCTTTAGATAATGTGTAGTAGCATAGCAGAAATTAAGTTGAAATTTTTTAGTAACCAATCATATTTTGACATATAAAAGAAATTTGTTGAAAAGAACATGTTTTATTAGGTAAAAATTCAGTTATAGTGATAATTGCAATGATGCCACTTCCTTTTATATTGATGTCGCACTTATCATCCCATTGACGTCGTCGATAGGAAAGCACATGGCACTATTTCAATTGTGCGGAGTGGTTTCAAGCTCGTTGAGGTCAAGAAAAGCCGCAACATTCATATACCATGCCGCAAGTTTTGAAACATAGGGGAGAGGAGTCGTCAAGCATTAGGTAGCATCAACATGCTTCAAGATGTCGCATTACCGAGTTATCGCCTTATCGAGTTACCGCATTATCATGTCGCCGAAGTCGATGATGTCGATACAAGCAATAAAGTAGGCGGATAGCTTATGTTCTTAGAGCTCGATGACGTCATTGTCGATGAGGCACATAATGTCGCACGTTTTTGTTTTAAAGGCTTTTAAATAAAGGCAGAGAGCCTTAAGTAGCAACATCGACATGAGATGATGTTGATGTTGATCAGATTAAAATGTTTTAAAAGTGACAAACCTATATCATTTTCAATCGTATACATAGCAATATAAAAAGGGTTTTACAAATGGCATTGGACTTTGAAAATACAAAGAGATGATTTCCTTGTTTAAATTATGGGTTCATGATATTAACCATACATCATTAAGAAAATGATTAAGAGGACTTTAATTATGGATGTTTATGTTTTGGGTTTACTTGATCGGTTATTATGTATGATATTGTTATCCTATCCACTTCGTTTATGACCTATAACTACATTTTTGGGTGTTATGGGTAGGATAACTAGCTAGGTTAATCCAATAGTGAATATAAATTTACTTAACTCCGGTGTAAGTAGTTTGCCACCAAGTGGTCAGGTAGACCAGAATATAGGATGCCTAGCTAGAACTAATAAAAAGATTATTGAGTTAGACAGGTTCTTAGTTATGAAAATTATGTTATGAAAATTATGTTACGAAAAATGTTATTGGCAGGGGCCAATAGGTTCTTAGTGATCCCATGAAAACTATGTCTGGAATATGTTATTGATAGAGACCAATAGACTCATATTTAGCCCACGAAAACTATGATTTGAAAGATGTTATTGGAGAATCCAATAGGTTCATAGTGATCCGATGAAAACTATGATTGGATAAATTTATGGTAGAAACCAATAGGTTCTTAATAATCCCATGAAAATTATGAAATTGGACGGATAGCCTGTAAGATTGGAATAGGTTATTAGTCGGTCCATAAAAACTAATAGGTTAATAATAACCCTAGAAACTATAAACTAAGACAGATAGTCGAATAAATTAGGATGGGAAATCTAGGGCATATTCCAGTTTTGAATATCGTCATATTATGTATGTTTTAACCATTGTGGATGCACGTGCACGGTATATGGTTATTGTATTATGGTTAAGATACTAGTGAGGGGGAAACCCGTTCCGCTTAGTAGTATGGTCTCGCTAGATATTTAGTTGGCCTGAGATGGTAAGTTATTATTAACACCAGACTTTTTGTCTAACCTGAAGTTTTTGTCTTTCCCCTTAAACACTTAGGTGCTCATTTAAATAGATCGAGAGTAAAGGCTTTTTAGGTTCTTTTTAAACGAGTAAGCTTCCGGAGACATGCAGGAGGCAATCTAACTAGTAGGAGTTATATATCTATTTTCCGTAGTGTTTTGAATCTGCTTTTGTGTTGTAATGTCAAGTTGTATTAAATGCTAGATATTTGAATCTGATCATCCAAGAGAGTATCTTAATATGTCGCTCTTGGAGTATGTTGTAATAATTATATTTTCTCTGAACGTAGTTTGCGAATTAAGATTATGTAAGAAATTAAAATCTTATTGTGAAATGAGATGAGAAATTTTATTTTAAAAATTGTGTTGAATTTACATATTCATATGTTTCTAGTATTGTCAAAATGATTAACATAGTAACTTTTTTCATCGGAAATTAATAACTATGGATGACTGCAACATCCATAGCACTTAATTTTGGGTCCCAAAATGGACGATGTTACAGTTTGGTATCAGAGCATAGGTTTATGTAAATTTAAAAGAAGAAATTTAAACCTAAAAGATTTTGAAAACATGATCCAATGAATCGGAGAATAAGATTGGGGTTTGGGTTATCGTAATAATAACGTACTTGTATTTTTCTATATATAGGTATGTATTCCCCTCTCTTAGACCGTTCTTCTATGTCTTACTAAGGCTCGTATGCAGATTTATGAGAAAGAAAGGTTTGAAAGCAGGAAATGGAAGAGTGAATCTAGATGGAGGAAGCATCACAACTAACGGAAATGCTCGACCCAATACCAGGAGAAACAAGGGTCAATAGGCAAATGCTAATCAAAACGCAAATGCCAACATAGGTGCTGGAATCCTACCAGTAAATATGGGGACGATGTATCAGTTCTTCGTTAACTTGATGCAAGCTGGAGCGGCCGTAGGAGTAGTTGGAGGAAATGCTGTGAATGCAGGAGGAGCAAATCTTGTGGCTCCAGTTGGTAATAATTATGCCAAGCTGAGTCGAGATTATACCGGTTTGGATGGGAAGCCTTTTCTTGGAACAAAGGATGTTGTAGAGGTGGATAATTGGTTGTTGCATTACGAGAAAATCTTTGCTGATCTCGGTATGGTTGATGAGTAGAAAAGGAGACTAGATTCGAGACAGTTGCAGGAAGCAACATTGTTCTAGTGGAATGGAGTCACTGTAGGTGTGCCTAAGGAGGAGTTGACTTGGGCAGAATTTCAAAGGAGGTTCGAAGAGAGATTTTTATCTGAGGTTGCCAAGTCGGCATTGCTAAGAAAGTTTATGGACTTGGAGCAAGGAGCAATGTCGGTGATTGAATATGCCACTAAGTTTGATGAGCTATCCAGATATGGATATGCTACCATTGACACTGTCGTTAAGAGGAATGAAAAGTTTATTCAGGGATTGAAGCCAGAGATTTTTAGGGCGACCATGCCACATCTCTAAGACCCGAACAATATTGTAGTGGAGATGGTAATCCGGAATGAAGAGATGCTTTCTACTTTTGGAAAAGAGAAACAGGGTGAAACTCAAGATTCTCAGGATAGGAAAGTTCTTTAAGAAGAAAGGAGCTCAGAAAGGAGGAGCTACCATGAAAGGTAAGGCTGATCTGGTTTGTTATAAGTGAGATAAGAAATGACATTTTGCTCATGAGCGCCAATATGGCAAAGGGAAGAAAGTTGCAATAATAAAGGAGTGAAATGCTTCAATTGTGAGCAGATGAGGCACTACAAGAATCAGTGTCCAAAACTAGTCAGAGCAGACAAGGGAAAAGTTTTTGTTTTGGAACCATTATCTTCTAGGCCAACTGCTGTTGAGAAGGGAAAATCTCTGATGGAAGTTATCCTTTTGATCCATAGTATACCAGTTAGGATACTATTTGATACCGGTGCATCGCATTCATTTATATCTCAGTGTTTGGTAGATAAGTTATGCTTAGAACAATCATACCTTATTACTTCCTTAAGGGTTGCAAATCCGATAGAAGGGTATGCAATTCTGGGGATGAGATGTGACCAGTTAGAACTTGATTTATTAGATAGATATGATTTCGTGGGCTTGGGATCATATTGGGTATGGATTGGTTAGATAGATATGATGCTAAGATATTTTGCTATGATAGGAAAATATCATCAAGACACCCTAATAGTCATAATCGAATCATATACTCAGTGGAGAATTCAGATTTGAATGTTTATACCTTGTTGGGTGTTATGGAAGTAGAAGAAGATTTGAATCATTTGTTTTTGTAGCAAGAGATTTTGCAGATGCTTTTGAACCAGTTACAGGATTACCACTGAAGCGAGCGATAGAGTTTTGAATTGATCTTGTACCCGTAGTAGAACCTGTGAGTGGACCGCCTGGCAGGATGACACCACTGAGATGAAGGAGTCAAAGGTGCAGCTGGTAGACTTAGAAGGAAAGAGTTTTATTAGGCTAAACAGTTCACCTTAGGTAGCGGCCGCAGTGTTCATGAAGAAACCGAACGGGTCATTGAGGATGTGTATTGACTACCGTAAGCTGAATGAGAAGACTATAAAGTAAAGATATCCTTTATCGAGAATCGATGAATTTTTCGATCAGTTGAGTGGAACCGGAGTATTTTCCCAATTGGATTTGGCTACAAGGTTCCACCGGCTAAGAGTGGCGGAGGACAACATTCTGTTAACGGTGTTTCGAATGAGATATGGTTTGTACGAGTGGTTAGTAATGCCATTCGAGCTAACGAATGAGCCAGCTTTCTTCGTAAATTTGATGAACCGGATTTTTCAAGAGCACTTGGATAGGTTTGTATTGGTGTTCATAGACGAAATTTTGATATATTCTAAGGATGAAAAGGAGAATGAGATTCATCTTAGAATAGTGTTAGAGACACTGAACAGCATCGGTTGAAAGCGAAGTTTTCGAAGTGTCATTTCTGGAAGAAAGAAGTAAAGTTTCTTAGCCATGTAGTCTGAGGAGAAGGATTATCAGTTGATCTAGCTAAGATTGAAGCGGTTAATAGTTGGAAGAGACCTGAGACATGGACCGAGATAAGAGGTTTTCTTGGATTGGCTGGATATTACCGGAGATTTATCAGGGATTTTCGCGGATAGCAGTACCCCTGACTAAACTAACCAGAAAGGAGGTTAAGTTTGTTTGGTCTGACAGATGCGAGGAAGCATTCCTTAAGTTAAAGCATTTATTAACCAATGCACTCATGTTAGTTATGTCAAATGGTAATCAAGGGTTAGTAGTGTATACAGATACATACGGGACTGGACTAGGAGTTGTGTTGACGTAGAAGGGTAAGATAATTGCCTACGCTTCTCGATAGCTCAAACCGCATGAAGTAAGATATTCGACCCGTGATTTAGAGTTGGCAGCTATGATCTTAACATTGAAAGTGTGAAGTCATTATTTTTTGGGAGAAAGATTTGAGTTGTACACGGATCATAAGTCTTTAAGGTATTTATTCTCTCAAAAGGAGTTGAATATGAGACATCAAAGGTTGTTGGAGTTTTTAGCAGCTTATGGTTTCGGTATAGAGTATACAGCGGGGAAAGGTAATAAAGCAGCAGATACTCTTAGTAGAAAACATCAGAATGCGATGTTAGCTATGTTGGAAGAATGGAAGGATCTTGAGGCATTGACTACGTGTAGTGTGCAGTTAAGATAGATTGCTAATTCTAGTCAGAGTACTGCCATGACATCCTATTTGGAAGTTCGACCAGTTTTGATCGAAAAGATTATTTCAAAGCATAAAGATGATCCATTGTTGGCCTAGAGGATTAGAAGGCTAGAGGTTGGAACTGAGATTGATGATCTGAAAGATTTTAGTATTGACCAGAAAGGATGGTTGAGAAGGAAGGGACGGTTGTGTGTTCCGAACAATGGAGACCTAAGGAAAGAAGTTCTTAGGGAATGTCATCGATCGAGCTTTACGATTCATCCTAGAGGAACCAACATGTATCAGGATATGAAGAGAAGTTTCTTCTGGGAAGTTATGAAAAGGGATGTTGGCTTATGGGTAAAGCAACGTTCGAATTGCCAATAAGTAAAAGCCGAACATCACAAGCCGAGTGGGTTGCTTCAGGTGTTAGATATACCAGTTTGGAAATGGGATTCAATATCCATGGACTTTATTGACGGGTTGGCAAGGTCGAATTGAGGAATGAGAGTATATGGATCATAGTAGACAGATTGTCCAAGAGCTCTCATTTCATTCTCGTTAAGTCTACCGGATGACACTTGTTTTGCATAAGTTATTTATAAAGAATATAGTTAGACTGCATGGGATTCCTAGTAGTATAGTCAGTGATAGAGATACCTTTTTTACTAATGAGTTCTGGAATAGTCTATAGGAAGTGTTAGGTACCAAGCTTAAGATGAGTACCGCTTATCACCCTCAGACGGATGGGCAGACAGAGAGAGTCAACAAGGTACTCGAGGATTTATTGAGAGCTTGCATACTAGATTTTGGCAAATCATGGGAAGACCACCTACACTTGGTTGAGTTTTCCTATAATAATAGTGATCAAACTAGCATAGGAATGGAACTTTTCGAAGCTTTGTATGGAAGGCCGTGCAAGTCACCAGCATGTTGGTTGGAAACTGGAGACCGATTAGTCTTAGGTCCATATATGGTGAGAGAAGCAGCAGAGAAAATTGAGTTAATCCGAAGTAGGATGAGAGAAGCTTAGTCTAGATAGAAAATTTACACGGATAGAAGACATAAGGATCTAGAATTCTCAGTTGGAGATAAGGTTTTCATTAAAGTATCAATGACGAAGGGTGTGGTACATTTTGGAAAGTCGGGAAAACTGACACCGAGATATGTTGGACCGTTCCCAATTATAGAGAGGTTCAAAAAGCTTGCATATCAAGTAGAGTTACCGAGCAATTTAGCAGGTGTCCATAACGTTTTTCATGTTTCTCATATTCAGAAGTATGTGCATAATCCATATACTACTATCACTCCGACTGCATTGAAAGATTGCTGGTAGAACTAGATCTGACTTTTGTTAGGCAACCAGTTCGGGTTGTAGCGAAAGATGGGAAGAAGTTAAGGAACAAGACAGTCAAGTTGGTGAAAGTTCAATGGAGCGACAATGAGAAAAACTATACTTGGGAGATGGAGGATGTGATTATGGATACTTATCCTGAGCTGTTGTGAGGGTATGTTCTATATTTGTTGTATATAGATTTGATGGCTGGTAGGATATACTAGCTTTGGTTGCATGTTTGATATGCTTAGTATTTAGTCCTTACTAAATCTCGAGGATGAAAGTCTTTAAGGAGAGGAGCCTGTAACAACACCTAATTTTGATTAACGTTATTAAAGAGATAAATTAAATTGAATAATGTGATGATTAGATTGATAAAGGGAATTGAGATTTGAATATAATTAAGGTCGAGCCTAAACCAAATAAATACATAAGATTGTTTTATAACTTAAGCATATAGTTGAATAGGGAAAGTGTAATATAGGAATGAATAAGACTTCATAACCCCTAAACCCTTATCCCTTCTCATTCAGGTTTTCATAAAAAACAAAACAATCAAAAGAAATTGCAAGCAAAGGCCGGCCTTTAAATATCATCTAAATCACGAAAATCAAGTAGAGATTCAAGAAGGAAGGCTAGGAAGATTAAGCAGTAATCAAATCTCAAAATCCATAATCTAAACAAGGTGAATAATAGCTCAAACCATCTCATGTTTATTGTCTTCTGATTGTCTAGATTCGTGTGGAATTTGATGCTAAATATGTATTGATGATATGCCATGTTTGTTTTTGCCATGTTTGATAAATGATAAGTTACAAGAATATTTATGAACATGATTATTTCGGTTCTAAGATTTAAATCAAATATATATTTCTCCAAATGCTATGATTTTTGAGTATGATGTTTAAAAGATGAATTTGGAGATGGGTTTTTATTTTCATAATTTTCCTAAGCCTAAGGAATATTGTACCAATTTTTAAAGGTGGAAAAGATGTTAATTCGGGCTTAATTTAATTAAGTCGTTAAATAATGATTTTTTGGCTTGAAAATCTTATATGATGAAAAGAAAACCATTTTGGGATTTAAGTGAATTTTTGAGATTTTTCTCAAATATATTTGAAGAGATATGGATTAAATAGAAATATTAGTGTTTAATTATTTAATTAGTTAATTAGTAAATTAACGTTTAAACATATATTTTTGGCTTTGGGAGATAATGTGCGGTAGCATAGTGAAAATTAAGTTGAATTTTTTTAATAAACAATCATATTTTGACATATAAAAGAGATTTGTTGAAAAGAACATGCTTTATTATCTAAAAATTCAGTTGTAATGATAATTAGGATGATGCAACTTTCCTTTATATTGATGTCGCGCTTATCATCCCTTTGCCGTCATCGAGAGGAAAGCACATGGCATTATTTCAATGGTGCAGATTGGTTTTAAGCTCGTCGAGGTCATGAAAAGGCGGCAGCATTCAAATACCATGCCGTAAGTTTTGAAACATAAGGGAGAGAAGTCATCGAGCATTGGATAATGTCGACATGCTTCATAATGTCGTATTATCATGATGCTGCATTATCATGATGTCGCATTATAATGATGCAACATAACCGAGTTGTTGCCTTATTGAGTTGCCGCATTATCATGTCGCCGAAGTCAATGATGTCGATGCAAGTAAGAAAGTAGGCGGATAGCTTATATTCTTGGAGCTCGACGTCGTCATTGTCGACAAGGCGCATAATGCCACACTTTTTTGTTTCAAAGGCTTTTAAATAAAGGCAGGGAGCCTTAAGTAGCGACGTCGACATGAGATGATGTCGACGTTGATCAAATTAAAATGTTTTAAAAGTGACAAACCTTGTATCATTTTCAATCATGTACATGGCAATATAAAAAGGGTTTTACAAATGGCCTTAGACTTTAAAAATACAAAGTGATGATTTCCTTGCTTAAATTATGGGTTAAGGGTATTAACCATACATCATTAAGAAAATGATAGCAAGGACTTTAATTATGGATGTTTATGTTTTGAGTTTACTTCGTCAGTTATTATGTTTGTTTTTGTTATCATATTCACTTCGTTCATGACCCATAACTACTTTTTGGGGTGTTAAGGGTAGGATAACTGGCTAGGTTGATCCAATAGTGAATATAAATTTACTTAACTCCTGTGTGAGTAGATTTGCATCCAGGATGTCAGGTAGACCAGAATATAGGATGCTCAAAACCGATCAAAAGATTATTAAGTTAGACAGGTTCTTAGTTAGCCCATGAAAACCATGTTCTGAGAAATGTCATTGGTTGGGACGAATAGGTTCTTAGTGATTCCATGAAACTATGTCCGGAATATGTTATTGACAAAGATCAATAGGTTCATAGTTAGCCCATGAAAACTATGATTTGAAAGATGTTATTGGAGAATCCAATATGTTCAAAGTGATCCCATGAAAACTATGATTGGATAAAGTTATAGGTAGAAATCAATAGGTCCTTGGTGATCCCATAAAAACTGTGAAATCAGATAGATAGTCTGTAAGATTGGAATGGGTTATTGGTCAGCCCATAAAAACTAATAAGGTTAATAGTAATCCTAGACTATAAACTGAGACAGATAGTGTAATGACCCAGAATTTTACCGCTTTGGTTTATGAATATTTAATTAATTTAAATATTCAAGTAATGTTTTTAATAATTAATATAGCTGTCTTTTAATTCATAACTACTGATAGAAAATTCATTTCTGAATTTGGTTCACAAAAATGATTTGTTGAAAGAAAATTAGAAAATGTGACCGAAAAGCTTTTTCAAAATTTTCAATTTTTGACAATTGAAAAGTTGTTTAAAATGTTGTAAACACTTTAGTTAATATATTTACACATTTTTAAATAACTTAAACATGGATTAGGGAATAAAATAAGATTAATAACATAAGTGTACTTATGTAAGGAGATGTGACTTCCTTTTGAATCATTAAAAAATTAATTAAAAAATTAATGGATGTAAAGGATGTTAAGTCACATTATATGAAACATTATTACACATAAGTGCTTTGTCCATTGGGTAAAAGGAGGAGACCCTTGTTTTGGCATAGGGATCATGGGTGGAGAGATAAGGTGGTGATGTGGCATGGAGGGCAGTGTATTTTAGGGCTAAAAAGGTAATTTTACTTCATTTCTTTTTATAAAAACAATTCTCTCTTTCTCTCCTCCCATTCTCACTTTTCAAAACTTTTCAAAATTTTATTTTCTTTTTAAAAACTTGGAAATTATTTTAATGGCTTCCATTTTTCATTCTCAAGTTAAAAATTAAATCCTTTTAGTTTAAACCCTTTTAAATATTGTTTAAGTTATTTATTTACTCCTACTTCATTTTCTTTTTCAATTTCAAGTCCATATCCCTTTTTTGCCATGTTGGCCAAGCCCATCACCATGATGGCCAAGCCCAAAGAAGCCTAGGCCGAGCCCTTTGGCCTGCTTTAGGTGGAAAAAAAATCATTTTTTTGCTAGGAATTTTCAAGAGCTAGGCTATTTTCAAAGTTTAGAAAGGATTTGAAAGATTTTGGTGATCAAACTATTTTATATTTTATATTTTTTTACCTTTATGTTGCCATGTTTATTTGTGTAATGTATTATATGTTTGGTTGTAAATCCATGTTGTTTTGTGTATGCATATGTGTAATGTTAGTTGTAGTTTAATTTGACTTGTTAAATGTAGCTTAGAAGTTTGGTTTGGTGTTAAAGTTGTCATCTTGCTTATATATGTTATGATATATTAATTTGGATGTTAAACTTGGTTGTTTGAATATGAGTTTGGTTTGGAAAAGATCAAAAGTTGTTTATTTGTCAAGTCATTAAAAGATTTAAACTTTATTTAGTTTCAAAATAAAAACTTATATATATGTTGAAAGTAAAGTTAAAAGTGAATATATAAGTGAAGTTGGAGTTATATCTAAACAAAATCTATATTTAACGAGTTGCATTCAGAGCGATAGTCGCTATGAATGGAGTTCGGAAAAGTTAGAATTTAGATTTATAAAAATGATTCTTTTTGAAATGGCTTTGAAAATCTTTTCAAAATATTAATTAAGTTCAAATGTTAATTACTTTGGTAATTAAATAAGAGTTTATAATTATTTATTTATTTAATTAAGAATATTATCTATTAATTGTAATTAAGTTGAGTAATTAGGATTTAATTATGGATTAAAGCTAATTAATTTTAATTAATTAATTAAGGAAGTTTAATTGACGATTAATTAAGATAAAAGTAATTAAGAAATAATTTTGATAATTAAGTTTAATTATTTAATTAATTATTATTTAATTAGGTTAATTAATAGTTAATTACTAGTTAGGCAAGGTTAAATTAATTAATCTAATTGGATTTAATTAAGATCATAGTTAGAAATTAATTAAGTTAATGATTTAGTTTTAAACTTTATGAATTATTATTGATTAATTTGTACTTAAATAAAGATTTAATTATTACTTAATAATGGTTTAGTTTTAAACTTTATGAATTATTATTGAGTCAACTCTTTTTATAAGTAAACTGGTTTAAACCAAGGGATCTTTTGTTTGTGCCATTAAATAGTCAAATAACCATGAATAAGTTATACTAGACTTTGACATTTGTTAGTAGAATAAAACACCATTCTGCTATAGCTTTAATTGAATTGATTATTTAGACATCCTTTTAGCAGAATAAATCCACGTTCTGCTATAACTAAATTTAATAGATTGTTTGGACATCTATTTAGTAGGACAAATCACCATCCTGCTATTATGTTATTTGGACTTGTATTTGCCAGTTGGTTTATATTGTCATGTTATTCCCCGACTTGTTTATGGATTGTATTTACATATATGATGACTCATGTAAATAACTATTATATGATTTAGAAGACAAATTTAAATAAATCATAGCTTGATTTAGGTACGTTTGTGTTCACTAAGCCTCCTTTTTTAAATTTCTAAAATTATGGTTTTTAAATTGATTTTAGTTCTATATCAATTTAAAGTTAAGTGTTTTGAATGATTTTGGATATTTGTAAAAGAGTTTTATAAATGATTTTTGGATATTTATAGAAGAGTTTTATAAATGGATTTAGAATTTAAGCAAAAAGGGAATTTATAAATGAAGATTTATAAAAAGGTTTTATAAATGATTTTGGAGATTTATAAATAGGTTTTACAAATGATTTTGGAGATTTATAAAAGAGTTTTTATAAATGACTTTGGAGATTTATAAAAAGGTTTTACAAATGATTTTGGAGATTTATAAAAGAGTTTTATAAATGATTTAGGATATTTTTGAAGAGTTTTAAAATGATTTTTGGATATTTATAAAAGAGTTTTATAAATGGATTTAGAATTTAAGCAACAAGGGGACTACATATATGAAAGAGATTTATTAAAAGGATTTATTTAAGAACTTTATAAAAGAATTTTAGATGGGGTTTCCCTTAACCGACCTTCTTAATTACGGTGGTGTGGAACTTTCGTTCCATGCTTAACGTCGAAGGAATAGTGTTTGGGGATGTTCTTATCTATAATTTAAATAATATTTGTTCGATCCTTTAATATGATTTTGAAATAAGAAACTTTCACAAATGTTTTGTGAATATACTTATGTCAGTGAGATAAGTATATGAATGTTTGACAACGTTTTGAAAATAGATTTAATAAATGAAGATTTGTTTTTGAGGTTTAGTGGTTGCTCTGGGTAATTAAATCTCTAGGTTTTTGTTTGTTTATGTATTTGATGGTTAAATAATCGACTATCAAATCTTGACCTGTTTTGACTTAGGAATTATAATTGTATATGCGAGTTCCCCGGTGAGGACTCTAATACTTGTTGTATACTTCCGAAAGAACCTGAATTGAGTCAACTGAAAATTATCGTTGTTGATCTGGAGAGACTGGGATCATATATGTTATCCGTAAACCACTCCGAACCAACATATGCGTTCGCATGGAAGACATCTTGAAGATGATTGATGGCAATGCTCCTTGAAGAGCCTTTGGTTTCGTTTAGACCCATAACAAACTTGTATGGATGAATGCTAGCATTGCATTTCTGTCTGGAGAGTAGTGTTAGCATTCCAAGATGGATTGCTAAATGTTAAGAGTGTAGCCTCTCAAACCTCACATCCCGGTAATGGTTAAACATGGTAGATGCGGCAGGACTATGTGGGTCGCACCCATTAGGGTATGATTATCCCAAGATCTAGTGTCTATATCTCTATGTATGCTTTGGGGCTTATTTTTGGTTGTTTATCACAACCAAGGGGTGATCATATTCGTAACTCTCTAGTAAGGGGTTGGCCAGTCCTGTGTTGGCAGAGGTCGAAAGGTTTTTGACCTTACTGTACATTTTGTCTAGAGGTGTACAGATTTCGGAAGGTAGTCCCTTATTTTGTCATTTGATGGAAACCCATTCTGCAATAAGCGCCTTTGGATTTTGATTGTATGCCTACTACTACTGTCATATACACACATCATAGCCACTTAATATATTTACTTTAAACCCATAGACATTATGTTAATATCATTGGATTTTATAATAAAAATGGTTTGGTTATCGTAAGGTAAGAACCCATCCGTGTTTATGCGACATGTCTTATGAGATACCTATGATTTTGAAGGATTTATAAGTTATAATAAATAAAATTCCTTATAATTTGAGTTTCTCTTGCTGGTTTTACCAGACTAACCCAGGCGTTGTTTTCTTATAATGTTCGGGTTAGACCGAGCATATTTTCCAAATTAGCTTTGGATGCATTGGAGCTCAGGAGATGAGCTGGAGGCAAAGACGTATCTGTGTATTTCTTTATGTTTCGCTACATAGTTTATTGTATTTATCAGAAATTGTAAGGACATGTGTTATAATTGTCCAAGTAGATGATAGGCTAGTACTCTGATGGATGCATGTATATAAAAGTTTTCTTTTGTAAAGACCATTGTTATATTATATATA
Organism: Allium fistulosum; assembly: GCA_030737815.1. Taxonomy (NCBI): domain Eukaryota; kingdom Viridiplantae; phylum Streptophyta; class Magnoliopsida; order Asparagales; family Amaryllidaceae; genus Allium; species Allium fistulosum. The sequence continues at coordinate 386,928,518 of CM060907.1, read as the reverse complement.
TTCGTTGTGATGTGAGATTCTGTGTTGTTTAGTTTCTTCTTGTCTTCTTTCTTCTTCTTTCCCCTAACCATCTGTCTTTTCGGCACTTGGTTGTTCGGCATGTGAATACCGTGGATGTATTAGTGTCAACTTCTGAGGGTCGAAAAGGAGGGTTGTTACAAATAGTCAGATAAATTGGGATGGGAAATCCAAGGCGTATTGCAGTTTTGAATATCTTCATATTATGTATGTTTTAACCATTGTGGATGCAGGTGCGCTATATATGATTATTGTATTATGGTTAAGATACTAGTGAGAGGAAAACCCGTTTCTCTTAACGGCGTGGTCTTACTAGATATATAGTTGGTCCGAGATGGTAGGTTATTATTCATACCAGAATTTTTGTCCGACCCGACGTTTTTGTCTTTTCCCTTAAACTCTCGGGTGCTCATTTGAGTAGATCGAGAGCAAGGGCTTTCCAGATTCTCTTTAGATGAATAAGCTTCTAGGGACGTGTAGGAGACAATCTAACTAGTAGGAGCTATATATCTATTTTTCGCTATGTTTTGATTCTGCTTTTATATTGTAATAGCAAGTTGTATTAAATGCCAGATATTTGACTCTGATCATCCAAAGGGGCATCTTCGTATGTCGCTCTTGGAATATGTTGTAATAATTATATTTTCTTTGAACGTTGTTTGTGAATTGTGATTATGTAATGAAATTAAAATCTTATTGTGAAATGAGATGAAAAAATTTACTTTAAAAATTATGTTAAATTTCCATATTCATGTGCTTCTTGTATTATCAAAATGGTTAACATAGCCGCATTTTGTTACCGAAAATAAATAGCTATGGATGACTGCAACATCTGTGGCACTTAGTTTCGAGCCTCAAAATTGGGGATGTTACATAGACATTGGTGGATGCATGTAGGCTTGGAATGTAGATTGAGTAGTTATATTCATATCTTGGTTGAATGGAATTCACCGCTTCAAAGTTATTCGTCGATAATAGAAGAAAAATAATACTCATCTGAATGGTGAATAACTTAAAAACAAGAGCATGAATCCGAGTGGAGAGACGTATAAGCAAAGTTTCTAGGTGATACAGAGCAAAACAATGAAATGAAAAGAGATAAGACAAAATAAGAGAAGGGGAAGAAGGTGGGATGAATTTCCTTAAAGGAAAATTCTTCCAATAAGTTTCAGATTCAGCTCAAATCAAGCGTTCATATTTCTAAACTTCAATTCATAAGAATTATTCGCTGAAGTATGGTTTCCATCAATATTATAGTGCAATTATGGAGTAATTTAGACATTTGGATGGCTGTATAAGAAATCTAAAATAAAAGTCAAACAACTTTGCAATTAACAATTGGACCGAAGTTTTGACATTTTAGGGTTATGGGAGTTTGGGTTCGGTTGTGGACCTGGTAGATGCTTGGAAGGTTTAGAGTAACTAAGGTGAAATTGTATGAGTTTAAGGATGGAACACAAGGTCTCGAAAGAGTGCAAACGATGGTAAGCGATAAGAAGGCTGTGACGATGGTTTGCGATGCAATTTGATTCATATGGTGATTTTATAAAATTGTTTTATGATCACGAGACAAAAATATTAGAGTATTGTGATATACGATACCATACAATGTTGTTAATAAGGTATAATCATGTATCCCTTCCCTATGGCTTCATATTTATAGACCACTTGTTACATGAGGCGTGGTTTCCTTGTTAGCACGTGTTTAGGGACATTGAGGGCGAGATTAGGAGGCATCCTTTCTTGGTAGTAAAGGCTATAGACCTTAGGCTACTTTGTAGCAGGGGCATAGGCCTCGAGTTACTTATCCTATAACAACCTGCCATTTACGACATCCCAACTCATGTATAAAAGTGGCATTAGCATCGTGGACCTCGTAAACAACAAATCGTTTTAAAGTAAAATATATAAAATAGATCACAGAGCTATCTACAATAATCTACACCTTTTGAAACTCATGGCAAAAGGAATAAAACATAACATTAATCAACAATTCAATCCCATACAAATAAAATAATATAATATCAAATAAACCTAACTATAACGTCTCTCTATTTGGTAATGGATACAGTATAATGTCTAAGAATAAATGAAATATAATAGTCGATAGCTAATAAATAAATACCTTCATCTTAACATAGCCTCCAAGTCACCACCAGTCCTCTCTATCGACCTATCAAAGTATAACTAAAAAGAAGAAATGATATAGAGGGTCAAACATACGTCTAGTGAGTGAAACGCATCATATAAGTGTATAATGTTAATAAGCTAGTAAAACAATACTTACGCCTAAAAACTATACCTTAACCTTTATCACATGTAACCAACAAGTCAGCTAAACATAATATAAAACCATAGTGACATCATATACTATGTTCTCATTAAAATCTACACTATTTCTAATCATGATTTAGCTTAATGTCCCAACTCGCATGCTGAAGACCAATTGGGACACGATTGAGCCTAAAGTCCCAACTTATTATCGTCGAAAACGTATGTGATTCCCTATCGAGGTGTTGGGACTGGTCCAACACGCAGCGGGGTAAATGAGTTAAGTTTAAATAAATTCTTCCATTTGGATCTTATTGGGCTTATGAAGTCCATTTTATTTAGATATTATCCAAAATTGTTTTAAATAAAATCAATATTTAATTTAATTTCATAAAATAAAGTTTATTTTAATAAGTTTGTATGTGAACGTGCACGGGCAACATAATAAGGTGTACATGGTTTGGCATGTGTTAGCGCCAAAATTGGTCACTAACACCCAGGTCCAGATGAAAGCACCAAATCACAGATAGAATGTATGTAGAGAATATAAACGTGAAGAATAATAAAAATTAAAATGAAAGCAGTAAAGAAAAAGTTTTATAGTGGTTCGGTAACTCCGGCCTACGTCCACTCCAGAAGTTTCCTTTTTATTGCTGTAAAAACCGATTACAGTTACAAAGTAGTAGAGTAGCCTTAGCCTTAGAAAAGAGAAAGTAAGAGAGTAGAAAGAAGATCCCTTTTCTGAACCCCCACATGCTGTATTTATAGGCAAATTCAGGTAGTTGGGCCTCCTGAGCAATCCGAGCCCATCAAAGCCATTGCCGAACCAGAATCATCATTGTGACCGAACCTAAAATCTAAGCAAGCCGACCCAGTTTCATCCCGGGAGAGACTCGAAGTAACTCGTGCTAAGACTCAAAGTAGCCCAATGCCGAACTCGCTTCCTCATTCTTGAGTTCAAACCAGTCAACCAAATCCAAATGACCGACCTACCAAGGCCGAACGGCCCTTGCCGACCCACCAAGGCCGATCGGCCTATGCCGATCCACCAATGCCGAACGACCCGTGACTCCAAGGCCGAACCACAAATGCCGAACGAGGTCCGATGCTGAGCGAACGACCCATGACTCCCAGCCTAAACCACAAATGCCAAACGAGGTCCAATGCCGAGCGAGGTTCGATGCCGAGCGAGGTTCTATGCCGAGCGATGTCCGATGCCGAGCGAGGTCCGATGCTGAGCGATGTCTGATGCCGAGCGAGGTTCGATGCCGAGCGATGTCCGATGCGAAGCGAGGTTTGATGCCGAGCCACCTTGTTGTCACCTCAATGCCGAGCGATCCAGAGCATCTAGACCGAGCCGTGCAACTTCTCCATTTCTCGACCGAACGACATATCTAGGTGAACTCCATCCTTTTAAACCGAATCCATCATGTTCCTACCTCGATAATCGTGAAGTCGACTTAGTTAAATCCGCTTGCCATAGCCTTGCCAAAAGGCGGGTTAACACTTTGCCCCCCAAAACATGCCTTGCTATTGGAAGGTGTGTTTTGAATAGCCTCAAATCCGATATCCGAAGTCCATATCCCGTTCATGACCATAATATTAAATTCATGACCTCTCCGGGTTTAACCTTGAATCTGTAGGCTTCGCCGGGTCGTGTTTCCCTGTTCCAGCCTCAGCTCTTTGGTCAAGGGCTTGTAAGTTCTCCGGCCTTGGCCTTCCGGCCAAGAACTTCGATATTCACCGGTCTTGGCCCTTCGGCCAAGGATGTTCATATTCTCCGGCCAAGGACTTTGATATTCACCGACCTCGGCTCTCCGGCCAAGGACTTTCATATTCTCTGGCCCCGGCTCTCCGACCAAGGACTTTGATATTCACCGGCCTCGGCTCTCCGGCCAAGGACTTTCATATTCTCCGGCCTTGGCTCTCCGGCCAAGGACTTTGATATTCACCGGTCTTGGCCCTCCGGCCAAGGATTTTCATATTCTCCAGCCTCGGCACTCCGGCCAAGGACTTTTATATTCACCGGTCTCGGCCCTCCGGCCGAGGATTTTCATATTCTCCGGCCTCGGCTCTCCGGCCTAGGACTTTGATATTCACCGGTCTCGGCCCTCCAGCTAAGGATTTTCATATTCTCCGGCCTCGGCTCTCCGGCCAAGGACTTTGATATTCATCGGCCTCGGCTCTTCGGCCAAGGACTTTCATATTCTCCGGCCTTGGCTCCCCGGCCAAGGACTTTTATATTTATCGGCCTCGGCTCTCCGGCCAAGGAATTTGTATTCTCCGGCCTCGAATCTCCGGTCGAGGACTTTGATATTCACCGGCCTCGGCTCTCCGGCCAAGGACTTTGTATTCTCCGGCCTCGACTCTCCGGTCGGGGACTTTTTATATTCTCCGGCCTTGACTCTCCAGTCGAGGACTTTATATTCTCCAGCCTCGACTCTTCGGTCGAGGACTTTGTTTATTTCTCTAGCCTCGACTCTCCAACCGAGGAATTTGTTCATTCTGTTCGAGTCCATTCCGTTGCTCTCCGGCAAAGGGACTCGTAATTTGCGATTACTGTCCCGTCTCTCCGGTCGGGACGGTAATCGCTTGGCCTGTATTATTTATTGAATTAGTCCAATCCCAATCATTACAGAATTCAGTTATCAAAGTGAAAGTTCGTACAACAAAGGGGATTAAATGTCCGAAGTACCAAAGAAGGAACTAGAGTTTGTAGAAAAACAGAAAGAAAACAGGATTTCATAGATCCAAGCAGTACGGTTTTTCGTCATCTCAGAGCACGCCTAGGGACCGTCCTCGATCCCGTACGTGTGTAAGTGACCTAACCGTATTACTTTGAGTTCTATTACTTATTCAGAACCATAAATCCATTCAGTTGATAACAAGCCGGCGGTGACTAGATCCAACGCCACCTTCGTTCGAGGTAGGCGGTGGCCGCTCCCGTTCCGTTGCTACAGCTCGATTCCTTATGTATTGTTGCAGGTGACCATTCCTTACATGCTCCTCAATGATATCCTTTAAATGCCTGCAATCATTCGTGTTGTGCCCATCCAGCTCATGGAATAGGCAATGCTTTCCTGACGCCCGCTCGTATTCTGATGGTTCCCTCCTAGCCGGTCTTCGATACTGGAGGTGCTCTCGAGTATCCAAGTAAATCCTTTCTAGAGTCTCGGTTAAATCTATGTAAGAAGAAAACTTTGACTCCCTTCGAGGCCTCTTCGAAGTGCCACTGTTGCCATTTGTTTTCCTTTTTCCTTTATCGTCTTTACTTGGATCCTCCCTGGGTGGACCTCCACTCCTCACTTCATAAGCTTCATCCTCTATCCCTACTCTCTCAGCCTATGCATCCTCTTGTCTCAGGAACCTTTCCGCCTCATGGTAGAACTCCCAGAGATCCATCGGTGGGTCCCGTTCCAATGATATCTTGAAATCCGAATTATTCGCGATTCCTGAGACTGCTGCCATCAAAACCATTGACGGATCGAGTCGATCCACTGAAGCTACCGTTGCGTTGAACCTGGTTAAAAAATCCCTGAGCGATTCTCCCTTCCATTGTTTCATCGATGTCAAATTCATTACGTTATTGGGTCTGACTATATGGACCCGAAATTGCCTCATAAACCTCTCAATCAGCTCTGTCCAAGTGTCAACAGAACCACTCTCTAGCTGTCTGAACCACATAGCTGCGATATCCGACATACAAAGGGAAGCATCGAGCCATGACCTCATCCGGTGCCCCCAGTACTTCCATATGCCTCATGTACTTTGTCAGGTGAACGGCGGGATCCGTTCTCCCATCATACATCTCCAACATTGGTAGCTTAAAATCCGGTGGGTTCCTAGCTTGCCTGATAGTAGGAGTAAAGGGACTCCTATTCACATCCTCCAAGTCTTTATTTATCAGTTCGCCTCTCACAGCTCGTCCGACCATCTTTGCTAATCTGTCATTTTCGCCAAACTGCAATCCTTGTCCACTACCTCTGATTTGTCCCCCAAGTTTACGAGGGAATCCTGGCACATACTCCTTATCACGTACTCCTGCACTCCTGTTGGTGTCGGGTTGCATAGCATCATCTGGTATCCCTCCATGAATTGGTCCAGCATTTCCTGGTGGTGTGCCCCCGAGTCTAAGTCCATCCAGATTGATAGCCGTCTGCTGATTGGGGGCTGCCCCCTGTTGAGCCACTCCCTCTGCTCGCTGGTTGAGCGCTTCTGATCCAGCTCCACGGATCTGAGCTCCTGCATTTCCTGCTTGTGCAAATTGTCTGAGAAGAGCCTGTCCCCTTGTCTTTTCAGCATCGCTTCCAGCTCGTCTATGGTGATGTAGATGGATGCTTGACCTGCTCCAGCTCCAAAGGAAGCCTCTTGACTTCCCTCTTGATTGCTCCTTTCTGTCACTTTTTTCCTTGTTGGTGGCCTAGCCATTACTTCATAGAATCCAAGTTACTAAGCTTTTGAATCCAAAATCCTAGCTCCGAAATCCCCGAGTGCTTGCCTCTCAGTGGAAGCATCAAAATGTTAGCGCCAAAATTGATCACTAACACCCAGGTCCAGATGAAAGCACCAAATCACAGATAGAATGTATGTAGAGAATATAAACGTGAAGAATAATAAAAATTAAAATGAAAGCAGTAAAGAACAACAAGTTTTATAGTGGTTCGGCTAACTTCAGCCTATGTCCACTCTAGAAGTTTCCTTTTTATTGCTATAAAAACCGATTATAGTTACAAAGTAGTAGAGTAGCCTTAGCCTTAGAAAAGAGAAAGTAAGAGAGCAGAAAGAAGATCCCTTTTCTGAACCCCCACATGCTGTATTTATAGGCAAATCCAGGTAGTTGGGCCTCTTGAGCAATCCGGGCCCATCAAGGCCATTGCCGAACCAGAATCATCATTGTGACCAAACCTAAAATATAAGCAAGCCGACCCAGTTTCATCCCGGGAGAGACTCGAAGTAACTCGTGCTAAGACTCGAAGTAGCCCAATGCCGAACCCACTTTCTCATTCTTGAGTTCAAACCAGTCAACCGAATCCAGATGACCGACCTACCAAGGCCGAACGGCCCATGCCGACCCACCAAGGCCGACCGACCTATGCCGATCCACCAATGCCGAATGACCCATGACTCCCAGGCCAAACCACAAATGTCGAACGAGGTCCGATGCTGAGCGAACGACCCGTGACTCCCAGGCCGGACCACAAATGCCAAACGAGGTCCGATGCCGAGCGAGATCCGATGCTGAGCGAGGTCCGATGCCGAGCGAGGTTCGATGCCGAGCGATGTTCGATGCCGAGCGAGGTTTAGTACCGAGCGATGTCCGATGTCGAGCCACCTTGTTGTCACCTCAATGCCGAGCGATCCAGAGCATCCAGACCGAGCCGTGCAACTTCTCCATTTCTCGACCGAACGACATATCCAGGTGAACTTCATCCTTTTAAACCGTATTCATCATGTTCGTGCCTCGATAATCGTGAAGTCGACTTAGTTAAATCCGCCTGCCTACAGCCTTGCCAAAAGGCAGGTTAACTGCATGCCCATGTATAGATGTTGGAATTTACACCACAACGGACATGTTAGCCCTTTGTATACATACGTGCTATCGGTGTGTGTGTGTGTGTATCCGTGTGTGTCTATATATATGTGTGTACATACGTACATATGTATACTTATATATATAATATTGTAAATTATAAAACATTATTTATAACAAATAAAATTATATAATATATATGTATAGTATATTTATATATAATTTTACTGTAAATGATTCTAAATTTAATATAATAAATTAACTTTAATATATATATATCGAAAAGAAAGGTTCTACTTTAATATATATATACATACATATAAGTATATTAAATAATCTAAAAACAAAAAATATTATAATATATAATTTTTAATGTTTATATATATATGTGTGTGTTAAAGTAATATTTAAAATTACGTATACCTTTATAATATATGTAAATACATATAAAAATGTTTAATAAAATAAGAATGAAATATATAAATATGTACATATATATATATATATATATATAATAAATATGCTTTCGACCGTGCAAAATATTTTGGGTTTTAAAAAATTTTAAATTAATTTGTGTACGGAAATTTACGAATAAAAATAAATAAATTTCAAAAAATAATATAAGTGTATTTATTTTACATTATAAAATTTGAAATTTTTTTATAGCATTTATTTGCATGCATTACATATATTAAATTCAAGTTTTCAAAATATTTAATATATATTTATATATATTTATTCTAGTTCTAAATATATATAGTAAAAAAAATTCTGAAAACATTGTATATATATAAACATCTATCAAATAAAATATAAACATTGTATGTTTTAAATATATGTTTAAATTGATTTTGAAAATTTATATATATGTATTATATCTTATTTCGTCAATCTCGTGCCATCTTGACTTACATTTCTATATCGAATCTATCGCAGTGATTCCCAGCATGTTGCTGTCCCGCTAGTTAGTATCTGTATCCGTGTTCGTGTCTGTATCATCTTCTTGTCTCTCTAGCCTCGAAAGGAGAGCAATCACTCACAATTAACGTTCTTATATTTATTAAATTTGATTTCAATTAAAACGACAATTGAAATATGCTGATGTTAGTTATTTACATTGTTATCTATGCTATTATCTACATTTGTTCACCTGTGACATCTGACACCATTACTTGTTATTTATACTGATGATATATGCCTGTTATATTATTATCATATATGTTATCACTCTGCAAGTTCCCTGTTAGGATAGAATTTCCTATGGGTTGAAATTTTACATACCTGTTATCCCGTCTTTTGGCAAGACCGAGATACCAAGGAATTGATCAAAAACCTAGAGTCACTCATTATGGACATCTAGTGCACATAGGTCTACCCTGGATATCGATGAATTTTGTCCGAGACTAAATTGAGCTCTAATTTATAAGACATGACTAGAAAAGCTATGAGAGCCAACGTTCCAAGTTTCAAGTCAATCCGAGTTCATATGCTCAAGTTATGATGGATGCAAGCTGAAGGGAAAGGCCATGTTTTCGTATCCATCAGTGAGCCCAATTTCGTATCCATCAATGTGGCCACACTCCGTATCCATTAGTTAACCCTTGCTCGTATCCTCCAAGTAAAGTCCTATTCGAAACCATCGGATTGAAGTCCTTCGAATCCATCAGGATGCCTTCCTTCGAATCCATCAGGATGCCTTCCTTCGAATCCATCAGGATGCCTTCCTTCGAATCCATCAAGATGGAGTGTTTCGAATCCATCAGGATGCCTTCCTTTGAATCCATCAGGATGCCTTCCTTCGAATCCATCAAGATGCCTTCCTTCGAATCCATCAGGACGTCTTTCTTCGAATCCATCAAGATGCCTTCCTTCGAATCCATTAAGATGGAGTGCTTCGAATCCATGAAGTTGCTCTACCTCGAATCCATTCCCTCGAATCCACTAATTAAAGGCGGCTAAAACCATGGATTCGACCCATTCAACCCGGAGTGAAAAGCGGATCGATGTGAGAAGCACGTGACACGTCACCGTTCACGCGCGCAGACTATCGATTCGACCCTATCGATTCGAAGGGGATCGATTCGAAGCAAGCATGTCAACCGGAAATGCAATCTTGAATCGATCATAACTTGAGATCTACAAGTCCAAATGCTATGAAATTTTCACAGAAGCTTAAGCACATGATGAAGAATGTCCACACCAAATTTCAGCTCGATTGGATGATTTCCTGATCGATTCGAATGGACTTCGAATCGATCCCAAAGTGGGCCCGGATTTCCTGAAAGCGGGCATGTGGGCCCCCTCACGTGCCAGAAGTAGTCTCCCGAAATTTAGGCGAAATATCTGCCTCCTACACCTATAAATAGAGCCCCTGGTCATTCAGAAAAGGGATCCGACAATTTTGAGAGCTAAAGAGCGCCCAGATTCTGCCATATTTACTCCAGATCACCATTACTGCATTAGATTCAGATTATAATCATAAAATCTGTTGTACTACGCTATAAGAAATTGTAATCTTCAAGCATCGAGCAATAAAATCATCAAACTTGACGTAGGCAAAACGCCGAACCACTCTAAATTGTCGTCTTCTATGCAATTTACTTTCTATTATTTGGAGTTTTTGTTAGATAATTCTCATTTTTCTTCACTTTTATCTCTTCAAAAACTTACGAAGAGTGTTGTGCCCATTTTTGATACAAAAACTTTGGTGCTTTCACTGAGAAAAAACCAAGTTTTTTCTCCTGCTCGTTGGATCTACTACCGTCGTTGGATTGCAAAAATCTAAGGAGGAGATCCAGATCTGCCATCCAGTGGTTTCTTCTATTCTATTTAGATTGCTCGAGATCTAAGAGGAACTGCTTTCATCAATCATTTCGTATCCATATTTTCGTATCCATGAAAATATGGTGATTTTCGTATCCATGATTTCGTATCCAGAAAATATGGTCATTTTCGAACTCATCATTTCGTATCCAGAAAATATGTCAAAGTTCATATCGATCACTTCGAATCGATCAGCTTCGCATCGCTCCGTTCGTATCGATTCGGTCGAGCCCTATTCGTATCGATCACTTCGAATCGATCAGCTTCGCATTGCTCCGTTCGTATCGATTCGGTCGAGCCCTATTCGTATCGATCACTTTTCATATCGATCTGCCTTGCATCGCTCTGTTCTTATCGATCCATCTGCGTCCATTTCGTATCGATACAAAAAAAAATTCGGGTACGACCCAAATTTCCTAAAAAGAGGCTAAAAAAAAATTCGGGGGAAACCTCCCGAACCCTAGCCGCAGCGCAGAGCACCCGCATAGTGAATTCAATCACCAGTTTAGTGAAGGAACATTCCATCTGTGCTTCTAATTGTTCCATGACTGAACAAGACATAGGAGATCACAACAACAAATGTTGGGTTGCAATCAAGGAATGGGTAAAGAAATACTACTCAACCGTACTCCCAGAGGCTGGAGAACCTAGCCAATATGCCAAGAACTGGAGTTGATTAATATATCATGCTTTTAAGGTGGAATGCAACTACCTCCAATTGACCAGCCTTTAAACTCCTGAATTGATAACTATGGTAAAATGGCTAATATGACGACACCTCGACAATGTCTACTCTGCCAACTCAAAACATAGCTGGTCACCGCTGAACCATCTTCGAATGCCCGCATCTTAATCATTCCACGTCCACATGACTAACAGCATGACATACAACCTCAAGAGGACTTCCTTAATACCCTATATAGGTCTCCTATCTGGATGAAAGTTTGGGATAAACACCAATCTATTAGCCCATTTTAACCAACTCGCCGTCGAATCGGCATTACCAACCACTCAAACGTTGGGCAATCGTGCATACATCATTCACCAGGGTTACAAGACCCCTTGGCAATAAAGTGGACCTGATCATAATGTCGATTGGAGAATCTTTCCCAGTCAAGGCCTATCCGTTGAAACCATCCTACATGCAAAGCTTCCAATGAAAATTCAACATGTTAACTATGTCAATTTACTGAGGGAATACGACCCCCGACACTACCTTATGAAGTGTGAATGACGCGTGGAATTCTCCAAGGATGACGACTGCCATTAAACGCAGATATCTTCCCTTATTCCTTAGAAAAGACCGTCAATCACGGTTAGATATACTAGTTATACTTCTCATATTGTTGAAGTGAATGAAGAAGCTGGCAGTCAACCAATTTATCCAAAGCCCACATCCAGTTGCTGCCAATTCCCATAAATGAATTCATCACCATCGCTTATTTCCAGACATTAATAAGGGAGCTGGTGGATAGCCGCCGCCGACTATGCCAAGATGTCCATGCCAATATTGAGTTGATGCATCAGATGAAGGATCAACTTGGCGAGATAAGGAGGGAACCTACTCCATACTCTAGATCGGAAAACTCCTCTTCTTTAGATGGCTACCGTGGATGCCAACGCCATAAAGCCACTCCGGAAAGGATAACTCTAACAATATGTTCAAGCCCCATAAAATGAAGGACCGGGAACATCCGACCCCTATCGATCAAGGACTTTGATCAAATTGAACCATTTGCGTTAGACTTCCAACCGGGAAGGGCTGGATTGAAGTGCAATAGCGGGCATACGGCGCTGGCTCACTTATCAACGAGATTTGATCTGATCTCTTTTGACTTATTTCTAATTCAGTTTCATTTACATTGCAAAATATGACCTACTTGAATTAAACTACTTGCAAATGATGCAGGTAACCGCGTACTTAAGATTGGGTGCAAAACAACCTCTGCGGACTATGATCAAATCATTGAGGTGTCATCATGACGAGCATGATTCAACCACTCATCGGCTACTATACGCCCCTGACTGGGGGCAAGGCATCAAAGCGGAAGAGACCGACAAGGTCAGGGCTCTAGTACAAAGTGGATGCAACCGACCATCCACTCATCCGCCTATGCAATTTAATTAGGAGATGTAAGAAAGACTTGGAGTGATATATCCCAACAATGTACTCTCCATCTCGTACTTGAAGCTCACCAACATACTTACGCTTCTTCTGATGTCCGATAAAATCGGAATCACACCAAGGGTGGACGCAATGTCACCATCCATGCATCCAATCCTACATTAGACACTTGGGGTTATTTGAGAACACATGTTTAAAGTGGATATGATTTGACCGTTCATTCCCCAGTTTGCGTTAGTGATTCGGCAAAACAATCATGCCTTAAACCGACTTTATTAGGGGCCAACCCTCAATTTAAAGTCGTCAACAACTGACTACCTACTCGCTAACCATCACGAGCTGTCATTTCAACTCTCTTCCTTAGCTCGATCGAAAGAATGCAAAGTATAAATTGGACGTGACTCGACTGTCTGCTCTCCAATTCTTGCACCCGACTTAAGGGAAAATATACAACTCAAAGTGGATGTAGTTCAACCATCCTTTCCTAAGCTCGAGCACAAAGCTTGCCAAAGCACTAATCTTACTCCTTAGGCTTAGCAAAAGTGGAATCTAAACGAACATGGACGTGATCCAACCATCCATAAACTAAATCTCATCCTTCGTTGAGGGGCATTTAAATAGGAGTTAATCGGGATCCCACCGATCACTCGCTAAGTGAAACCCCGAGCTCAGGGACAAGCCATCACATTGCGGCAATAAGGGATTGATACGCGACAATCCTCTAACTAACTCCGGCTCCCAGAGTGTGAGCTGGAATATAAGCTTACGGACATGGACTCGAGGAGGATGGATCCGTCCATCTAACAACTTCGCCTGTGTTCAACCTAAACCCGAGGAGGATGGATCGGTCCATCAAACGACCTCGTCTTCAATATTCATAAACCCGAGGAGGATGGATCAGTCCATCAAACAACCTCGTCTTCAATATTTACAAGCTCGAGGAGGATGGGTCCGTCCATCTAACGACTTCGCTTGCCTACTCAGGGTGGATATGATACAACCGTCCACGTACCTGATCAACTAACTCCGAACTCCCAGAGCGCGAGTCGGAGTATAAACATCAACTCCGAGTTCCCAGAGTGCGAACCAGAGTAGTAACATCAACTCCAAACTCCCAGAGCGCGAGTCAGAGTATAAACATCAACTCCGAGTTCCCAGAGTGCGAACCGGAGTATAAACATCAACTCCGAACTCCCAAAGCACGAGTCGGAGTATAAACATCAACTCCGAGTTTCCAGAGTGCGAACCGGAGTATAAACATCAACTCCGAACTCCCAGAGCGCGAGTCGGAGTATAAACATCAACTCCGAGTTCCCAGAGTGCGAACCGGAGTATAAACATCAACTCCGAACTCCCAGAGCGCGAGTCGGAGTATAAACATCAACTCCGAGTTCCCAGAGTGCGAATCGGAGTATAAACATCAACTCCGAGTTCCCAGAGTGCGAATCGGAGTATAAACATCAACTCCGAGTTCCCAGAGTGCGAACCGGAGTATAAACATCAACTCCGAACTCCCAGAGCGCGAGTCGGAGTATAAACATCAACTCCGAGTTCCCAGAGTGCGAATCGGAGTATAAACATCAACTCTGAACTCCCAGAGCACGAGTCGGAGTATAAACATCAACTCCGAGTTCCCAGAGTGCGAACCGGAGTATAAACATCAACTCTGAACTCCCAGAGCACGAGTCGGAGTATAAACATCAACTCCGAGTTCCCAGAGTGCGAACCGGAGTATAAACATCAACTCAGAATTCCCAGAGCGCGAGTCGGAGTATAAACATCAACTCCGAGTTCCCAGAATGCGAACCGGAGTATAAACATCAACTCCGAACTCCCAGAGCGCGAGTCAGAGTATAAACATCAACTCCGAGTTCCCAGAGTGCGACCGGAGTATAAACATCAACTTCGAGTTCCCAGAGTGCGAATTGGAGTATAAACATCAACTCTGAGTTCCCAGAGTGCGAACCGGAGTATAAACATCAACTCCGAACTCCCAAAGCGCGAGTCGGAGTATAAACATCAACTCCGAGTTCCCAGAGTGCGAACCGGAGTATAAACATCAACTCCGAGTTCCCAGAGTGCGAATCGGAGTATAAACATCAACTCCGAACTCCCAAAGCGTGAGTCGGAGTATAAACATCAACTAACTCCAGATTCCCAGAGTGCGAACTGGAGTATAAACATCAACTAACTCCAGATTCCCAGAGTGCGAACTGGAGTATAAACATAAACTAACTCTAAGTCCCCAGAGTGTGGACTAAAGTATAAACACCAAATGGGTGTGACTAACAACCCATCAACCAACTCCAGTCCTCAAAGCACGGTTTGGAATATGAATACCAAAAGGGATGTGATTCGACTATCCATCTATCAGCTATGGTTCCTCATCAAGTTCTGTAATACAAAAAGCGGATGTGGTTCAACCGTCTGCTTTCCAATATTCCCCTGATACGGGGTTACACTTAACACACAAAATTGGATGCGATCAGACCATCTACGAACTAACTCTGCTAACCCAAGACTGGGGGTAAAAGTACAAATCAGCGAAAGAAGAGAAAGGTGACTCGCTACATCTCCAGCTTAGCGTCCTTTACAACTTAAGGAAATGACTATAAGGAGAGCTTAATGCTAACCAATTAGAATGATGCTTGAAATTCTAGGCAACCAATTATATCGTACCGTCGGATCGACGGGCAATATCGATCTGCACCTTTCATATCATACCATTGGATCGATAGGAAATGAGGTCCGAGCATTCTACATCGTGCCGTTGAATCGACGGTCAATATCGATCCTCCTCGACTACAAATCAGTGTGACCCGAACGTCCATCGACTAACTTTGACCAACAGAGCACGGATAGAGGAATAAACCACGAATGAGTGTGACCTGCCCATTCGTCCTTTGTCGCCTTCCTTCGATCCGTCAGGAAGAGCATGAGACCAAATGAGCATGACATGACTGCATTTGAGCTGACTTTATCCCTAGATCTAACGGGAGAACGTAAATAGAAATGGACATGGTTGATCACCCAACTCCCAATGAATGCAACGCGACCATTCATTCATTGACTCTTACCATGATCCGACTAAAAGAGCAATTCAAAACAAGTGCAACCTAAACATCTGCACACTAATTCTTACCCTGGATTCGACAAGGGAAGCATCAATCCTGCATTGGATCTGACTGGACGATTCACACTTCAGTTTTTTCCCAAAGTACGGCGACATAAGCAGTAAAGTGAATGTCACTGACCGTCCAGAATCTAGCTTATGTCCGAATGTTGGCAAAGTAACAATGTATTCCGCTAAGTGGAAAGAACTAGAACATAATACAGGATAGGCACGACTCAGCCTTCCATCGGTTAACTCGATCCCATGGTTCAATGGGATAGAATACAAAATTGAAGCGGACATTATCTACCCTACCACTTATCGAGATATTCCCCGGACTTGGGGGCACGAACAAGAAGATAAGGTAATATGATTCAACCATCCATCAGTGAACTCTGGTTCTAAAGCTTGAACTACAGTATAGACACAGCTAGGACGAGACTAGACCGTCCGTGTAATGCATCCGCCAACCCGAGACTGGGGGCAAAAGAGTAATTATCCGAGAGTTGACTATGACAATTTGAACCTATGACCCATGCCTGATATTCATAACAACTCTAGGTTGCGACCGAAAGGATGCCTAGAGATAAAGTCATCGGATCAATACCAGGACTTATGGGCGACTGATCATCATTCTGACCTTTCCAATGAGCAATGGATCGCAGGTACATTGAATGAAAAGCGCATCATTCAGAAACACAAGTAAATTCAATCTCAAAGTCGGAGCCAGCTATGTAGCAACATGCAGTACAAGGCTAAGTTCAACTAATCCTTTGATTCAACATCCTTATAAGCCCGATCATTTACCATTGCAAATAAACACATGAAGCGCATACAACCCATCACGAGTATTGTAGAACAGATCACAACTCTACACAATGATGAAGAAAGAGTCAACTGTTTTACTTTAGGTGAATCTTGATGTGTTCGCTTGGACTCGATCTCATATATATATATGTGGACTCTCGCCAGCCATGAAGAACCCTACATTAAATGTCGACCCGAGGCATGCCTCGATGAACAAAAGCGATGCGACATAGATCCGGAGAGATCTGTTGCACTTAAAGAGGAGGCGAATCTGCTCAAAACCAGTGGGTTTATCCATGATGCCCTCCAACCAAAATGAGTATCCAATCCTTTACTTATAAGAAAAACAAACAGGGAGTGGAGGACATACGTCAACTACTCAGATTTGCATGGGGTATGACAAAGCACAGCTTTCCACTTCCAATGATCAACCAACTGATGGACCCGACCATCATACATGAATTACTCACATCCATGGATACAAACTCCAGATACAATCAGATACTGAAGCATGTCCCAAACCGGGAATACAACTGTTTCGCTACTAACCTGGGCCTATAGTGCTATGCTTCAATCTATAGATTCAAACTTAAGGACACTGTGCTACTTACAAAAATATGATTAACAGATCATTCAAAAATTAGATCGACCAATCGATAAAGGTAGATGTGGTTAATATGCTCGTGAGATCACAACTGTCAAATGACCATATCGATGATTTGACAGAGATATTCAATGCTCTCCAAAAAATGCAGGATGAAACTCGATCCTTTGAAATGCTCTTTCACCATTAAATCAGAAAGATTTTTTGTTTTCATCATCTATTCTCATCGAATCAAGACAAATTTCTAGAAAATTCCGACAATTAGAGACACCCATCTACCGAGGACAACCAAGCAGCTCTGAAAGATCGCTTAGAGAGACCTCCCATTTTACCCAAACCTTTGGATCGTGACGATTTAAACATCAATTGGGTCGTGTCAACACACGCCATAAGCGTCGCAATGCTATGTAAAGAGAAACGAATCCAAAGACCAGTATATGATGAAGGCTGGCAATTGACAAGCTCACCTTGTTAGCATCCATATCGACCAACCGTTACGATAGGTCCAATAGAAACCTTAGATGCCTGAAAAGTTACTCAAATGGAATATCAAGCTAAGCCAATTTGATATCACTTATCTCCGTCGGAGAGCTCTCCATGGTCAAACATTAGCATACTTCATATCTGAATTCACTACATCGGACGATTATCCGAACTGTAATAAGTTCTTAGCTTCTCGTAGATTTCCTTTTGCATTTTCAGCAATTAATTTCAAGGCATTGCCTGTGATTATGATTCTATCTTTTTTTGCTATTCTTGATAATTTAAGCATAACATCATCATCTTTTAGCCTTGCAAATCTGAACTTTTGGCAACCTTTATACACTTTTCCAAACCCACACCCCTACCAAGAATGTTCTTTTTGCTAAATACGTCAGTTGTAACTTGGAGCTCTCGTAGTGAAAACCTTTTAAGTTGGCCCAAATGGACTTTTGGATCTTCTTTAGCTATAAACATGAATGCAAATAACGATACTATATGACGCCAAATCTTTGAGAGATCGTGGAAAAAAAACTACAAAACCGATTTTTACTTTTATTATTTACACACATACTTACCAGGAACATCGAAGAAGTATCCTTGAGGCTTAAGACACCGCCAATATGCAAAACCCATTGCAGGCACAGCAAATAGAAGAGCAGCACCAATAGCATCTCCACCAGCATATATACTGAATGATGTCCACTCAAATCCAGGGTACTTACGCTTACATGCATCTACCTAGTGATGGACCGTCTACAAAATTATTTTGGAAATTATTATACTGCTAAAAAAATCTTTGTTCTATATTTCTTTGTTTTACATGACTTCTATAAAAATAATAATTATTATTATTATTTAGTTATATTTTTATAAAACTTAGTTAATTTTATAAACTTATTGAATTTTTATAAACTTAGTTGATTTTATTATTATTATTATTGTAGTAGTAGTAGAATCGTTTAATTATTATTATTATTCTACATCTTAGTTAACTTATTATTATTATGAGTCTTAGTTAATTTTTATAAAATTATTTATTTATTATTATTATTATACTTAGTTAAATTTTCATAAAATTTGTTGTTACTACTACTACTACTACTACTATCATTATTATTTAGTTCTATTTTTATAATACTTAGTTAATTTTTATAAACTTATTGAATTTTTATAAACTAATTGAATACTTAGTTAATTTTTATAATACTTAGTTTATGGGGTAATATAGAATGATGTGTCAATGCACACACTACTGATACATCAAAATTTCCGAAGTAAAGAAGCATGAAATTGTGAGAAGAAATGCTAAGATGGATAAAAACATGCACGTATGCTGTTAGTGACGGACGGCCATAGATCAATTCAGTTCATACATATTGAACCGGTTCATGTCCATCGTAGCAAATTGGGTGTAAATTTAGCCAGCTGATGCAAATTGCCTTTGGAAAGGGCATGAAGTGAACATCCCATATGAAGCAAACTACAGTTGCATGGATAAACAAATGAAGTTAGTAGTAACTCAAACAATCATTTGCGATAGGGGCAGCTGAATCAACTAGAACTGAAGGCGGAGGTAGAGATTGAACCAAACAGAACTGTTGTAGGACTAAAGGCGGAGACCGAATGATCTACACTAAACAGAACTGTGCAAAATTGAAACAGGGCTGAATCAAATGCTAAATGAAGTGATGATGTCTAATACAGGGAGGCTGGGTTCTGGAATGGATGGTAGATGGAGCAAAAATTTATAAACTAAAACAAGCATAGTTTGTGTAAATTTATAAACCTATTTATGTAAACATGACAGAGTCCTTGTAATTTCGATAAGAATAAATATAAATCACAAATTTAAATCAAAAGACAAACAACGTTAAAAAATTAGTTAGAATAGGAAGGAATGTCATTTTGTAATAGAAGTTGATAAGATGATAAAATGAATACCATTTACTTGTCCACCAATCTTTCCAGGCAACAATACATATCCACATGAAAATTAAGCTGATAAGATATGAACATTTGAGTCAACAGCAAGAAGTAACGTAGCAATTCTGAGGGAAATTGACATCTCCGAGCTAAAATTAAGTTCCCACCCACAGATGCAGTGTTTCGAAAATTGAGAAGCGATTTTATTAATATGATCAGCTATTTTAGTAAACACCATTCTCATATCAGGAAGGATAAAACCACTTTTTCCTTATTTTAAAATAGAGATTGCTCTTGAAATTGTTATGGCAGCACCAACTTCAAGAGCTGCACCAACTTCAAGAGCTTTGTTGTCCTATTTTATCACAGAAAGCTCCGGAATACCTCTGAGATCTATGTACTGTAAATGTAGGTCTTGTTCTTTATAAACTCCTACTCCGGTGTTTCCAACAACCATTTTCACACTATTTTCGGAAAATTTGCTGTAATTTAACATATTATAAAGCTCCTCTATAGAAGTAGGAGTATACCACTGATTCTAAGCCAAATCGGACTTGATAACAGATTTTAAGAAATCAAGAAAAGTGCAAATTTCATTGCGCTTATAAGATGGTAGCTTCTTTATGTCAGCGTTTCCTTTTCTCCAAAATACATTGAGGCCTAAATCTTCTAAATCGACATCTGATGCGAAACTCTTGCAAACATCAAGGATGGGTTGATACCCTGTGCACCTACATAAATGTCCAGATATTACCCTTTCTGCTTCGGATTCAGTAAGCTTTGAAAATCCTTCAGGCGGTTTGGGTCTTTCTTATTTATCCGCATTATTTATTGCTGAGAAAATAGACATGCACATGCCAGGAGTGCAAAAACCACATTGTGAAGCATGAAATCTAGAAAACCTTTGGTGGATTGAATGGAATCCTTCTTTAGTATTACTAAGTCCTTCAGCTGTAGTAATTGAGCATAGGTTTATACTACATAGAAGAGTTAGGCATGTACTAATTGTGAAATCTTTAACTTTATCAGTCTGTGGATTGTATATTGAAACAGCACCACACAAGCTCCACATCCATCTATGTGAATAATATTGTAAAATAATGTTATGAACTAGTGCCATAGATGCAAGTGTATATGTTTCATAATTTGGAAATATGATAATTTGCATTGTTAAAACGATTTATTACAATAACCTGCTGTAAGTCTTCATGTAATATAAAGCTTTGAATTCACTAGGGATTCTTGTATTGGAAGTTGCCGTAGCTACATAAAGATACTGGAAAATTTGTATACATAATGCTTTGAAACGATTCATTTGCATTTTTAAAGCAAAAACATGAACTCGCAAACAGAACCGACTCCCGAGTATTTGCATGTTAACTTGATAATTAGTCTAACATTAGATATGCTAAGGTTTATTTAAAAGCTACAAATATAAAGAAAATAATTTGAATTATATGCATGACAAATGACCAACATGGAGGAAATCATTGTTTCGATGGGCAAATTTATCCAGAACTGCATCTGCAAACTCAAGAACTTTATTATATGTTGTGTAAGAAAATGAACAGAAATAAATTAGTTTTATCTTGATGATCGTTACCTGCAAAATTTTCTTCGACTTGCACTGAATTGTCTTCAAGTTCATGTGGGTTGTCTTTTTTTGAACATTGTTGTCTTCGATATGCTTGTTCAGTACATTAGAGTCCTTGAGTAATTCAGATTCTTTGGTTTTTTTCGTTTTCGAGTAATTCTCTTCGTTTCCTGTATTAGACATCAAAAAGACAAACATGTATTAGATAATAAAAAACAGGTATAAGATTCTTTGGTTGTTACTTGAAGTCCTACACATCAATATAAGTAACATAATCGAATATACAAAAATAAAATTCATTTTCAGCACTAAATTCACATGTTCTTTTTTAAACAGAAATTTGCATGTTTAATTTGCTATGTTCAAAATTTCAGCAACTTCCTGTTTCGATTCAGAACCATGTTGCAACCGTGATGTTGAATCAAATTATAAGCAACTATGATGCATTATGATGTTTAATTTAAAGGCATATGAAGAAATATCCATAAAATTTTTGTCCAAAGGTATTTTTATCCACATTAAAAGCAATATCTGTAAATAAACACAGTGCAACTGTGCATTGAGTTTAACTCAGTGCAGCTACACTGACTCGGTACCATGCTGAGTTTAACTTTGGGAAATCTATCTCAGATCATATTTGTGTCTTACATTCTCATTCTATACCATTAATATAATTAAATAACTATATAAATTAAAATGATCAATGGAATGGATGATGGAAGGCAGACCACACATTATTCAGGAGGATGTGATCTCATTTGCATTTCTTGTTTGCATTGTGTATGCTTGTTTAAAGGCTGGACAAATCAAAATCTCGGGTTAACAATATAAACCTAAAATATAGGAAGCTTTATAGTTTGTAAAATTACTAATGTATTTCTAGCATATTTATCATGATCTAACCATGGTGATTCAAGAACGTTCAAATGGTCAGATTTTATAGTTCAACCATACAAAAACACTATCAAATATGGCAAAATGCAATTCCACGTTTAATTAGGTTCCCCTCTTTGTAGACCTCAGAATGCAAGCAATAAACACTTCTATAAATTTTTTAAATAACGTCAAATACCTCTTCAGTGAATTAACTAACGAAAAACTTCAGCCTATATAAATTTCTTTCTTCTATTACATCCACTGAACTTCAATCTTTACAATAGTCAATTAACATCCATTAGGCCAAAATAACATGAATTAGATAATAATTAGAAAAGGGAGAAAAATAATTAGAGTGAAAGTGTGTTGTTGTTCATATTTCCCATAGCTTTCTTTTAGAAACCTACCAACAATTCTCTTTCCAATAATCTTTGCATCACCCACTTTATTTTTGCATCCAAAATTTGTAATGTCAGGTTTGTTTTAAAATTTTCATTCATAAATGAAATCTGTTGTATAGGACTGGTTCCAGTTTCCATATTTTTGAAGTATTTTTCTCACGTAGTAGAATTAGTGTTTTTGTTTGTTAATTTATCAGAAATGATAGTGTCTGTGATATATAAAAGAGTTTTAGACAATGATATTTTTATTTTTATTGTTTAAGCATTCTTTATGGTTGTGAGCTAGAATAATATATTCTATATAAAACTTTATGTTCTACAAAGATATTGATTTTTTACTCACACACACATTTAATCAAACGATTACTGTATTTTATCAATTTCGTGAATAGAGCATTTGATTACGAATTAACAAAAAGAAATTTGGTATATTAGAACTAATATGTATGAAAAAAAAGAATAGCATGACCATAAACAAAAAAATATGAATACATCCCTGCTTCTTGCTCGATATGCTAGATTTTTGGACATAAGGATGCATGATAATCAAACATAACCTAGATGGATGCCTAAAAATGCAGGTACTACATCTGCTACTGAACCTAAAAAGGAAGAGAACAAAGAAGTGGATCATCAAAAATTCACCCAAACTACCCAGCAGTATGATGAAGTACAACAATCTACTAACACCATTAGCCATAATGAAGAAGAACAAACAATAAAAGGAAAGGTGTCCAATTTTCAAATTCAGGAAATCTAACAGCAGCAAAAAACACAAAATCTAAGGATATTTCTTCCACCCAGTAACAAAATGAAAGTAATAAATTAGAGGAAAATAACTCACTCGAATTCTTTGATGTTGAAATACCGTCAGAGGTTCTTTCGAAAGATACTCCTGACAATGTTGCTGCTATTATTCACCTCAGTAAGGACTCGATAACAGGCCAAATGAGAGAAGAACGAGGGTTTCTAAAGATCGCGCAGTCTGAAGTCGATAGTGGAGAGAGGGAAAGAGATCGACGGCGAAGAGAGGGAGAGAGATCGACAGTTCTGAGAGTGAGCGCGTTAGAGAGTTTTAGGGATAGGAATAGGAATATGTGCGGAGAGAGGGGGAGAGAGGGAGAGAGGAAGAGAGGGAGAGAGGTCGATGTTGAGTGGTGAACAAGCGCGACATATTTTTACATCCCTCCTTTTCACGTTGACCTAGAGCAGCGTTTTGGAGATTGTTTTTTTTTGTTTTTTGAATAATCCATCCACATAATAGCAACATTTTCATCAAGACGCTGCATCATCGTGCTGCGAAAAATAGATTTTCTTGTAGTGTGGTGGTCAATTTTGAACCCAACAAGGTTTATATGCTCGGTGTAGAGAAAATTCATACACTCGGTGTAGAGCAGGATTATATGCTTAGAGTAGAGCACTACAGATGATTGAGTTATGAGGGTGTACCCATATGTATGTTATCTATCATGAAGTACTCCGGGATATGATTAGGAGTTAACGGGAACCAAATGGCTAGTGTCCACCATAGCAGCCCGATCGTTTGGTCGCCTAGATCTGTGACATTCTTTGTTGTATTAGATGCACATCATGAGATTTAGAGAAAGGTGGAGTAGCCTTTAGGGTGGCATAGCCCTAGTCCCTTTATTCACAAAGGCCAGCATTCTGTTATCATAGGAGCAGTGATTCGGGTCGTGATCAATGCACAACGTAGTCTTACAACATGTTTATGACATGCAGTGGATATAGTCACGATACCAGGTTGGTAACCAAAGATCGTAGGAGCAAATCCAGATGGTGTAGCCCTGGGCTCATGGAGTAGGCAGGGTAGCTATCAGTCTCCCTTTTGGTTCTACATTAAATGGTAGATAAGTACATATTATTTATACACATCACCTAAGTATTCGAGCAGATCCGGGTGAATAACCCACATGCTCTTAGAGATGGCGAATAACCATGTTGTAGTATGACTGGATGGCGTAACCCAAACATTATGAGATTATTAGGTGGTGTAAGCTATACGTTATGGTTTGATTTCCCATAACAATTTATTCTATACGAGGAGATGAGATTATATTTGAATAGTTATCTAGAGTATAATGGATTCTCGTGTCTTTTATTGTATATGATTTTACCGACAGGTGGCCTTTATTTTATATTGATGATGTTGATTTGTTATTTGAGATTAAAGATATATTTGGGCAATGCCATGTGCTAGCCTGACTATACTTGGTGATGTCTCACTTATTATTGATTTTTGGGTTTTGATCATGATTTCTTGATATGGATGATTCGCCCAAGAGATATTGGTTTTGTGATTTATTGATTAATGTGATTCTATATGGGTGATGATATTTTTATGCATGGTTTTGTGTATCTTGTGATATGATACTTTTTGGGTTGTTTAAGATATTATTAATATATATACATTATGATTACTATTAAGATATTTCATTAGGGTCATTAAATTATTATATCCAGCATATACATAGTTTTATATAATTATTGCCATTTATTTAGACATAGTCTGACCTGTGTATTATTTATAATACTCGGGTCTATCTGAGACATTTTAGGTTCAGGGACAGTAGGACCAGCTAGTATCTTGGGCATAAAGTAGACTAGTATTCAGTATAGATATTATCATCATGTATTGTATTATCTCTTGTATGTATATTCATGTGATGTATATTGTACATACTCTGCATATTTAGTATTATATATTATCGCTACGATTCTGATTGTATGTTCTCTATTTACACACTGTATATTGTTTATTGTTCTATCCTGGAGGCATACGTGTTTATTGCTTTGTGCCGGTACTGTGTACGTATAGGTGAGTTATTTATCTGATGTTTAAATAGGTACCGGTGTTAGCCCAAGGGAATATTCATGTGTGTACCTTATACAACCTCATTTTCCGTATTATCTGGTAGTATTACTTAGTGATACTCTTGGATAGTATGGGTATAGAGGTGGGGTGTTACAACTTCAGCACTAACAATTTTATCAGTCCCGCTAAATACACCTATAAGTCCTCACCTTTTACCAGTTTTTATAAGGATATGAGTACTGATCAGACGATCCTTCAAATTCTAGAATACGAGTTAGCACTCCTCATTCCATTCAAAATTCCTTCCTTTTTCACTTGGTTGAAGAACGATATACGTTTGTCGGTTACTTTGGAAATGAATCTGCTTAGGGCGACCACTCTACCTTTTAGGCTTATGGTATCTTTCAACTTTTCTAGGACTCCTAATTTCCTTATGGCATCAATCTGCTTTGGGTTTGACTCAATGTCGCAGGCTATTACAATGTAACCCAGTCATTTTCCCTACTGAATGACAAATGTACACTTCAGGGGATTTAACTTCACATTATATTGCCTTAAGACTGCAAAAGTTTCCTCCAAATATTGCACATGACTCGTCTACGTATACTTCGATGTTTTTACCGATCTGATTTAAGAACGTCATATTAATTAACCTTTGATAGGTTGCTTCAGCATTTTTGAGTCCAAACGACATTACCTTGTAGGAGTATAAGCCTTTGTCCATCACAAAATTGGTATGCTCCTTATTTGGCTCAAACATAGTTGTCTGGTTGTAACTTGAGTTACGTCCATGAAAGAGAGTAATTCATGTCCACTAGTTGCATCCACCAATTAATCAATTATAAGTAGAGGAAAGCTATCCTTTAGGTAGGCCTTATTGAGGTTGGTGTAGTCTACGTAAGTTCTCAATTTCCTATCGGACATCTTTATAAGAACAGGGTTGGCGATCCACTTTGGATAATACATGTAACACCCAGAATATTAGTCGTTTGAATTTGAAATATTTAATTAATTTTACATATGAAATATTGGTTGAATGAGTAAAATAGCTTAAATTTCAGAACAATAGATATTTATTTGAGTAGTGAATTTAAATAATTGAAATATTTACATAATTTAATTTTTGGACTTAATATGATAAAAATGAAAATGTTGATTTGGAAATCTTATTTAAATTCTATTTACATATGAATGATAATAGTAAACTTTTAAATTCTATTCAAAAGTGATTGAAACTGTTTAGTAATAACTCGTTTTAATTGACAAGTGAAAATAGCTTTCTGGGGCACTGTCTCAGATTTCAATGAAACCATTTTCATTGGATCCGTAATAGTGAGTTATTATATGCCATCAAATTTCATGGAGATCGGACACATCGTTTGGTCGTGCGAGCTCGAAACGCTTAGAAACTAATTACAGAAATTGATATAATATAACCGGGTTTGAAAAGCTATCTTTTGTATATGCTCAAATTAGGTCTCGAGACTTGTTCCATTGTGTTTTGAATAGGGGTATTTAGTATAGAACGCCAGGCGGCATGCCTCGATTGGAGTTCGAGATTTTAGGATATATATTACCAGATATTTTTTTAAATAAAAATATGTTGGCCCATAACCTACCCATGCTTTGTGCTACTCAGCCCATACCCTTACTTTCTTCCCTCTATAAAATTGCGTTTTATCAGAGAATTGGGTTTGAGAATTTTAAATTTAAAACATAGCCAAATCCAACGATCTACATCCATCAGAGCCATTTTCGAAGTTATTAGGCGAAGTCACCAACTAGGAAATTGTAGAGCTAGGGAAGATGAAGACAATCAATGGTTGGATCATCATCAATCATCACATGGTGGCCATAGTTTCGAGATGAACGTGGTTTGAGTTTTGGTCGACTCCGGCGATTTTGTTGATTTTTGGATGATATCGTCTAAGGGAAGTCGTAGAGGGGGGGGGTCGTGGCTATTTGCCGACGAAGTTTCGTGGTCTGTGTTGGCGCATGGTGGCCAGAATTCACCACGAACGGCGTGGCGTTGGGTTCGATTTGTTCGACGTCGACGGCACGTGGGAGGGTCAGACAAGGGGAAACAGTGCAGCGTGACGGCTGTGGTCATCGGTGAGCTCGTGGCAGCGGCATGTGACATGAGGCGGAGACGGTTTGCATTTGAATGGAGCTGGCCTGGGTATTTTTGAACGAGAGGGAGAAAGATTAGAGAAGCTAGATTAATAATTTAAATGAGGCTAATTTAAAAACTAATGATTGTAATTAAGGAGTTATATTATATTTTAAAAAATTATAAATCTTATATTAGAGATAACTTGTTCATTTTAGGTCGAAAATGAATGTGATCAGTCGCGTTAGGATCATGTTAACATGAACTACATTATGGGATTGGATTGTATGGAATTGGAGCTCTTGGAATTTTGCGCTAAAATCGAATGTTGTTCAATTTTAGTCGGAACCAAAACGAGAAAACGATAACTGGAACTCTGGTGAGTTAAACTCACCTTTTTGGTTAGCCGGAAATATTATATAGCTGATAAAAATTATTGATTGGATGTTGGGATGATTTATTGCTTTATCAGTTGGTTTGGATTTATTGCCGCCCCTTGAGCAGATGACCTTTTACATATACCTTCTTAGTAGTAGATGGCCCATAATATATGATTATATACTGTTTGTGATGGAGGGGGAAACAGGTTGGAGGGATCCAATAGTATTCTTCACCACTATTGATTTTATTTACATATAAGTGCTTATATATATAAGTTGTGATGCAGAGGGACAGGTTGGAGGGATCCAACGGGATTCCTCGCATTTTTTGAAATGTTTTCTATAATATTCATGTTATATGATTATTAAATATCAAGCCTGATTGTTGACACTATGGGGTATGACATTTTTATTTGCTCAAACTTAAATCCTGTAGTAGTAGGAAATCAATATCGATATTGGTAAGCGTTTGGAAACTATTGGCCATGAATTAGTATTGTAAAAATACTATAAATTGCAATTGAATTTGGAGTTGGTTTTTGAGATAGGAAATGATTTGTAAATCTGAATTTGGGTTTTAGAAATATTTTGTTTAAAGAGGATTTAATTTCTATTTTACTCCAACCTTATTATCTATCTATTTCTAAGTCATTAGAAATGTTTTATAAAAGTTATTTATTCATATTTAATATTATTTTAAAGATTATTTATTATTGTTTTAAAGATTATTTATTTATATTTAATGTTGTTTTAAAAGTTATTTACTAATATTCTAGTATTTTGAAAAGTTAATTATTTAAATAATTAATATGGTTTGAAATTAAAAATAATGATTTATTAATAATGTTGTGGAAATTAATTATTATTATTTATGTTAATGGTAAAGATTTATTATTATTGTTTATTTAATAATGTTTTGAAATTATTAATTATTAGTTTAAGATCTTTTGAAGTTAATAATAATTATTTATTTATAATGTTTATTTATAATAATTATTATTATATAATAGTGTTTTGAAGTAAATGATTTTATTTATTTTTAAATGTTTTCGAGACTTATAAATAGAGATTTATAAATGGACTTGGGAGTTTATAAGAGGAGTTTATAAAATGGTTTAAAGGCTTAAAGGAAGATTTTTACAAGGTAAAGGAGTTTTATAAATAGTTAGATATTTATAAACGAATTTTATAAATTGTTTTATAAATTTATAAGAGGAGTTTTATAATTAGTTTTATGGATTTATAAAGAGTTTATAAATGAGTTGAGAAAGGATTAGAGACGTTTGTAAATGGTTTTTAGAGATTTATAAGGTAATTTATAAATGGGTTTTAAAGATTTATATAGGAGTTTATAAATGGTTTTAGAATTGTGTAAAAAGGAAATCTTCCTCTGTTCCGCGAATATATTTATACCATTGAGTTAAGTATATGGATATTTTTTCCAAGTACTGAAAATATAGGGATTTGTGAATATATCTTTGTAAAGGTATTTTTATACAAGTAATTTGCAAAGTGATTTTAATTAATGAGAAGATTAATTAAGGAGGCTAGTGCTTGCTTATGTGCTTAACCAATGTTGGTTTTACTTATGGAATTAAATCCTTGATCTGAATGTGTGTTTGTTTTGATAGTTAAATAACCGATTATCGAATTTGGACCCAAAACGTAACTTTGGAAATATCTAGGAGAAACACGTGAGTTATATAGCACAGTCATCTCCGATGATGTTATACTGTGCGTATAAATCCCATTTCGTTCTCCTAGGACAAATGATAAGGAAATCCATCCATTGGAGGTTAGGAGGTGATCTCCGCTCTTATCTTTGACTGTTTATTTCCTAAAGAACCGGGGTTAAGTTTACGAAAACTATCAAATGTTGTTTCAAAGAGACCGGGATCAGATATGGTATCCGAAAACCACTTTGATCCAACTCAAGCGTTTCGAAGTGAAGACATCTTGAAGATGATGGAATTTGAAGACGGAGCTGATTGATGTGTAAGGGCTGCTTACTACTAATCCTAAGAGTGATTCTAAAATGGATGTAGTAGAGGTAGTGCCTTTGGTTCGTCCATCTCCTGAACGACTTGTATGGATGAATGCTGACATTGTGTTCGCGACTGGAAGGCAATGTGGCATTCCAAGTGGGAAGTGCTATATTAAAGGTAAAACATAGCCTCAAGTCTCATCAACCAGGAATGAATAAAACATGGGAAATACAGTAGGGCTAAGTGGGTCGCTCCCAATTAGGGTATAATCATCCTTATCTAGAGTCGATATTATCTCTCATTTGTATGCTTTGGGGCCCATTAGCGGAGGGGTGATCATATTCAGTACTACTAGTCAAGTGGTAGGCCGGTCCTGTGTTAGTAGGGGATCCTAGCGAGGTCCTCGGTGTTATTTTACCTAGAGATACACCATGATGAGCGCTACCTCAGTAGCCCTGTCATTGTAAGGAATCCATTCTCAAATAAGTGTCGTACGGACTTAGTTGTGCCCAACTATGTTGGAATGTGAGATGCAAGCATTTCAGCTATATTCATATTTTACTTTGACCTCAAGACACTATTATAATATCAATGAATTTTGTATATGAAATGGTTTGGTTATCGTAAGGTAAAAACCCGTCCGTGTTTATGTGCGGCGTGGTCTTACGAGATACTTTTGATTTCAAAGGTTTTTTTATAACTTTAAAATCCCGTTGGGTGTGTTTTCTCACACTGGTTTTCCAGACTAACTTGGGTGTCATTTTATTATAATGCTCGGGTCAGACCGAGCATATTTATAGATTTAGTTTAGATGCTTTGGAGCTTTAGGAGATGAGCTGGAGGCCCAAAGACGTATTCACGTATATCGTTATTTTTTCACTGCATTCATTGTTGTAATTATCAGTAATTGTGAGGACATGTTATTATGACTATCCGAGCTGAAATAGGTTAGCATACTCTAATTGATGTCTGTATATTACGTTTTTTCTTTGTGTAAAGATTTGTTGTATATTATAGATTATTCGTTCCGTTGTGAGATTCTATGTTGTTTTAGTTTTCTTCTCTTCTTCCTTCATTCTTCTTTTCACTAAGTATCCGCCTTTCCATTCAATTTGAGTGGGTCATGTGTGGTTGATTGTCTGCTTAAACATGGGCCGTTACAATACAATTCCCTAATGAACCCATTTGCCTTTGGCTTCTTAACTTCTTCACGTAGTGCATTATACCTTTCCCGATCTAGAGTTCCGCACTTTTGCCTGACTGGATGAGCACTGGGATTGATGTTGAGTACATGGAAGATGATAACTTGTACCATGTCTAAGTGTGTCCAAACAAAAACATCTACCGATCTCTTGAGGAAGTCTATTAATTATATTCTAGTTTATGCGTCGAGGTTCTTTCCTATCTTAAGAACCTTCAAAGGATCTTTAGGATATATCTTTATATCCTCGAGATTATCCAATGGCTTCCACTCTCTTCTTGTCGTCCCTAATCTTGGATCTATTTCACTTTCTTCTTTTTCTTTAAGTTGGTAAGTGGCAAAGAATGCCCGTCTTTGACCTTCTATCGGAAAAATACTGCGCATAGATCGATTTATGCTCATCAATGTCTATCATGTGCATATACTCCCTCTTTTTCCCCCTTACTGATGACATGGTGGTAGAATGACTTGTTTCAACGACAATCTTAGTATTTTGTACCAATGCAGTTCTTGTAACTGGCTTGATTTCTTTTTTGTTATCTTCATCAAATTATTATAGGAGACAATATAATAGTTTTGAACAATTTTATTGCTAGAATTGGGGTTTACATTATACAATTCTCTATCAAACAGTAGTCCGCTTCTGATTGATCCTATTCCAATGAGAGTATGGATCTTCATAAGAAAATCTTTCTGAGAAACTACTGCCCTCATGTCAATTAGTGCAGGCCTTCCCAGGAATACATTGTATGGAGAAGGTTGATCAATGATCAAGAAACTTGCATAGAATGACATTTAAAGAGGGGAAGTCCTAGCAATGACGAGAAGATGTGCTGACTTGGAAGGGACAATCGTAGTATTATTGAAGCCACAAATTAGTTTGGGGTTCGACTTCAACATTTCTATTGGAAGCTACATCTTCTCAAATGAAGATTTGAAAATAACATTAACAGAGCTCCTAGAATCCCTAAAGATTTTCTTTATGGTGTAGTTAGAGATATGCACCATTACAACCAATGGGTCTTTATGTGGAAAAACTACTCCAGCTGCGTCTACAACAATGAAGACTATGTCCTGAGCAAGCTTCTGCTTTACATGGAATATGGTTCTTTTCGCCATTTTAGCCTATTGTACATATCGCTCTCATGCTTTTTTGCTTTATACTATGAACTGTGGTCCTCCATGGATCAAAGCTATGAGATTGAAGGGGTTTCCTACTAGACCTTCATTCGAATCTGGAGAGAGATTCCCAGTTCTCTCCCCCTTTCTTTCTTTCTTTCTAATAGCTACAAAAGTATCCCTTTTGAATCAGACTCTCGATTTCGTTCCTCAAGTGTCGGCAGTTATCAGTATTGTAACAATCCGGAATTTCACCTCATTGATTTGTGAATATTTAATTAATTTTATATATTTAAATAATAGATTTATAATTAAAATAAAAGTCTTTTAAATAACAACTAGTGATGGTAAAATGGTAAATAGAACTCCTTTAATTAAAATGGTTTATAATTAAATGGAATGCATTTTCTTTGGGGTAATTTGGGGAAAACATTTCGATTAATTTTTTGGTAATTTGAATACTTTTAAGTGACAATCGGATGTTGCTTAGGCAAACATTGTGTAGTACTTAGGAAATTATTCCTTTTATCATTATGCGATCAAAATGAGTTCAAATCCGAATGAACCCAAAGTGAGTTTTAATAAATAAATTATTAAAGTTATTTCATAAAAGAAATATATGTAGTATGCTTTCAACAATGAGTTTTTGAAATTAAAAGCCTGGTATTTAATTTTTAAGTTCCCTTAAAGGGGATTGATTTCAAAATAAAAAGGTATCTTTGGTAGCATAATAATTTGATAAGTGAAAATTTAAAACTCTTGGATAGATTAGAGATATTTCGACTCAAATTTTAAAGCAGGTTAAATTAGAAAGGGAGGTTTTAATAGACATTATTTTATTAAAACCATAGCTTTTGGTTAAAACATTTAAGGGGTGTGAACTATTTGTTGTTTTTGGGTCAACCCATAAACATTTTTCATTATAACACTCTAAGTTAAAGAGGGCGTTAGGTCGACTTAATTTTAAAAGAAAAAAAAAGAAAAATCCCATATTTTGATTAGGTTTGCATCTAAATTTTGAAAAGTAAAATAAAATTGGTGTTTTATATATAATCTTAGGATCTAGAAGGGTATTATAGAAATAAATAAAATAGAGTAAGTTTTATTTGATGTTGTATAAATAAATGACTTTATAAATTATTTATAGACTTCGGTGGAAAATTTATGAGATAATTTGATAACAATTTTAGTGTTGAATGAAATACTAAATAGAAAAATATAAATGATTTAGAAAGATTGGTGTAGTTAAGAAACCAATAAATTTAGAGAGTAACTTTCAATATTGTCTGAGAGAGCTTAGATCTCTTCTAAGCATTAACCAAAGACTGATGAGCAAAATGGTACGTTTAGTAAATTATCTATATTCTTGGACAGTCAAGAAAGTTTTGAACCTAAGCTAAGATTTGATCGTTAGTCATTTAACATTTAAAATAACGTTTAGTGTTAGATTATTCCTTTATGGAATTTGATTTGATTGATTGATTATGTGATTTATATACCATAGTTTACAAACTTTGAATTTATAAACCAAGGTTTTTGAATTGTTGTTTATTAGGACTTAAACCCCGAAATTAATCATTTCAACTTTTGTGTTTCATCAATTCAAGACGATTTATTGCTCATTTAAGTGTTCTATCCTTTGTTGTAAATAACTAAAATCAAAGAGCGAGTGAGGGCCAAGTTATGTGGGATTATTCCCATTAGGGTATCTTCACATCTACTCTAGATTGGATTCAGTTGTATGCTTCAGAGATGTGAAATACTTGGATTCTCAGTAACAGTTGGCGGGGTCCAACTTGGAGGTTTCCGAGGACCATCGAAGTTCTCAAGTATATTTCTAGAGGTATACTTTCAGTAAGGGAATGCACCCTCCTAGTCATTTGATGGAAAAGTCCTTTCTTTGTTGTGGATTCAAAAGCTTTGAATTGTTTTCTTAATTGCACCGAGAACCGACTATGGTTCTTCTCGATGTTTAATTATTTGTATCCATTCTTTCAAGTCTGGATTTTGATATTATTTATGCCCATTCATTAAGTATGAGATTTATTATTACATCACTACAAGAAAACCTACCTTTAGTTACAATTATTGAGCGTTTGTAGTGTAAGTGCTACAAATATTATATTATTTTTTTCCCGGTTTAATTTTAGGGTTGCCGCTTCTTAAACCCTTGTCACGTTTTTTCTTCCTGTCTCCCTCCACTGCCTCCTTTTTCCCTCCACCGTTTCATTTTTCCCTCTTTCACCAAAATTTCCATCTCGCTCAATTCAACCGTCCTCTCGCTCGAACCATCACCGCACTTCATCATCAGCTCCTCATCATCAGCTCTCATCCACTTTGTCAATAGGGATCTCCTCCACTTCGTTGAATCTGCTCCCCTCCGCTTTGTTCACAAGGCCCGAACCTACAAATCGAGGTAATCGATGTAAAGAGGATTATTACTTTAAATATTTATCAGTTTGTTCGCATACTTTGATTTTTAACATGTTTAGCTTCATATATACATATACAAGTTTTAATATTTATCAGTTTGTTCGCATCGGTTTGTTCACAAGTTTTGGCGATCTCCTCCACTTCGTCGAACCTAACATGTATATACATCTATACACATACTTTGATTCTTAACATGTACAGCTTCATATATATACTTGAGTTGGAATCTGATTTTTAACGAATATAGTTTTATATATGGCTCTGAATGTGTATGGTGTATTTGTACAAATGTAAATGAATCAAGCTTTTGACTGTTTGCTAAAAACCAAGTGTAACAGTTTTGAATGCCAGGTTTTTGAAAAAATATGAAACCTTTTGTATAAACAGGGATGTGTTAAAAGTTGTGAATGCTTTCCCAATTTTCGATCCGTTGGGTTAGATATATGGTTTCTGAAGCATTAAGATTTGTGTTCATACGAATATTGAGTAAATGATTTCTCTGTCATGGCTTGGTGTTAGGACTGTATATTAGGTTTTGAATACATATGGATTTTGAGTATTTCTATTTTCAAATAGAGCATCGCTAGAATTAAAGCTCTTAAGATGTTATACGCACACAACAGTTTCATAGTAATCAATGCTGAATGTTGGTTTTAAAGGCTTTTTGGATATTTTGACAAAGGCAAAAAAACTTTGAACTTATTGGACTTCAATATGCATAACTTTGTGTGTATGAGGGTTCATAAAAGAATATCTTTATTTGTGCATAAGTTTTGAGTAAGTGCAAACTTCAAAATACAAGTTTGGTATGTGCAGTCTTGTGTGCATTAAGGTTTCAAGTTTTACAAACTTTGAACATATGACAAGTTTTAAAGGTGCTGAATTGCAAATAGGCAGTGATGTCAGATTTTATAATGCATTATTTTAGTGATTTTTGTAGAAATAGTTTTATAAAATCCCAAAGATTTAAGGCTTGCACCAATTCTATTTCAATCAATATTTCAAACCCTTGTTGCAATCAATATTTTGAGTTGGCAGAAATATTGTTTACTTGATCATGAAGTTGGCTATTACTTTTTAATGATTATATATATACTCATTTCAGCAAATTTGCTCTTATATGTATATATAAAACTAAATTCATGTTATTTATACCTATATAGATACATAATTATTTTTGTAAGACTAAAATCTAAAGAAAACTTTACAGAAGAAGACTTAGCTTTTGTAAACTTTGGCTTTTGAAAACTTTACAGAAGCAGACTTAGCTTTTGAAAACTTAGCCGTTGACAATTGATGAAATTGCTGATCTTTGTCAGCGTCCTGAGGACATCCTGACCACTAAATTTGCTTCGAATGCACTGCCAGGTACGTATTTATTTGGATTGCAAATTAGATGTCCTGCAACAGTTAGTGCCATTAGTACTAATGTTGTCACCAATATTACTTTTGATGTTATTGGATCCATGTTTCAATTTTGATTTTTCCTCCCAACAATGCTGATTTGTATGGATGTTAATGATGTTGTACCTGTTCCATTACTGAGTTTCCAATGCTAGATATAGTGTGAGATATCATAAGAAAATTATTTGCATTAATGATAGTTTCCATCAGGAAATGGCTATAGTGTGAGATATCATAAGAAATGAATTAGTTGCACCATATCATTGATGAATTATTGTATAATATCCTTGGATTCATATTTTTTGGATAATTGATTTAGTGATAAATTTTCAGAAACAATTGCTACAGTGGTATGATAAGACCGTGTGCATCTTACCCATTCAAACAATTGATTTGGTTAATTTAATCTTGTCTGATCATTATCTCTTAAGTTGATTTTATCTTGTTTGATCATGTTTTCCTAGTTTAGTTTGAACTTTCTAAAGCCGTAACTTCTTTTATATATGATACTGGTAAGTCTGATTGAGAACATATCTTTTGCAAGTGCAGGCTCTGTAGTCGGTGTATTTCGTAGCCAAGATGAGGTATATATTCACTCCATGGATTATCGTTATTGTATATTTTAAGCTGCAAATTATTTCTAGCTTTATAGATCATATTTATATGATGGCATAATGGAAAATTGCAACATTTTCTCTGGAAATAATAATTTTTTGATTTTATCATATACTAAGATTAAGAAGAGAAAAATAGCATGATTAAGATCTTGGTATGTGAATAACGGTGGCAGTAATTATGAATTTATTAGTTTCTAACTGCAAAAGTAGTTGTCAATGAAAGCTTTTGTTAAAGTATTTCAAACGAGTTTGCTGTAACATATGCAGTAGAAAGGGACAAAGCTCGGAATTGTTTATGAATTATGATTGCGCTCCCACAAGGGCCACAACGACTACCACTGCTATATATGACAGCGGCATGATCAAGGAAAAATCCCATGACATATTCACTCCATATTTGGGATCCAGCTTGAATTACTTCGGGATGGGGAATTAAGGCTTCTACATTGAAGGATAAAAGAACCTGAACAGGAGTGTACCTCCCTGCTCTTCTCGGCAAATTCTTAAAAAGGAAAGTCCACGATTGTTCAAGCTAGGGAGGAGGAATCAGCGATGGCAAAGAGAGGGAATCATTGTGTTTGGCAGAGGAGGAATCAGATAAAGGAAGGTGAGTAGAGGAGGAGTAGAAAGATTAGTAGGAGGGCTAGGAGGAACTGATGGAGGAGGAATAGCATAGAAGATGATAGGAAATACTGCGGTTGTAGGAGGAATGGTACAAGAAGGGGAGGAAACGAGGAGAGGGGACGGTGATGGGACTGAATCAGGAAAAGAGGAGAGGGAGGGAGCCTGCATATTAGGTTCTTTCAAATTGATTCTTTTATTGTTTACCTTCCTCCATATTTGTTTCTTTGTGTAGCTTTCCTTCCAAACGATAATCATTATTCTATTTTCTAACTCCTTTTCTTTTCCTTTTTCTCTGCATATTAGGAGAAAAGTCCATATTTTCGAGAAGTTTTAGCTGTAGATCTGCGTATCAGATAGTAACATCCACTTGAATCAATTTTGCTCTTTCGATTTTGTTGAGTTTTTGATGTTGAGACGTTCACTTATTCTTCTCTATCCATATGTGATAGGTGTTAGTCACCAAACAACAGGCAGTTAGTTGGCTAATCTGATCTCTAGTGGGAAAACTTCTCTTGATTAATGCTATCTCATCATCATTATTAGGGGAAGTATCACCGATTGTAAGCAATTTTAATTTAATTTTGAGTAACGTCCAAATGTTTTTGCTGTATGAACAGTTGAAAAAAGATGATTAACCGATTTTTCAGATTCCTCACACAAAACACAAGTAGAATTACATAGCCTCCCTCATTGTTGTAATTTATCTTTTGTCTTAAGCCTTCCTAAGACCACCCTGTATACACAAATGAGACATTTTTATGCTATTGGTGTTATTCCATACAACTGAACACCAATCATATTGATTGTGCACCTCTCTGCTGTTTTGTTAAGTAGTAGAAAAGGAGAAATCTGTATGACCGCAACACTCCCAAATATCCTAATTGCCTTGAGAATGAATAGGGACTTGATTTATTTGAACACTGCATTCTCTTGTTTCTGTTAATGCAGCTGGGTTCCAATGTCCATTTTCAAGAATTATAGAAACTGATGCATTTTTATATTCACTCAAATGATATTTATCCCACCCTAGTAAATCAACTAAGCTGGTACAATTAATCCATGCTTGTGGTTTTTCCATAATACGAATACTTGTGGTTTTTGCCAAATCTTATGCTCAAAACACTATTAGACTAAAGGCTAAAGCATCCAAAAACGAGAGTATAGGGCCCGGTTCAGGAGATTTGGCGGTTTCCTTTCGACGGGTTCAAGCCCGGACCACATTTTAGGACCACTCTACCTCTGTCGGTATTTGAGAAGCCGCAGAAAAAATCATATATTTTTGAAAACTGCAACTACAATTATGTGTTTGATTCTAATGCAATGAATATGGATGTAGATAACTTAATTGATGATGATGGGGGTTGGATTTTGGACTTGGGTAATGTGGTCCTTTTCTAAAGGCCGACTTTGTCACCATAACGGGTCATCTTCCTTCTTATTTACGCAAGCTAGTATATGTCTTTGAAAATTGGAGCTTTTTCCTCCATATTTCTCAACATATAAAAACTAATACTCCATATTTTTTGTTTGTAACTATCCTATATGTTCTTTTCTCCTGGAATCTTTTTACTTCGTGACTAACAATATGATGCATCACTTGTTGCTTATTTTTCTCGTATTTATGAATTTGAGCTGAGCATGTTTGTTAATTGCTTCTGACAGTTGACTTCAACAATTCCTCTTTGTTAAAGTGACACACGCACACACCAGAAGACAAATAAAGGGGAAAGAAATCAATAGACAAAAGAGAATTCTGCTACGTAGTATAACAAGAAGGGTAGGTGATGGGCACATCATGTCGCAAATTTGTGATAGGTAACACATGTTTCTACTTTTAGTTACTATTTGCATTTCATTTTATGTTTTCCCTTTTGGAGATTGCAGTTAAGTCTAGTCTACACAGAACTCATACGAAAGAAATAAAGAACATATTAAAAATACACAGCATCTACGTACCATTGTGAACAAGGAATGACAACTCAGCTTTCGACAAGCCCTGACTGTGCTTGCCAATTAAATCATGAGGTTATGATAGATCCATGCAAATACTCTCTCTAGATACACAGTAGATATATATAGCTGCCTACTTTTGTACCCGGACAATATACATTAATTTAGTTGTACAACATTGTATATAGCCCAGTGCCTAGTTCTTTAGGTAATCTACAATTTTACGACCACTGGCTTCCAGGTACGTACCTTTTCAATCCATACTTTTATACATATATATATTTGTCCTTTGAAATTTCATAATGACGCATCTAGTTATTTTGTATTTTACCGCAAGAGAATTTGACCTTATGTTGTGTACTATTACTAAACTCGATCCTGCAATTTTGTTTTGCAAACATCTTCGTTTATAAGTTTGAGATAATAGAGTTTAAGTTATTTGGTTAAAGCACACGACTACATGTGAAGTCCGACTCTTCTTTTACATTATTTGGTTAAAGCATTCAATCATTTATATACATTTGAAAATTGTGTATTCGTTGGGGAACTATATAGGATGCATATAAAAATAGAACAATTTTTGTTAATATGTGTTAATATAGAATATCGAGTTATAGATTACATGATTTTCATATATACATACATATATATATATACATACATATATATTATTGATTGTTAAACTCGTTTGCAGGTAATTAGCTATTTCGAAGCGAAGACTGTCGACAACAAAGAACTATTGGTAATCAAGCAACGAACATGAATTTAATTGTTATATATGTTATCGTATTTTGTTAGTACCATTTGTGGAAACTTGTCTGTGAATGCTTGTAGTATGTGACTTATTTTGTTGAAAAACTACTATCGAATTGAATATGGATATTATATTTGATTGTGAGATTAGCATGTTTTTGCAATTATTTGAATATGATGATCATATGATTG
Organism: Allium fistulosum; assembly: GCA_030737815.1. Lineage (NCBI taxonomy): Eukaryota > Viridiplantae > Streptophyta > Magnoliopsida > Asparagales > Amaryllidaceae > Allium > Allium fistulosum. The sequence goes on along the minus strand of CM060907.1, from coordinate 386,888,350 downwards.
ATTGTTTGTATATGCTAATTATGTGATTTAATTATTTGTTTGAATATATGAAAATTATGCGATTGATCGTTCGTTTTAATATGAATATTATATAAGCGATTGCTGGAAATGGTATAAACCATCAACCGTAAATAGTAGCATTTAAAATATGCTACCAAATGAAGACTTATGGTAGCGTTTTTTTAACCCTACAGAAAAAACCTATAGCTGCATTTAAAAGTGATTTTTGGTAGCGTTTTTTAAATCCTGCAGAAAATACCTATAGTTGCATTTAAAAGTGACTTTTGGTAGCGTTTACTACAACGCAACAAAAAGTTTTAGACTTTTAGTTGCATGTCGTATAGCAGCGTTCTCTAAAACGCTACCATAAGTTATGGTAGCGTTTTTTCAACGCTACCAAAAATCTTTTCTGGTGTAGTGCATATACCCATCCTTTATAGTTAGATTTGTTTCTGTGGTTCATTCATATTATTTCATGTCTGAATGTTGTTTTGGTAGGGTGAAACCCCATTCCGCATTTGCGGCATGGTCCCACCTATTGTTTTAGGTTTATCCTGTTACTTGAGTTTTCTCACGTTGGTTTTCCAGACTGACTCGAGTATTATTTTATTATAATGCTCAGATCAGATCGAGTATTTTACTAGGTTGGCTTTGGTGATATGGAGTTCTTGAAGAAGAGATGGATGGTCACCTTCCATAGTATTTTAATTCTGTTGTATTATATTGTACACCTATCAGCAGTTGTAAGGCCAGTATTTTATAACTATCTAGCTGATAAGATTTATTTTTAACTCTGATGTACTCTGTATTTTGGAGTGATAGTTTATACTGTCTTTGTTATATTATATGTTATCGATTCCACCATGATATTCTGTTTTCCTAATTCTTATTCTTTTCTGTTTAGTTTACCTTAACAATCTGCCTTTTCGATAATTGGATGTTCGGTATTTGAATTCCGTGGATGTATTTGATGTCAACTTTCGATGGTCGAAAAGGCGATCGTTACACTTGGTATCAGGGCAGAAGGTTAAGCAAGAACCTTGGCTTTGGTAGGGTATGACTCATTAGAGATAGGGTAAGTGACACCTTAGAATGGGTTTGAGAGTATTATATATATTCGAGAGCGTATTTGTTATTGTTATAAAAACATATTGTGTTAATTGGTCAGTTGAGTGGGTTATGAATTCAGGTCGAGAATGTGGGATGCCATGTTATCGAAGGATTTCTAAACAGTTGAACAAGACAAACAGACATGATATTGACTTTTGAAATTCGGTAAATGAAATATTTTACCTCTATTTTATATACACAAAGGAATAATTTTCAAAAATTTACATAGTTATAGAGTGTGTTTATTTATTTGAAAATGATAATATTTATTTATTATCACTATAGTTCGATCAGTCATTCTTGATTAATTTTGGAGCACTGTTGTCATTTGTTGATTGCTGATTATCTTTGGTCAGCTTATTTTTTAGCATTTGTTATTTTGATTATAAACAAACCCCTTGTGAATTCAGTTTCACAATTTGACTATAAGGTCTTCGATTATAATGTTAGGTTAAAAGTAAACTTTTAATAAAAGTTATTTAAAATAATCTAAATAATAGGATAAGATATTTAAAGAATAAATATGTAGGAAAATTTTATTATAATCAAAGAGAGTAATTATACATAAGATGATTTTATATAAAGGCAATTTTATATAAATTTGATTTAAAAAATGTGTTCTAAAAAGAATTTTTCCTTTTGAATTAAAATCCCGGAGCTGTTTGAAATAAATTCAAAAGGATTTTGAGAAAAATAATAGTAATATTGTTTGGGAGTATTTACAAATAAAAATATTTTGGAAGTGAAATTTTAAATGGAATGCATTTTCGTTGGGGTAATTTGGGGAAAAATTTCAATCAGTTTTGCGATAATCTGAATAATCTTTTAAGTGATGATTGGATGTTGCTTAGGCAAATGTTGTGGAGTACTTAGTAAATTATTCTCTTTATCATTATGCGATCGAAATGAGTTCAAATCCGAATGAACCCAATGTGAGTTTTAATAAATAAACTGTTAAAGTTATTTCATAAAATAAATACATATAGCATGCTTTTAAAAATGAGTTTTTGAAATTAAAAACCAGGTATTTAATTTTTAAGTTCCCTTAAAGGGGATTGATTTCAAAATAAAAAGGTATCTTTTGTTAGAACCTCGAATTTTGATGTTTTGATTGTGATAACTATATAATTCAATATTGTATGAACTAACCAAGTTTGTAGGAGAAGATAATCACAGACATATGAAGACCAGGTTCTAGATTGTTGCTACAACATATTGTTAAGTATAGAGTCTGAGTCTAGATGTAGAATTATGTTAAAATCTCTCTAAAATGGTGTACACATACACACATAACAAAAGAATCAGCAAACAGAGGAACTTCACTAAAAACACTACATTCAAATGGTTGAAAGGTCTCTCTCAGCCGTCTAAATGCTGTACATGCACAAAAAAAGAACATTCAGCCGGCTGACTTACAATATTCAAACGGTCGAATTCTATCTGTTTTGCACTAATTTCTTACGGTTTCAAATCTTACTCGATTCAGCTAGCTGGAATATTTAATTCAGACGGTTGAAGCTTCATAACGGCTATTTTTTGAAAAGGTGCTTCTCTTCCATGAACAGTAACAACTCTTGATTAAGAAGAAACTTCTATATCACTTCATGATTGCTATCCATAAACGTATACAACCTTTTAAATTCTATAAATGGCAAAAAATCCAGCATCTAATTAATCAATTTTCTATTTCTTAAGTCTATCCATTCTTTCTATGTACATTCAAAGGCATTCTACGCATAAACTCTCTATTGATCATTTATATATTCAAGTTTATTCTTTTATGATCAAATAAACTTCCTTTCTTTATGAAATACTTGATATACCATAAAGGAGAAGATTATAGGAAGGGTATACACTAAAGACTGATCTGTGCTATTCAAAGAGCACAATCAGTCAGATATTTTTTTATTATTGAAGTCCTGTTCGGTTGCTCAGTGTTTGCAACCAAATTGGTCATAAACACCCAAGAGTAGATTTATGTAGAGAAGTAAGTGAAGAAAGTAAAATTAAAACTGAGGAATAGAATAAGCTAACAGTCAAATAAAAGCAATAATAAAAAACATAGAGATTTATGGTGGTTCGGCCGTATGCCTACGTCCACTTTGAAGATTATCTTTATTGATCAATTAATAATCTAATTACAACAACAAGGAATAGGAAAAACTTGATTACAATAAAGACTAAAGTAACCAGCAGCGTAAAGATCCTTAGAATGACCCCTTAGGCCAGTATTTATAGGTGAAAACGACCACCAATCTCTCTGAAACTTCGGCTATAGGACTTTCTAACCCATATAAGCCCACTAAAGGGGTTGCTAGGCCCAAATCCTCATGAAGAGGGATCGGTACCTATCCCTTTGTTATTTGATTTTTGAGCAGCGATCCCTATGGTGGCTTCTGCATGCTTTAATATGCTAGCCCTTCAAATCTTATGCCGTTTGGACCAAAGGAGCTCAAGATGTTGCATGATTGCATGATCTTTGATTCAGGATTGTTTATGTATTGTTTTCTGCCGATCCCTTTATAGATTGCATACCGATCCCTCCATCTTTTTTTGTTTGATGCACGATCCCTAGGGTATGCTTCCTAGGATCCATATGCCTTGCATTCCAATTTTCATATGCTTTGGACTTACAAATCCTGATATATCGATTGTTGAATGCACGAAGCACTTGCAATCAGTTGGATATCGTTTCAAAAATCCTCAACTCTTTAACGGATGAATGGGAATGAAAAGTCTTAGCAATTGAAGAAACTAATGACATTTCAACCATAAAACCAGAAGAGTTGATAGGAAATCTAATGTCATATGAAGTAAATTTACAGGAAAAAAGAGTTCAGGCACAAGACAAAAAGACAATAGCATTTCAGGCCAAAAAGGAAGAATCAGATTTGGATGAAGATGATATGGCGTTCATAGCAAAAAATTTCAAAAAGTTTTTGAAATTTAGAAAGAGCAATAAATTTGGAAATAACAAAAACACCAACAAACCATCAGCTTCAACTCTCGAATGCTATGAATGTCACAAAAAAGGTCACATAAAGAAGGATTGTCCTGATCGTAAGAAAGACAGGTACAACTACAAGAACAAAAAAGACAAAAATAAGAAGAGGCAAGCATTTTCTATAACATGGGATGATTCAGAATCGTCTTCCTCATCAAACAGTGATGGTGACATAGAACAAGCCAATGTATGCTTTATGGCTACAAACGATGATGTAAGTGATCTTTCTTTTGATGATTTAGTAGATATAAACTCAGTACTACTAGATAAACCCAGGAATATCAAAAGAAAATATAAATATACCCTTGAAAAGTTAAATAGAACTGAAATTGAAGTAGATATGTTAAAAGATGAGAAGAAAATTTTAGAAGAAGAACTTGTAATCACTCAAGAATCTTGTTCTAATACAACCTCTCAGTTTACGATGCTAAGTAGGGAAATAGAAACTCAAAAAGAAAAGAATGATATTCTTTTATCTAAGAATCATGAATTAAAATCTACTATTGAGATATTTAAATTAGATATCTCTAGTCATAAAAAAAATTAGAAAATATTACAAAGAACGTTTCTAATTTTAATAAAGGAAGAGAAAATCTTTCAAGAATTATAGAAAATTCACAGGCTATTTCAAATAAAAAGAGATCAGGATATAATAAAATGACAAAAACTATTCCTAAAAATAATAGTTCTTTATATACAAACTTTAAAAAGAAAGATAATACTTTCGTAAAACTGTCTTAAAAGACTTTAATCATCCAAAATCTATTAAGATTTGGGTTCCGAAGACAAACAATTATTTTATAAGAAACAACTATATAAAGACTTTTATAGATACAGTTCATAAAAATGAAAATTTTACTTATAAAGGGAATTCTAAACCCTCTTGGGTTTGGCCTCCTAAGACCTAACTCTTAGGACCCTAACAAAAGGTGGGTACCAACATCATTTCTATATTTTTTGCAGGTATTAATTAAGAAAATATGAAAGTGGATACTTGATAGTGGTTGCTCAAAACACATGACAGGAAACAAAGACATGATAACTAACATTATCTAATCAAATGGAGAATCTGCCACATTTGGAGATAACTCCATATGATATATCATCAACAAAGGTGATGTGAGCAATGACGGTACATCTAACTTACCTTTTATTACAAATGTTTTATTAGTTAAAAATTTAAAATATAATTTGCTTAGTATAAGCCAACTATGCGATAAAAGTTTTAACATATCTTTTTCAAAAAATAAATGCAATATATTTAACCAAAATAAGAATCTTATCTTTGAAGGAACTAGAGAACATAATATACATCTTAAATATGAAAGTTAATTGTAACACAAATACGTGTTTAAGAGCCAAAGAAAATGATCCTTGGTTATGGCACACGAAATTTGTCATATAAACTTCAAAGCAATAAGCAAATTATCTAAAAATAATTTAGTAAAAGGTTTACCAAAGATGAACTTTAAAGTAAACATCATTTGTGATGCTTGTCAGTTAGGAAAATTAACTAAATCATCTTTTAAATCAAAGAAAATTATTTCCACATTACAACCACTTGAGTTATTACATTTAGATCTTTTTGGACCAACTCAAGTTCAATATATAAATCATAATAAATATATTTTTGTAATTGTAGATGATTTTTTGAGATATACTTGGACAATATTTATGAAAAATAAAAGTGATACTTTTGAAAATTTTAAAAACTTTTCTAAAAGAATACAAAATAATAATATAAAAATTAGAAACATTAGAAGCGATCATGGTGGTGAATTCGATAATGATATTTTTGAAAAATATTGTAATAAGAAAGGAATTTTTCATAATTTTTCATTTCCTAGAACTCCACAAAAAACGGAGTTGTAGAAAGGAAAAATAGAGTACTTCAAGAATGTGCTAGAACCTTATGAAATGGAAGCACTTTACCTAAACATTTTTATCCAGAAGCTGTAGCAACTGCTTTTTATGTTTTAAATCGAGTCTCCATTAGAATATTAATGAAACATACTCCATATGAACTTTTTAATGAAGAAAACCCAACATATCATATTTTAAAATTTTCGGTTCAAAATTTTTTCTATTAAATACAAAAGACCAACTTGGTAAATTCGTTCCAAAATCCGATGAAGGAATTTTCATCGGGTATTCGGAACTAATTAAGTCATATAGAATTTATAATAAAAGAACTAAAATAATCGAAGAAACACTTCATGTGACATTCGATGAAAATTTCAAACTTAGTAATAAAAACAAAGATATAATTTCAAAATCAAATATTACAGAGATGATATTGAAAATATTGAGAATAATACTGAAATTGAAAACAACTTACCTAATGAAAATGAAATACGATCTCCACCTAGATTATTAAGAAATCACCCAATCGAAAATATTATTGGAGAGATAAATCCTAATGTAAGAAACAAGAAATCAATTAAATCAAATAGTTCATGTAGCTTTCCTATCTAATATTGGACCCAAAAATGCTAAAGAGGCCTCAACTGACGACTATTGGATTATAGCCATGCAAGAAGAGCTAAACCAATTTGAACGAAATGAAGTTTAGGACTTAGTTCCTAGAACAAGCGATTAAACAGTCATTGGTACTAAATGGGTTTACAAGAATAAAGCTGATGAGCAACGAAATATCACTTAAAACAAAGCTAGATTAGTCGCTCAAGGCTACAATCAAGAAGAAGGATGGACTACGAAGAAACATTTGCTCCTGTAGCCTGACAATAAGCAATACATATTTATTAGCTTTCGCATGTTTTCATAACTTTAAACTATATCAAATGGATGTAAAAAGTGCTTTTCTAAATGGATTTATAAAAGAAAATGTGTATGTAGAACAACCACCTCTACTTACACATGAAAAATTTCCAGACCATGTCTATAAATTAAAGAAAGCTTTATATGGTTTAAAACAAGCACTACGTGCTTGGTATGATCGTCTTAAAAGCTATCTTATAAATTCTGGTTTTAAAATTGGAAAAGTAGACCAGACTCTTTTTATAAAACAAGATAAAAAGGATATTTTAATAATACAAGTTTATGTAGATGACATCATTTTTGGTTCCACGAACGAAAAATTATGTCAAATTTTTTTGAATTTTATGACAAGAGAATTTAAAATGTCTTATATGGGAGAACTTTTATATTTTCTTGGATTACAAATCAAACAATTATATAATGGAATTTTTATTAATTAAGAAAAATATTGTGATAATCTAGTAAATCGCTTTGGTATGGAAAACAATTCTGCTAAACCAACACCTATGAGTACTACGATACATCTCGATCGAGATGAAAATGGAAAAAGTATTGACCAAAAACTATATCGAAGTATGATTGGATCATTACTTTACTTAACTGCTAGTTGACCTGATATAATGATGAGTGTATGCTTATGTTAACGATTTCAAGCAAATCTCAAAGAATCACATTTGCGAGCAGTAAAACGATTTTTGCGCAACTTAAGCAAAACTAAAAACTACAGCCTCTTTTACCCGAAAGAATGTCCTTTTGAGTTAGTATCATATAGTGATGTTGACTTTGGAGGATGTTGAATAGATCGAAAGTGTACAAGTGGTACATGTCACTTCATTGGACAATCTTTAGTATCATGGTTTAGTAAGAAACAAAATTGTGTTTCACTTTCAATGTGTGAAGCAGAATACATTTCTGCTGCTTTGTCATGTGCTCAAGTAATATATATGCAGCAAGATTTTGGTATAAATTTATCTAAATCAATAATTTATTGTGATAATACAAGTGCTATAAATTTATCGAAAAACCCAATAAACCACTCAAGGACTAAACATATTGACATCCGACATCATTTTCTACGTGACAACATAGAAAAAGGTATTATCTCTCTTGAATTTGTATCATCAGAAAATCAAGTTGCAAACATATTCACTAAACCTTTAAATGAAAATATTTTCCTAAAATTAAGACGTGAACTCGGGATTATGTTGTTACATGATTTATAAGTTGATAATAAAGTATATATGAATAAAAGGTTATAAAATGAATAAAAATATAATAATAAAGTTGAACAAAATATTAGAGATGATGGCACTCGAACTCTGCACTCATGGGACATAGGCATGTGATTTTCCAATGTTCTATTTTATTATTTGCATTAAGATCTCTCCTCCTTTCTAATTTATACACGGTAAAAATCATTTTGTATTTTTTCACCTTAAAAACATACTATTTATGGCATAGAGATAAATTAAAGGTTGTCTCAAGTTTAAAGAATGATGTTAACCATAAAATTCAAACTTAGAAATAGCTAAATGAAATTAATATATATACATGAAGAAAATGTTTTTAAAATTCATATAAAACAAACAAACAACCACTCCAATTCCTATAAAATGCCGCCTTAAGAAAATTCCGACTACTCGTCAATTGTATATAACACACCGTCTTCAGAATCGTCTAACAAATCTACTCCAATTTGTGTCCCTGTGAACATTAATCCATCTCCAAATCACCATACTGGATATATACCGAATGGCAAAAGAACTAGAAGAAACTTAGAATTTGGATCACCTTCTACCAAGGAGAAAATCGACGACATTCATCACTACCAACGTGAAACTTTAAGTATACAACGCGAGATGTATTACAAGCTAAAACACCATGGAAGACGTTTATATTTTCTTGAACTATTTTCTCTAAAATTATGTGGAACTACCCCTAAAAAGGGTGCGCACAATCCATTTCCTCAATGACCTCACGTATCTCAAAATTCTTGGGATCAAGGTGCAACAAATATATCTCCTATTCGACATAATTCTTGGTCTCCTATTAATCCACTATGGGAAGACACCAAAATTGAACCAAGCTCGTTCGAAATTTTTTCTTCAAACGAATCCAAGACCTTTGAAAAATAAATAAATTATATATTTTTTCATAAAATTATGCTCCTAATATTGATGTTGTAATTTACATATATAATAAGTTTTTTGAAATAAAATTATACTTATATATTTAATATGAGAATAAAGCTCACAAACAAATACATATATGATGTACATTGTTAACCAAAGTTAGAAATTGCTGAAAATAGGCCGATCTACAAAAAATCAATAGATTCAGCCGGCTGAATTTAACAATTCAGACGGCTGAATATTCAAAGGTATTATATTTTTAACCTAGAATTCAGCCGGTTGACCCCTTACTTTCAACCGATTGAATCATACCAAAAACAAACTATTTTCTTGCGGGTTTGTAGCCAGTCGGCTGCCCAAAACATTTCAGCCGGCTGCCTAAACATATTTCTGTTTTTTATATAGCATAGCACGATTTTCAAGGCACGAATCCAACTTAAATCAACACTTATTATCAACTACCAATTCATTCACTACCCATCTCTTCGCTTTTCAGAACTAACAAGAAAAAAAACCTAAATCCTCCACATTTAAAATTCAATCTCTTTTTTTTTCAAAAACAAAAACGATACCTAAATCGAAACGAACAAGAGAATCATCTACTGGTCCATCTTAAAGCCAAATTAGAGCATGACTCCACAACGATATGGTTGTTAATAGATTTAATAGCATGATGAATTTCAAACTTTTTGAAGGAGCTTTCATGAAGTTCCAGGATTTTAATGGATATGCTATTAGAGAATTAGTAGAAGCACATGGATTCAACTCTCTTATTGGGTAAGATGCTAATAATATTAATATTTATCCTCTCTTTTGAGTAAGCTTTTCTATGCAAATATGAATCTAGACCATCATAATCATCAAAACAAAGACGGTTGCATTTGGACTTTGGTATGTGGCGTTAAAATTTATTTACCTTTACAAAGATGAGGGCATATTTTAAGATGTCCATCCGAAGGTTTAGACATTGAGATAGTTGACATTAATATGTATGAACGTGATGAAGTGTCATATAGATTTTTGTCCGATGATTTAACCGAACTAAAGTCAAGTGCCTTACGTCCTAAGGCAAGTATTATACATCGTGCACTCATTCGCTCTCTTCAACCATGAAACGGAAGCTATGGAAAGGTTTATAAACATGACTTCTAAGCCCTATATGCTATTTATTCATCTCAGCAAGTTAACCGGGGCAAGATTATATTGGATGAATTTCTTAGTGTCAATCATAGGAGAAGTTATAAAACCATTCATTATGGAGCTTATATAATGCGGATATTACAAAATTTTGGAGTTCCTTTGTCCGATTTCGACTTCACGACAATAGGTGAAATTAACCCCAAAACCTTAGTCTTATTGGTCTTCTTAAGCATCCCAAGAGTCAACAAATTGTTAGTTTCAAGAATGGGTCGCAAATCGCAATCAAGACATTCCGCAACCTTGAGACACTAATATTTCCTCTTCCTCTTAACAACCTCATAAAGAAGAAGAAGTAGAAGATGATGAAATCCATGAATTAATTATAGATGTACCTCCTTAACAAGCTCTCGTCACATTATCCCGAAATCAAAGCAAGCTCAATCACCGTTTAACTAACGTTGAGAAAAATGTTTCCAAGACAAACAAAAAGCTAAATTCCATAAAAGGTTTTTTGAATAAAATTTAGCAAAAAATGTCTTGCTCCGGATCCACTTCAACGGGTATTCTTGAAAATCCAGCACCGTTTACTTGGACATTCTCGGAGGATGAAGGAGAGGAAGAAGAAGAAGGTAGTGAAGGTTGATTTGGTATTGTTTTCATAAATATCTGAACATAACTCTATCTTTTATTACTACTTTGCTTTAAAAGCAAATTTTTGTAATATTTGTTGTGCTCTTAGGATGTTTTAATTCATGATAGTATGTTTTATTGTTATTTCGTGTGGTTAGGAAATGTTTCTATCTTGGTTTCTAACATGATCTTTTTGAAACTTTGTGATGTTTATGTGTTTGTGATGAATGTATTTGTGATGTTTTCTGAAGTAAATATTATCATGCTTTTATGTGCAATGTCTATGTATGTTTATATGGAATACTTATATATGTTTTATGTGAAATGTCTACATATGTTTTAATTCTTACCAATTTATAATATTTCTCTGATCAACTCATTGTTTTATTTTTGCCGATAACAAAAGGGGAGAGTAAGGTAATCATATTGATAGGAGGAGTATCAGGTAATCATATTGATAGGGGGAGTCTCGAGTCAGGGGGAAAAATTGAAACTCTATATTTAAAACTTACATAGTTGTCATCATCAAAAAGGAGGGGAATGTTAGAACCTTAAATTTTGATGTTTTGATTGTGACAACTATATAATTAAATATTATATGAACTAACCAAGTTTGCAGGAGAAGATAATCACAAGCATATGAAGACCAGATTCCAAATTGTTACTACAACGTATTGTTAAGTATAGAGTCCGAGTCTAGATGTAGAATTATGTTAAAATCTTTGGAAATGGTATACACATACACACACAACAAAAGAATCAGCAAAATAAAGGAACTGCAAAAAAACACTACATTCAGCCGGCTAAAAGTCACTCTCCGCCGTTTGAATGCTATACATGCACAAAAAAATAAGAACATTCAGCCAGCTGACTTATAATATTCAAACGGCTAAATTCTGCCTGTTTTGCAATAATTTCTTACCGTTTCAAATTTTACTCGATTCAGCTGGCTGGAATATTTAATTCAGATAGTTGAAGATTCATAACGTCTTGTTTTTGAAAAGGTGCTTCTCTTCCATGAACAATAACAACTCTTGATTTAGAAGATACTTCTATATATCTTCGTGGTTACTCTTCATGAACGTATACAACCTTTTAAATTTTATAAATAACAAAGAAATCCAACATCTAATTAATCAATTTTCTATGTCTTAACTCTATCCATTCTTGGTATTTACATTCAAAGGCGTTCTACACATAAACTCTCTATTGATCACTTATATATTTAAGTTTAGTCATTTATGATCAAATAAACTTCCTTTCTTCACGAAATACACGATATACCACAAAGGAGAAGATCATAGGAAGCGTGTACCCTAAAGACTTGTCTATGTTATTCAAAGAGCACAATTAGTCAGATATTTTATTATTATTGAAGCCCTATTCGGTTGCTCGGGGTTTAAAGTCCTAGTCTATTGGTTAGGCGGTTGAAGTCCTGTTTAGTTGCTTAGGCGGTGTAATACAAGTTCCTCCGGGTTAAGAGAGGGTTGATAGTTGAATTCCAGAATGAGTCTGGGACTGGACGTAGAATGGGAAGTTCGAACCAGTATAAAAATTCCTAGTGTCATTTACTTTACCGCTTTACTTTTATACTTACATTCTATACAATAGATAGATTGTTTAATATTCCATATTATACGATCGATGTTCACTTTCATCTTTGGCGATATAATAATTTGATAAATGAAAATTTATAACTTTTGGAATAGGAAAGAGATATTTTGACTCAAATTTTAAAGTAGCTTAAATGAGAAAGAGAGGTTTTAATGGACATTGTTTTTATTAAAACCATAGCTTTTGGATAAAACACTTAAAAGGTGTGAACTATTTATTGTTTTTGGGTCAACCCATAAACATTTTTCATTATAAAACTCTAAGTTAAAGTGGTTGATAGGTTGACTCAATTTTAAAAAAGGAAAAGAAAAAAAAGAAAAAACTCATATTTTAATTAGGTCTCGATCTAAAATTTGAAAAGTAAAATCAAATTGGTGTTTTGTATATACTCTTAGGATCTTGAAGGGTATTATACAAATAAATAAAATAGAGTAAGTTTTATTTGATGTTGTATAAATAAATGACTTTATAAATTAGTTATAGACTTAGGTGGAAATCTATGAAATAATTCGAAAACAATTTTAGTGTTGAATGAAATACTAAATAGAAAAATATAATGATTTACAAATAGTTCTTTAAAACTTCCATGGCTTCCATGGCATTCTAAAGTTCTAAGTTCTATCACTTGTAAATGCTTAAAAACGTTGTTTAAAAACTCCTTCTTTCATTCCTACACTCCCTTCTTCTCAAAGCAAGTCCAAACTCACCTCCTCAACCCAAGGCCAAGCATTGTCTCCATCATGGCCGAAAATACTTTGGCACTAAGGACCTCCAAAATATCATTTTTCCAAAAGCTATGCTAAGTACTAGGTCGTAGCCAAATTTTTATGGAAGTTCGGGTTATTTTGGATAGCTTTTGGTGAGTAAAAGCTTACTATTTTATTTAAAGTTTCTAACTTTAACTTGACTCATACTTTGTTGTTAAAAATCATTGCTTGTTTGGTTGGTTATTGATGTTGATTAGCATGTACACAAATATGCTTGGATGTGATGTTTTGTTTGACTTAGGAATCAAAGTTTGAAATGTGTGTATGGATGGAAAGTTGTAATCTTGCTTATGCAGTAGCATGTAAGTTGTATGGTGGTGATGTACAATGTGTTCAATACGCTAAGAAAGTTAGCATTTATACTTGTATAAGCAACATAGAAAATCCCTTGCTTTTAAACTAGTTACTTAAGTGTTGATTAAAAAGGTTTTATAAAGGGTTTTAAAACTTTACCTTTAAATGCAAAACTATTTCTAAGTTAGTAAGTGGGTTAAAGAAAGTCAAAACATAAAAATAGAGGTTTGAAAATGATTTGGAATATAAAACAAGTTTTGAAAATTACGGGTCATATAGCGATAGTCGCTATAGATGCAGTTCGTAAAAATAAACTCTTTTTGCTAATTTATAATGTTTTCACTTAAGAATATTTTTGAAAGGTGTTTACAAAACTTATTTTAAGATGGATAAGTAATTATTATTAATTAATTAATTATTTATTTATTTAATGATTATTTAATTAATTAATTAAGTAAGTTAATTAGTACTTAATCATTAATTAATAAGGTAATTAGTACTCCAGTATTAATCAAGCAAGTTAATTATAATTAGTTGATTAACTAAAGATTAATTGATGATCAAGGGTTAATTATTATTTATTTATTCAATAAATATAAATTTTTATTTATTTATCAAAGGGTTTGATCATTAATTAATAATAATTAAGTTAAGATTTAATTAAGGTTTAATTAAGACTTAATTGAGGTTTAACTATTTTTAAAATGAAGAGTTTAAATGTTAATTTATTATTAAATAAATGTTTTAAAGTTTAAACTACTTTATTTCTAAAAGACCGATTTTGTTTTTAAAGTAACTCTCTTTTAAAGAATGTTTTTAAATCCAAAAGATTTCTTTATCGATTACCTTTAAGTAACCTCGAATGAATAGGAAATCCAATGACATATTATCTAAATTGTAGAGGACCTACCTGACTATTTATATAATATCTGTAACCATTGTTTTGCAGGGGATAATTGTAGAAAGACCCTTAGGGGTTTCACGTAAATATTTATTTATTTATTTCCTCATGTTGCCATATTGATGTTTGGTTGAAAATAATTGTGACATTCTATTTGAATTGTTTAAGTGGCATTATAGCGATTTTTCGCTATACCGTCACTTATCATCTCCTTAACCCCTTTTTGTATATTGAACTTGAGCTGGTATTTTCATAAAATAAATGTTTGAAGTTAATTAATCATTTTAATTAATATTTTAATCAAATAAATAATTTTAATTAATGATGTTTAAATTAATTAATTGTGACGACCCGCCCCTCTCGACCCTCGAAAATCGACACAAAATACTCTGCAGTATGGTATGCCGATGACCAAACGCCGGAAAAGACAGATTGCAATTAAAGAAAGGAGGTAGAAGAAAGAAGAAACTAAACAATATCAGAATCTCACAGTCGCAGCGGAATAAAATATAATAGTCAATAACAGATCTTTACACAAAATGAAAACTATATCTGTTTACATACAATACATCATCATCAGAGTATATCATAATACAATCATCAATAACCAGTCAGACAGTCATTTCAAAAAAATCACAGCAGCGGAATATACACAAGTACGAGAAATACGTCTCGGACTCCAGCTCCTCTCCTGAGCTCCATAGCAACCTATCCTGTATATATAATACTCGGTCTGACCCGAGCATTATAATAAAATAACACCCGAGTCAGTCTGGAATACCAGCGTATGAGAAACACATCCAAACTGATTATTAAAGTTTCAAAAATCCTTTGAAAATCAAAAGCATCTCGTAAGACCACGCCACAAATAAACATGTCGGGTTTTTACCTTACGATAGCCAAACACTTTTTATAGAAATCCTCTGATATTATAATAGGGTCTAAATACAAATACTTATTCAAATAGCTAAAATTGTTACATGATTAAATTCCAGCATACTAGCCACAAAGTGGGTAATACAAACAAAACTCGTACAAGGCACGTAGGGAGAATGGATTTCCAACAATGACTAGGCACTGGGGTACCACTTGTCATAGTACGTGGCCTAGATCACAGTACCGAGGAGTACGCCCGCTCCCCTGCAACACAAGGCCGGAATCATCCCTTACTGGATAATTCCAAATAAAATCACCCCACGGTTGGGATCAGCAACCGCAACACTAAGCCGTAATAAAAAGGGACATCTAGACAGGGATGACCTTACTCTCAAGTGGGGGCTACCCACGAAGCCTTGCTGCATAACCCCTGATTTTCAGTCATTTCCGGTTGATGAGGCTTGAGGCTAAACGATACCTTTATAGCACATATCCCTTAGAATGCCCATCGTCCACCTGACGATGTTTCGCAAGCATTCGTCCATACAAGTCCGTCCCGGGTCCGAACGGAACCGAAGGCACTATTCCTACTACATCCATTTTGGAAATATCCTCAGGATTAGTAGCGACTAGCCCTTGCTCTTCACTGCTCCATCTTCGACTCCGAACACGTTTTACGAAACGTACAAACCGGATCGAAGTGGTATTCAGGAAATAAATCTCGATCCCGGTCTCTTCGAAACGATCGGCGCTTTTGGCCAATATTGATAGTCGGTGATTTAACTATCAATTCACATTCACAAACATCCATCAATCAATAAATAATCTTACATATTATTTATTTCCCTTTAATACCTTTAAAAGATATATTTTCACATTTCAAAACTCATTTTGAAACGAAATCCCAAATTTCTTCCTTTACATGGTAAATCCCTTTACCTTTTATTCCCATTGGAAATAACCAAGTTCAAAACAATTTAGGTTTAAAACAGTTAAACATTTTATACTGAAAAATATACTTTGAAATATGTAAATTACTTCTATCTATTTACTCAAAATATAAATTTAGAATAGGTGAAGAAAAACTATTATTAAGATATATACATTGATTTAAAATAAGGGTTTTTGTTCAACTAAATTCAAAATAGCGTTATAAAAAGGAAAAATGCTGATCTCAAAGCTTAAGTCAAAACCAACCTTTAAATAATCCATTTGTAAAAATAATTACTAACATATTCTCAAATCATTACGATTTTTAAAAAAAATTATTAGTTGTTACTTTAAAAAAAACGATTTCTTAAAAATACTCTTTAAACAACTTAAAGCTACAATCTTTAATTAAATAAGATCTTTAAAAACACTAACTTGGTTTTTCCCAGGGAAATACATTCCTATTCAACATCCCAAAGTATCCCTCATATAAATCCAACCAATTTATTTCAATTCGATTTATGTTTACAACATAAATTCCCAATTTCATACTGATTTATAACTTCGTCCGAAGTTCCAACACAATTTTCCCATAATCCGGAAATTCATTTAAAAAAATATAAGCTTTAAACATTTTTAAATAAATAAATTCGGAAAAATTTTCAGTGAAAAATCATATTTACGATTTTACTTAAACGAAATCCCAATGAAAACGGCATTCAGAATATTCCATTTACATTTTAAAACTGTAAATTTACATTTGGAAGCTTCATTTCAACATATTTTAATTTCCCGGACAACGCCATTCATTATTAAAATAAACCATCGTTATTTAAAACAATTTATAATTTTCATAGAATTTATTTCCAGAAAATTTATACTTCGCATTCACCGATTGATAAGCCTTCCACTATATTTAAAATCCCAATTTGACCAATTTACATTTTCCACTCCAAAACAGATTCCAATTTTATTATCCCTTTAAATTCTTTATTTACCAATTTCTTTGATTTCTTTTAAAACCCCAATTTATTCATTTGTAATTTAAATTCTAGATTTACCCTTTATCCAACAATATCACAGTACAATTTAATGTCAGATTTATCAATCACAACACATAAACAGGCATCATTATCAATTATAAAATAATTGTTACATTGTGAGGAATCCAGTTGGATCCCTCCAACCTGTTTTTCCCTGCATCACAAATATTAGCACATCACCTATATAATTACCATCTCAGACTGATAACAACAATTATGTGCAACCAATCACACAGATATTTAAATATCAACTATTTAAACTGTCTAGCATCCAGATGTGAGTGAGGAAAACTCACCTTGAGTTTTCGACGAGTGTTTGAAATTTTAAATTAAACCGAACGACGTTCGATTTAACCTAAATTTTTACTTGCTCAGAACGATTCCAGAATTGCTCTACTGCTTAGTACTCGACGCTGCGATTCCGGCACCGTAAATTTCGTTCGAATCTGATAACATACGAGCGAGATATTAAATTTTAAAGTTTGAATTAAATTTAAATAATTCTTTTTTTTCTTTTACCAATCACAGCCGTTCCAAAATCAAGTGGAGAAATCTGGCCGCATGCGATCCTTCCTTCTTCATCTTCATCACGCGACAACTCCAGGATAAAACGAACCCAAAACACGCAACTACATCCGATCACCGCTCCTCCACCTTGTGACCGGACCCCGATCGGTCAAGCCCACGAGACGCCCCTCCTCGCCATGCACCCTCGCCTCTCATGCCGCTGAGCTCGGTCAAGTGTAGCGTCGGAAAAGTAAAGATGAACGGCGAATGAACCCATCGCCATAGCTCCCCCCCGATGCAAGTGAGACGATCTCCACCGTTGGATGTGGAGAGGTCGAGGTGTACTACGATATTCTAGTATAAACTTTTTGCTAAAGATGGGTGGATTTGAAGAAAAAAATGAGGAAGAAGGGGAAGAACTTTCGGCCATCGAAATAGTTAGCCGGCGGCTCAAAGAAAATTAGGGTTTAAGCCTTAAACGCGAATATATATATACGTAACCAATTATTTTATTATTAAATTCAATTAAAACAAGCGTTTACAAACGAACTCTAAATCCGACGTGCCGCCTGGCGTTCCTAAGGTTTTTCCGCGTTCCGAACACAATGGAAGAGGTTTCGTAAGCTAATTTGATCGTATGCGCGAGTTACAGAATTAAACGATCAATTTAAAATTAAATCGGTTAAATCGATTTCTATGCGTTTTGAGCTGCCACGGTCAAACGATAACTCTGATTGCTACAAAAATTGAAATCCGATAATAACTAACTATTACGGATCCAATGGAACTGGTTTCGTCAAATTCCGAGACTGTGTCCCGGAAGGCTATTTTAACTCGTCTATTATATCGGCGATTTTCAAAATTGATGAAAACGCTTAAAATTTTGCTTTGAAAATTTTACTATCTTAATAATAAATCATATAAAATTTATAATCATATTAAAAATCATTCGGACTCATTCCGGACCAAAATCTGATTAAATTGCATTTTAATAATATTGAATTCATTTTTAAATTAATATAAAATCCCAAATATTTAATTTATTATTTTTCCATTAATCAAATTCAACCAGAATTGCTATAATTAAAATTTATAGCTTATTTTCATTGATTGCACCGATAACATTCATTCCAAAATCAATTAAGAATCCACATTAACATTTAAAACGAATTAAATGTTCAAATTCAATGGCTTAAAAATACGGGATGTTACATTCCTCCCCCCTTATAAAAATTTCGTCCCCGAAATTTGCTAAGGTAGAAATACTCTCCAATCCATTTATTTCCCAATTTGCTTAGTTAAAAGCTTATATTCACTTTCCAAAATCCTTTAGCCCAACCCCAAATTCATTTGCTTCATTTACATTCAAAAGCTTTAGTTTAACTTTATTTCAAAATAACTTCCCAAGTTAATAAATTTTTTCCAAAATCCCAAAAATTTTCTAACTCCCAAAATTTTCGGAAAATTTTGGCAGTCTCCCCTGCACGGAGGGACTTCTGCGATATCGCAGGATGCACAAATATATATACACGGCCCACACGGCCGGAAACCAAAATATATATCATTTCCCAATTATATTTGCGTAGGCGTACCTTTTTAGCAAATTTTAATAGCGAGCGGCTAATATAACTCACACACGTGCTCCAACTCTCCCGAACGCCTCTGTACCTGTACTAAACTCAACAAACTCATCAGTTTCAAAGATATGAGCATTTTAATAACATTTCCAATACAAATGCAAGCCAAACATATCCATTGCAAAACCAAACCAAGCAATTTCATCATTTAACAATGTTAACCATCTTTATAAACAATTTCACAAATTTCAACATCATTTCAAATCCTCTTTACAAACCCAAACTTCATTTTTATTCCACTTGAATGATTTAAATTCAAGTTCACCATATATTTCAACCAATTCATTTCTATTTAACTTTGGTTAACATGTGCTTCTCTAACATCTTTCTATGTCATTTCAATTCCAAGTTGATTCACAATCAATTCTTATTCTCACTCCAAATTTATCATTTCACTTAAGTTTATACTTATTTTACTCCATTACATGGTTCACAATTCAAGTATGTTCTTCCCAAATGCAATTGTTAAATTGAATATTTCCTTTACATTTTAATCTCATTAACCAATTCAAGTTTACATTAATATCATTCATTCCTGAGTTATTTACAACTCTTATATTTTTAACTTATCACATTAATTAATTTAAAACTCATTTCACTTGCATTTCAGTTTATTTCCTAACAATTCCATTCAAGATTACTCAATAAAGCTTATACATAATCATTTATTTTAGTTCTCTCAAGTATCCACACATTTCCATTTCTTCTTGAATCAATTTTATTTTATTTTCATTTGATTCTCATTCAAATCAAATTTCAATTCATTTATAAATCTAAATGCTCTTTGACTACTTATCCAATCCATTTTAGATTTATTATATTAACAAAGAAACCTCTTTAAATTATTTCACTTATTTGAAGTTTCTTTACAATTCAAACTATCACTATTACAAGCTCATTCCATTATTCATTCACATTCCAATACCAAAATTTCAAATCTCAAATTCTATTCTAGACTGGATTTACTTACCTTTCAAATTTTGACTAAACTATCAAAATTTTATTTATTGCAATACAAATTCCATTTAATTTAGCTTACACAAAATTCATTTCCAAACAATCATTATAGCTTTAATTGAGTAAGCATTACTTCAGTCAACACCATTTCAACTAAATTAAATTTCCTTTCAATTTGATTCTTATCCAAATTTATTCCAAGTTTACTTGAAATTTTGTTTAGCCAAATTAAATTTATCCCACTTCTTTTACCACTTAATAATAATTGAATTCCATTCAATATTGCTTATAATGCATCTGAATTTTGAATTCCACTTCAATTTATTCCTCCATAAATAAATTCAAAACTTATTTTCTATTGTGAGTTCATTCACTACTTTTTATATCTCACATTACTTAATTCTTACTTTACATTTCACTTAAGATTAAGTTTGAATTTACCATACCATTCAACTATTTCCCATTTGTGATTATACTTCCACTTTACTTGGGTTTACACCCAAATTTTCCATCTTTAGGTTCATCAACTTGTTTATTTATAAGTTTACATTGCTCATTTTAATCCATTTACATCTTATAATCACAATTCCACATTTGTTTCTAGATTATAACTATAACACCTAATAGCTTATGGGTACAATTTGTTACACAACGACCCATAATTACAAAGTCATTTTGCATTTCAATTTAACCCAAACCAATTTAATTCCAATTCCCAATTTTATTTAACTTATTCCAAGTTAAATTCTAATTTCTATTCACTATAATAACTTCATTTACCTCCCTTTACCCAGATTAAGTTTTAATTTCCGGGTTAAAATTTCCATTCTTCCTTTCTCACTTAAATCAACTTTCCTTTCAAAATTATAGTTGATTTATTCAAATTTCTACATTTTTATTTTAACAGAATTCCCAGAATTCAATTTACCCGGATTTATTTCAAAACCAATTTGAAATAAGTCAACATATTCCCATTTGATATCCAAATCAAATACCAAATTCCAAAACAATCTGCTTTTACCAAACAATTTCCTTTTTGAAAATTTTAAAATCACTTGTTTCCCAAACAAGTCCAAACAATGTCATAACCAACTATTTCGGTAGCGATCCATCACTTTAGAAACTCGAAAATGAATTCTAATGATGTGGCCAGCATCATCAGGATTATTTTCCAGCGACTGAAGTGAGTTCAGTGCTTCCTTACTTCAAAAATTCATCTCAATCAATTCCCATTCAAAAGATTTTCCAAAATATACTCCATCATTGATTTCAAAAGATTTGGAAAACATTTCAACATTCCCAAGGTTTCTAAATTTTCGCAAACCTTTGGTTTTAAATTCATTTGAAATCCCTTTCAAAATTTCCGGGTAAAAATTCTAGTTTAAATCAAATTTTAATTACACTTCTTCTTATTTAAACCATATTTAATTAATTCTTTTTAGTTATAAACTATTTTAATATTTTAAATTCTTATTTGCTTATAAATCATTTCAAATTTTAGTTCATATTTTAATTTCTTATTTGATTATAGAAGAAACAACCAAACAAACATCCAATACATATAATACTTTAGAAAACTTATTTCTTTATATCAAAATATAATTTTGGGTAAAATTATTTCATTTACCCACTTTAAAAACAATACTATGTCGGTTTATCTTGTTTAAGAGTTTAGAAACCCCTATCGATACGGTTGTACTTCCCGTACCGACCAGAATTCATAAACACTCAACCGATAAGTCAACATAGTATAAAAACAATTTTATATTCACTAACAAGTACGCTCTCATAGCTATTATTACACTCAACTCATCATAGAGTACTTCTGACCCTATTTATAATGAGTAATTTTCCCCACCAAAGCCTAGGTTGTCGCCAACCTAAGCTCTGATACCAAGTGTGACGACCCGCCCCTCTCGACCCTCGAAAATCGACACAAAATACTCTACAGTATGGTATGCCGATGATCGAACGCCGGAAAAGATAGATTGCAATTAAAGAAAGGAGGTAGAAGAAAGAAGAAACTAAACAATATCAGAATCTCACAGTCGCAGCGGAATAAAATATAATAGTCAATAACAGATCTTTACACAAAATGAAAACTATATCTGTTTACATACAATACATCATCATCAGAGTATATCATAATACAATCATCAATAACCAGTCAGACAGTCATTTCAAAAAAATCACAGCAGCGGAATATACACAAGTACGAGAAATACGTCTCGGACTCCAGCTCCTCTCCTGAGCTCCATAGCAACCTATCCTGTATATATAATACTCGGTCTGACCCGAGCATTATAATAAAATAACACCTGAGTCGGTCTGGAATACCAGCGTATGAGAAACACATCCAAACAGATTATTAAAGTTTCAAAAATCCTTTGAAAATCAAAAGCATCTCGTAAGACCACGCCACAAATAAACATGTCGGGTTTTTACCTTACGATAGCCAAACACTTTTTATAGAAATCCTCTGATATTATAATTGGGTCTAAATACAAATACTTATTCAAATAGCTGAAATTGTTACATGATTAAATTCCAGCATACTAGCCACAAAGTGGGTAATACAAACAAAACTCGTACAAGGCACGTAGGGAGAATGGATTTCCAATAATGACTAGGCACTGGGGTACCACCTGTCACAGTACGTGGCCTAGATCACAGTACCGAGGAGTACGCCCGCTCCCCTGCAACACAAGGCTGGAATCATCCCTTACTGGATAATTCCGAATAAGATCACCCCACGGTTGGGATCAGCAACCGCAACACTAAGCCGTAATAAAAAGGGACATCTAGACAGGGATGACCTTACTCTCAAGTGGGGGCTACCCACGAAGCCTTGCTGCATAAACCCTGATTTTCAGTCATTTTTGGTTGATGAGGCTTGAGGCTAAACGATACCTTTATAGCACATATCTCTTAGAATGGCCATCGTCCACCTGACGATGTTTCGCAAGCATTCGTCCATACAAGTCCGTCCCGGGTCCGAACGGAACCGAAGGCACTATTCCTACTACATCCATTTTGGAAATATCCTCAGGATTAGTAGCGACTAGCCCTTGCTCTTCACTGCTCCATCTTTGACTCCGAACACGTTTTACGAAACGTACAAACCGGATCGAAGTGGTATTCAAGAAATAAATCTCGATCCCGGTCTCTTCGAAATGATCAGCGCTTTTGGCCAATATTGATAGTCGGTGATTTAACTATCAATTCACATTCACAAACATCCATCAATCAATAAATAATCTCACATATTATTTATTTCCCTTTAATATCTTTAAAAGATATATTTTCACATTTCAAAACTCATTTTGAAACGAATTCCCAAATTTCTTCCTTTACATGGTAAATCCCTTTACCTTTTATTCCCATTGGAAATAACTAAGTTCAAAACAATTTAGGTTTAAAATAGTTAAACATTTTATACTGAAAAATATACTTTGAAATATGTAAATTACTTCTATCTATTTACTCAAAATATAAATTTAGAATAGGTGAAGAAAAACTATTATTAAGATATATACTTTGATTTAAAATAAAGGTTTTTGTTCAACTAAATTCAAAATAGCGTTATAAAAAGGAAAAATGCTAATCTCAAAGCTTAAGTCAAAACCAACCTTTAAATAATCCATTTGTAAAAATAATTACTAACATATTCTCAAATCATTACGATTTTTAAAATTTTTTATTAGTTGTTACTTTAAAAAAACGATTTCTTAAAAATACTCTTTAAACAACTTAAAGCTTCAACCTTTAATTACATAAGATCTTTAAAAACACTAACTTGGTTTTTACCAGGGAAATACATCCCTATTCAACATCCCAAAGTATCCCTCATATAAATCCAACCAATTTATTTCAATTCGATTTATGTTTACAACATAAATTCCCAATTTCATACTGATTTATAACTTCGTCCGAAGTTCCAACACAATTTTCCCATAATCCGGAAATTCATTTAAAAAATATAAGCTTTAAACATTTTTAAATAAATAAATTCGGAAAAAGTTTCAGTGAAAAATCATATTTACGATTTTACTTAAACGAAATCCCAATGAAAACGGCATTCAGAATATTCCATTTACATTTTAAAACTGTAAATTTACATTTGGAAGCTTCATTTCAACATATTTTAATTTCCCGGACAACGCCATTCATTATTAAAATAAACCATCGTTATTTAATTCAATTTATAATTTTCATAGAATTTATTTCCAGAAAATTTATACTTCTCATTCACCGATTGATAAGCCTTCCACTATATTTAAAATCCCAATTTGACCAATTTACATTTTCCACTCCAAAACAGATTCCAATTTTATTATCCCTTTAAATTCTTTATTTACCAATTTCTTTGATTTCTTTTAAAACCCCAATTTATTCATTTGTAATTTAAATTCTGGATTTACCCTTTATCCAACAATATCACAGTACAATTTAATGTCAGATTTATCAATCACAACACATAAACAGGCATCATTATCAATTATAAAATAATTGTTACATTGTGAGGAATCCAGTTGGATCCCTCCAACCTGTTTTTCCCTGCATCACAAATATTAGCACATCACCTATATAATTACCATCTCAGACTGATAACAACAATTATATGCACCCAATCACACAGATATTTAAATATCAACTATTTAAACTGTCTAGCATCCAGATGTGAGTGAGGAAAACTCACCTTGAGTTTTCGACGAGTGTTTGAAATTTTAAATTAAACCGAACGGCGTTCGATTTAACCTAAATTTTTACTTGCTCAGAACGATTCCAGAATTGCTCTACTGCTTAGTACTCGACGCTGCGATTCCGGCACCGTAAATTTCGTTCGAATCTGATAACATACGAGCGAGATATTAAATTTTAAAGTTTGAATTAAATTTAAATAATTCTTTTTTTTCTTTTACCAATCACAGCCGTTCCAAAATCAAGTGGAGAAATCTGGCCGCACGCGATCCTTCCTTCTTCAAATTCATCACGCGACAACTCCAGGATAAAACGAACCCAAAACACGCAACTACATCCGATCACCGCTCCTCCACCTTGTGATCGGACCCCGATCGGTCAAGCCCACGAGACGCCCCTCCTCGCCATGCACCCTCGCCTCTCATGCCGCTGAGCTCGATCAAGTGTAGCGTCGGAAAAGTAAAGATGAACGGCGAATGAACCCATCGCCATAGCTCCCACCCCGATGCAAGTGAGACGATCTCCACCGTTGGATGTGGAGAGGTCGAGGTGTACTACGATATTCTAGTATAAACTTTTTGCTAAAGATGGGTCGATTTGAAGAAAAAAATGAGGAAGAAGGGGAAGAACTTTTGGCCATCGAAATAGTTAGCCGGCGGCTCAAAGAAAATTAGGGTTTAAGCCTTAAACGCGAATATATATATATGTAACCAATTATTTTATTATTAAATTCAATTAAAACAAACGTTTACAAACGAACTCTAAATCCGACGTGTCGCCTGGCATTCCTAAGGTTTTTCCGCGTTCCGAACACAATGGAAGAGGTTTCATAAGCTAATTTGATCGTATGCGCGAGTTACAGAATTAAACGATCAATTTAAAATTAAATCGGTTAAATCGATTTCTATGCGTTTTGAGCTGCCACGGTCAAACGACAACTCCGATTGCTACGAAAATTGAAATCCAATAATAACTAACTATTACGGATCCAATGGAACTGGTTTCGTCGAATTCCGAGACTGTGTCCCGGAAGGCTATTTTAACTCGTCTATTACATCGGCGATTTTCAAAATTGATGAAAACGCTTAAAATTTCGCTTTGAAAATTTTACTATCTTAATAATAAATCATATAAAATTTATAATCATATTAAAAATCATTCGGACTCATTCCGGACCAAAATCTGATTAAATTGCATTTTAATAATATTGAATTCATTTTTAAATTAATATAAAATCCCAAATATTTAATTTATTATTTTTCCATTAATCAAATTCAACCAGAATTGCTATAATTAAAATTTATAGCTTATTTTCATTGATTGCACCGATAACATTCATTCCAAAATCAATTAAGAATCCACATTAACATTTAAAATGAATTAAATGTTCAAATTCAATGGCTTAAAAATACGGGATGTTACATTAATCATTTTAATTAATGATATTTGAATTTAATTAATCAATTTAATTATGATATTTGGACTTAATTAATCATTTTGATTTATGATATTTAAAGTTAATTAATCATTTTAATTAGTGATGTTTGAAGTTAATTAATCATTTCAATTAATGAGGTTTTAAATATTAATTAACCATTTTAGTTAATGATGTTTCAAAGTTAATTAATTAATTTAACAAAGGTATTTAAGTTAATTAATTGATTTAATATCTTCAGGGATAATAAATGTCATAGAAATTTATAAATAATAGTTTACAATTGAGAAGATCTTTTAAGAAGAATTATTTAAAGATAAAGCTAAGGGTAAATTATTTTGGGTTTATACTAAACAATGTTTTAATGACATCTGTTTTTGACCCTTTGTTTTAATACACTTAGGTATATAATTTGCCTTTTAAAAAAGAATATTTCAAAGAGCATTTTTAAAGGTGTTTTATAAATATTTGAAATGTGATAATCGAACTCAAGCGTTGAATAAAATGTTTTAAAAGTTCGATTCATTCATTCGTGGTAAGGGTATGCGAGCTAAGTCCCATGCACAAACCACTTTGTTATCCCCGATAGTTGATTTATTGACTATCGATTCCGATTCTGCTATCTTCTTTATGTTTCGTTACTCTAAGACAAGGTATTGCTCTTTTGAGCTTTGATATCCTTTTTCAGAAATGGCTAAAACCAAAGAGCGGGTAAGGGGGTGCACCCTACTAGTCATTGTTATGCTTCATCACTCTAAGATGATTTGTCGCTCATTTTGAGCATTGGTATCCAACACCATGGAAACTAAAACCAAAGAGCGAGTGGGAGCCAAACCATGTGGGTTGCACCCATTAGGGTATATTTACATTTATCTAGTGGTGTTGATAGCATGCATGCATTGATGTGAGTATATTCGGATGCTTGTATGAAGCAGGGTCCAGCTTGAAAGTTCCCGAGAGTGTTGCATGTTTGGTGTGAGCACTCAAGTATATTTTATCTAGAGGTATACTTTCGATGTAGGGGGAAACACCCTCCTAGTTATGTTGGAAAAATTCATTTTCCTTGTTCCTATCTCGAACCTTAGAATTAATCTTTTCATCTTTTCTGTTTCATCAATCCAGGACGATTTGTTGCTCATTTGAGCATTGCTATCCCTTGTCGGAAATGATTAAAACAAAGAGCGAGTGGGGGCCAAGTTATGTGGGATTATTCCCATTATGGTATCTTCATATCTACCTAAATTGGATTTTGTTGTATGCTTCAGAGATGTGAAATACTCGGATTCTCGGTAACAGTTGGTGGGGTCCGGCTTGGAAGTTTCTAAGAGCCATCGGAGTTCTCAAGTATATTTCTAGAGGTATACTTTCGATAAGAGGGTGCACCTTCATAGACATTTGTTGGAAAATTCCTTTCCTTGTTGTTGATTCAAAATCTTTGAATTGTTTTCTTAACTGTACCAAGAAGCGACTGTGGTTCTTCTCGATGTTTAATTATTTGTATCCATTCTTTCAAGTCTGGATTTTGATATTATTTATGCACATTCATTAAGTATGAGATTTATTATTACATGTACACATCATTTATAGTTGGATTTGTTTTTGTTTTTCATTCCTACTCTTTCATGTCTAGATGTTGTTCTGGTACGGTGAAACCCCGTTCCGCATTTGCGGTGTGGTCTCATCAATTGTTTTATGTTTGTCACATTTCTTGAGTTTTCTTACGCTGGTTTTCCAGACTGACCCGGGTGTTATTTTATTATAATGCTAGCTCAGACCGAGTATTTTCCAAGGTTGGCTTTGGTGATATGGAGTTCTTGGAGAAGAGATGGATAGTCACCTTCCATAGTATTTTAATCCCATTGTATTATATTGTATACCTATCAGCAATTGTAAGGTCAGGATTTTATAACTGTCCCAGCTGATAAGGTTCATTTATAACTCTGATGTACTCTGTATTTTGGAGTGATAGTTTATACTTTCTTTGTTATATTATATGTTGTCGATTCCGTTGTGAGATTCTGTTTCTCTTGTTCTTTGTTCTTTTCTTTTTATTTTACCCCAACAACTTGCCTTTTCGACGATTGGAAGTTTGGCATTTGAATACCGTAGATGTATTCAATGTCGAATTTCGATGGTCGAAAAGGTGGGTCATTACAAGTATGGTGGCTATTGGCTCTATGGAAGCGATAATATGCACCTCCTATTCTATTCTGGCTTCTTCCCCTTGTTTTGGCATTTATGCCAATACAGCTCTAGTCATCTCATATATCTGACCAAATGTGTAATAATCCACACCTTAATGAGCCCGAATTCTGGCTAGATCGATAACCAAGTTCATTAAGGTACGGATCCTTTGGTTTTGGTAACCTGTAATAAACACAAGTATATTAGAATGCAATCAATATAAACTCACAAAGAAATTGAAAAATATAATATAACATACATATTGACTAAGGCTACTACCTTAAAATATCATTCCTTGGATATTTAATTGCCTTGTCTACGCCGAGCATGAATAAGAAGACTTCACCATATGTAGTTCCTGTCTTGCACCAGTATCCAATCCTTCTAAATCTATCCTATAGGTTGTTATGAGGAGGGAGGTCAGAACGTTCTGGTGATTGAAAAATACATACTTTACCCACACTATTAATTTATGTTGATTGATTTCCATTTAAGTGTTGTCTATTATTCACAGCTAATCCGTTAAACGTTATGTGCATGTACGATATGGCTAACCTAACCTTCTCTATGGTATAACTGTATAAGTATATGCCTATCTGCATATATGTCTAACCTTTTCACTACCCAAAACCCCCGACCACTTAATACTTCTTAAATAAGGAAGAGGTAGACCCAACGACCATCTAATACTTTAGTCCTCGAAGCAGACCCTCCGCAATGTTAATGCTAGTCAATCGTTTCTAGGTACAAAGACTGATGACCCTTATATGGCTTTATAATTTATAATCTATAATCTAATTACCGTACTATTAGGACATCTCAAAGACTAATCTAAGGGTTAACTAGCCCACCTCCGATAAACTAATTTTTCATATAACCATCTACTTTGAGGTCTGTGCATCTCCCATAAGGAAACTACACTAGTAGGAAGCAAAATCCGTCATGGAATAACCTTTGCTACCGCTTGCCCGAGACCATTAGTGGTTATAGCCTATATGCCAGACCAACTACCAAATACCGGTACAAACTACTGACATAACCGGCCAACCTTCCACAGCTGGCATCCCATTTATACTAACCTAAGTAAGTCAAGGAAAATGCCACTCTCAGTTACTTAATACCTCTTATTAGAAATGACCCTATTTCCTCAAAAGTACTAGGCCATTTAGTACTTCAAATCTTAGGTGAACCCTTGGTATATTATCCCCCGCCTATACGCAATGCATATCCCTTCCCTATGGGTCCTACGGTTGGAGATGTCTCACATTAGTAGTAAGTATATACAACTGCTGGTAGCCTCTAGGTAAATGGTAGACTTCTATTGTGTAACTCTACTGACCTTGCATTCCAACCCTCTAACCAAACCTATCACCGAAAGCCTAAGTGTTGGTTGGGCCCACTAATTCACGCTCGTTCTAAACATATAATTGAAGCTATATAATTTCCTAAATTAAAATTATATTCCCTTCTACGTATATTTAATAGTATTAAACTTAATTGTTTGCTAGAACCAATAAAACTAGTAATACCTTTATATTCTAGAACCAATAAAACTAGTAATACCTTTATATATTAAATAATTTCACTTTAATTATATAATAAATGAAAATGAAGATTTAAACACTATAATTTACTTTTAAACCCTATCCGTAAATATAAAACATTCAAAATTTGCTTAACCAATCAAATGTGACTTATAAAGATTCCATAATGAAATTCTATTTTGAAATAAATTTATAATCTTCCAAAATCAACTATATTTATTTCAACCCATAAAGTATAATTCAAAATCTTCACTTTATATTGAACTAATTAGAATTAAAACATTTTCCTTTATATGATATCGTATTTGGAATTCTCATGTTATAAAAGGAGATTTTTATTTATTCAAAACATATCCAAACTTTATAATTGTTACTTAAAAAGAATTCCATATTTTTCCAAGGTTTAAAAATAATTCATAACCAATATCACACAATCAATCAAATATCCCAAACAAAACATCTCAACCAAGCAATTCAACTAATATCGAGGTTATATATACGAGTACATATGCACGCCCAGGTGGGCCTGCATTTAATCACAACGTGCATGCATTTTTAATTATACCGATGGACTCCCATCTAAATTACAGACAATAAGCAACACTCAGATACATCATCTAGTGAATGTATACCATAGTTCTCCATGGCGACTAACAGTTGCACTTAGAAAATAACATGCTACATCCCCGTATTTGAACTCCGCCAAGGCAGAAATCGCTATTTTTTTGTTCATACTGCAATAATTTCTTCATACTAACTCGGAATCGAGTAAAACTACGACAGATGGACGTCCACCTAAATTACGGACAATATAGAACACTCCGATACTTCAGCTTATGAACGTATACCGTAGTTCTCCATGGTGATTAACAGTTGTACTTAGAAAATAACAGGCTATATCCCCACTTCAACATTCACTGTACTTCTCCATGGTGACTAAATGTTGTACTTAGAAAATAACATGCTACATCATTACATTTGAACTCTGCCTAGGCAGAGGCTGCTATTTTTTTTGTTCAGACTGCAATATTTTCTACATACTAACTCGGAATCTGACGAGACTTTGACCGATTAACTTCCACCTAAATTACGGACAATATGAAACACTCGGATACTTCATCTTGTGAACGCACACTATAGTTCTCCATGGGGACTGACAGTTGTACTTAGAAAATAACAGGCTACCACATCCCCATATTTGAACACCGCCTAGTGCAGAAGCCGTTATTTTTTTTGTTCAGACTGCAATAACTTCTTCATACTAACTCGGAATTAGGCGATACTTCGACCGATGAACTCCTACCTAAATTACGGACAATACGGTACAGTCGGATGCTTCATCTTGTGAATGCACATTGTAGTTCTCCATGGTGACTAACAGTTGTACTTAGAAAATAACAGGCTATATCCCCACTTCAACGCTCACTGTAGTTCTCCATGGTGACTAATAGTTGTATTTAGAAAATAACATGCTACATCCTCATATTTTAACTCCGCCTAGGCAGAAGCCGCTTTTTTTTCTTCAGCCTGCAATAACTTCTTCATACTAACTTGGAATCAGGAAAAACTTCGACCGATGAACTCCCACCTAAATTATGGAGAAAATGGTACAATCTGATACTTCATCTTGTGAACGCACACTTTAGTTCTCCATGGGGACTGACAGTTTACTTAGATAATAACAGGCTACCACATCCCAATATTTGAACTCCGCCTAGTGCAGAAGCCGCTATTTTTTTGTTCAGACTGCAATAATTTCTTCATACTAATTCGGGATCCGGTGAGACTTTGGCCGTTTAACTCTCACATAAATTACGGACAATATGGAACACTCGGATACTTCATCTTGTGAATGCACACTGTAGTTCTCCATGGGGACTGACAGTTGTACTTAGAAAATAACAGGCTACCACATCCTCATATTTGAACTCCGCCTAGTGTAGAAGCCGCTATTTTTTTTGTTCAGACTGCAATAACTTCTTCATACTAACTCGGAATTAGGCGATACTTCGACCGATGAACTCCCACCTAAATTATAAACAATATGGTATACTCAGATACTTCATCTTGTGAACGCACAACGTAGTTCTCCAAGGTGACTGGTAGTTTATTTAGAAAATAACATGGTACCACATCCCCATATTTGAACTCCGCCTAGTGTAGAAGCCGCTATTTTTTTTGTTCAGACTGCAATATTTTCTTCATACTAACTCGGAATCCGGCGAGACTTCGACCAATTAACTCCCACCTAAATTACGGACGATATGAAACACTCGGATACTTCATCTTGTGAATGCACACTGTAGTTCTCCATGGGGACTGACGGTTGTACTTAGAAAATAACAGGCTACCACATCCCTATTTGAACACCGCCTAGTGCAAAAGCCGCTATTTTTTTGTTCAGACTGCAATAACTTCTTCATACTAACTCGGAATTAGGCGATACTTCGACCGATGAACTCCCACCTAAATTACGGACAATATGGTACAGTCGGAT
The DNA here is from genome assembly GCA_030737815.1 of Allium fistulosum. Taxonomy (NCBI): domain Eukaryota; kingdom Viridiplantae; phylum Streptophyta; class Magnoliopsida; order Asparagales; family Amaryllidaceae; genus Allium; species Allium fistulosum. Next base: position 386,855,669 of record CM060907.1, on the reverse strand, counting down.
GCTTCATCTTGTGAACACACACTGTAGTTCTCTATGGTGACTAACAGTTGTACTTAGAAATTAACAGGCTATATCCCCATATTTGAATACTATTTCTCTATGAGATGTAAAAGGGTATATTTGGAATTTCAAAAAGACACCGAGTGAATCTATTCAATGAATTCTCTTTATTAGTAGTAAAGATATATATATATATATATATAGCATGCAACGAATTCTAGATATAGTTGTGAGTTAGAAACTCACTGAAACGATGTTCAAGTTCCTAAAGCAGCAACTTGGTTTCCAAAGCATCTTATTTCAGCCTAAACCATACCTACTTTTGCTACTCCTGCTAGAACATCATCCTCTTTCCATCGATTCACTACATCACTGACATCAATGCATGCCATTTCCACCACAACCCTTACTACATTGGCCGACACGCCCTGAATTTCACTTCCATCATCGACTAGCTCTAGACCTATCTCAACACACGACCACATCATCAACCCTTGCTCAGTTACACATGCGCCATCTTCCCCATCGCATTCGTGAATCCTAGGTTGCGACCTCCATCTCCCGTTCGCACACATCTCCAACATCGCGGCATCACCATTGTTTGGCCTCATCGCCTTACGCGAGCATTACACACACACACACACACACACACACATATATATATATATATATAATGTCACGATTTTGACTTTGGGATGTTACGGTTGGCTTGGATCGAATGGGTTCAATTGGTTTAGGTTCCAAATGAAGTTGTAAGGAAAGTTCCAGAAAATTGGAGAAAGGAGTGTATATTAAAACTGGCTTGGGCAAAGATTTTAGGCTCTAGTTAATCTAATAAACTTTTTTTCTTTTCTTTTTAATAATCATTTTTTATTTGTTTGTAAATAAATTTTGATTTAATATAAATCTATTTAACACTTCATTTTATAAAATATAATCCGGTAGCGGCATAATTTTATATAATTCTAATATATTATCGGAAAGTAATTTATTAATTTAATTCAATTTACTAAAACCAAAACTTTTGTTAATTAAACATCAAATATATATATATATATAATTTATTTTCAAAATAATAATTATCAAAAACCAAATTCAAATAATTTTTATTTAATTTATTTATTTTATGGCGTAGAAAGAATGGTTGTTACACGACAGCCATTTAATACCTCAGTCCCTGAAGTGGGCCCTTTGCAACGTAAATGCTAGTCAATCGGTTCAAGCTACAGAGACTTATGACCCCTATAGACGGCTTAATAATTTATAATTTAATTGCCCTACTACTAATGCATCTCAAAGACACATCTAAGTGTTAACTAGCCCACCTCCGATAAAATAATTTTTCATCTAACCATCTACTTTGAGGTTTGTACATCTCCCGTACAGATTCTACACAAGTAGAAAGCGAAATCCGTCTGGGAGCAACCTAATTCTTTGTACCACTCGCTCAGATCGCCAGTGGTTATAGCCTATATGCCAGACCTACTACTAAATACCGGTACAAACTATTGACATAACATGCGACCTTCCATGGTTGACATCCCATTTAGACTAACCTAAGTAAGTCAAGGAAAATGCACCTTTCAGTTACTTAATACCTCATATTAAAAATGAAGCAAATCCCATTTCCTTAAAAGTACTAGGCCATTCAACATTTCAAATCAGAGGCGAACCCTCGGCATATTTTCCTCCACCTATCTACGATGAATTTCCCATCCACATGGGTCCTACGGTTGAAGATGTCTCACATCAGTAGTAAGTATACACAACTGTTGGTAGTTTCTAGGTGAAGGACAGACTTCTATTGTGTAAATCTACTGACCTCGCATCCTAACCCACTAATCGACCTATTACCCAAAGCCTAAGTGTTGGGCTAGACCCACTAATTATTTAATAGTATTAATACTTACTTGTTCGCTAAGTAATTATTCCTGTTTTATACGCTTAAGCTTTAGTTTCCTTGTTTCTTTCTTTGTCTAATAAATGTCCATTATCCATAATTATAGGCCATTAATGTCAAAATTGGATAATCTTTAATGATATTTATTTATCTATTTCAAAATCCACTTATTCTCCCTATTTAATTTCCTCATTAATGCTGTATTAAATTCTTTAATCAATCCCTATCTAATTCCTTTAACTCTTTATTAACTACAAATTTATTTCCCATTAAATTTTTAGTTATTGTCCACAAATTTTGGAATTCCTATTCCTTCCTTTTTAGTCCTATAATTTAATATGCTATAATAACTAATACGAATATTATCGTAAATTACGCTATATATATGTTTTTATTTTTAATCGATATGTGTGGTTTTACATGTGTATGTGTGTGTGTGTGTGTATATATCAGAGTTATCCTTTCAAAATGGATTATCGTTATGACTTTCCATAAATTACCCAAAAATGAGATTTTTGCTTCGTTTGAAATTATAAGAAATTATCTCTTTTCTTTTATCGAACTAGATGGTGCAAACTATAAAGAAGAATATCTGTACTTTACATATCTCTTTTCTTTTTAGTATATTCCTTATTAATTAAAACAATTCACTTTTACACATATTTTAAAAATTGGATAATTTATGGAAATTACACGGAAATAGATATAATTAAATAATACCCCACTCCAAATAAATTAAAATGTAGAAATTCACATTCCAAATCAAATAGGGCAACCTATTTTAGAACCCAATTATAAATCTGGAATAAACAAACATTCTACAATAATAAATATTTGGAACTGAATTCAAATTTCCAGATTAGGTTGTGCATACTATTCCTATTCCAATTACCTATTTTATAGAATATGTAGGTGATATTCTTATATATTTGTTTTAAGCCTCCAATTCATCAGATCTTATTTATGTATAATAATTAAATAAAATCCAACGATATAAATTTCAATATTATAAATAAATTGTATAATTTAACACTCATCTTTTAAGCTTTCCAAATCTCCAATTCTGAATCCATTCCTTTGCTTGACTCTTTTTCCTTTCTAATCCAAAAGAATATGTATAACAAGATGTATACATACTATTAGAATTATAAGTCTGAGAAGAGATTTAAGGTTATGAGGAATATAGATTATAATTACAAAATTACCTTTTTATGCAGCATTGATTCGCTCCTTCTCTTCGTCTCTTTTATTTTCTACCCTTCTCCAATTATATATTTAGATAATATTTCATAATTTTTAGAAATCGTGGAAAAGGGGAATGGCAAAGCTTTGCTGCTTGGATCCGAAAATATGGGAAGAGAAGTGAGGAGTTAGGTCTTTATTTATAGGCACTTGAATCAATCGTACCCGTTAGATTAAAATAATTAAATCCAGACCATTGGCCAAGGTTCTAACCCTAACAGCCAACCTCAATGGGTTGACCGCTCCCTATAAGTAGTGGATTACTAGCGGTTGATCGGTCCAAGTGAGGGGATCGACCGTCGGGTCCCGCATTTATTATTTATTTCCTTTTTTGTTTTTGATTATTTTCGCTTCAAAAACTTCAACCGCTAATAAGTTTTTTGTTTGAGCTCCAATCGCGAAATCCAAATATGAAAATTGCTCAAAAAATCGCTATGCTCATAATAGTGCAAACTTCTTGGTCAAATCCCATCGTTTTCTCAAATTCCATTTTTGAAGCTTTATGAATATTTATTAATTATCGTTAATTTTATGGGATGTTACATGGTGTATGGGTGAGTGGAGTTTAAGCTATGAAGTTAGATTCTCTATCGCTTCGCATGTGGTTGATATCCTTGTGCCCTCATCATTTTCTCATGACGAGGAGCAAAAGCTCTCTCAAATGAAGGTAATTCTACGGCCCCGGCTTCTTCCATTCGTATATAGCCGCTAACTCTTTCGTAGAAAACCTTCATGCTATGGCATGACTTCCTGCTTCTTATCCAACATAGCGGCACTCCTTCTGATCCCGGCATGTGCTGCCATCAGTAGTGCTTTTTCACAAGTCACCCCGATCCGAAGAGCCTTAGATTTGAAGTGTTTATGAATTTGCATAAGCTTTTATCTTCTCCCTGCTTCATGTAGATATTGTATTCACATCTACGGAAGCCTCTCTTCCAAAGTTGATTTGTTTTAAAATATGCAGTTAACTATGGCCAAGAACAAACCTACCCTGGCCCATACCTCCCAAACCATCTAGAAGCTACCCCAGCCAGATATACTGGAAAGTCCTTACATTTGGCCATCCTCCTCACATTTAGAATGTCCATGTAGTACTCAAATGTGCAAATGCGGTCATCAGGGTTAGTAGTCCCATCAAAATTATCGATTGATGGGCTTTGAAGTTATCAGGGAAGCCTGCTTCTATAATACTTCCGCTAAACGGGAAAGAACCTTCTTCCCGTACTTTCTCCATGTTGTTCTGTCGGCACAGTCTCACCGGCTGCTCCATGCAAGTTTTCAATTAACTGATCTCATCCTCTTTGGGGTCTATTTGGGATAATCCATATTTGCAGAGTGAGGTGACATCATTATCATTAGGTGCAGTTCGTGCTAGCTTTTTCAGCAGTAATGAGTTGATGTTCTTAGTCTCTGATTTGATTTAGGTATTGATTTGAATCTTTCCTTTGAGCTTGGTGTTTGTTTGTTTTGGACTAGCATCACCATTCTCATTCCTGAGATTGCCATTGGCATTCACATGCTGCATAATTAGTGCATTCACATTCGGTGAATGATGGCGGTGAGCAACGGAAGGCTAATGGGAGGTTAGATTTAAAGCAGGGTATTAGGCCATGGATCTCTATATCCTATCCATTCATTTGTTTAGTTGGTTTGTGAAAGCCGGGAGAGCAGCTAAGATGGGATCGGGGAGCTTTGTAGAAGCACCTGCCTCGGTTTGGGTCATGGTTGTGAGAAGTTTCCTTTTTGGTATTTTTGAGGTCAGATGAAGTTGTTCTTGGTTACGAGGAGTGGGATTCAGTGGGATTCATGGTGTTACAGTGGTGTCTACAGTAAATGCATGTAAATTATGCTAGAGAGAGAAATGGCACTTCTTCTAGCGGCAAAAATATTAATGAGATTTTTCATCTCAGAACACCTAAGTATTTTTTGAAGTAACCATGATATTGAATGCTTTCATAATTAAGAATCGACAAGATTAAGTAATATTAAAATTGCCTTTAAAGGAACCAATTATGTTGCTGTAATATTTACACAATTATGAGGGAAAATATTCAAAATTTTGTGCACGGTCTTTATCCAATTTGTTAAAGCAATACATTCCAATTTAAGCACTAAGGATAGAAAAAGTGAAGTAAAGTACCAAAGCAATAAATGGCATAAAGAATTTACGTGGTTCGGATGTTAACGAATCCTACATCCATGGGGAAAATGTCTATCTTCTCCTTTGATTCTTAGTACAAACAAAAATGGCAGAGAATACTATTTTCAATTTTAGTGCACAAAAGAGTAAAGTAAAAAATCCCCCTTTCTGCTACAGCGCCCCATCTTTCATAGTACAGAGAACTAACGGATTGCTTACGTCAATCTTCCATGCCTTTGATTCTGGCCTTTGGATTATGCTACGTGTCGATCACCTGTCTTGATTATATATTGTACATGGATTGCTAATGTGGTCTTCGGTGGGAAACTTCTATTTGAGTTGATGGATTTTGAACTTGGGTAGGAAGCTTGAAATTGAAGTGGGAGACCCAATTTTGAATAAGCCATGACTTGATATGGGTTTTTATCTATTTGAAACTATAGGGGTTGACAGTATTGGCCTTTCCCCACTAAGCTTTGCATTTACGAGGGTGGAGCTGCAATCTAGATTATTGCTAGAATAGTTTAGGTGGGGTTTCGATGGTGTGACTATACTTCAGCATGGCGGCATAGTCTTATTTGTTGAGTTGTACAGTTTGATTTTGAGTACTCTTGGCGTTGTGTTTCATCGTTGTTTAGGATAGAACTATGTTATGCGGCTTCAAGGATGTTAATACAGTCCTCAATAGTCTATTTATGGTTACAAAGTCCTGGAGTACTTATAAATTTGCTATTCCTCTTTGTTGGGGGCAGTTTCCTATTACGGCCTCGCTTATGCATGTGTGTGGTTCATTGATTTGTTGCATCGTGAAATTATGGTTTCTTGGCTTGCCCATGTCATGAATTTGAGGAATATAGTTTAGCTTATCGATGGGGTGCAGCTTTGCCTTATCGGCTCATCCTTTGTGTCCACATATTTATTAGGTAGTACTCTAAAATTGCGGTGTTGTTTAGTCACTTCAATGTTAGCTTAAGATTACGGCGCATCCCTATTAATTTAACGTCAACTTAAGGATTGAGGCCCAGCCCCGTCATTTTGATGTTAGTTTAAGATTGCGGTGCATCCCTATTGCTTATAATTGCTTTAAGGGATATACCACGGTTCTATATCACTAGTATTGCTTTTGGGGCCGCAACACAATCTCTATATTTTGTTGTTACCTAAAGATTGTGTTGTAGCTCCAACTTATTAAAGCTTACTTTCGGGACCATATCATAGCCTTCATATTTGATACTTGAAGTTTGTATCGCAGTTATACTCATTGAGATAAGTATTAATATTGCAGAGCAGTCCCTATACTTTGTTGTTATCTCAGGACTCTGGCGCAGTATTAAGGCATTGACGCTGTGCTCAAGGGAACAGTGCAGTCCTTATGTTTTTCCACTCTCCTAAGACTTTGGCGCAGTAGCATCTAGACTTTTCTTTTTTCTATTGTTTCCTTATCATAGTCCAACTTCTATCATGGGAGAAGTTCTTTTTAATTACATGCTCGCATCAATTTTCCTTTACAAATATTTGGAAAATATGGGTGTAACACTCATAGGTACATCTTCATGTTCCAGAAGCACTTTACATAGACAAGTGTAATCAACCTCTATGAGCGAATGTCTTATACAACCAATCATATATTATTGAACCATTTAGGAAACTTTTCACTCAACTACACTATTAGGCTTCTCAATATCTTATATAAGTGTGCCCCACCCCTTAACATAAACATACACGTTAATTTCAAACAACATTTGAATAGATATGTCTCAGCAATTCAAAATAATAAATTTAAACATTTTATTCCCTCTTAAGTATAAATTGTCCTAGTATTGTTTATTATATACCATTTCTCTATTATCTTAAAATAACATGTATATTTTTCAAATTGATATTATATTTAAAAATCCTTAATTTTCAGCATATTACTTTAACTATCTCAAGCATCATTATTTAATCCAAAAATAATAATTTTCGTCAAATTACTTCAAAACAATAATATTATTATCACTTTACATCAAAATAGTAATATTTATTCAAATCATTTTTTCATGAGCACTTCATTATTATCTAATTCAATAATAATAATATTTACATTAAATCCCAAAAATCCTTTTATTGTTAATTATCTTAAAAATAGTAATAATTTATCCAAAAATATTCACAAAAATACCTCTTTATTATTATTATTATTCTCAAAATACCTCTTAATTTTGTTACTTAAATAATAATAATAATTTTTCATAAACTCCATAAAATAGCCATATTACTGGTTGCTCAATTTAGACAATCTTCCAAAATCATATTATTGTAAGTGTTAATTGGATTTCGATTTTCAATGAGTCCCAAGATAATTTGACTTATATAACCGCTTTATTTTGTTTCAATTTCGAACAACACCTATAAATTAGCTAATAACAATGGCTTTTAGGAATTCCTTCAAAAGGTAAAATCCTGTATAGATGTCTTATGAGGGAGACATATTTTAATATTAGAAATAACACTACTGTAAGTGTCATTCGGCTAGAGGTGAACACATACAATCTCCATGGCTTGCTACTATTATTAGGTAATTAACTCGTTTATAAAATTATTGTTTATTAGATTCCTTGTCACTCCTAGGTTACTTTATCTCGTACATAGTACTTCATCTCATCTTGCATGTATATGTATATAATCGACTTATATATATATATATGTGTATGTTTAAGCCTCATATTGTCTATCAAGTTTTTGCAGTTCTAGCTATTGTACCAGGCAGTCTGGGTCGGCTATCTACATTCATTGGACAGGCTGAGTTTCGATTTGTTACTAGGACTTCCGTAGCTTCTTTGGACTTTCTTGGCAGTTATTTATATGGTCTACCCCTCTTCGATCACATCTTAGCCCATCTTTGATGCTTTAATGGCTTAAGTTGCTTCTGATTTGTCTTCCTTTTCTTTTTCATGCAATTTTAGTTTTTTCCTAGGATTTTTCTAGAGAGGTTTTTTCTATTTTTATTTTATGGGTCCATGGAGCGAAACCACCTACCTGGCTTGTAGATAACACCTTTATTAAATGTAAAATATAATTACATGAGTTCTCTCCTTCTCACATAGGATCACTCATTTTTCTCAAAAAAAAGCTTGGTCAATTCTCTTTTAGATTCTTTATAGATTTTGTTGTGATCGACTATTTCCATGTCAAAACCCTTTAATATCAATTGGTAGCCTGGCCGACATCAGATAATCCTTTAGCATGCCTTCTCTATTGCGGATATTGCTCCATTGCTTAGGTGTACCTGAATACGCTCTCCAACCAATAGTTTTTGGGGATTTCACTAATATCACAATCAAACTTGACCCCCTCTAAGCAAAGGCATGGGAATGCAGTTTGCATCTTTGTCGTAGGAGCGAAAGGTAGGCCTTAAGGCAGAGACGATGTAATAATATGGCTAGTAGATATATCTTTTTCGATTTTATGAGATTGATGAGAAGTTGAAAAGTTAGATGGTTTAAATTGATGGGACAAATGAGCATGAGTTTTGGGGCACTCAGTTATAGAGGTCACCATAATGTGAGAAGAGGGATAAGGTCTAAATGAGGTAGAATGCAATCTAGAGAAGAATGAGTAGGAGTGCACCCTTGACGAGGGAATCAGAATCATGCCTGAGCCCAGAGCGATCACGCAATTCTCTATGTTCATTGGTATGTTGATGCTTCTCTTTAGCATTGCATCTCTCTTTCTCTTTTTTCTTTCCCTTTTGGCTTCAGACTCCTGATGAGAGTCTCGATGAGAGTGAGAGTCCCCAAGGTTGTGAGCGATAATGGTCAATTCCTTGCAACCCTATCAAAATGGCTTTATTGCCCATAGTAACTGAAAAGGAAGAAAGATTTAAATCGAATACGGTAAATTAGATTGAGAGCAAGTGCATTAAATTATGCTTGTTATCCTAAGAGGTGTGTGAAGTGCTAGTGTATTCTAAGTGGTCTATGTACCGTGCTCATTGGGTTAAAGAGGTGGAGTAATATCCCACTATGACAGTAGGGGCATGCTAGTTGGAATAACGTTGAAGTCAGAAGGATTGGATGCAAGATTATCATCAAAGTTCAGATCTCCAGGGGTGTAGTCTAGGAAGCTCCCTATGTCACGTGTGAGCTGAATATGGCATCAGCTGTCCTTAAATTCATTATCTCCTTGAATGAATCTTGGTGTGGCTCGGACATTGGGAGTGAAGTCGTAATGATGAGTTATCTAGGCTTGGGGGAGGAATGATCGAAGTGCTTTAAGGAGATGTCTCCCTAATCGACTTGTATTCATCAACCTCATCTTTCTCTCTATCTTCTTCACAGCATTCTCATTTTCTTCTTTATCTTGTCTATTTTCTTCTTTTGTTTTCCCTTCTTCCCTTTCCTTCTCTTGTTCTCCCTCCTTAGAGCTTGGAACTTCCCCAACTTATATAATGAACCTTTAGGGAGCTGGCGGACTGTTTTCAACTTAAGAAGTTTCAAGAAGAATAGGTTCGGGCTGGACATTCCTGTCATTGTAGAGCAATTGATACTGACGCATCTTGACATTGTCGAGCAAAAATGAGGTAAACCTTTATTCTACATTGATTCCTTTAAAAAATTGCAGCGTGTCCTTATAGATGGGAGTCACAACCCTTTGAGGAATATCTATGAGAAGTGTTAAGGAAAATTATAAAATTAAGCAAAGTAAGCTTAAATAAGATAAAGCTATTGGATGAAGAGCTTATGTAGAGAGAGCCATCACTAATAGAAGTCACTTGGGCATCGAACAAAGAATTATTCATCTTTAAAGCAGTTTCTTTTGTTCTATAGCCCCTTTACAACTTTACAGTTATTGAAGGACTCAAGGAACAAGAGTCAGGGATGATCATATCTCTTCTTGAAGTAAAAGGGAAAGCACATCTCTTTAAAAGTTGGTGACCTTCCTAAATGCATCGAGAAGGTCAAGAAAATGGAATTTAAAGCGGTGAAATAAGTGAGATGGAGTTGAGACAGAGTGAGTCTTAATATCTGAAGGATATATCTCAAAATGTTGTTGAATCGTGGGAAAACTATAGAAAAGCACATATGGTTGCAAGTGGTGTAACCATTCAGAGGATCATGAGTTCTCTAGTTAGGCAATAGTAGAAGCACTTCTACTTTTGGAATTACGTACCTTCCCCAGATCCTATGCAAGCTTGCAGCTGTTAACCTTGAAGATAAAGAATACTGTGGATTATCAAGGATCATCATGTCGACTTGTTCAGCATTGGGAGTGATAGGGAAGTGGGCTTTAACAAGAGGAGCGAGTTAAAGAAGCAATTATTGTTAGGTGATTGAATTTCTACCGTCAGACAAAGTTTAACAAGTAGTCGGGATAGAAGGCGAGCCAGCTTTCAGTGGAGCTAATTAATAAGAAGAGAGGGTCCAACACTGGTAGAAAGAAAATGAGATCATCTATGGTCAGCCATCTAATATTTAAAGTTTGAGAACCAGTAAGATTTATTTTAGTGTTTACTTTAGTCGAAAACCGTGTAGTTGATGTAGAGGATCCAACAGATGTCGATGTGTGTTGACCAATCGGATTTCGTGCATCGACCGGGGTAGTGTAATGTGTCAATCTATGTGGTGTGTATCTTATGTAGATAACCTGTTTGTGTTGGCAAACGAGCTTTGATACACGATGGAAATTTGTGTTGGATTTTACCCATTATCGTAGAGCTTACAATAATGAAACCTTTGTCTAAAGTGACATAAAGTTTTATATAGAGCTATAGAAATATATTGCTCGATTTTGGGTGTCCACGTGATGAAGGCCCAAAGTGTCAACACTTAAACTTATTGGATGACGAAGAGCGCTCAATGAGATGATTTCTTGAATTGTCTCGACTGAAGGTCAAAGCACCGATCCGTCTCCAAAATGAACCCAAAGGAAATTAGTCATGTAATGATTCAATATTTTAATAATAAATAATAATGGATTTTAAATGATAAATTAATTTATTAAATAGTGGAGGGGAGATGTAGTCATTTTTTGAACTTTGGAATTTAAGATGGGACTTGCGCCGTCGCTCCCGGCTCGTTTTTAAGATTTGCACGATGTATAAATTTGTTTGGTTCAAAGGTCGTATAGAGGAGATACAAATGAAATAAGTTTTGGGAGTAGTTTAGGCTAGATGGCGTGGCTTTATATTTTGAATTTAAATTGAGTGGACATTACCCTCCACATATATAAGCCCAAAACATTTGTATGTTACTTAAAAAATTTCATTTCATTTTCCTCCCTTTTATGTCCTCTCTTCCCTCATCTTACTAAAATCTTAAAATAACAATATCTTACTCGTTTCTTAACAAAACTCGACAAAACCAATAGCAAATCAAAGCTATGGAGAGTAATACGATTTAATTTCAATTGGAGGTAAAATTAGGAGAACCTAGGCACAACAACCGAAATAGCAGATAATTTCAGGATTTGATCATCATATTTGAGTGAGTGGGCATGTATACTCCTGTATCATGCAATTTATATGTTGAAATACTATTAGGGATCTGATTTAGGCTAAATAAAGAATTTATACATGAATATATGGTGTTTGAAATTGATAGTAATTGATGAATTTGGTTAATAGTATATTGATTTACTATTAAATGAAGTTGTATCGATTTAATTGGCACTTTAAGAAAATATGCATGAAATCTATGTCAAGAACTCATTAAATGAAGTACAAAAAAGTACAAATAAGAAGATATTAAATATATTGAGTTGGATATCAAATTAATGAAGAAATAAAATCAAGCAGAACCCAAAAGTACAAATAGGAGGAAGAAATGCTCGAAAACAATCATGCACTGGTCGATCGGTCTCCTTATGATCAGTAAACCAATGATGCAACCGATTGACCACTCATGTTAGACCGGTAGACTAGTTAGAAGTTGGTTGGCCAAGTTGAACCTAGACCCAACTAGGCTGGTACGAGAAGGAGATGTTTATGAAATTGTGGCATCATGTGACTTTGTGGGCTACTGTAGAGGAGATAATGCAATATGATCTTGACTTGGTAAGACATATAGAGGTTGTCAAAGCCCTTTGTGTGTGAAATTGGATGTATGTTTGGTTTTATCGATGTATGGATATCTTATTGACTTTATATGAACAAACAGTGGATGTTGGGCATGTTAAATATGTTATTTATTGTCGAGTGATTATGTATGAGGCACGTATGGTGCATGGATTAGTTATCCTAGGGATATAGCCGTTCCCTCAGTGTTTAAAAGGAAATATTTATTCTAAGGAAATGGTTGTTCCCTCAGTGATAGCGATTCGAGAAATAGTCGTTCCATCTGTAATATCTAATTAATCATTTTGGGGAAATTGGCATTCCCTCAATATTGTGAATTTGGTAGATTCTATTGGTTGAGTATATATTATGTACAGTGTATTGTGAGGTGAGGTATTACCTTAATCAAGTAGATAACCTATGTGGTATTGATTACTCCTCGGGTGCAAGTAAGCAGGTTAAGTAAGTGTGTATGGGTTAGGAGACATTAACGATGTTTCACCACTCTTTATACATGGGATATACTTGTTTCACTCACTTAGTCGTATGTTTGACCCTCTCCTACTCTCCTTTTTATGTATATTGCCAGGTTGATGGGGCCCGATGACATGGAGGACATGGTGATGAAGACCTTATATTGTAAATACTATATAAATTGTAAATATAACATATTACTTGTATATTCCTGTGTATTATGGATTGTGATTTTCTATACAGATCTAACTATGTATTTGGATTGATGTTGAATATAAGAGGTTGTATATTATATGTTGTTTCCTTACGTTGTAAGTCTAGAAAGTTTATATTAGAATTTATTTTGTTTCTTGTTATATCATAATGACTTGCCCTTCGGGATGTTAATATCGATTCGACCATTGAATCCGAGTGTCGAAAAATGGGGGTTATTACATTTGTATTAGAGAAAAATCATGCTAAATTAAGGACTAAGAACATATTGAGAGAGCATGCTTGTATTTTAATAAATGTGTATGTGTCTATATATATAATGAGTTGAGTGTATGTGTGTACATTATTTATAATTCCTGATTTATTTACTATATATTGGGGAGTTGCTAATGAATCCAACTTATAGCCGATAATTAGTACTTCGATGGAAACATGTATAGAAAATAATTTTGGTGGGGTTGAAACTAGAACTGGAAATAGCACTAGAGTGAATGTTATGGATATTCCCGATGTGAACATTCCCTTTTGGTTCTTCCAATATATGCAAGTGACTAGCCAGTCCAGTGTATCCCCTATATAACCTACAAATACAACCCAGGGAGTGGTTCATGTCCAGACACCACCTAATGTGAATTTCTCAAAGTAATACAAGGAATTATCTAGTTTGGGTGGTAAACGATTTATTGGAACGAAACCCTATCACAGCAACGTGGGCATGGCTAAACATGTGTGAGAAAGTTTTTAGTCTTTTGAGTTTAAGCAATGTTACAAGAAGACAACTGGCTTCTTAGCATCTCCAGGGAGAAGGAGCAAATTGGTGTGAAGTTATTACTGTTGAGAATGACGAGGAATATATTACATGGGCATATTTTAAGAGAAAGTTTAAGACAGTTTTTTTCTCCAGAGCAGAGAAAGAATTATTATTGGAGAGATTCGTTCATTTATAGCTTGGTGAGTTGATTGTGGGTAAGTATGTGAACCAATTTAATTAGTTGGGTAGGCTCGGGCTCTAATTGATCAACACCCCAGACAAAAAGGCAATGTAGTTTACAAAAGGACTAAACTTACCACTTAAGGAGTTAACACTGAACCAGGTACCATATGGAGCTACATTTGAAGGAATAGTTGAGACAACATTACTTAACTCGATTAATGGGGAGATAACTAAAGAACAACCCAAAAAGGAAGTAAACCAATAATATGACAAACGTAAAAGCGAGGAAAGTCATGGAAAGTATGAAGTGGAAGATGCAATCGATGTAGAAAGAATGGGTATGTAGCGAAGAACTATAGGGTTAACCTCACACGAACTAAGTTTTATAATTATAACCATTTTAGACACTTGAAAAGAGAATGCTTGAGTTTGCTAGGAGAAAAACTGATTGTTAAAGCTTATGCACTTTAAGCAGTCCTAAATGCTAGTGCATCATCGCCTACTCAGGATAAAGGGAAGTATATTGTGATGGAAGGTGAGTTGTTACTTTTGAATTATGAAGTGTTATTGTTGATAGTTTTACTTTAAATCTCACAGGATGTGTAAATTGTTTAGTTGTGTTATGCCATGACTTGAAATAAGTATATTTGGTGTAGTTGCCTTTAGTGGCATGTGTGTATTAAGATTTCTGAAGGTGTGGGTTGATTATGAAATAGATTGGATGACTCGTCATCTCATGATGATAGTATATGGTAGAAGTGAAATGATTTGAATGAGGAGTAAAGGACCGTGAAGGATATATTATATATCATAATCCTAATGGTCGCATAATGATGAGTTAATATCTATTTTTTATGAAGGATTACCATATACTTCATTAGAGATTATGAACTCCCTCTAATAGGCCCGTTGATATGTCACTTTGCAAATAATTATAAAAGAGGGTTAGAGATTTGATAGGAAAGTTTCCAAGTGGGTTAAAAGGGAGAGACCATATTTTGATTTAGTAAAGTTACATTATTTCAAAATATTTCAAATTAATTACATAATCCCAGTAAGCGGACTACGTTCAGACAAAATATACTTATTACAAAATACGCCAAGAGCGACATATGAAGATGCCCCATTGGATGATTAGAGTATATAATAAGGTAATACAACAAGTTTGCCTTTACAACCAAACACGGTGGAAATAAAAGAACTCTAAGTAGCAAACATGCCTCCTGCTCGTCACCGAAAGCTTTATTCGTCTAAAAGAACACCTGAAAACCCTAAATGTCAAACTACTCAAAATCAATTGAGTATCCAAGAGTTTAAGAGGGAAAAAAAAACTTTGAGTCAGACATAAAGCCTGATATGAATAATAATCTACCATCTTAAATCATTTAGATATCTAGTGAGACCACGCCACTTAACAGAAAGGGTTTTCCCCTCACTAGTATCTTAAAACCTTTATAAAACCATATACTACGCTCCTGCATCTACAATGGTTAAACAATTCAAAATATTATGATGATACGCAAAACAAGTAAGTTAATTCCAAATTACCCGTCCCCATTCATTCTGACTATCTGTCTCAATTATAGTTTTTAGGGTTACTATTAACCTGTTTAATACTTATGGACTACCCATCCGATTTCATAGTTTTCATGGGATTACTAAGAACCTATTAGTAACTCCAATATCTTTATTTCTTATCCTAGTTTTCATGGGCTAACTAGGAACCTATTGACTAACTGTCAATATCTTAATTTCTTATCCTAGTTTTTATGGGCTGATTAGGAATCTATTGACTAACTGTCAATATCAAATAATAGTTTTCATGAGCTTACTATGAACCTACTGGCCCCTACCAATATCTTTTGCTATACACAATTTTCATGGGCTTACTGTGAACCTATTGACCCCTGCCAATATCTTTAATTAGGATTTTAACATTTCTTAAATTATATTCACTACCAGGTCAACCTAGCTGGTTATTCTGCCCTTCCCCAAGGTACAGTTATGGGTAAACTACAATGTGAATAAATATGAAGAAGCAATCATAATAATACCAACCCCTGTGGTTTAATGTCCTTGAAATCATTTTATATAAAACTTGGTTAAACCCTTTAACCTGTTAATCAAGGAAAACTTCTTCTATTTCAAAAACTCTTTAATTATTTACGCTAGGGTTTTGCCTTAAAAAATGAGATTGGGTTATTTGTTTTGAAAATCATAAAACATCACTTTCGAAACCCATGGATAACTTCCTTCGAAAGCAAAGAAAACTTCTTTTCAAAACACTATGTATATATCTTTCGAAGCCCTTTTAAAACATATCTTTCGAAACTCAAATATACCTTTCGATTGTGTCAAAAAATTGTTTAATAATCTTTAGAAACTTAGCTTTGAAACCAATGAAAGTACCCCTTTCGAAAGCATTGGGTTTTACTTCTAAAAACATATTTTGGGTCAAAGTGGTTATATACGAAAGTATCTCTTTCGAAACCCTTAATAATATTGTTTGGGGGAAAATTTGATGGTGTCAGAACCAACTATTCGAAAACTTAAAACCTTTGAGAAAAACTTTGAAGGATAGCATCGAAACTCCCTTTAGACACCATTACTTTCGAAACCCCAGACCCTTTCGAAAGAATTTACGAAGTGACCTAGCTTAAGTTTAAAAGAAAGAGAACCCTTCGAAAGCATTGATGGTTACAATACATTCGAAAGGTAAAAAGAATAGCGGCTGGGTTTCGACCAGGTCGGAACCACTACTTTCGAAAGCATTCTTTTATAACTCAAGTAATCCCTTTGAATGCCTATACCTTTAAAATATAAAATGGCAACCTCCTTTCAAATCTATTTAGAGAAACCCCCTTTTTAAGACATATGTTTCGACTACGTCAGAACCCTTAAGTAAAACAAAACAGGCACTTAACATTTGAAAACAAAACTAAGGTTTCGACCCCATCGGAAGCATTGCTTTCGACACCATAGCTTCCGCCTTTCCTCCAATCTACCGCGTACCATCTAAGTGATGCCTTGTGTATTGGTTTCGACTAGGTGGGTTTCGGCTGGGTTGGTTTTGAATGAGTTGGAGTGGAAGCATTGGAGTCGAAAGGTACTACTAAAGGAGGCGAAACCAACTTTTCTAAATTAAAGGCTGAAATTATGCTACTTTTAGTAATTACTTTATAATTACCTGCTTATTTGTAATCCTTTGATTGGTTTCCTTAAAAACTTTTCAATTGCTTTACAAAATAACTGCCGCATTTATCAGATCTAAATCAAAGGAAAAATTAACGTTTAAGCCCTTCCATTAAGCAAAATAAATATTGCAAATAAGTCCTTTTAAAATAATTTATTTTCCATAGGAAATCAATCAGAAAAAATCCCCAAAAATCACAAAAATTCACTTTCATCATGTTGTCAAACATATTAAAATTTCAGACCCAATTTCTTCCTGAAATAATTGAACTGAATTTTAAACCCATTTATATCATATTTTCCTTTAGAAATTCATAATAAATTTTCCATAACTTGGAAAATTATGAAAATTTAAACCATCTCTAAAATCATGTTTTACCTAACATATCATTTTTCCAAGGCATTCTAAAATCAATAACAATCGGTGCCCTAAAACCGTGCAAATTCATATGTAATTTAATTGGTTTAAATCAAACATATAATAGTTCAAGCATATCATTATACAAAACATCATAAAAACGAATTTAATCTTAAATCTGAAAACATATGATCATAAAAACAAAATAGAGATGGAATGAATTATTATTCACCTTAAATATGATAAGGAATTTGAGATTTGTAGAAGATTGATTCCCCTAGCTTTGCTCCTTAGCTTTGATTAAATTTTTCTTCCTCTTTTCCCTTGTTAATGGCCGGCTTCTCTTAGGGTTTGATTTGCGTTTTAGGTTTTTAGAATGAACGTGAAAAATGAAAAAAATGAAACGTGAATGGGTATAGCTGTGAATAAAAATCTATGGCTATTTACTAATATGCCCATGTTTTTAATTAATAACATATAAGCCATTCTAAGCCCATTTAATTAATTACTTAAGCACAGCCTTCTTATAGTTTTATTCAAATCTCAATCCCCTTATTATTCTATTTAATTTAGCTTATTAAATCTTTTGAATAATGTTATAAAAATTAGGGATGTTACAGGCTCCCCCCTTAAAGAATTTCGTCCTCGAAATTCAGTAAGGACTAAATACTAGACATAGCAATCATCTGTAATAACTCATAACAACCATATTAAGCTATATGACTAGCAACTATCTATATAAATATAATATAGACACACCCTTAAAGTAGATTAGGATAAATATCTCTAATCCTATCTTCTGTCTCCCAAGTACAGTCCTTCTCATTGTCGCTCCACAGAACTTTCACCAACCCGACCGTCTTGTTCCTCAATCTTTTCTCATCTCTCGCTACAACCTGAACTGGTTGTCTAACAAAAGTCAAATTAGGCTCTACTACTATTAAGTCTTCCAACCCTTTCGGAGGAATTTTAGTCTCTGGATCATGCACATACTTGCGAAGATGAGACACATGAAATACATTATGGACACCTACCATATTGCTCGACAACTCTACTCTTTATGCGAGCTTCCCAATCCTCTCTATAATCTGGAATGGTCCAACATATCTTGATGCTAGTTTCCTTGACTTTCCAAATCGCACCATACCATTCATCGGTGACACCTTAATGAAAACCTTATCTCCAACTAAGAACTCTAGGTCTTTACGCCTCTTATCTGCGTAACTCTTTTGTCTAGACTGAGCTTCCTTCATCCTTTCCCAGATTAACTCAATCTTCTCTGACACCTCTCTAACCAAATCTGGACCTAAGACTAATCTGTCTCCAGTTTCCAACCAACATGATGGTGGTCTGCATGGCCTTCCATATAAAGCTTCAAAAGACGCCATTCCTATACTAGTATGGTAAGTATTATTATAGGAAAACTCAACCAAATATAGGTGGTCTTCCCAAGATCCACCAAAGTCCAATACACAAGCTCTCAGTAAATCCTCGAGTACCCCGTTGACTCTCTCTGTCTGCCCATCCATCTGAGGGTGATATGCAGTACTCATATTAAGCTTGGTACCCAATACTTCCTGTAGACTCTTCCAGAATTCACTA
Organism: Allium fistulosum; assembly: GCA_030737815.1. NCBI lineage: Eukaryota > Viridiplantae > Streptophyta > Magnoliopsida > Asparagales > Amaryllidaceae > Allium > Allium fistulosum. Next base: position 386,836,581 of record CM060907.1, on the reverse strand, counting down.
GTGAACAAAGTATCTCTGTAACTGACTATAGTACTAGTAACTCCATGTAGTCTAACTATGTTCTTCATGAATAACTTAGCTAAAAGAGGTGTCATCCTGGTTGACTTAACTAGAATGAAATGGGCACTTTTGGTCAACCTATCCACTATAACCCATATACTTTCATTACCTCTATTTGACCTTGGCAACCCGTCTATAAAATCCATGGATATCGAATCCCATTTCCAAACTGGAATCTCTAGAGGCTGAAGCAATCCACTCGGCTTCTGATGTTCGGCTTTCACTTTTTGACAGTTTGCACACTGCCTCACCCACAAGCCAACATTCTTCTTCATACATTCCCAATATAAGCTCCTCTTCATATCTTGATACATCTTGGTCCCTCCAGGATGAATCATAAACTTGGATCGATAACATTCCCTAAGAACTTCTTTCCTCAAGTCCTCAACATCTGGAACACATAATCGCCCCTTCTTTCTCAACCATCCTATCTGGTCAAGACAAAAATCTTTCAAATCATCGATCTCAGTTCCAACCTCAAGCCTTCTGATCTTCTCGGCTAATAATGGATCCTCCTTCTGCTTAGAAGCAATTTTCACGATCAACACTGGTCGAACTTCTAAATAAGACATCATGGCAGTACTCTGACTAGAAGTAGCAGTCAATCTTAACTGCACACCACAACTGGCTAAAGCTTCTAGATCCTTCCATTCTACCAACAAAACTAACACCACATTCTCATGTCTTCTGCTAAGGGCATCCACTACTTTATTACCTTTTCCAGGAGTGTACTCTATATAAAAATCATAAGCAGCTAAAAACTCCAGCCACCTCTACTGTCTCATATTCAACTCCTTCTAAGAGAATAAGTATCTTAAAGACTTATGATCTGTGTATAGCTCGAACCTCTCCCTTAATAAACAATGCCTCCAAATCTTCAATGCGAAGGTTACCGCAGCCAACTCCAAATCATGAGTAGGACATCTCACTTCATGCGGTTTAAGTTGTCGTGAAGCGTGGGCAATCACTTTACCCTTCTGCATCAACACAGCTTCCAATCCAGCTCCACATGCATCAGTATACACCACCAACCTTTGTTTTCCATCCGAAACTACTAACACGGGCGCATTGGTCAACAAATGCTTTGACTTAAGGAATGCTTCCTCATATTTGTCGGACCAGACAAACTTCAACTCCTTCCTAGTTAGCTTAGTCAAACATGCTACTATCCACGAGAAATCCTTAATGAATCTCCGGTAATAGAGAGCAAGTCCAAGAAAACTTCTAATCTTAGTCACCGTCTCTGGTCTCTTCCAATTATTAACGGCTTCGATCTTATCTGGATCGACTGATAACCCCTTCTTTGAAACCACATGACCAAGAAACTTAACCTCTTTCTTCTAAAAATGACACTTGGAAAACTTTGCCTTTAGCTGATTCTACCTTAGCATCTCAAGCACAACTCTAAGATGATCCTCATGCTCTCTTTCATCTTTAGAGTACACCAAAATGTCGTCTATAAACACCAACACGAATCTATCCAAATACTCTCAAAAGACTTGGTTCATCAAATCCACAAAGAAAGTAGGTGCATTCGTTAACCCGAATGGCATTACTAACCACTCATATGAACCATATCTAGTTCGAAATGACGTCAAAGGAATGCTATCCTCTGCCACTCTTAACTGATGGAAACCTATCACTAAATTCAACTAGGAAAACACTTTGGCTCCACTCAACTGATCAAACAGATCATCAATTCTTGGGAAATAATACTTATTCTTTATCGTCCTTTCGTTCAGCTTATCGATAGTTGATACACATCCTCAACGACCCATCTGGTTTCTTCACGAAAACCGCGGCCGCTCCCTAAGGCGAAATCCTTGGTCTAATAAAATTCCTTCCTTCAAGATCCACTAGGTGCACCTTCAATCCCTTCATCTCAGTCGGTGTCATCCTGCTAGGTGGTCTACTTATAGGTTCAGCTCCAGGCATAAGATCTATACGGAACTCAACTGTTCGTTTCGGTGGTATTCCTATGACTGGCTCAAAGACATCTGCAAACTCTCTTGCTACCCGAAGCCGACTCAAATCATCTCCTATCTCCATAGCACTAAGCAAAGTACTAACACTTCGGTCAGAATTCTCCACTGGAAATATTACTTGGTTATGACTATCAAGGTGTCTCAATGATATCTCCCCATCCTAGTAAAATATTCTAGCCTCATACCTACCCACCAATCCATAGCCAAAATGATTCTGAAATCTACGAAATCAATAACATAAAAGCTACATGCAAACTTATGACCTAACAAATCAAGTTCTAACATGTCACATCTCATCCCTAAAGTTGCATACCCTCCTATTGGATTCACAATCCTTAAGGAAGTAACAAGGTAGGTAGGTTCTAAGCATAATCTATCAACTAAACACTGAGATATAAATGAATGTGATGCACCGGTATCAAAAAGTACCCTAACTGGTATACTCTGAATCAAAAGCGTACCTTCCATCACAGTCTTTCCTTTATCTGCTGCAGTAGGCCTAGCTGGTCTAATAGCAAAAACCTTTCCCTTGTCAGCCCTGACTGGCTCTAGACACTGATTCTTATAATGCCCAACTTAATCATAGTCGAAGCACTTCACATTCTTCTTAGTTGCAACCTTCTTCCCATTACTTGACCGGCATTCATTCGCATAATGACCCTTCTTGTCACACTTATAGCAAACTAACTCCACCTTTGCCTTCTTGGCAGTATCTCCCTTCTAGGCTCCCTTCTTCTTGAAGAACTTTATCTTCTTCCCCTGAGAATCCTGAACTTCCACTGGCTTCTCTCTAGCACAATTAGCAAGCATCTCCTCATGGCGAATAGCTATCTCCATAACTAAATTACTAGGATTGCGAAGATGTGGCAGGGTTGCCCTAGCAATATCGGGCTTCGGTCCCCTAAAGAACCTCTCGTTCCTTCTGATGTCAGTGTCTATAATATTATGTCTATAATGGGACAACTCCTTAAACTTAGTGGCATACTCAACAACCGACATCTCTTCCTGCTCCAGATCCATAAACTTCCTCATCAACTCTGACTTAGCAAACTCAGACACAAACTTCTGCTCAAATCTCCTCCTAAAATCTATTCAAGTCAGCTGCTCCTTTGAAACTCTGGTAGTAACACTATTCCACCAATGAAGCGCCGACCCTTTGTAACTGCCTAAAGGCCAACCTTCTCTTTTGTCCATCATCTAAACTCAAATCATCAAATATACGTTCACAACGCAACAACCAATTCTCTACCTCAATAGCATCCTTCGTCCCCATGAATGGCTTCCCTCCAAACTGGTGTAGTCTCTACTCAATTTAGCATAATTATTTCTAATTGGAGCTACATGATTAACTCCTCCTACATTTCCAGCCACTTCAGCAGCAACCCCTGCTTGCATCATATTAACAAAGAACTGATACATCACCCCCATATCTACTGGTGGATTTCCAACACCCACATTGGCATCAGCATTTTGGTTAGCATTAGCCTGTAGACCTTGCTCATGGTATTAGGTCGAACATTTTCGTTAGTTATGGTGCTTCCTACATCAAGATTTCCTCTTCCGTTTCCTGCTTCATATCTTCTTTCCCATAAATTTGCATACGAGCCTTAGTAAGATACATAAGAATCAGTCTAAGAGAGAGGGGAATATGTACTTATATATATATATATAACTATATATCAAATACAAGCACATTACTATAGCGTTATCCCAAACCCCGATCATATTTCTAATCCATTGGATTATGTTTGAAAAAGCTTTTAGGTTTAATTTTCCTTTTAAAGTTTCATAAACCTATGCTTTGATACCAAATTATAACATCCCCTACTTGGAGGCCCAAAACTAACAGCTACGGATGCTGCATTCATCCATAGTTATTAATCCTCGATGATCAAATACGGCAATATTAGATACATTGATACATAGAAACACAAGAATACGGAAAAAACTTTAAAACAACAAATAAAGTCCACGTTTAATTTCAAAATATTTCAAATTAATTATATAATCCCAATAAGCGGACCACGTTTAGACAAAATATACTTATTACAAAATACGCCAAGAGTGACATATGAAGATGCCCCATTGGATGATCAGAGTATATAATAAGGCAATACAACAAGTTTGCCTTTACAACCAAACACAGCGGAAATAAAAGAAATCTAAGTAGCTAACATGCCTCCTGCTCGTCACCGGAAGCTTTATTCGTCTAAAAGAACACCTGAAAACCCTAAATGTCAAACTACTCAAAATCAATTGAGTATTCGAGGGTTTAAAAGGAAAAAAAAAACTTCAAGTCGGACATAAAGCCTCGTATGAATAATAATCTACCATCTTAAATCATTTAGATATCCAATGAGACTACGCCGCTTAGCAGAATGGGTTTTCCCCTCACTAGTATTTTAAAACCTTTATAAAACCATATACTGCGCTCCTGTATCTACAATGGTTAAACAATTCAAAATATTATGATGATATGCAAAATAAGTAAGTTAATTCCAAATTACCCATCCCCATTCATTCTGACTATCTGTCTCAATTATAGTTTTTAGGGTTACTATTAACATGTTTAATACTTAAGTACTACCTGTCTGATTTCATGGTTTTCATGGGATTACTAAGAACCCATTGGTAACTCCAATATCTTTATTTCTTATCCTAATTTTCTTGGGCTGACTAGGAACCTTTGACTAACTGTCAATATCTTAATTTCTTATCCTAGTTTTCATGGGCTGATAGGACCTATTGACTAACTGTCAATATCAAATAATAGTTTTCATAGGCTTACTATGAATCTATCGCCCCCTACCAATATCTTTTCCTATACACAGTTTTCATGGGCTTACTGTGAACCTATTGGCCCCTGCCAATATCTTTAACTAGGATTTTAACATTTCTTAAGTTATATTCACTACTGGATCAACCTAGTTGGTTATTCTGCCCTTCCCCAAGGTACCATTATGGATAAACTACAATGTGAATAAATATATGAAGAAGCAATCATAATAATACCAACCCCTGTGGTTTAATGTCCTTGAAATCATTTTATATAAAACTTGGTTAAACCATTTAACCTATTAATCAAGGAAAACTTCTTCTATTTCAAAAACTCTTTAATTTATTTATGCCATGGGTTTTCCTTAAAAAATGAGATTGGGTTATTTGTTTTGAAAACCATAAAACATCACTTTCGAAACCCTTGGATAATTTCCTTCGAAAGCAAAGTGAACTTCTTTTCAAAACATTATGTATATAACTTTCGAAGCCCTTTTTAAACATATCTTTCGAAACTCAAATATACCTTTCGATTGTGTCAAAACATTGGTTAATAATCTTTAGAAACTTAGCTTCAAAACCAATGAAAGTACCCCTTTCGAAAGCATTAGGTTTTACTTCTAAAACATATTTTGGGTCAAAGTGGTTATATACGAAAGTATCTCTTTCGAAACCCTAATAATATTGTTTGGGGGGAAATTTAATGGAGTCGGAACCATCTATTCAAAAGCTTAAAAACTTTGAGTGAAACTTTAAAGGATAACATCAACACCCCCTTTCGACACCAGTACCTTCGAAACCCCAGACCCCTTTCGAAAGCATTTAGGTAGTGACCTAGCTTAAGTTTAAAACAGAGAGAACCCTTCGAAACCGTTGATGGCTATAATATATTCGAAAGGTAAAAAGAATAGCGGTTGGGTTTCGACCAGGTCAAAACCACTACTTTCAAAAGCATTCTTTTATAACTCAAGCAACCCCTTCAAATGCCTATACCTTTAAAATATAAAATGGCAACCTCCTTTGAAAGCTATTTAGAGAAACCCCCTTTTTAAGACATATGTTTCGACTACGTCGGAAGCCTTAAGTAAAACAAAGCAGGCACTTAACATTTGAAAACAAAACTAAGGTTTCGACCCCATCGGAAGCATTACTTTCGACACCATAGCCTCCACCTTTCCTCCAATCCACTACGTACCATCTAAGTGATGCCTTGTGTATTTGTTTTGACTAGGTGGGTTTTGGCTGGGTTGGTTTTGACTGAGTTGGAGCAGAAGCATTGGAGTCGAAAGGTACTACTAAAGGAGGCGGAATAAACTTTTTTGAATTAAAGGCGGAAATTATGTTACTTTTAGTAATTGCTTTATAATTACCTACTTATTTGTAATCCTTTGATTGGTTGCCTTAAAAACTTTTCGATTGCTTTACAATATAACTGCCGCAAATATCAGATCTAAATCAAAGGAAAAATTAACGTTTAATCCCTTCCATTAAGCAAAACTAATATTGCATAAGTCCTTTTAAAATAATTTATTTTCCATAGCAAATCAATCAGGAAAAATCCCCAAAAATCATAGAAATTTGCTTTCATCATGTTATCAAACATATTAAAATTCCAGACCCAATTTCTTCCTGAAATAATCGCACTAAATTTTAAACCCAGTTATATCATATTTTCCTTTATAAATTCATAATAAATTTTTCATGGCTTGGAAAATTATGATAATTTAAACCATCCTAAAATCATGTTTTACCTAACATATAATTTTTCCATGGCATTCTCAAATCAATAACAATCGGTTTTGCCCTAAAATCGCGCAAATTCATATGTAATTGAATCGGTTTAAATCAAACATATAATAATTCAAGCATATCATCATCCAAAACATTATAAAAACGAATTTAATCTTAAATCCAAAAACATATGATCACAAAAAAATAGAGACGGAATGTGTGACGACCCGGAATTTTGGACATTTGAAATTGGAATATTAAATTGATTTTAAATATTCAAAAGGTTAATTTTTAACATGGATTCCAAATGCCACTAATTATTGAGTGATTTAATTGTTTAATTAAATAATTGGAAATTAGGTAAATGTTGAATCCGGAGTTTTAAGCTTGTTAAAAATGATTTGATGGCTTATAAAATTTATATTGATAATATTGAAGATAATAGAAGTGATAAATTTGAATTCAAAAGTGTTTTGTTCAGTTTTGAAATTATATCGTTTGAATCGATATTTAAAAATAGTCTTCCGAGACACAGTCTCGGAATTCGACGAAACCAGTTCCATTGGATCTGTAATATTGTATTATTATCGGATTTCAAATTTCGTAGTGATCGGAGTTGTTGTGTGAGCATACGACATATAAACGCATTGAAATTTATATCGAATTTAAATATATATATTGGTCTAGTCAAATTTCTTTTCAGCCGAAAATTATCAAATCAGGCCTATGAAGTATACATTCCTATACCTTCTTCAACACGCTTCTCCCTTTTCGAAACATCACGTTCCTTTCATTTCAAACAGCCGCCTTTCATGTTTAATAACGCGAGTTTCCTTCCTGTCTTATTCATTTTTCATGAATCAAAACAAAAATATAAACAAATCAAAACGAAGGGGAGGATCATCGGCCTTATCCTTTTTTTTCCCTGTTTTCAGCCAACAAAGTCGAGAACTCGTCGTTCCTCTCTCCCTCAAAAGGAAATCGTTCAAAATGAAATCAAAACTGCTCTCTCCTAATCCTATGATTCAAAATCCCCTTCAGATTTCAATTGAACGACTCGAGCTCGTTTCTCTCGAAATCGAAACCTTGGCCAGTTAAGAAGGCGCGACCGTTCTAGGATCTCGAAACTAGGAAAGAGAGAGAAGGGGGAGCTCTTGGTGGTGGCGCTGCAGTTCGCATCGGTGGCTGCGGTGTGAGTCAGAGGGTGCGATCTAGGGTTTCGCGCAATAGAGCTTATGCGTAGTGGAAGTGTGGTGGAGCTGGGTGTCGAACGAGGCTCGCGACTTGAAGATGCGGTCTCGTGGAGGCGGGTGGCTCGGTGATCGATTTTGGGTCGTCTCGTTCATTCTTCTCGAGGGCAGCGGTGACGTATGGATGTTCGGCTGTGGGTTGAAGGGCAGAGGGTAGTTCTTCGTAATTCGATCGATAGAGGTATTTATTTATTCTGTTAAAATTAAATTTATAATGGTATACATATATATAGATCAAAGTATGTAAAATTGTGAGCAGAAAACTTTTTCCAAAAAAAAATAATATACACAGGTTTTTCTTTTTATATATGAGAACCTTTAAGTGTTGTAGAGTTTATTTAAAAAATTGATTTTTTATCTATACAGGGTATTTTATAAGTATACATATGTATGTGATTTCAGAAATAAAATAAATATTACATATACACATTTTTATCTTATCAGTTTAATTTTTTAAAATAATGAATTATTGTGATTTAATTGCTAATTAACCCATTTAATTATTTTAGTTACTAAAAGGATTTTTAAAGGGAAATAATTAGTTTAAAATAAATTTATAGTTAATCAAATTATTAAATGATACTTAATGGTTTGATTTATTTCAAATATTAATAAATCATATAATCGTTTATTCAAGGTCAAAATCCGAAAGGAAATAAGTTGAGATTGGGTCGGATTGCATATTAAAAGTGCAAAGGTGAGTTAATCTCACTCATCTGGTTGTTATTTAAATTTAAATAGTTAAATTTAAATATTTGGTGAATGATTGGATTGATTTGATTGATAGTATATATAATAGTATATATATCAATATATATATATATATATATATTGGAGTAGATATTCCCGCATTATATAGCGGATGAGACCCTATGCGCCGCATAATAGCGAATGATTTTATATAAATCCCATATACCGCGATATTCCACCTCGAAGTGGAATTGGTATTGTGCTAACGTCTGTGGATGCAGGGAAACATGTTGGAGGGATCCAACTGGATTCCTCAAATTAGATTATTTAATATTCTGTGATATGAATATTGATATCCTATGATGATTTTATTGATGATTAAAATATTGGAAGATATTGTTGGATTGAATATCTAAGTAAAATGAGTTATTAAATTCTATAGAATTGGATTTTTGAAAGAAATAAAAGAGTAAATTTTAAGTAAAATAATTCAAGTGAATTGGAATAAGGGACTTTTGAATTAACAGGGAAAATACAAACTTTAAAACTAAAGTGATATTAAATTTAAAGAATACAGGATTTATTTTTGAATGTAAGGATTAAATTTAATTAAGGGATAAAGAAGGAATTTTGGAAGTTTAAAATTGGTATTTTCAGTTAAAAAGGGTTTAACTCACAATAAAGAAATAAATCAAAAGTTAAAGTGTTTTGAAATAAATGAAGTAAGCAAGGAATTTATTTCAAAGTAAAGTAAATCGGAAATCAATTTGGGATTTGATTTAAGTGTTAAAACGGGATTTTTAAAAGAGAAGTGAGATTTTGGAATTTATAAACTGGGTTTATGAAGTAAAATAAAATATCAGTGGATATTTGAAAATATAAATTCAAGGTGGGAATTTATAAAGGGATATGAATTGGTTTAAAAATAAATGTTGATTTATTTTTAAAAAAGATGTGAAGAGAAGTGTATTTCCTTGGATAGCCAAGTACGTTTTTCAAAGCAATTTTAAATATAAGTTAAAAGTTCTAATTGTGTTTTAAAAAGCATGTTTTAGGAAATTGATTATTTCTAAATGTTAATTTCCAAGGTAAGTATTTTCAAAAATCTATTATTGTAGTAAATATATAAAAGTGATTTGGTATTATGTTTAAAAAGAGAAATCTAGTTTATATTTATAAAGTGGTTTCATTTTAAATATTCTTAAAGTATATATTTTAATAAAGTATTAAAGTAGTTTTAAAATTTCAATGTTATAAAGTATATTTATAGTAAAGTGTTTTTAAATTATTTTAAAAATCTAAAAGTATTTTGTACTTGGTGTTTCAGAGGAAATAAATATTTGGGAATGTATTCCGTAAGCGGGAATTGTTTTGAAATTGTTTCCAAATGAGTTTTGAAAATTCAGAAATATATCTTGAAAGGATATTTGAGGCAAATAAATAATGTGGAAGATTATTTATTGTGTGATGGTTGCTTGTGAATGTGAATTGATAGTTAAATCACCGACTATCAATATTGGCCAATGCGCTGATCGTTTCGAAGAGACCGGGATCGGGAGTTTTTCTCAAAAACCACTTTGATCCGGTTTGTACGTTTCGTGAAAACGATTTCGGAGTCGAAGATGGAGCAGTGAAGTGCAAGAGCTAGTCGTTACTAATCCTGAGGATATTTCCAAAATGGATGTAGTAGGAGTAGTGCCTTCGGTTCCGTTCGGACCCGGGACAGACTTGTATGGATGAATGCTTTTGGAACATCGTCAGCGGACGATGGGCATTCTAAGGGATATGTTCTATAAAGGTAACGCTTAGCCTAGAGCCTCATCAACCGGGAATGACTGAAAATCAGGGGTTATGCAGCAATGCTTCGTGGGTAGCTCCCACTGGAGGGTAAGGTCATCCTTGTCTAGATGTCCCTTTTTATTTCGGCTTAGTGGTGCGGTTGCTGATCACAACCATGGGGTGATTTTATTCGGAATCATCCAGTAAGGGATGGTTCCGGCCTTGTGTTGCAGTGGACTTAGGGTGGGTCCTCGGTACGCTGATCTAGACCAGGTACTGTGACAGGTGGTACCCCAGTGCCTAGTCATTGATGGAAATCCATTCTCCCTACGTGCCTTGTAACGACCCGCAAAATTTAATGGTTTTAAAAGTATATTTAACTGGAAATTTGTGAAATTTTAAACAATAAAATTTGAAAATAAAAATTTACTATTTGGAATACGTCTATTTTAATATAGCAATTGGTAAATTTTCATCTGATAATATTAAAGTTTATTTTCCGGTAAAATTTCATTTCAAATCAAACCGGTTAATAATAGTGAATTTAAAAAGTTTTTCGAAACCAAAATATGTCAACAGGAGAAAATTTATTCAGATCATTCTGAATCAGACTGCGAAATTCGTTTTCCAAATTTGGATTTCTATTGCTCCGTTCATCTTATTTCTGACAAAATAGCAGTATTTCTGGTACCGATTATCGACTTTTGATCGGATGATCGTACCACTAATATCTGTATACCGTTTTGATCGTCCCGTCGTGCTGATCTCTACGGTATATTTATTTCTGTATTTTGAAGTCCGGAACACAGCAAAATCCACGAAACCGGTAAATCGTATTGGTACCGGATCCGTGACCGTTTGTTTACTTTTGAATTTAAACTTTATCCGTGTCATCCAAGAAAATATTAATTGCTTTAATAACTTTGCTGAATCATCGGACAACCATCCCTATTCAAATTTTTCTTTTGATCTGATTTGTGGCTTACGTTACTTTGAAATAAATTTATAGATCTATACCATAGCCTGTAACTTCTTTTTTACTTTGAATCATTTATCTACCTATTCCTCTTCTGCTCCTTCATTCTTTTCATTTGTCCCAGCACCTCTCACCTCCTATTTCCTCCCACCAACCTCGCCTAATCTCTTCTTCCCCGTAGACTAGCCTATCACCAACACCCGCCACCACGTTACTTCCTTCCCCACCGAGATCTCCCCTACCTCCCCACATCGCACCAACCCTAACTGAAACCAACGCCAATCCCATACCCTCCACGTCATCAGACAGACCCAAAAACCCCAACCACTGTGAACCACCACTCGTCTTCCTCCTCTCCTCCTCCGCTCCCCAGAAAATCTCGCCGAGCACAGCCGTGTGCGACCATCCACCCGAGCCACAAAAGTCGAGCTCATCCGCTTATATATCGAGGTGATATATACTGTCCTTTCCTTTGTCTCTTTGCTAAGAAAAATATACAAATCCACATATATTTAATTTTGTATTAGAATTATATAAACTGTTCGTTTGCATAAAAGTTTTATACATTTATATGTATGAACTGCTGGGCCATATATGTATACATAATTCAATTTATAATAAGTCAGTTATATATTTTCTCTGTTATTTTATATATACAGATTTATGTACGAGTTTTTCAAGTTGTATGTACTAAAATGTTTCATTTTCTCTGGTGTATGAACGAAGTAAAGATATTACATGTTTATATTACTTATATATATATATATCTTTATAAGTATTGTATTTTGCATAAAATAATATGGTATGTTGTATTGTATAAGCTGTACTAGATGATTTATATATATTCGTTTTTAAATGTAGATTTCATATACGATCTGATTTTTGTAATAGGATAGTACAGATAGCATTTTTAATAATATACATTTGTTTTGTTATATTCAAAGTTACATATGTTAGATTTTATAGAGTAGTGATGTCAGCTAGCTATGTATACTTGGTTTTGAAAGAAGTATGGGTATGCCAGTTTTGTCAAAAGGGTGTTGTTTAATCTATTTATAAATAGGTTAGTGGGTACGCATGTCTATATTTCATGTTTTCATTTGTCTACCTTATTCTGATAAACTGATTTCATATCATTTTGTATATATATAATATATTTTAAAAATATCCAGTTTTGTAAATATGGAAATTTATATGTCTACATAATATATGCGAGCACTTGCTTGCTGCTGTCTCGTTTTACTTTGTATATGTACAGATTTGTAAACAAGTTATATATGAGTATATTATGATTTAAGTGTCAAATTTTTGTACAGTGTTTGTGTGTAAATAATTCATAATATAGGCTATATGACTTCGGGAAAAATAAGTATATCACGATTTTATTTTTATAGATATATTGATATAAATATATATATATATATTATGTACATTTTATGTATATATGATTGTTTGAAAACTAATATTTCATTCTGGTCATGTTAGATTTTGGAACCTGTTATTTATATTTATGCTATGTGCGTACTGAGTTTTAACTAGGCCTAGGTTTGTTATAAACACTGTTTTAAATGTGATTTGTGTAAGTACATATGTATATTTTATTTTAAATATGAGTTCCAAATTTAATATTGGTTTAAAAAAAAATTAATATAATGAATAATATATAATTCATTTCAACCTGTATCAAGCAAATTCTGATTTGGTTTCGTTTGTTCCTGTTTATCAGCCTTGTCCACCGAATTCGTGCCCAATCTAACTTTGCTTCGAAATTCGTGCATGGAGTCGTAATTCATTCCATTGTCGAATATCTCTAGCCTCGGAAGGTGAGCAACCACTCACGATTTAACGTTCTTATATTTATTAAATTTGATTTCAATTGAAACGACAATTGAAATATGCTGCTGTAGTTATTTAAATTGTTAAATATGCTATTATCTGTAACTGTTCACCTGTGGGATATGACACCATATCCTGTTGTTATATTTTATTCAAATTATTAATGATATATGCCTGTTATTATTTTATTATCTGCTATCACTCTGCAAGTTCCCTGTTAGTATAGAATTCACTATGGGTTGAAATGATACATACCCGAACGGACTTTAGAATAGGAGAAAATCGTTATGGGTTGAAATGATATACCCAAACGATTTTCATTGAATTAAAATTGGAATTACGGGTCGAAATGATATCTACCCGTATATATTTAAAATTTCGGATTGAAATGATAAATATCCTTATCACTTAACCATATGATAAATATATATACAGACACCGTTGGTCCATATATCTAAATATTTTGAAAATGAATTCTATGGTTTTGAAAAGAAATATATGGTTTTAATAAATGTTGATTCTTAAATTATTATATATATATATAAATGGTAATGATATATAGATTTAATAATGATATTTAATTTAATTAAGATGGATTTAATACATATAATATGGATAAGTATTTAAATTTATGTTTCGAAATAGATTTCGGTAATAATTTGAATAAGTTAAGGTTGGAAAGATAATTTGAATTTAGTAAAGAATTTTATTTAATTAAACCAATTTAAACTTATTGAAAAGATATGATTTATAACTTGAGTTTGATTTAAATAATTTAATGAATATTTCTTGTTTAAAATAAATTAAGGAAATATTTAGTAAAAGTGAAATTCAAGGCTAGTTAAATGATTTTGAATTTATTAAGTGAATATTCCCTGATTAAATAATAATAAAGTTAAATCCAGAGCTATATGAAACTGTTAAATTTAACTTTAAAAATGTTGAATATTAAAGCCTTGAAATATATTGAAAATTTAAATGGTATATTTAGAACTGAATGGAATTGATGAATTGAGCTTTGAATAAATTTGAATTTGGAATTTGAGTTAATTTGAAATGAAAATGATATTTCGTTTTTGAAGTAAATAAATTGAAATGACCACGGTGTTATAATGTATATTTCCACCTTGTAGATAGTTCTGAAGATCCTTAGAGGATGGTTATCCCAAACATCCTTTAAGTTACTTGTATTTCAGTTGATATTTCGCTTGAGTTGGATTTATTTATATAAGAATGTTAATCCTGACTCGAGTGTTTTGTGTTTTGCTTTACGCTCGGGTCAGACCGAGTGATACAGCATTTGAGACTCACCCTTGGAGTTTGGAGTTTCCTTTGGAGATCCAACTATCGCCTCAGCTTTCAGCTCTTCTAGTTGATTTGTTCAGAGAATTCATCTGTTGTACTGGAGACTTCACTGCATTTGAGATATTCTGTTGTATTTTATTTCTAACTCTGATGTTTATATAGTAGCTTCATGAACTACTATTTTATCTATTCCGCTGCGTATTATTGTATTACTCTATGTCTGTGATTATGTGATTGATTTATTTACTGCATATGCTGAGTTTTGCCAAATTTTTATTACAATCTGTTATTTTGAATTATTCAAGTCAGACATGTGTGGATTTATTATCGATTTGAATGGTCCAAAATAGCGGGTCGTTACATGCCTATACGGTTTTGATTGTGCCCAACTATTGCTGAAACGTGAGATGCAAGCATTTCAGCTAGATTCTATTTTACTATCAGAGGATTTTAATAAAAAGTGTTTTAGCTATCGTAAGGTAAAAACCCGACATGTTTATTTGTGGTGTGGTCTTACGAGATGCTTTTGTTTCAAAGGATTTTGAAACTTTAATAATCAATTTGAGTGTGATTTTCTCACGCTGGTTTTCCAGACTGACTCGGGTGTTGTTTTATATGATGCTCGGGTCAGACCGAGATAAATAGGTTCTGGATATAATGCTGTGGAGCTCAGGAGACGAGCTGGATGGAGATACGTACTCCCGTACTTGTTTATATATATTCCGCTGTGTTGAACTCTGTACTCTGTTGTATTGAGGACAGGATATGATTATTGTCCAGTTGTATGTTTCGTGTATTCTGATGTATACTCTGATGATGTATTGTATAAAACAGATATAGTTTTGATTTGTGTAAAGATCTGTTAATATATATTATATTTTATTCCGCTGCGATGTGAGATTCTGATGTTGTTGTTTTCTATTTTCTTCTTCTACCTCTTCTTCTTAACTTAAATGGTTCGATTTTTCGTGTATGAAAAATCCGAGCTGTTACAGTGGTATCAGAGCCAGGGCTAGAGATAACCTTGGCTCTGGTGGGAATTACTCTTAAATAGAGTCGACAGTACTCTAGAATGAGTTGGAGTGTACTAGTAGATATGAGTGCGTATTTGTTAGTGAATATAAAATGGTTTTATATTGTGTTGGTTGGTTTGTTGAGTAGTTTATGGATTCTGGTCAATACGAGTAATTAACGTTATTGATAGGGATCTCTAAACACTTGAATGGAACAATTCGACACAATATTGTTTTAAATGGGGTAAATGAAATAATTTTACCCAAATTATTTTTGTATATGAAAGAAATAATTTTTATAAATTATTATAGTTATATTTGGATGTTTGATTGTTAGATGATGATAATAAATTATTACCATTAGGAGGAAATCGAATAAGAAATCGAATTATAACCAAAGTTAAGAAAATAAATTCAAATAATAAAGTGAAAGTTGTAACTGTGAATTATAAATATGATTTATAATTGGGAATAGGATTTCAGAGGAACATTTGAAAATAAATCGAGATGGATTTCGAATTTGGAATTTTGTGAAGTTTAAAATTCCTTTGAGTTTGGAAATGGTGTCAAAAAGGTTTTGGAGAAATAATAGTATTATTTCAGGAATATTTTTTTTGAGTTGAATTTGAAATCTTATGAGATTTGGAAATTAAAAACATTTGAAATGTTTTTTTAAAAAGAGATAAAAGCACTAAACTCTCAGTGGTCGCTGGAAAATAATTCCGATGATGATCGCGACATCATCGGTGTTCATTTTCGAGTTTCCAAAAGAGGAATTGCTACCTGGATGTTTTGGGCTGGTGTTCATTTGCAAAACTGGGTTCAGTTTTGAAATTTAAAAGGATTTTGGATATAGTTAATTTCAAAGGTGATTTTGAAATTCTGGGAAATTGTTTAAACTCTGGAACCTTATTTAGAACTGTTTATGGAATAATAAAATATATATTAGCTAAATAAAATGTATAATCCCGAGTTAAAAAGCAAAATGTGAATGGGATTAATTGTAAATAGATGAAATATGAATATAAATAAGTTTGTGACTTATAAAATTTGGAAGTAAAATAAATAAGCCAAATAAAATTGTTTGTAATGGTAATGAATAAAATCCAAAACTTAAATTATAAAATAGATTGAACTCCAGTGAAATGGTTAAGGTGATTTTTTTGAAATAAAAATCAAATATTAGATATAAAATTTGAAGTGTAGTCGAACAAAGTAAAATTTGAATAAACTAATTGGTAATTAATTAGTTGATGGGATATGAAATGTTCCAAGATTAATAAATGGATTCAAATGGAATAAATGTGAACATGGAATGTAGAATAAATTGAATGGATATTCTATTGAATTTGCATTGAAATGGTCGTCGTGGACGCAAATGAGATTGTATAAAAATTTATAAGTTAATTTAAGCAATAAATTTGATTTTTGAATCAATTGAAACAAATATGGGTTCGTTTGGATTAAAATGAATTGAATGTAAGCAATGAGTGTAAACCATTTAAATGGAAGCATTTAAATTGTGTCAGAACCGTATAAACCTGCTTATGGAAGTGTTTAGTGGATATTGCTTATGTTATACAAGGGTTAGCTATTGAAATTAAGAAAGTTGTCAATAAACTTTGTATATTGGTCACTTACCTGTTTAAGTTGAGTTAGTACAGGTACCAGGAAGCCGTTTGGCTGGATTTGATTGCGAAATTTGCTAAAATAAATAGCTGCTTGCTTTAAAATGCTAAAATAAGGTACGCTTACGCAAAAATTCAAAATAGGAGATATGAACTGCATATATTGATTTATATTGTGATTTCCGGCCTGAGGCCGATGTATATATATATTTGTGCATCCTGCGATATCGCAGAAGTCTCTCCGTACAAGGGAGACTCTGCCAAAATTTTCCGTAAATTTTGGGAGTTAGAATTTTTTTTTTGAAATGTTTGAAAATTTTCATTAACGATAAATGATTTAAAATTGATAAGCTTAAAGAATTGAACTGAATATGAAAATCTAATTGAAGTGTGTATGTAAAGTAAGGTGAAATCAAAGAAATTGAAGAAAGAAAAGTTTGCAAATAAACTTTTATTTGAGATATGAAAACAAATTAGTAAGTGAAACTAATTCAATATTCAAAGTGGAAGCCAAATTGTATTCAAATGGAATTGTAAAGACAAAAGTGAATAAAATTGAATATAAACTTCAAGAATGAAGTGAAACAAATCCAAGAAGTATATAAAATGTTTATCTTGAACTTAAGAAATGAATAGTGAATTCTTAAGTAAATTTGGTACTGAAAGTATGCTAAGTGAATAATTGAATTAAGGTTGAAACTGTAAATTGTGAGATGGGAAAGTTGTGAATAAGTGGATAACAATCAAAATGAATGTGAATAAAAAGAAAATTGATATATTTGTTAATCAATTGGAATTAATACGTAGGATGTACGTATATTATTTTATTCGCATAGTGATTTGATTCGGATTCGAGCATATAATTTCGAGATAATTATACCGATCCGAATTAGGATTTTTTTCACTTGATTTTCGACGACGAACCTGGATATGGATTGATGATTGATTCTGGAAATTCTCTATCATAGTTGGTGGCTATGCAAGGAGAATGACGGTTTCTGATCAAGAAACCAGATCTGAGTCCGCACTAGGAAGTCGAGTGGACAATACTAGTTCGGAAGTGAAATTGTGTGATCGAGTGAGCGATCGAATGTGATATTGCGTACGGATGATATATGTGCATCGTACGGGCTTAGGTAAAACAAATATTGAAAATTTGTAAAGAAAAGTATAAAATGACTTTGGAATTGTGATTGAATATTATTGCTTAGTAGGATATACAGGTGTATAAAAGCAATGGATAAATTGAGATTTTTGATTTTAGAAGATAAAAATTTAATGGCCCGAAAAAAGGTATGTATTTGAATTTCTATATGAAATTTGATTGGGTTTTTGATCCAGCCACTTGGCTTTTTGTTTTCTTTTTGAGATTGGGAGGCCGTAGAGCCATTTTGTAGTTGTACCGAGCTAGCCGCGCAAAGGAGACGCTGGCGAAATTTTTCAAAAACTTAGGAAGTTAGAATAATTTTGTGAAAATTTTGATAATTCAAATTTGGATTTAAATTTAAATTTGAATTGTTAAGCAAGTGATTGATGGGGACTAATGGATAAGTTGAAAAGTTAGCTAGGGGGATAGTGTGTCTTTGATAAAAGATTTTGGAAAGATGTTAAAAACTGTTTGATTTGGAAAATAGTTAACGGGAATTGAATCATTCTTCCTAACTAGTAATTTCGGGGACGAAATTCTTTTAAGGGGGGAGGAATGTGACGACTCGGAATTTTGGACATTTGAAATTGGAATATTAAATTGATTTTAAATATTCAAAAGGTTAATTTTTAACATGGATTCCAAATGCCACTAATTATGAGTGATTTAATTGTTTAATTAAATAATTGGAAATTGGGTAAATGTTGAATCCGGAGTTTTAAGCTTGTTAAAAATGATTTGATGGCTTATAAAATTTATATTGATAATATTGAAGATAATAGAAGTGACAAATTTGAATTCAAAAGTGTTTTGTTCAGTTTTGAAATTATATCGTTTGAATCGATATTTAAAAATAGTCTTCCGAGACACAGTCTCGGAATTCGACGAAACCAGTTCCATTGGATCTGTAATATTGTATTATTATCGGATTTCAAATTTCGTAGTGATCGGAGTTGTTGTGTGAGCATACGACATATAAACGCATTGAAATTTATATCGAATTTAAATATATATTGGTCTAGTCAAATTTCTTTTCAGCCGAAAATTATCAAATCAGGCCTATGAAGTATACATTCCTATACCTTCTTCAACATGCTTCTCTCTTTTCGAAACATCACGTTCCTTTCATTTCAAACAACCGCCTTTCATGTTTAATAACGCGAGTTTCCTTCCTGTCTTCTTCATTTTTCGTGAATCAAAACAAAAATATAAACAAATCAAAACGAAGGGGAGGATCATCGGCCTTATCCTTGATTATTCAGGTAGGACACATGCCTTACCTTACTAATACAAAAGATAAGTCGAGGAAAGTTCCATTGGAATGATTTAATGTTGTGTATATGCATTTAGGAATGGTATGAGAAACTACATTTCAGTTTAGGGCACGTTTATAGCATTTGTATCCGAAATGGCAGCATGAATTGTAGAAGTTGTAGATGTGCATGTATATTTGAGGTTGTTATTCTAGAATGAGTTTATGCCAGTAGTAAAGTTTGCTAGATTAGGTTAAGAAAAACGATTTGCTCAAGAGTATTTGGAAAGTGGAGGAGTAGATCTAATCTTTTAATTTCGAGTCCTTTCTAGAATGTTTTCCCATTTTCATGTTCAGTAGTATAGTTAGTATTTAGGTTTAGTTGTTCCTTTTGTTGTTCCAAGGAAATGGCTATTTCTTTAGTAATAACGTGTTAGTCATTCCTGGGAAATTAGTGTTACATTGGCAATGTGGATTTGATATAATCTATTGGTTGAGTATATATCTAGGTAGAGTGCACAATGAGATGAGGTATGACCTTACGAGTAGTCAACCTAAGTATAGTGTTGACATTACTCCTTGGATGCAAGTAGATAGGTTAAGATAAGTGTATATGGGTAAGGCATTAACGATGTCTTACTATTTATTTTCTAGTATATATGAGATAGTCTCATTTCACGTACTCAGACATATATCTGGCCCTCTCCTATTCTCCTTTTTATGTATATCACTAGTTGATCAAGCCCGGCAACATGAGGATATGGTGATGAAAACCTTGTATTGTAAATATTATATAAATTATAAATATAACGTACGAGTAGTATATCCATATGTGTTGTGGATTGAGATTTATTCTACAGATCTAACTATGTATTTGGATATATGTTGAATATACAATGTTTTATATTATATGTTCTTTTCTTCTACTGCTTCAGAAAGTTTATATTTAGACTCTATTTTTGTTTCTTGTTATCATATCATAATGACTTTCCCTTTTCTGTCTTCGAGGTGTTAATGTTGGTTTAACTAGTAAGTTGGAGGATCAAAAAATGTGGGTTGTTACAAGTCAAGTCTTTTCCCTTTATAATCTTTCACATTGTCTCGGTTGGCACATGACCATTTATAGGTAAAGGAAGCAACAACGATGGAGGGCGGTAGTGAAGATTGGCATGGATCGACAACAATAAGGTGACGAAAGCCAAGTGAATCAACATCGATCGTTTTGCAAAGGCAACATCCTACCAAGATTAGATTTGAAAATCGTTGGCCAGAGATGGTCGAATTTCAAATTAGCATTGTGCTTGGTGATCGACAACAATCAAGTTGTTTGACATCTAGTCAAGCAAGGCATGGTAGTGCTGAAGGTCTTAAAGATGATGATGCTAAGAACTGTATATCGCAAAGGAAAGAAACAAGGAAGCAAAGGAAGTGAATGTGAGGAGTTAAAAAAATTTTCTAAGTGTTATTTATATACAACACTTAGGAAACTGTTCGGTGCCGTTCAAAATCGATCGATATTGAAAAATATATCATCTACTAAAGAAAAGAGAAGAAATCTACCTAATTAAGATGGAATAGCTTTCAGAAAATTATCAATAATTATAGAAGACCTATAATTGTAGAAAAGATGTGATTCGAAAACCGTGTGAAGTAATGTGCAAATATTCTCAAAGTGGATGCAATATTTCATGACAACAATTTTAGATGATGAAAACATCTCAGAGTGTTATTCGATATTTGAACAAAGCAACATCTCAAGACATGGACTTCAAGATGATGAAGAAATGGATAAAATGGCTTAGAAGATGCCAAGAGTAAAGAATAACAGAGTCTTATGAAATTTGGATACGTATGAGAGAATCCAAACCGATTGGTACTGAATGGTTTTGAGTGATCAGTACTGATCGACCAAAATCAAAGGGAGATCCACTCTAGCCTACAGATAGTTCTACATACAAGTTTGAAGAAAAAGAAAAAATTTAGAGGAGCAAAACCATTCAGTGTCGAACGGTCCTAGATTGACAATTTATTACGAGAATCCAAATCTTGAAGACTTAAGCAAGTATGAAGAAATAGCAAATGAATGAGTAGGCAAGACACCGCTCAAAATCGATTGGTGCTATATGATTTAACTATTGAAATATTTTAGTTTTGATGACTTCTTCAAGGCAATAATCTCAGATCTAGATGTTTATTCCGTCAAACTCATTATACCGACCATAGTAAAGCAATACACCTATAAAAATCAATCACATACATTTGGAAAACATACTTTTTGATCTCCATTCGGATTTTGCACTAAATTGCTTTCATTTTAGACATCAACTCAATTCAAGATCTGAAATCATTATAAACTTGGTTGTAATTACAAAACTAATCCGAAATAACATTGATAGTGGACGTAGGTTTAAGATTCACTAGGTGTATTCTCTTTCTATTTTTGATTCTTTGATCTATTTTTTTGTTTTAATCCGAATAGGGGTGTTTTCCCACTTTCTAAGCAAACATATCCCCCATCAGTTATCGTGGTAACTTGTTCTCTCCATTATATATGAGGTGAATGTTGATGTAGGACAATGAGTTCGTAGGCCATGTACGAAACTGCATCCATTCAGTGAGTAAGATGTGTGTTAAATGTCATAGGTAGGGCTTGGCGTGTATTTTTGTTATCAATGTCTTTGCATTTCTTTATTTGACTAAGACCTTGTTTTCATAAGTCAAACATATACATTATATTACTCTGCTAAATTTTGTTGGTTGTAGGCAAAACAAGACTAAGATATGATGTTTATACCAAAGTTATTTACAGTAATTTATGAGTATAATCATAATATATAACAAAGCAGGTTTGTGACACTCACTCAGGTAGCAGCCTAATCCCTCTTTATATATATATATATAGCGACATTTGAAGGTGCAGATTACGATGGCATTAATTGTGTATATAATTATGTATATAAATAATTATCTTACATTGACTTATATGTGTGTTTGGATTGGATTGTATGTGACATATGTATATACTCTAGTCATCTTTGGTCATAAAATAAAGTGATACTTTGTTTTATATTATATATTTGTACCTTTGCACTGTGAGTTTTAAAAAGACATAGATAGAATGTATATTTTGTTTCTTGTTATCTTATCCTTACGACTCATTGTTTTTGGCTTTTGGGTTTACACATCCTTGTTTGTGTTAAATTAGAGGGTCAAAAATGCCAAGTTGTTAAAATGAGCTTCTTGGCTCAACTACAATTTATGCCAAAGTTTTTACCTTTACTTAAAACATCTTAATGATTTAACCGATGATAAGTAAGGAGTCGCAATGTACCTTGATTGCTTGGATTCTAAGTTCTTTTTCCATATTGAGACTGACCAGGATGACTTCGTACTCATCTTCATTGTTGAGTTGAAATTTAACCTTATGACAAAACAAATATATCAACTATTTAGGGGGTGGCAAGTACCTTGGCACCTCCACTCTTTTCCAAGATGCCCTATCAACATATAGTTGCCAAAAACACTAGTTAGCGGGTGCTTCTTCATTGCAGCCATCTAGGCTAGAGTATTTTGTGGTAAAATTGGGCAAGGTGTGACCTTTGATTGAAGTGCGAGGGTGAAAGATGATGTGATGATAACCAAGTTCCACCGCCCACTTCAGGAGGCGACCCGTTGTGTCAGACCGACTTAATACTTGTTTCATTGATTGGTGAGGATCTTAACGGTGTAAGCTTGGAAATATAAGTGAATTTGCAAGCAGCCACAAGTAGGAAGTAAGCTTCTCATGTTTAGAGTACCTTGGTACTGGGTCTAACAATCATTTGCTAACATAGTAGGTTGGTCTTACACTCATTCTTTGTTCCATACCAAGGTAACATACGCATAGTCGGTGATTGTGAGGTACATGTAAAGATCTTCCTCGTTTATAGGCATGGAGAGGATGTGTGGCATTGCTAAATGATTCTTTAGTTCTTTAAATGCTTTAGTGCATTGATCATTCCATGTGATTGGTTTCCCTTTTTGTAATGTTAAAGAGAGGGAAGCATCAGTTACTGGCTCGAGAGATAAAGCAACTGAGTGCAATGACCATCTCATTAAGGCTTCTTACTTACTTGATGGTGCGTAGGATTTTCAAATATTGTAGGGCTTGAATCATTTTAGGGGTTGTTTCAATTCCTTTATTGCTCACCATATACCTAAGAAATTTGCCAGAGCGAACAGTAAAAGAGCATTACTTTGGATTTAGCTCCATGTTATTTTTGCGGTGTATACCAAAAGTATTGGTAATTTTCAATGTATGCCCCTATCTTTTTCATATTTGACCTAAATATCTTCGGCGCATAGTTCCATCAGCCTCCCTATTAGTTCTACGGACACTTGGTTGATGAGTCATTGATAAGCTGCCCTCACGTGTAGAAGAACAATGAGAATTACCCTATAATAGTACAATCTTGTATCGGTTATGAAACACATGTGTTTTTGATCAGGCCATACATGGCAATTTAGTTAAACCCAAAATAGGCATCCATAAATGTCAGCAATTCATGTCAGCTGGTTGCGCCTTGATGTGTGGAAAAGGAAAGCTATCATTTAGACAGACTTTGTTAAGGTCGAAGAATTAATGAAAGTTCTCCAAATCCCATTAGGTTTTCAAACAAATATTGGATTGGCACCCCCACACGGGATATTCAGATTCGTGGATGAACCCTTTGTTGAGAAGCTTATCTACCTCTTCTTTTAACGCCTTATACCTCACTGGGTTAACCATACTTCTTTTTTGATAGATTGTAATAACCTGCACCTTAATAGGCTCAAATGTCAATTAAATTGAAACCCAAGTCCATTGGGGTACGGATCATTGGTTTTGGTAACCTATAATAAACACAAGTATATAAAAGTGTGATCAATATAACCTCATAGTGGAATAGAAATAGAACATACATACTGACTATTGCTACATCTAATAAATTTGTAGTTAATAGAGAGTTAAAAGAATTAAATAAGGACTGATTAACAAATAGAAGGGTAAGAATGCCTGATAGTGAAGGTTGGAGAAATATTCTCGTATAAGGGAAAATACGAAGAATAACAGTTGAAATAGATCATCCCTTTTCATATTAATGAAGAAAAACGCAAAGACTAAAGCGGTAGGCGTACATATTGCAATTGAGTCAATATTGTGAAATTTAGATAGAAATAGCATTAAGGTGCATGTTGTTACATTGTTCTCTAAAATATAAGATTAACTACACAATATTAGGGTCAATCATATGCATTGAGTCCTGATTACGTTAGAATGTGGCATGATTTGTTTTAAGGATGGAGTGACAAATGTTTTGAAAAATTATATTCAAATGCTTTTAAGAGAAAAAAAAGGTGTCGTTTAAGTTCTTATGGAAACTTGAATTTTCAAACTATTTTGCGAGTTTGATTGAAGGGGGAAAGTTTTCTTTTGAAATGATAAAATTTCCGATTTTCAAATACCACATGCTTAGCGTAGGGAGAATTGATGTGTTAATAAATGTGAGTTTTACTGTCTTCCACCTCGTCCGGCCACCACGGGGAACGAGAATATCTCCGACCATTTTTCCTACCATCGTTGATCATCAACCTATCTCCTGCCTCAATTCCTAACATTTCAGCCTACGCGATCAACAGAAAAAGCTCGAAACATATTTCCTGATCAACTTTGAATACCTCATTCGAAATTCACTTAAAAATTTGATTTTTATTTTCGACAATATACAAAATATAGATAATAACAAGGGAAAAGGTTGTTTTAGCTTTAGAATTCTATTTACATACCTTGTCGATAGTGAAACGAAACTTGCGCATAAGATAACTACGTTTTAACATTAAAAATAAGTCTCCTTATGCATATTGTACTTGGAAAAGTTGGAAAAGGTTTGGGCAGAAGAGAAAGTTTCAAGGTACGACAGAATAGGTATCCAAAAGAAGGGTGGAATAGTAAAATTTTCCATATAAATTTCTTTTTCGGCATAGGAGTATAGATTCAAAAAAACTATATTTTAAAATTTTTAGATGTTAGAAATTGTGTGCTAGGTTTTGGATGGTAGAGATTGGATGCAAAATTGGTTGAACCACACTTCTACTAGCAGGAGTATGAAAATTTTTGGGTCAAAAGTGATTGTTTGTTTTTGAAAACTAGCATATGTATAGACTTGCCATTATATATAGGTTGTTTGCATCATATTTTCAAAATGTTTTTAAAAGAATGCATTCATATAAGAGGCGCCGATTTAGAATCATTCAACAAGAATGTCTCATATGTTGTGATACACCATGCACTTGTACACGTTTGGATGCAAAATTGGTTATACACTAATGATTTTGATAGTTTGGATTGGTTGTGCGCTACGTTATATGATTCAACCGTTGGGGAATTTCAGGGATGAAATTCTTCCATGAGGGGGAGGGGGAGAATGTAACACCCCGTAAAATTAACAATAATTTACAAATAATTAATAAGGCTCCAGAAATGGAATTTGAGCAAACGACAAAATTTGACCACAAAACTTACATCATTGTGTTCGTGGCAATTTTCTAAGAACCTTTCATAATTAGAGTTTCACGTTCGGAGCTCAAACAAAAAGGTTATTAACATTTGAAGTTTTCAGAGCGATAGTAATTAAAACCGAAAATAGGAAATAATTTATATTAAATGGGGACCCAACTGGTCGACTCCCTCCTTGGGTCGGTCGATCGCTAGCGGTTGATCACCTATAAGGGAGTGGTAAACCACCAATAGAAGAGCGGTCGATCGGTCTTACAAAGGCGGCTAGGATTTGAGTCTTGGCCAACGGCCTGAATTTAATTATTCTAATCTAATGGATACGGTTGATTCGAGTGCTTATAAATACAGGTCCAACCCCTCACTTCTCTTCTCATATTTTCTGATTAAAGTAGCCAAGCTCTGCCATTTTCCCTTCTCCTTTATTTCTAAAAATTAAAAAATATTATGTATATATATAAAAATTAGGGAAGGATGGACAAAAAGAGAAGAAGGGAAGAAGCGTACCAACGTTGCAAAAGAAAAAGGTAAGATTTTATAATTATAAATCTATATCCCCCATAACCTTAAATCTCTTCTAAATCATTAATTCTAATAGTATGTATATACGTTGTTATAAATATTATTTTAGATTATAATGGAAAAGGGGTCAAGTAACAAAATGTATTCTAATTTTGGAGATTTAGAAAGCTTAAAAGGTGAGTGAGAAATTATATAATTTATTTATAATATTGAAATTTATCTCATTGAATTTTTATTTAATTATTATGCCTATATAAGATCTGATGAGTTGTGGGCATAAAAACGAATGTATAAGATCATCGCTTACATATTCTGTAAAATATGTAATTGAAATAGGAATGGTATGTACAACCTAATATGGAAATTTGAAATCAGTTCCACATATTTATTATTGTAGAATATTTATAAAGTTGTAAACTTTGTTCCTGATTTATAATTGGATTGTAAATTAGGGTGCCCGAGTTGACTTGGAATGTGAATTTCTATGTTTTAATTTATTGGGAACGAGGTATAATTTAATTGTATCTATTCCCGTGTAATTTCCATAAATTATCTAAATCCACAAATGTATAAAAAAAAGTGCATCATTTGAATTAACAAGGAATATACCAAAAAGGAAATAGATCTATAAAGTATGGACGTTCTTCTTCATAGTTTGCACTGTCTACTTTAATAAAACAAAAGAGATAATCTCTTGTAATTTCAAACTAAGCAAAAGTCTCATTTTTGGGTAATTTATGGAAAATTATAACGGTAATCCTTTTTGAAAAGGCTAGCTCTAATAAACTAAAATATAAAACCTAATATTGTAAAATACCTAAGCACAGGAATTAATGTGTTAGGAATACACACACACACATACACACACACACATATACACACGTATAACCGTGCTTACCAATTAAAAATAAAAATATATTTCTAGTGTAATATACATTGATATTTGTATTAGTTATAATTAAGACGTTTAGTTATTAATAGCCTAATAATTATAGGACTAGGAGGTTGAAAAAGGAAAGAATAGTAATTTCAAAATTTATGGACAATATCTACAAATTTAATGGGCAATAAATTTGTAGGTAATAGATAGTTAAAAGAAGTAAATGGAGAGTGATTAGAGAATTTAATATGACATTTATGAAAAAATGAATAGGAAAAATAGAATTAAATGGGAAAATAAATGTGTTAATGGATTGATTAATGGTTTTAATGTGGTATTTATGATGAAATAAATAGGCATAATAGGTTGAATTAGAATGATTACATAAATATTATTAGAAGTTATCCAATTACAGAATAATAATGACCATTTATTATGGATAATTAATATTTATGGAATATAATAAATAAGTGTATAAGTTAGGAATTAAATTCTAAAAGCTAGTATAATTTTTAAAATGGGAAACTATAGAATCTTAATTATATGTTTAGGATAAGCATGAATTAATGGGCCTAGCCCAACATTTAAGCTTAGGATGGTTAGTTTGGTTTAGAGGGTTGTGATGTGAGGTCTGTAGAGTTACACAACAGAAGTCTACCCTTCACCTAGAGGCTACCAGCAGTTGTGTATACTTACTATTGATGTGAGACATATCCAACTATACCAAGGGTTCGCCTAGGATTTGAACTATCTAATTGTCGAGTACTTTTAAGGAAATGAGGTCTGCTTCATTTAAAAAAAGAGGTATTAAGTAACTAAAAGGGGCATTTTCCTTGACTTACATTAAGTTAGTCTAAATAGGAAGTCAGTTGAGAAAGGTCGACAGGCTATGTCAATATTTTTGGACCGGTATTTAGTAGTAAAGCTGGCATATAGGCCATGACCACTAGCGGTCCCGAGCGAGCGGTAGCAAAGACTTGGGTTATGCCCTGACGGATTTCACTTCCTACTAGTGTAGAATTCGTATGGGATACACACTGTCCTCAAAGTATTTGGTTAGACGTAATTTGTTTTTCGGAGATTGGCTAGTTAACCCATAGATGAGTCTTTGAGATGCATTAGTAGTACGACAATTAAATTATAAATTATAAGGATGTATATAAGAGTCATTAGTCTCTGTAGCTAGAACCGATCGACTAGCGTGTATGTTGCGGAGGGCCTGCTTCAGGGACTGAGGTATTAAATGGTCGTTGAGTCTGCCTCCTCTCTATTTAAAAGTATTAAGTGGATGGGGTGTCTGGGTAGTATATGTTTAGATATATATACACACACATGTAAATATATGTATGTATGTATGTATGTATATAGACACATATATAGTTATACCTCGGAGGAGGTTATACATATCATACGTGCACTTAGTATTAAACGGATTAACCATAAATAATAGACATAACATTTATAGAAATGAATCAGCATAAATTAATGGTATTGGTAAAGTATGTAATTTTCCAATCAGTAGAACGTTGTTCTGACCCCATTCCTCATTATCCACATAATAGATTTAGAAAGACTGACTGCCGGAGTACGACAAGAATGTTAGATGGAGAAGTCTTCTTATTCATGCTCGACGTTGATAAGGCACTAGACATCCAAGGAATAATACTTTTTCTAAGGTAGTAATCTTAGTCAGTATGTATGTTCTATTATATATTTCTGTTCCACTACGAGTTTATATTGATCACTCTCCGATATACTTGTGTTCATTACAGTTATCAAAATCAACAATCCGTACGCTAATGGATTTGGTTTCGATTTAGTTGAAATTCAGGCCCATTAATGTGCGGGTTGTATAATTATAAAATCTAACCTTTTTCTTTTGTAATGTTAATTCGCTTCTTCTGTTTTATTTTTCACCCTTCTCTAATCTATAATTCTAATAGTATGTATATACATTGTTATACATATTCTTTTAGACTAGAAAGTAAAAGGAATCAAGTAAAAGGCCACCATAATCCAAGATTAACTGCACAATGTTAGGGTCAATCATATACATTAACTCATAGACTGAGTCCCTATTACGTTAAGAGGTAGCCCGATTTGTTTTAAGAATGGAGTGGCAAATGTTTTGAAAAGTTGTGTTTAAATGCTTCTGAAAACTTTTGTTTAAATTCTTTTGCGAAGTTGGATTAAAATGTTTTTGAAATTTTTTTGGTCAAGTGCTTTTGAAATAAAAAGGGTATTTAAATGCTTTTGGCAATTGATTTTTTTCAAACTATTTTGCAAATTTGATTAGAAAGGAAAAACAATTTTTGAAGGAAAATGAAAAAATTTCAAATTTTTAGTGCTACATGCATAACATAAGGTGGGTTAACGTGGTAGTAAATGTGAATTTTACAGTCCAATAAGGGTGACAGAATACAAAACATATATAGTAACAAGGGAAAATGCTATTTTAGCTTTGGAATTTCTATTTCTATACTTTTTTGACAGTGAAACGAAACTTGCGCTTAGGATAATTATGTTGCTACATCCACAAACAAACCTCTTTATGCGTAATTTACTTGAAAAGTTTTGGGGCCAGAAGAGAAGGTTCCATGGTATGATGAAATAGGTGTCCAAAAGAATGGTGAAATTGTGAAAATTTCCATTTAATTTCATTTTTCGGCAAAGAAGTATAGATTTAGAAATTTTGGATTTCAAATTTTTGGATGTTAGAAATTAAGTGCTAGGTTTTGGATGGTATGCATTTGATAAAAAATTGGTTGAACCATGCTTTTACTCATAGGAATTTGGAAATTTTTATGAAAAAATATTTTTAATTTTTTGAAAACTTGCTTACATATAGAACTGTCATTATATCTAGGTTGTTTGTATCATATATTCAAAATATTTTTAAATGAATACATTCATATAGGATGCACTGAATTTAGAATCATTATATGCATCCATGTGTTATATATTGTAATACATCATGCACCTGTACACGTTTGGCTGCAAAATTGGTTGTACATTAATTGGTTGGATAGATTAGATTGGTTGCACGCTATGTTACATGATTCAACCCTTGGGGAATTTCAGGGACAAAATTCTTTTAAGGAGGGAGAATGTAACACCCCATAAAGTTAACGATAATTAATAAATAATTAATAAGGCTCCAAAAATGGAATTTGAGCAAACGATGATATTTGGCCATAGAACTTGCACCATTGCGTTTATGGTGATTTTCTTAGCAACTTTCATATTTGAAGTTCTGCGATCGGAGCTCAAACAAAAAAGCTATTGGCGTTAGAAGTTTTCAAAGCGAAAATAATTAAAAACAAAAATAAGGAAATAAATAATAATAAATGCAGGACCCCACAGGTTGACCCCTCCTTCGGCCGATCGACCACTATCAGTTCACCACCTATAGAAGAGCGATCGACCGGTCAAGCACTGGCGGCTGGAGTTTGAGTCTAGGCTAAACGACTCGGATTTAACTATTTTAATCTAACATATATGATTAATTCCAAGATAGTAGCCTTAGTCAATACGTATATTCTATTATATTTTTCTACTCTGCTATGAGTTTATATTGACCCCTATCTAGTGTGCTTGTGCTTATTACAAGTCACCAAAGCTAACGATCTGTACCCTAATGTACCTGGATTTTGATTTAGTAAAAATTCAGGCCTATTATGGTGCGTGTAATAGCATGCCTATGTACCTATTGTAACAACTCGCACTTTTATTACCCATTATGGACGGTCGATCGATGGGTGTTGTGGCAGCTAAGGATTTGTGAGGTGTGAATAACTCGAATTTTATTATTTTAAACTGACTCAAATCCGATGGTTTTGATGCCTTCTAACCACTATAAATAAGAGGCTAACCCCCTCACATTTATTCATAAATTTTTTAGGACAACAACGAAGCTCTGTCAGTTTTTTCCCTACAATTCAGAAGATTTTCGGGTAAGGGATTTTAGATATTCAATATTCAATTTGTAAATCTATTCTCCTTATCCCTAAAATTTTGAATCTAATTCATATATAATCCAATTGTTACTTATTTCTAAAGGAAGAAGTCTAAAAAGAGATTAAAAAGTAGCGTAAACAAATCCAAGAGGAAAATCTAGGAATCCTTTATGAGTGGAAATCTTAGTATTTCACATTTTTAGTATTTGTACAGTTTATGTGGGTTTGTTTATTGTGTTAGGAAATTTTAGTTCAAGAAAAAATTAAATCTGAACCCCCAAAATTCCCCAAAACCGAAATGTCAATTCTTATATGTTATAGGAATCTTAATTATTCTATATTAAAACATTAGAATTTGTGTAGTTATTGCAATTTTAATATTTTACATTTTATTCCACTTCTCACTTTTCTCTTTTGATGTGATTAAGGGTTTTAAAAAGAAAATTAGTTAGGAAACGGTGTGTAATGTACGGATTCTCTCCTATTTGTAGTTTACACTGCCTATTTCCATAACTAAAATATGAATCCCTTTTCATTTTATATGCAGAAATTGAGTAGAGTGTAAAAGGATTTGAATTGTAAACTCCGTTGAAGAAATTCCGAATCAGCTTTGTCTACGAACAAGGAAGCTATAAGTAATGCAACTATGAATCTCATGGAGAGTTCGATCCTGGCTCAGGATGAACGCTAGCGGCATGCTTAACACATGCAAGTCGGACGGGAAGTGGTGTTTCCAGTGGCGGACGGGTGAGTAACGCGTAAGAACCTGCCCTTGGGAGGGGAACAGACGTTGATTCTACTATTTTAATATAAAATAATTTTGGTAATCGATTTTATTTTCTTATACAAGTCTATTGTTGGGCTAAGGACATTAACTAATTTTTATGTTATGGTATGGAGTTAGACTTGTATAAATTAGAAGTTTTGACATTTAACCAATCAGCATAGGGCGCAATCTTCGCACACTTTGGAATATTTAGTTATGTGTGTGTAACGACCCAAAATTTTTAACGTGTCGAATTGGAATATTTAATTTATTTAAATATTCGAATTTGATACAATTGTAATAATTAATAAGGAAATCAAATTTTGATAAAACGACTTGTTTTTAATTTAGTATTTTTAAATGAATTTATAAGTTTTTCAAAAATTTTAATTTGAAAAATATTTAAATTATCGTTTGACGTATTTTACGGCAAACTATATTTGAAATTTTACAGAAAAGATAACCGGTGTATTTTATTATTGTTTTGAGACCATGTTGCATTTTTGTGCGCGATCGTATTTTTGTTTTGTCGTTCACGGTTTGTACGCGAACGGAATTCTGTGTAGAGAGATGCCGGAAATTGCTATATAAACTAATAATTCAACACAAAGACTTTTCTTCATTTTATTTTTACTTTTCAACTTTCCCTCCTCCTTTTCTTTACTCCTTTTTTACTATAAAAGAAAACTAACCCTCCTCTAAATTCAAAACCAAGAGTTATACACCACTAAAAATTATAAAGTTGGGATCCTTGAGTTCGTGGGGATGAGATCTCCAAACCTATGTGCGTATGGTGGCATTTAATAATGGGTACTGAAGTGCGGCAGTTTGGGCATGGATATGGTGAGCTAAGGTTTCGGTTTGAGTGAGTTACAAGTGATGATAGGAGATGGCGTTGGTAGCTATGAGTTTCCATGTCGAGTAGCATCGAGTGGTGGAATATGGTGAGACGCGGCAGCTTCTGCAAGAATGCAACTTGGGCTTTGTCGTGTATGAGGCTGGAGGACTCGATTTGATGGGGTTGATCGATTTGTTCGGTTCTAGGTTTGTTGGGTGGAGATCACGAAGTAGAGTTCAATGGAATCGATCATTCGTCGAACGGTGGTGCGTAGCTCCATGTCGAAGTGAAGGCGTGAACGAATTTGGGTATGGGCACACGTACATGGAGCAACATTGTTCCAAGAGATGAAGAAGAAGGATTAGTGATGTGGATGGTAATTAAGCCATTTATTTGTAATTAATTTATATAATTAATCTCTTTCCAATATATCTACTCATTCGATCAAATCGAATCATTTTGTTGCATGTTATTTTATACTTTCATTTTATATTCTACGAGCTTATCATAGACGTACTACATGTGTATCAAATACACATGTCCTTGTTAGTGATAATTCACGGTGAATATAACAAAGTATGTGGAACCATTCTGGTATCAATAGACTTGCGATTGCATACATCTATATGTATCAATTCAAAGGGTTCATCAACTCTTACGATCGCTTCCACAGAATGGGTGCATTGCATTTTATTGTTTGAGATATAATTCACTAGTACCATATGATTCATAATTGTATAATTAAAGAATTATTTCCCTAAATTTTGACTTAGTCCATAATTACAAAACAATTGCAAATAATTTAGATACTTTTGTATTTTCCAATACATAACAAATATCATTATTATAGTTTTACTTTTTAACAAACATTCATAACGTTCGAATTGAAATAAAACTATGTCTACTTTTCAGTCAGCGTTGAAAAATAGTTACTTTTTATATATAATGTTTGGTACATTTTATGAAAATAATTTTCGTAATTTGAAGCGTCTAATAAGTAATATATGACATGCTCTCGCTATTTCCTGCCATTACTATAATAGCATGAAAACAAAGTTTCATTTTACCACTTAATATAGGCTATTTATTTCATTTACTGTAGCTGGTTTACATTTCAGAATTTTTAAATCAAATATCTTTAATTCAATGGAATAAATTTCATAGAAAACAATTTTCTATTTGAAAATGCATTTTGGAATAGAAATCATATTTCTTATTCAAATGTTAAGTATCAACTATTATTTTACAATTCTTGTTTCAGATGCTTGCTTATGAAACATAAGTATCCATTCACTCAATTTAACCCAACCGTGCCTTAGATTATATCCACTCTTATACATTCGATTTCCTTTCTAAACGATCGAACCATTCAAAGGAAATTCTTAATACAATATCATAACAAACTCTTTACAAAAGTGCAATTGGTCATCCTTAAAACTTTTAAGGATATTAAATAAATTGCAATTTACGTAAACTGATCAAACATTTCAATGATCGAATTCTTAGATTTATCTTGTAGCCTTAAATCTCTCTTTTTATTTATAAATTAATATTTATAAATCTCTCTTTCTATATAATATTTTATATAAAATGCTTCACATATGTTTATTCCAAAATATTACTATTTTCTTTTTAAAACAGAAGCACTTTAAAAATAAAAGATAAATCCCTTTATTTTCTTTTAAAATAAACATTCATTAATATAATAACATTTCTACAAAGATAAATACTTTCCAAAAATAATTTTAAAAAATTTACATATAAATTATAGGAGAATATCCAAAAGATTGAAGTAAGATTAAAAAATTCCTCAAACCATTTTTAAATAAAATGTCATAGATAATCTCAAAATCATATTTAAAAATCATTCATTGAATCAACACCAATTCCAAATCAAAACAACATACCATAGTATTTCAAAATACTATAATAAGGTTGTTCGACGACGGATCTTCTATCGATTTAGAAAACCGTCGAACGAATTTAGAAATAAAATAACCGCAAGCACACGGCGTACACTTGTAGTACGTGGCGAATACGGGTTGATCCGCAGGTAATTGATGGTTTTAAAATTCTATTCAATCAAATTAACCAACGTTGAAAATGTGATTAGCTAAAAATGTAGAAAACTAGCAAAAAAAAATTGATAACAATTTGAGAGTGTGAAGGCAATTTAGAGGCAATTTCCACTCTCTAGATCACATAAATCAACAAAATGAAGTTATGATCTCTCTTTTCTTGTCATTAGTGTAAATAGTTGATGTGCTTATCATAAGTATGGCATATTTGTGCTATTAATTAGCACAATATAAACCATCAAACTATAACACAACCACTAATACACATTTAATTCTCATGAAATGTGACAACAAAGTTGAAAGCAAAATCTATTTTAAGCATGGCCTATTAACTATTGTTTAGAAATATAGGCCATCAAATTTTAATTTCAACAATCACTTTATTACCATCATCATATGTAGATGAAGAGGTAATCATTGTTTGTGATTGTTTAAGCATAGCCTATTTGGTTTCAACAATATAGGCTATCAAATTCACATCAAAAACAACAAGTTAAACCACTTCAAATGATTCATTAAGCACAAAAAGAGAGCATAAACATCAAAATGTTGCATCTACATACTAGAGAGCTTCATTACCCCTAAATTGTAGGGATTAGCCTCTCATATTTGTTATCATATGAACAAATGTAGAAAGCAACATGAAACTAACAAAAGGAAAAAGAGAGCAAAATGTAAGGAAAACTATTCTACTTGCATAAAAGAAAAGAAATCTACACTACAACATAAGAAAGAGAAGAAGCATGTAAGTAAAAAAGAATTTACATTGCATAAAAGAAAGAAAAATTACATGAAATAAAATGGCTAAGTAGCCATGGAAAAAGAAGAGAGAAAAGCTTTGATTTATTTCCTAAGATAAAAAATAAGTAAGAGAGACTAAGGGAGAGGAAGGTTACTTGAAACATAAGGGGTACTTATACATGTGTTAAACCCTAATTCATATTTTTGGGAAATGCCCAAAATACCCTTGAGAAAGTGTGGAGGCCAAGTAATCATTAGCTTCTACTAATCATCATTTAAGTGTACATGAAGTCATTAATTCCATAAGCATGTGCATTAGCCTCTAATTTGTACATTAAGGTAGGTGGGTAGGTGGGGTTCTCCATTATCTTCACTTTGAATTATTTCCATTTTCATTTGTTCTCTTCACTCTTGTGCATGCATATATCATCATGTAACCACTTGTAAAATTCACCAAATTTACTACAAAACAACATAGAAAATTCCAAGTAAATTTTCACAATTTAATAAATGCATAAAAATGACCATTTTGCCCCTATATGAAGATGAATATGTGACAATTTCAAATAATTTGAATTTTGGTTTAAACAAGTTAAAATACCCAATATGATGATTTATTTAATTTAAATGGATTAAATATGGTGGTAAAAATATGCACATTTACGTGCACATCAAATACCCTCACACTTATCTTTTTATTCGTCCTCGAATAAAGGAAGAAAAAAAACTAAGATAAATCCATTATCGTAGGGAGCACGATTGCATTGAGCGTATGCAACAAGCCGTTAAACCTCTGGGTGTCCCCAGTAGGACGAGTGTTGTCTCGTGAGGGTTTTTAGCGGATACTACCTACAAAATCCAAATGCAGGATAAAAATATTTACAAAATGCAAAATTTATTTACAAAGAGATGAATGCGAGTTTTTGAAAATATTTACAATGAAGGATTTACTTTTAAATTAACACAAATAAGTAAAATATAGGTTTGGTTATTATCTTGAAATTTAATTCATTTACTCGTCAAAATTTCCAACAAAAATTAAGTTATCATAATCAAATAGACTATAGTTTAACTCGTTGTTTCGGTTGATAACAAAGTGTAATTATAAAATGGATCCTTAGTTGATTATCAAAGTTTATCAAAGTGGTAATTTTATTTCTTTTCAATAACAAGTCAAATCGAATAAGTTAAAATAGTGCTTGGATTTCAATTGCTTACTCTCTCCATTTTTTCTTTTGAAATAATTTGTTGATATTAGCAATATTTACATATGCCTAACTCAGATAAATTGAGGCCAGATATATTACCCATGCACTACCTTGCAGACTGATGTGAGGGAAATACGAAGCGTGGCGAGTGAACACACAAGTGTGAACACTTATTGACTGTAGGCGTTATTAAAAAGAATTTTTTTATATATATACACCTAACTCAGATAAACCGAGGCCAGATATATCGATCGTGCACTGCCTTTCGGGCTTACGTGAGAAGGGTACAGAGCATGGCGAGTGAACACACGAGTGTGAACACATGACTCTAGGTGTTTATTAAAAAATATATACATATATACAAGAAATATTTTTTTGTTTTTGTGTTTTTTTTGTTTTGTTTTTTTTTGAAAGAGAGAGTTTCGCAAAATTATCTTAGCGCTATTTTACTTAGAAGACAAAAAAAATGTTATATCTTTACTTTAAATCAACCACTTTTTAAAACAAAGATTTTCAACTAAGATGTATTTCATAATTAACACGTATGAATCTTCTTATATACTAGTTAAACCATTGTTATTTGTAATCAAACTTCATTTTTATTTTTGTTAAGACAAATAAATTTTCAAAAATTTCAATTTAATAAACCAAAGCCATATATTTATCCTATAGTGTTTCTTTAAAAATAAATCAAAATGCTTAAAACAAAACAATTTTTTTGTGATTGTTTTTTTCTTCTTCTATGTTTTGGAAAGAAAATGTAAAAATAAACCATGAAAAATTAAAAAGAAGACGAGACTCCCCCCACACTTGATTTTGACTGTGTCCCTACAGTCAACCCAAGTGGAAGGAGAAAATAAAAAAATAAAAAGATGACCTATATTTACATGAAAACGAAAAGATTATTATTTACAAGAGTTCAGAAAGTATATCGTCAAGAAGTAAATGAAACGGTCTTCCACAGACCGATTCATATGTCTCGTCAAGTATACGAGACACAGCTTAAGCTCGAAAAACCAAACCATAAATGATTTCGAAATTGAATGTGGATTTGGGAAAACGAATATCATTTTATTAAAATCTTACGAGTTGTTTCTTTTTCGATGATTTTCAAGGTTGATAAAACGATTGATTGAAGTTCAAGTTTATTTTCACCAAATTCAAATTCAAATTTATCATCGAAAACTTCTTCAAAATTGTTGATTTCAAAATCAAAATGGTGTTTTAAATCTTCCCCATCAGAATTCGATAACTCGTTTTTGAAAAGTCCAAAGAATTCGTGTTCATTAAATTCGTCTTCCTTTGTTGGATTATTAACAACTTCATTGCGTATCTCAAATTCAAAATCCAAAGTTGTTGTATTCCAATTTTTGGAATCGAGAAAAGAAAGATCGAATTTTAAATTTGGTTCCACACCCTCAAAAGAATTGAAATCCAACTCAAATACCGTGTTTTCAACAACTTTACTAAGATTGTTATTTTCAATTTCAAAAGTTGTTATTTGGAAATCGTCGATTTGGGTAAAAGATGGATTATTGTTTGACTCGTTACACGTTGGAATTTGATTTTGTTTTTCACGTTGTTTCAT
This sequence comes from Allium fistulosum, assembly GCA_030737815.1. Lineage (NCBI taxonomy): Eukaryota > Viridiplantae > Streptophyta > Magnoliopsida > Asparagales > Amaryllidaceae > Allium > Allium fistulosum. The sequence goes on along the minus strand of CM060907.1, from coordinate 386,798,045 downwards.
ATATGTTTCAAACAACGAATCCGTGTGATCATCGTAAATTTCGTTCATTTGCTCAACAAAATCCAATTTATAGTTATTAACTTGAGAATTTTCGATTTGGATTTGTTGAGAACAAAGATTTTCACTTGCATCATAGTCGAGATGATTCCCATTGCTAAAATTATTTGAAAAGTGGATCACATTTTTGTTTTGATTTTGAAATTTATGTTGGAGTTCAAAATTGAATTGGCATGGGTTATACTCGAAATTGTTTGAATTTTGAAGTGAATTCAAATTTTGATTATTTTGAAAACTTTGATTTGTGTTATCGCACAAATATGAATTACACAACTCATTTATCATTTGATTTTGTTGCGTAGAGATTTCAAGTAGAGATGAAATGCTATTTTCGAGATTCGAGGGTTGGTCATCGTTTTGAAAATTCTGTTGTTCGAAATTTGAATTATCTAAAGAATAGTTGTTGTTAAAATATCCATACGAATTTGGAGTAAAATGATATGGATTATATTGATTTTCACAACTATTGTAAAATTCAAATGAGTGGGGAAACTCGGACATTTTCAAGAATGTTTTTGTTTTTTTTATAAAGGAAAAATATTTACAAAAAGAATTTATTTTTCAAAATGGAAAATTGATTTTTTTTGTTTTGTTTTTTGGTTCAAATTTTTTTTTGAAAAGATTTTATATTTTTTTGGACTTTTTTGGTTTTTCTAAATTTTTTTTTGGATTTTTGAAATTTCAATGGAAAAGGAATTTTTTTTCGAAGATAAAGGAATATATACAATTTTTTTAGTTTTGGATTTTTTTTTAAAATATGCATGAACTAATGCAACTAAATGAATGCAGGGGTTAATTACAAATGATTTATCCTAAGTTAACCCAAAATTGTATAATCACACATTGTCTTAGATAAACAAGATAGTTCTCAGCCAGGTAACAGACAGGATTTATCGGTGCACCATGAATCACCGTAGCGATGTAGCCGAAGGTTTATGTACCTTCAGAGGAACAACCACTATAATATTTACGAATCACCGTAATATTTATAAATGGTTATTACTCTGCCGTAGCCTAGACACCAAGAAATTAAATTATTCAAAGAAGACAATTTACCAATATACAATTTAGTGTTATCGATGTCTAACTAATATTACTAATCAAAATTCTAAAATGAAATGCAAACCAGAAATTAAACGTGCATTAACAATGCAACTATGATGAAATTTTTGGTTTTTTTTAGTTTTTTTTTGAAAAGGATGTAAAAGTGAAGTTTTACTTAAAAAAAATTTATCAAAGAAGAAACTAAAACAAAGCAAAAATAAATTAACTTTTTTTTAATAGATCAAACAAAACATAAAAAATGAAAACAAATTGAAACCTTTTTTAAGACAGAAGAAAAACCTAAAAACAAATTAATCCAAAGCCACTTAACCAAGCATCACATAAACTAAAAGAAAGCAACACTCCCCTTTCTTCTTTTTCTTTTTTTTTGTTTTAAATTCCACTAAGGCCCGGCCCAATTTCAACTTCTCAACCTAAATTGTCACTAGCTCATGCAATACAAAACCCAATCGCCTCCTAAAAATATTTACCTGTGAAAAAAAACATTACCAGCGCACAAATGAATTCGAAACCAAATTGTTAATTCAAACATCCAAACAACAAATTCCTCTCGAAATCCGCTTGTATTCCACTCAAATTTAACGTCCACTGCAATTAATGCTTCGGGTTACGGGATTGGGGTAGATTCGATTCAAAGGGGGTGGTTTCGGTGATCGTTTTGGTTGGTGGGCCGCAGTTAGTAGGCGTTGCAGTCGATTTTTCAATTAATGTTGAGGAAGTCGACTGTTCTGGTTGATGGTATGAATGAAGTCTCGAATTGTTCGATGAAGTTATGGAGTTGGTGGTTCAGGCGTTGACAGTGCAGGTGGTTAGCTTGTTTTTTTCGTATGTGGATGAGTGGGGTTGCGGAAACGGAGCGGAAGTGAGGGGGTTGATAATGATGATCGATTGCGAAGTCGATGGGGTTTCAAGGTTTGGGGGAGGATTGTGATGCAATTCGATTGCAGGTGATTGTAGTATTTTTTTTGGTGAAGGCGGTGGGTGATAGAATTTCTGTGGATATGATATGATATGATTTGTGATAAGGTAATGTTGACAGCAGTGATATGGTCGACGAGTTGCAAGGAATTGGTGGTTGAAGAGAAATCGTGAGTTTGTTAGCAAGAAGTGGGTGGTTTTGAATAGCAATGGAGATGATGAAGTATTGGTTAAGGGGATGTATGGTTTCGAGTAGCAGGGGAGTGGGCAGATAGATACAGATATGTGCAAGTGGTTATATTTGCAAGGCAGTGGGGTATGTCGTCAGTGTGCAAGTGGATGCAATGTATGAAGTTATTGAGGGTATTTGTGGCAGAAGAGGGATGATGTAGGGGTTCAGGCAGCAGTTTTAAGTATGGTGTGTTGATGAATGGTGGTTGGTAGCTACCGAGTGATGTTTTGAAGTAGGGGTGGGTTGTTGTGGGTCTGCAGTGTGGTTAGATGATGGGAATGAAGTGAATGACAGTGATGTAGAGGATATGGGGGTCTGGAAGCTTGGTGTTTGATGATGGAAGTGTGTGCTGTTTTGATTGTGAGAAGGTTGAAGGGGATGGGTGAAATGGTTGTATAGAATGGTCTTTTGAATGATGAAGTGATGGCTGGAGGAAAACGCAGTGAAGTCCTTTGGCTTGTCAACTGGATAGTGTAGTTGTGGCAAGGGGTAGTGTAGTGACAGTTAGAGGAGGTATGGAGCAGTTTTACAGGGTGATGGTGATATGTTGAATGAAGATATATGGAGGAAGGCAGCAGAGCAATTGTGTACTATTTTTCAATTGTTGATTGTAGAAATGTAGGCGTGAAGTGTTGAAGGTTGCAGTTTTGAATGGCTTTAGCTGTGAATTGTTGTTCAAGTAAGAGGTAGTTGCAGTGTACTGGTTGTTGATGGCCGTGGTTGGAGTTTGGGGTTGTGATGGTGGGCGAAAGTTGTTTATATGTGGAGAAGTGGGATCCTGTCAGTAGTGAAGTAATGTTTGTTGAGGCAGTTTGCAAGTAGTGGTGGATAGCCTGATGGTGGGTTGAGTAGTGGTGAACTGCTCTGGGACTCGCGATTTCAGGTGAAGTCGCAGAATGGTTTCGACTTGGTTCTGTTGTTATGAAGAAGTGTGGACAGTAGTGGAAGTGGTAATGAATTTGTGATTGTTTGTAGGAGCAGTAGCTTGACGTGGGGATGGCAATGTGAAATAATGACAGTTTGGTGATTGTTTGTTGGAAGTTGATGTATATGTGTATGTCAGAAGAGTTCAATATGGCAGAGTGTGATGAGGGGAGTTTTGGCCAGAGATGAAGAGGCTGTGGAATGTGACTGTATAGTAATGTAACAAATGTATATGCAAATGTCAGAGGAAAAAGAGTGAATGTAAAACAGTCAATGCAACAATGAATTGTAAATGTAGAAATTTGAATGCAAATGTAATTGAAAATGGAAAATAATAAAGAAAATTTTGTTTTGAAATTGTGATTGTCTTTTTTTAATTGAAGAGATGCAAATGCAAAATAGAAAAGCTATAAACACACAAACAAATGCAAGCCCAAATCAAACACACACAACAATTTTTTTTTAAAATGCAAGATAACACACAAAACAAACACATAATGAAATCAAAGAAAACTAATTCGAAGAATAGAAAATAAAATCAAACAATTCCTCGGCAACGGCGCCAAAAACTTGTTCGACGACGGATCTTCTATCGATTTAGAAAACCGTCGAACGAATTTAGAAATAAAATAACCGCAAGCACACGGCGTACACTTGTAGTACGTGGCGAATACGAGTCGATCCGCAGGTAATTGATGGTTTTAAAATTCTATTCAATCAAATTAACCAAAGTTGAAAATGTGATTAGCTAAAAATGTAGAAAACTAGCAAAAGAAAATTGATAACAATATGAGAGTGTGAAGACAATTTAGAGGCAATTTTCACTCTCTAGATCATATAAATCAATAAAATGAAGTTATGATCTCTCTTTTCTTGTCATTAGTGTAAATAGTGGATGTGCTTATCATAAGTATGGCATATTTGTGCTATTAATTAGCACAATATAAACCATCAAACTATAACACAACCACTAATACACATTTAATTCTCATGAAATGTGACAACAAAGTTGAAAGCAAAGTCTATTTTAAGCATGGCCTATTACCTATTGTTTAGAAATATAGGCCATCAAATTTTAATTTCAACAATCACTTTATTACCATCATTATATGTAGATGAAGAGGTACAATATAGGCCATCAAATTCACATCAAAAACAACAAGTTATACCACTTCAAATGATTCATTAAGCATAAAAAGAGAGCATAAACATCAAAATGTTGCATTTACATACTAGAGAGCTTCATTACCCCTAAATTATAGGGATTGGCCTCTCATATTTGTTATCATATGAACAAATGTAGAAAGCAACATGAAACTAACAAAAGGAAAAAGAGAGCAAAATGTAAGGAAAACTATTCTACTTGCATAAAAGAAAAGAAATCTACACTACAACATAAGAAAGAGAAGAAGCATGTAAGTAAAAGAGAATTAACATTGCATCAAAGAAAGAAATGGCTAAGTAGCCATGGAAAAAGAAGAGAGAAAAGCTTTGATTTATTTCCTAAGCTAAAAACCAAGTAAGAGAGACTAAGGGAGAGGAAGGTTACATGAAACATAAGGGGTACTTATACATGTGTTAAACCCTAATTCATATTTTTGGGGAATGCCCAAAATACCCTTGAGAAAGTGTGGAGGCCAAGTAATCATTAGCTTCTACTAATCATCATTTAAGTGTACATGAAGCCATTAATTCCACAAGCATGTGCATTAGCCTCTAATTAGTACATTAAGGTAGGTGGGGTCCTCCATTATCTTCACTTTGAATTATTTTCATCTTCATTTGTTCTCTTCACTCTTGTGCATGCATATATCATCATGTAACCACTTGTAAAATTCACCAAATTTACTACAAAACAACATAGAAAATTCCAAGTAAATTTTCACAATTTAATAAATGCATAAAAATGACCATTTTGCCCCTATATGAAGATGAATATGTGACAATTTCAAATAATTTGAATTTTGGTTTAAACAAGTTAAAATACCCAATATGATGATTTATTTAATTTAAATGGATTAAATATGGTGGTAAAAATATGCACATTTACGTGCACATCAAAGGTCCAGAGCTATCATAGCACTTAACCAATGCTGCTATTATCTTTATTACTAAAAATGTTCAACTTTCAACATATAACAATGTCCCATCCAGCATTGTCACCTTTTAGCACTTAATAGTTTATAAAATTGATATATAAATGGAATTAAAATCAACCGGTATGTAACCGAAATTTAAAATCACAATGGCGGGAAATATGAAATTCTCTATAAACTTCCATGTATTTCATATTATGTGTCATTTGATTTTTAAAGCGGAAATTCAACTAAACTTTACCAATAAATTACTCAAGAACAAAAGCAATTATTTTTATCTACTATGTATTATTCTAGTATTCAATCAGATGTGAGATAACTCATTGAAATTCCAACGGACGCTTAGGCGTTCTGGTTTGATCTAAAATCGAACAACTTTAGCTCAAATTTCCACTTGCTCCAAACTTGACAAAATTAGTTCTAGTGCATAGATAATGTCATTACGAATGCAATGCAAAAGAGCACGTCTTGATTGGACCTCATATGCAAAAGTTATCGATTTTATAAGAATACGAATTCCAAAAGTACCTAAAATGAACATATATTCAGTCTCAAGAGTCACTCCTCCCTATAATACATAATAATGTATTGATAAGGAGTAACTAAACTTTGTTGGACAAAACACGAATAACACTGAATGAAGTTAGGTTAAATCTATTCTATAAGGTGTGCACTTAAGAGTAGTGCATAAGGCTAAAGTTAATATCATCCAAAGAATATTTTGCAAAATCACACGAAATAAGAGTTTATAAGAAATCCTATTATGTCCTAGGCCAAGGAGTTAGCGGGTTGTGTGAGTCGAAAAACCGCACGTAATAATTGTTCGTAAGGGATCGTGTGCGAATGACACTAAAAGAAGTTTGGGAACGGTAGTCATTGGATGACTGATTTATGTCGTGAACACAAATATTGTATACTAATACCAAATTAGTTTTATATAAGGCAATTCATAAAATATTTATGAATGCCTGTTCCATTGCATCGAGAAACAACCGCTGTTTCAAGAAATACCAACTTTGTAGCAAAGAAATTCCTTTGAGAAATTATTGGTAGTAAAATGGATATGGATACAATCCAAGGTTAAAACTAATTGCAAGGGATAAAATGAAATTAACCAAATCTAAATGAACACAACACATTAGAATGTCTAATGAGTATTATCGCACATTAAAGAGAAACTATGAGTTTCTTGTCAATGTCAAGAATAAGTGATCCTTGGTTGTTTAATTAAACTATTAAGAGTACCACTCTATGATATGGTACGATGCATAAATCATAAACAGATTCCAAGTACATTATCAAAATATGATTTTGATAGTTGTATCCGAAGAGATATGATCCATCGGTCACAAATGTGTCTTTATGAGAAAGACAGATGCAATTGAAATATAATGAGCCATATCAATAAGAATAACATCGTGAATTTCAATTGTTAAAATTAGCATAATAGATTCACCATTCGATGTACTCAAGTTGGTTCGGATTTACTCACAAAATTATCGCATAGGATAACTTTGTGTTTTGGTATATATGTATTGAGATAAAAAATTCTAAATAAAGGTTCAGACTCGACCATTTGCACATAACAAAAAAAGTATATTGAAGTCAGTCGGAGCGATATTAAGTTTATGGGTTTTGGATATAATCCAAGAACCGATACAGAAGTATCGTTCGACAAGCATCAAAATTGAACAAATTTTTTGATAGAAATATCAAATAGTTCTATTTCAATCAAAATGCAAAAGAAGAGTGTCTCTATAAGAAAGAACGTTGAGGGTACATTAATATTTCTAAACATAAGAAACAAAATGCTGCTGATTGTTAACGATGTACTTGTGTTAAAATCAACTTTTAGCTGTTTTAATACTCGAAGTTGGATTTACAAATGATGTCTTTTATAGTGAGTATAAAGGACATTGGAAATGTCCTAGATAATATGGAGAAACACCTTATTAAAATATTTAATAAGAAACATGTAAGATGGATTCTTTGTGCATTGGCAATATGAATTATCATACATGTTACGTTGTCCACGTTATCGTATTTGTTTATGTATTTGATAAATGAAGCAAATATCAAATCCAAATTTAGGTCACTAAATGGTAGTTTAGAGTGCTTTTGTGTATTTACAAAATGCAGGAGAACTGGTTATAGAAACAATGAACTTCTCATGAAGGAGTATTTGGACTCAAACTTCATATGTGATATTGAGTATGGCATTTGAATATAAAAATCATATTCAAAGCTTAGTTAAGAAGATTTAAGTTGGAAATGTTCCAAATAAGAGATTGTGGATGACTCAATAAAAAGCCAAGTACATCGCTTTGAATAGAGCCACGATAAAAGCAATGTATATAGATAATAAATGCACAAATTTATAATTGAGTCGAGGGTGATTCCAAATGTTGAGAATCCAAAAGCATTGCTATATGATAACAATGTCATGATATCGTTCGTAACAAGAATTAGAGCTCACAGGAGGTCGAGAGACATACTCCAAACTGTTTTACATGATAAAAGAAGTTTATCAGTGTTGGAGAGAGTTGATTGACATAATAGATAATTAAAACATAATAACATACCTATTCACCGAGGGACTAACCCAATTTTTTTTTAAGAAACCGACTGGAGCAGTTGGAATAAGATTCTATAATTGACCCCAAGTGCAAGTGAGAGATTGATAGAGTTAGGAGTATGCCCCAACGATAATTATGTAATTTGTTGCATAAATCTAACTCGATAACCAATCTTATTTGAAATAAAAGGTGTTTCCTTTCTGTTATGTAGTTGTTATAAAATAGTATAAATAAATAATTATTTAATTTAAGTATACATGTCAGAAAGTCCATTAATGATGTGTTTGTGATAGCAGTTTCAAATAGTTGTAACCATGAGTGTTTTATCACAATATGATAATCAAATTATTTTAAATATTCATAGTCAAGATGTATCGAGATTGGACATCGATGCATCCATTGAGACTAGAGTACATAATGCTTTTCAGATATTGGATGGTGTATTACTTATAGTTGCTGGGGACACCAAGAGATTACGTACCGATAGTTATAGGATAACTATGGAATGACTCACTTAATAGTTTTTTATTGGTTAATATAACTACGGTCAAATATAAAATATCGAAGTGACTAATTTACACAGTTCTCTTGACTTGAGAATACTATTGATCTTCAATATGAAAGCTCTGCTTTGATTATAGTCAAATCGTGGCATGACGTCCATCTAACGACTATAGTTGGGTTGAGTGGAAGTATTGGAAGTGAAATACTGTTCAAAAGAGGATTCGTCTTCTTAGTTATATGAGATCAGTATCATGGTCAACTAAAGTCAACTCATAGTCAAAATCTCTGGGCAGAGTAGTTATGTTAATAATAATTGTTATTATTGAACCAAGGACTTTGTGTTTGGACTATAAAGTTGAATATGGATGATACTAGAATCTTGGTCATTACCAAATTTCATAAGTCTGAAGTGATATAGTTTTGACGAAGAGAATTGTTGTAAATAATCATCACTATCAGTAACTCTTAATAAAGTAAAATTGGATTTTATCGAAACCAAGTAAGCAAAAAGTTTGGCCAAAATGTCACACCACGTGCTAAGTGACATGTGAACATTAATATTTAATTTGTTTGATATTAATCATTGACCAAATTTACACCTAAGAGTCACACAACCGAAATTTTGAATATTCTTTTGACCACTTGATTTGATTAATTTATAATCATTATAAATTAATTAATATTTATGAAATACTAATTATGAAATTTTATTTGATGTATTAAACATGATTAACATTGTATCTATAATAGTTATAAATACACCAAATGATATACAATATTGGTAGCATTTGAATTGGATTTAAATGCAGGAATTTTTGTATGAGCTTAAATGTGTTTAAAGTCCATAAGCAAGCACATACAGTTAGCCATTAATTAGCTTAGTGTGGTCGGTTGTGACATAAGAAAAAAATGGGAGATCTTTTTTTGAATTTGAAATGAAAAAGCAAGTGTTAAAGGAGATTAATGACCACATTAATCATAAATTAATTCTATTTCTTTAATAAAACATTGCCTCTTCATTTCATTACTAATTATTCTCTCCAAACCAACATCTCCACATCAAAAAAATTCGGTCATGGCTTTCCAAAACAATACAAAATATTCCCAAGTTCATATTACATTAAATTTAACACTGTTCGATAGTCGGTGGTCAGCAATTCAGAAGGTAGCAACTTCTAATTTGTAAATTGATTTAAGGATATCAATTCAACATTTCAATGTGCATGCAAAGGCTTTAGTGGAAGGTAATTTATATTTTAATTTTTTTATTTCATATTTATATGTTATATTTTAGGATGTTAGGTTATATTACGAATCTTACATATCGAAATGCTGTCACAAATTGGTTGGTTATCTATATAGTTGCATATATAATAATAATAATAAGTTCATTTTATAAATGTTTGCTATGCTAATGCTCACAATCAACAAAGGAAAATAATAATTATTATTATTTCCTTTTGCAACAAGATATTATTATTACTAATTTCGGTAAACTAGTAATTATTTCTATGCGTTATGAATCACATACTACATGTTTTAAAATTTCATAAAATTTATTTATATAAAACATACATTCAACAAAAAAAGAAAAAATATATTTTATTTAATATTTCTATATATATACATATATATTTATTATATTAATGTATAATTGATTATTCATACATTCATATATTCATTTGTATAATCAATTTAAGTTGAAATTATATTATGCATTTCTGGACTTAAAATATTCCTTTTTATTTTATCATTAATTTTATGCAGAATTAAATGTTTAATACATATGTCTTAATTTTAGAAACCGAAAAAAATAAAAATATTATTGACTAGATCGAGAGCATAAGTAAATGTTCAAATATAAAATTTGCCATTGTTATTATTTACATTTATTTTAAGTTTGAAATGAAAGGCTGGTATTGACCACACATTAATGCCGACATTCATTTGCTCCTTTATTATTTATTGTAACTATAAAATGAAAAGGCAATCTTAATTACAAGTATGTTAGTTACACATTTATTCTCCTCCTTTAATAAGACATTGCCTTTTGATTTTCAAAATGCTTTAGATACATCCAACTTATAATTAATTAACGTTTGAAATGAAAAGACGGTCTTAATTACAAGGATATTGACCACACATTTATTCTCCTTCCTTAATATGATATTGCCTTTTCATTTTCAAAGTGCTCTTCGAAACTTATTTTATGATATATATTTATATATTCATATACATACGTGTGTGTGTCTATATATATATATTACATAAATGTTTTGGACGAATTGTTTATAGCTATTATTTTAACTTATGTAAAAGTGAATATATGTATTTGTATACTTATTTAGTTACACACACAGATATATATATATATATATATATATATATATATATATATATATACCAATGCAAATACACATACACATTCAGACAACAAACCAAATGCAAGCGGGGCTAATATGTCCGATGCGGTGTAAATCACAGCACCTACACATGAGCATGTTAAACCATGTACACATTATTCTGTTGCATGTGTACGTTCATATATATGTGTATATGATACACGTATCCCAAATATAATACAAAATAATATAAAACTTTATTTATGAAGTTGGATAAATTATTGATTTTATTTAAAAGAAATTTAGAAAAATTCTAAATTAATTTAGACTTCATAGGCTATTAAAGATCTAATAAAGGATTTTTTTGAAATTTGCCCTTTAACTCTGTGCGGGCTGGCACAATTCCAATACATGAGGATCTTTATTTGTATTGTATAAATCATGCTTTGGAGTGTTGAATTGATCCCATGGGAGCTAAGTTTCCTTATGACCCCAGATTACGATATAAGGCACAGATCGCAGTCTGCTTGGATTTCATGTGGATGGCATGGTTCAGTTGAAGGCCATCTAGTAGGGCGCAGAATAACATGCTTGTGTCAGAAAGAGGGTATGAAGCATGGAGTGGTTGATGAACAATGGCACTTTTATCAAGTGGGCAGCGAATATGAAGTGTGGTTGTTACAAAGTGGTAGTTTTGATAGATAAACAAAGTTTTTTATGCCTTCATGTCAGGGGAATGGTACAAAGTCATCATCCGGTTGGGCGGGGACAACCAGAAGCTTTTGTTAGAAGACTGCAGAGTCATGACAAAACGGCGTGGGAAAGAGGGTTGGTTGGCTAAATGGTGGATGTAAGGGAAAAATGTGGAAAGTGAGGCTCTCTAGCTATGATTTGGTTGTCTAATGAGGAGTGATGGCATGTTGTCCGTGAGGGTTTAAGATCTTTGTTCATAGTGGCTATTTGAAAGGCAGAGCTCTGGATCTAAGATGTGGCGGGGCTTCTATATGTTTGAGGGTTGAGACGTTGAAAGTTGGAAAGCAACCTGGGCTGGAACCATCATCGATCGTTTGACGACGCATGGGCTTATATTGTCAGGCTTTGAACTGATGGGCTTGTTTAGCCTTTTGCAAGAAAATAGAGTAACAAGTTATAACACTTGTTTTGGCTACATGCTTAGGTAACACGCGAACCACTTGTAGAACTATTTCTTGAACCATTTGCAATTGCCACTTCAAAAACCATTTTGCTGTCCTGAATCTTTCACTAATTGCATATGCAACGTAACTTTTTCTCAACTCTTATTTGAATTTTTTTCAATAGTTATTGTATGTATGCATGTTCTAAATGCCAGAGATCCCCTCAACGTAGAGCATGATAGATTTGAATGGGTTTTTAGTAAGTCCGCTACGTTTATAGTGAGTAGCATGTACTGTATTATTAACTTTATAAGGAATTTTTTCAATTTTGGTAACATATTAAAGATCAGAATTCCTTCTAGAGTTATCTTCCATATGTGGTTAACATGCCAAAAATAAAGTAAACACGAAAGATGCGCTCTTAAGGAAAAACTTCTCGGTTGAACTCCATTGTCTATTACCATTTTTAAATCTTAAAAAATATCCTACATGACTATGAATTCACCTCTAGAGTATAGATGACACACCAATCCCATCTCTATCTTCTTGAATTTGCTAGTATATAAAAAAATTACTATTCTAAATACACACACACATAATCATTCTAGGCACAACTAGATCAGCCATTGACACTTTTATTATAACATTGTGCTTGCGCATATGGATAAAGAGAAATGTTAGATGCTTTAATGGTAATACAAATCCGTTATTGCACCATGTAACCATATTAGATACTAAGCGAATTTATAGACATGTAACATGTGGATATGGCACAACTAGATTAGTCATTGACACCTTCAGCTATACATGAATTTATGACACAACTTGAACAACCACTGACATCTTCATCTGGGTTGGCCCGGGGGAAGCTCACTAAGCCCATGGGCTTGGGCAACCCCGGGCCTAGGGCAATATTTTGGTTTTTTTAACTTTAAGCTGATAGATAAATAAAACTGGGCAACAATTTGCATACAAAGATGTTTGGTTGGGTGGAAAGTTATATAGATTGTGTTTGTGATGTAGGGTTCAAGCCCCACCATAGGTAATGATTTTTCAAAATCAAGAACTTCCTTTTGTAAATAGCCCAAATCGTTTTTTGGGCTTCGACAACAAATTGAATGTGGGCCGAGCCTGATCTTCATTATGGCATTTTGTTGGTGCATATGGACAAAGAGAAATGATAGATGTTCTAACAATTAGTGGCAAATCCATTTTTTCACTACATAATCATATCATATACTAAATAAATTTGTGAACATGTAACATTTAGAATCTTGTTTAGCTTTGTTCGGAACATAATCTCACTCAACTCAGCACTAATGATTAGTTGAACGCCGATGACAAAGATTCACCTGTCAACAACTAAATCAAAAGTGGGAAAGGCAGAAGGGCTGCAAAACATACCAGTTTTCTTGTAGAGGGCTAACAAAAAGCTTTTTCGAACCTTATGTTATGTACATAAGTCTTGAATAGCTGGTGTAGAATACATTGTTGTGATTTGTACCGTCAAATGATGTGTTCCAAAGTTGGTGATCGCTTTTGATATATTTTCTTATGGCTAAGTTGCAACTCATCATTTCTTTCAAAAGTACGTAACAAATAAATTAATATAGAAACATTTAAAATTAATTTTAAGTTAACGAAAGGACTTGAAATATTTCATATTAAACCAATATTAAACACCTTAACTTTAACAACAATTACCAAATTTTCATACTCATTTTATTTAAGTTATTACATTGAAAGAGACACAATGTTAAAGTTTTAGGTAGTGTTTGGTTTTGTGTTTTCGATTTTCAACATGTATGTCAAATAAGAGAAGAATAAAGAGACGACGAAGGAGATGAAAGAAAGATGGATGGGAGAACGAAGGGGATAGAAGAACGACGGAAGAATGGATTGTTTTACGTGCTCGTGTTATTTCCCAAAACATGAAAAACAAAAAAAAGTTGTTTTCTATTTTGTATGTTAACTTCGTTTTTTAAATTGGTCGTTTTCGACAATATACATGCGTCATGTGCATTTTTGTATGGACGAAAACTCAAAATTAAAAACAACAAACCAAACACTACCTAAAATTCTAGAGGTTGGAATGATAAAACTTTTGAACAAGGAATTGATTGGAGGTTGGATAGAAAACAATTTTTATGTAGTGCTTGTTTTTTTTTTTTAAAAAACTATTAATTTAGTTATTATTAGTTAATTGTTTTTCTAACTAAATAATCATGGCTATTAATTATTAATAATGCACTGATAGTGACATTTATGCCTTTTGTCAAATAGCTGAAATAGTGTAAAACACAATTATAGTTTCTCAACAATAATTAACCAAGAATTTGGCTGCTTTCTCAGCAGTATCTGCAGTCAAATTGAATGGGTAACAAGATACGGTGAGGGGAGCAAACGAATCTAACAATTATTAGTTAATTAAATTTCATTAAATAAACTACTGAAGTGGAAAGACGAAAAATAGTTGTTGAGAGAAAAGGACGAATAAAAGATGACATTCGTCTCTATTCAAGTTCAAGATTCTTTTTCTTAGTTTGTTTGCTTTAGCAGCACGAACGGCTCTCCTTCTTTCTAACCAAATGTCAGATCTCTTCATCTTCGATTTCTTAATTTTTCTTCTGCTTTTGAGTTAGATCTGAGCTTCAGGTTTTGGATTTTGAATTTGGATCTTGCTGCTTGCTACCGTACTCGGTATCTTATGTTAGTTATAGCTTAATTTCGTGGTTTTTATTCCTGTTCAACTTATGTTAATCAATTTAGAAATTTTTTAGTAGAGTAATGTGCATTTTCATCATCATTTTATTTTTGTTCTTGCCGAATTATGCGTTTCACAAAATGAATAATTGTTGCTAGGGTTAAGTCTGAATTTCAATATTTTGTAATTTTGCAGTGAAATAGTTGATACTTATGAGCCAAATCGTGTTTTATATATGGAAAATAGTTTGGTTGGTAAATATAGAAGAGTTGAGAAATAGTTGGTGGAAATTGATATTCTATTTTCATAAGGCGTCCCTATTTAACTTTTATTGCGAGCTCAGCAATTGTAGTAGTTTAGTATGTTAACTTAGGTTGGCAAAATTGCATTTCCTTTAGTAATTCCTGTTACCCATCCTTTATAGTGAACACTGAAATCCAGTTTGTTATATTAATATACATCAACAACATTATCATGTGCTAAACGCTTTATCTTTTTTTCATTAATTTTTTTCAAACAAGTAGTTATTGTTTAGTCTTAACTCTTAATATGTTGATAACTTTAATCTTACGACTTACATAAACTACAGTTACCAGCTTTATTCTCAACCATATACAATGATATTAGGATATAATCACTTAAAGCCTTCGTTCACAACGCCATGGGCAAACCTTCGAAGTGGCTTAAATCTTTAGTTGGACTCAAGAAGCAAGATAAATCCCCAGTCTTTGACGATGATGGAAACGTGAGTAAATCCATTTGTTCCATTAGTCTTTACAATACCGTTATATTCTTTTCACATGATAGCCACAACATGTGGAACAATCTCATTTTCCATACTATAAGACGCTACAAATATGTTGGCATGATAGCTTATCTTATATGCTTTACTGCAGAAGAAAGGAACTGGTCGATTTTGGCATCGGAGGAGACAATCACAAGATCTTGATTATGCAATCAAAGATGAAAACTTCTTTGTCAATACTGCTCCTTCAACAGAAGAACATGATCCACAATTGAGTTCAATTTCTACATCTTCATTACACGTGCAGCTCTCGTACCAGACTGAGCAAAATCTAAAAGAGGAGTATGCTGCCACAGTTATCCAATCTTCTTTTCGAGCATTCTTGGTATTTACATTTTTGTTTCAATATCTTTTAGTATCTCTATGTTCTGCACATATACATCAACATCTGACGAAAGTTCATTCACATGTCAGTATACATGGGTTTACAATGAAAAATGCATCATTTTTCTTTTTGAGCATGGTTCATTAATGCCACCAAGTGTCGATCTCGGGGATCGAACTCGTGGCCTTTAATCTCGGACATCATTTTTTTGTACCTACTTAACATTTGCTGTAAGGTTTCCGTACATATTACATTGTTCTACCCTTTGATATGTAGTGCAATGTCTTAATTCCTTCAGGCTAGGCGGGCCTTGAGGGCCTTGAAAGGCTTGGTTAGACTACAAGCCCTGGTGAGAGGACATGTTGTACGGAAACAAGCAGCAACTACTCTTCGATGTATGCAAGCTTTGGTTAGAATTCAGGCTCGAGTTAGAGCAAGGCGAGTAAGACATGCATTGGAAAATCCAATAGGAGAGCAACAGGTTCAGCAGCAACTTGTTCATGAAGCTCGTGTCCGAGAGATAGAGGTGAGTTGTTAAACACAGTAAAAGTTGTCACTCTTGCATCGTACTTCATGACTCTTTAATGTAGTTTTAGGCGAAGCGTTTGAGATTCTTCCTCTACAGTAACATATGATAAATACTTACGATATTCCACTCAGTAGTTATTTACTGTCTTTCTGCTATCAAGCAGTATTTATCATTGCATCATTATTCTCACTATTCTTTCATGCTATACTTCCTTGGATAGATTTATTGGTACACACAGTTTATGCCTTGAGATGGAGTGCTTTTAGTTTGCCATTTGCCTGGACAATCATTGATCATATCTGATAACTTTTAGCACTCGTATAAAAGGAAATGGATGTCAATAAATACCCATTACGATCAGTTCTTCTCACACTTACCAAGCTTATACTAAACTAATTCTGATTATATTGAGTCGATCCTAATATCTGAATTGCAGGAAGGTTGGTGTGACAGTGTTGGATCTGTAGAAGATATTCAATCTAAGTTACTAAAAAGGCAAGAAGCTGCAGCCAAAAGAGAGAGAGCCATGGCATATGCTCTTTCTCATCAGGTATACTCATATTCTACTGTAAAATTGATATCTTTTCGGAATTTGTAGTTTATTCAGAATGTTAATTCAACAATAGCTGTTGACTTTATTAACGATTTGAAATATTAGTTTCTGGAAATTATTGGATTACCCAAACAAACCAACTTTTTCTTTTTGTCATGATGATCTTGAATCATATGTTGAGAACATGTCTTCATAATTTCATTTCATTTCAAATTGACAATTCCAAAAAATTATTGAGGCCGATCCCTCTCCAACACACACACATGCACATACGTAAATACACACACATGCACATACATAAATACACACACACATATACATATACATTTATCTGCGCGTGCGCGTACACACACATGCATACATACCAAGGTGCAAAATTCCATTTTCCATTCCAATCGCTTGATATTTTTGAATTTTCATTTCCATTTTGGGAATACTGGATATTTCATTTTAATTTCGGTTTTTGTATTTCGTTTTTCTTCATCACAAATACATTGACAAGCAATAAATATTTGTATCTAGGATACTCAATTATACCTGGATTGTAACTTAACAAATATAATCTACCAACTGAAGCCCTTTGGCCAAATTTATCAGTTAAATCCTAAGGCTCAATCACAAATATATCATTCATCTGCCAAAGCACTACATAACTCTTTTATCATCATTCCTCTATTGATGAAGCCTTAAATCCTTTCTAGATAATGAAAATCGAAACCCCTGGCCCTGATTAAAAAGATGAAAACTAAAACATCAAATCCCTAATGAATGGAAACAATGAGGACACATATGCCCTAACTCGATTCAGGTCTCAGTTTCTTTTCCTTTCCCTTTTTAGTTCTCTTTGAATTTGTTTTTTGAATCCATCTATCTTTTGCAAGAGCTTAAATCTTCTATTTTTGCACTGAAAATTCCTTTTTTTTTTTTGCTGTATTTACCAAAAACGGGTTTTTCGAGCGAATTCCAGTCCGGTCAACGCCGGAACCGGACCGTGATGGCTGGAATTTTGGCATGCCGGCCAGAATATCGAACCAGGATACATATACATACATACATACATACACAAACACACATAAAAATACACACACGAACATAAATATATGTGTATATGTCATTCCGAATGCACTAGTTAACTTAAGAACACTGTAAAAATAAAAGGGCCAGGCTGCTGTTCCAGGAGGCCAGACCACCTAGGTGACACCCGAGTCCGCATAGGTCTACCTAGGCCCTTTTGGTCTGCCTAATCCCATCTACATCTGCCTAGGCCCACCTGTGTCTGCCTAGGCCTGTCTTGGTTTGCACAAGTCTTTTCCATGGTTGTCTAGGATCATCTATTTTTAGTGCTACTTTGTTTTGATTTTTTCCCCTTACTTCTTTGTGGCTTTCGGACTGCATTTACTATTGTTTGCATGAATATATAATAGAAATAGTTTACTATCATACAATTTTAATACATTATATTTTATCATTCACAGTAGCAAAGAATGGAATATTGCATGTACGTCTATCTTAAAACCTGAAAAATACAATTTCAACAGTTGAATATAAAGGAAATTTGCAATTAAGAATAATTTCTTTTTATGTATAATACATACAATTTCATCAAAAATAGTTAATTTGATTAAAAATAATGTCAAATTTTGATTAATCCTTACCTAAACGCCATGTCCACCTACTAATTTTTATACCCTTAGTTAAGAATCGCCTTCACTTGTACCATACTACAGTGGCAGGCTGGAAATAAGCAAGTATCCATACCTGAAGGATTCCAACCGGACAAAGATAACTGGGGTTGGAACTGGTTAGAGCGATGGATGGCAGTTCGACCCTGGGAAAACAGATTCCTCGACATTAATAACACAACAAGAGACGGTAATATAGTTTCAGAAAACGAAGTCAGAACACAGTTTAGATACAGTAGCAAAAGACCTGTTCCTTCACTTGTTTCGAACATGCCAAATGCACCGAATCAAAAGATCGTTCCTTCTCAACCTGAAGTCAGTGGCTCTTCGTCTGGCAAGGCAAAAGCGAAGGCAGATGCAACAAGTGGAGAAGCAACTTCTGGAAATCTATTAAGTACTTGTCCAAGATCAAATAGTACTCCAAAAGAGCGACCGGTGCAAGTGGATTCACAAGCTAAAAAAAGGCTCTCTCTGCAAGGGACTGGTAAGCCTCAAAGTTTTCATGAAAATTTCTTAATATGGACATTATTAAAGGGGCTTCCCTTTTTTTTCAATATTATTAAAATTATCACGAGGGATACCAAAAAATGTAAACTAACAAAGTCAAATATAATTCCGTTATGCAACTTTTTTGGTAGACCGCACTGTTTCATTTGTTTTTCTTCAATCAAAACCTTTCAAATTTAGTTTTTGGTGAACCATTCATTGTTTTTCTTTTCAGTTTTCGATAAAGTGTTGTCAAATTTGCTTTTAGCAGAAGTAAAACAGTAAATTATTTGATTTGGTTTCAATTTTTATGTTCCTGATACGGAGTCCCTCCAAAATTATATATCTTCTTATTCAAAACTGGAGTCCCTTGTGACCATGTACGACGATATTACTGTTTCTAAAATGATCATTTATATATACTGCAATTTATCATCTGCTTATTTTAGGTAATCGATCGATCAACAAGAACACATCAAAGAGGCCGGTTAACACTCAAAAGTTAAGTAAAGAGAAACCTAAACCGGAATCAAATCTTGGGCCTAATCCTAAAAGAGTTGAAATCCAAACATGAGATGATTCATTCAAGCTTGCTCTTCACAATTTGAATATGAAATATGTATATACTACCGGGCAAAGGTTGATGGTTCGGGGTGGTTGTATAATGCTTGTAACTATTTATTCTTTTTTTTTTCCATTGTAGTTTATGCTGGTGTGGTTACATATTGTTATAGTCATTAGATGACTTGTGAAAATTATTTATACTGTGTTGGCTGACAATTTTACTAATCTATTGTTTTCTGAGGGGAGTCATTGAGGTTATGAAAATGTGGGATTTGGTTCATGTGTCATTTTGTTCAAAAAATATTGTTATTTTACTGCCTTTTTTGTTCTCACTTTTGCTGATGGACCATCTTTTTTGGGTTTGTCACTTATTTCATTTTGTTGAGTTAAATGCAGATTTCTTGAAAGGAAATGTACATTCTCGAATCCAAATGATGAATGCATGTTTGGAAGAGGAATTTTTCATTTGATAAGTGAAATGCACTAGAGTTGAAGGTAATGGTTTGTCCTCGAAAATCGTGTAATACTTAATAGTTACTATCGTGCACTTTGCATTGCATGATTGATTTAAAATGTCACTTGAACAATTTCCTTTTTCTTTTCCCTATGTTTTGAGGTTCAACGGTGTACTAATCGAGTGAGTAATTTCAAGTATATTGAAATTTAAATTGCTTATGTTATGCTTTGAGTAATTTTCAGTATGTATCATGTTGTGCATGACAATGCTCTAAAATTGCATTCATACCACAACAATAAGGTTTATAACATTTCAATTCTTGTTCTGTAACTTCAACAGTTTTTGCTCTGTCAAAAATGGTAAAAAAAAACCATTTCTCCAGGCTCATACCATCTATAATATTTTCATATTGACGTATTAAGATTATACATTTAAATTATTCCTCATCATTTAGGGTGCGTTCGTAGCTTGAAAACTGTCCAGTTTAAATATTTCACGCGTTTTGGATGCGTCGAAAGTTTTGAATTGGGCTAAAGTCCGTTTTGGATAGTTTATGAAGCACAAGAAAATTAGACCGTTTGAGCTAGATGTTCCATACCGTGTCTAACGCATCAAGTTTAAACGGTTTGATTTTTCTCCTTTTATATAATCTAACCTAACTCATTTTCTTAACTACAGTTCTTTCTCCTCCTACACTCTCTCATACACCGTGCACAAACAAATGACAGACAACGATTTCGACTATGAAGATCTTGAGGACTTAGTCGCAATAAACGAATTTTTGAATGGAAAAAAAACCAAAGATACGCTGATTCACACTTCAACTTTTACCGGCATGCGCTGAGTTTTTGATATTCTTTTGGGACATTAAAAGCATCGTCAAATAAACTTTCGAATGAAAAGATTGTACTTCATTACGTTGTGTGTTCGTCTGAAATCTTACGTTTTGCAACTCACAAAGTAAGTTTGCATTAAAGAAATAATTGCAATATTTCTAAATTGTTATATTTATTTCATTTTTATATAAACCATTATGCATTTATTATTGGATTCCCCAGTCTCGTATGATATTTTTAATTATAAACCAATTACCATTAACAACAGTTAATTACCGTTACAAAAAATTATCACAATATAATTATAAATAATCATTCCTCGTTCACTGCCATGTCTGTTGCTCCGTTCGCAGCATAAAAATGCATTCCTCTTTCATATAACTTTCTCAGTTTGTTCCCAGTTTAGAATACCCCTTACGAGTGCCCCATTTGCTTCGCAAAGAATGCACCATTCAGACGTCGATTTTGATTTCTCATTGATTTTCTATCACAACACACTCCTATTTCGAGTTATCTATAAATAATAATAAATCTTCCACAATTCTTCTTCAGCCGCCACATCAGTGAGGAATAATGTTTCATCAGCCGTCGCATTTTCTTCTCCTGTAACAGCCGGCCTTTTCGACCCTCAAGATGATGATACTAATACAGCCACGGTATTCACTCATCGAGCACTCAAGTGCCGGAAAGACATATTGTTAGGGTAAATAAACAGAAATATAATAAGAAAGAAGAAACATAATATCAGAATCTTACAACGAAACGATAATATATAATATCAAAAGGACAGTACAAGTCATCACTCTAAGATACATAGCATTTCAGAGTTAAAATCCTAAGTATTATCATCAGCCTTGACAGTTATGAGAGTCTGTCCTTACAATTGTTGATATATACATTATTGTAATGCAGCGGAAATAAGAATACTATGGTAAGTGAAACATCCAACTCATCTCCTTGAGCTTCAAAGAATATCCAACTAAAATCTGTCTTTCTCAAATTGCTCAAAATAGCACTCGAGGAATTAAGAAAAAAATAAAACCACTAGCCAGATAAAAGTCTAGTATGAGAAACTCAAGAAACATATGCCCACATAACAACACCTTTTGAGACCAATCGAACCACTAGAATGGTTTTCCCCTCAAAAGAGTCAACCATCTAATAAGTACATATTGCGATATAATAGATAATGTTTAGGGTGTGGAATATAAATAAGAAAATAGCTGTGTTGCATGTACACATCAACAATATTACGTATACAATCAAAACCACTAAAGTACGATCGCATGTATGGATCTTCGTTGGAGGTGTCCTCGGTATGTCGAGAATGGGCCTCCTAACAAGGGTCAGAGATATCATTCCGAGCAGCATATATCTCAAGATAAAATATACCATAGGAAAAACATAGCTGGTCCACGTCCGATCACGTGGCACCAAGTATCATCAATCTCGCATAAATATCCGGAAGCATCACTACATTTCGAGTTGATATAACCTTTGGTTAGCTAAACCTTTGGCTATGCACCTACTCTGGCTTTTGTCATTATCGATAGTGATGTTACGTTCAGCATCTCATCACAGGAGTCATCATTATGAACATATCTTGAATTTCTTTTTAGATTCCAACATCTCGAACAATCCACGAATCCCCACATGGATTCCAACATCTCGAATAGATCACAAATCTATACATGGATTCGAGCATCTCAAATTGATCTTGAATCTCCATATAGATTCCAGCATAAGTCCTTCGACAAATGATAACGATGTCATCCCTCTGTAATTCGATATGAATCTAAGATAATATGTAAACACTTGTAATAGAAGCCATAGATTTGAATTATTCCATACTTGAAAAACAAGATACAACTACACTTAGTTTTATATTGAATAAGAGGGAAAACATAAATGGATAAATTACAGCCTGTACACACAATGGGCCTTAAGGGTAATGGGCTTCGTTATACTCATTTCTGATATATCCAGATCTGCTTATGTACACGCTAATGCACGTGCACATTAAACCATCTCCTCACTTCCAAGCTACCAGATTACACTCCCCCTCAAGTTGGAGAATATATATTTCTCATTCCTAACTTGTTGCACAAATACTCCACACGTGCACCATTCAAAGCCTTTGTGAAAATGTCTGCACACTACTCTCCTGTTCGAACAAATGCAATTTCAACACTTCCCTCTTGAATCTTCTCTCTAATAAAATGGCAATCTACCTCAATATGTTTTGTTCGCTCATGAAATACTGGATTTGAGGCAATGTGAATTGCTGCCTAGTTATCGCACCACAACCTTGCTGGCCACTTTAGCTTCATATTAAACTCCTTCATCAAGTGAGTTATCCACATTATTTCACACACTGCATTAGCTATTGCTCTGTACTCAGATTCTGCACTTGAACGAGAAACCACAGATTGTTTCTTGCTTTTCCATGAAATCAAATTACCTCCCACAAATACACAATACCCTGAAGTGGATCGTCTATCTATTTTTTAGCCTGCCCAGTCTGCATCACTAAAACTCTCAATGTTCATATGACCATGATTCATATACATAAGCCCCTGACCTACAGTACCTTTAAGATAACACAATATTTGCTCAAGAGCAGCCCAATGAAGTACAGTGGGTTTAGACATGAATTGACTCACAACACTTACAGAGTATGCTATGTCAGGTCTTGTTACACATAAGTAGTTTAATTTACCAACTAAACGCCTGTACCTTCCTTGATCATGCATAAGTTCACCATCTTCGCTTAGACTATTATTAGGCATCATAGGGGTACTACATGGCTTAGCAGCTAACTTCCCGGTTTCACTCAATAAGTCAAGTGTATATTTTCTCTGTGACAAACATATCCCCTCATTATTTCTTATGATTTCAACACCTAGGAAGTACTTGAGTTCACCTAGGTCCTTAGTGTGGAACTGAGTAAAGATAAAGTGCTTGAGATCACTAATACCAGCCTCATCATTTCCTGTGATAACTATATCATCCACATATACTACTAACAATATTATTCCTTTGTCAAAATTCTTGTAGAAGACTGAATGATCAGATTTACTTCTTGTGATTCCAAATCTCTCTATGGCTAAGCTGAATTTACCAAACCATGCTCTTGGACTTTGCTTGAGTCCATACAGTGATTTCTGAAGTCTACAAACCAAGCTAATCTCCCCCTGAGCAACAATGCCAGGTGGTTGCTCCATATACAC
Source organism: Allium fistulosum (assembly GCA_030737815.1). Taxonomy (NCBI): domain Eukaryota; kingdom Viridiplantae; phylum Streptophyta; class Magnoliopsida; order Asparagales; family Amaryllidaceae; genus Allium; species Allium fistulosum. Next base: position 386,774,024 of record CM060907.1, on the reverse strand, counting down.
TTCTTTAGAAAGATCTCCATGCAAGAACGCATTCTTAATATCTAGTTGATGAAGCTTCCAATTGTATCTTGCTGCTATAGAAATAAACAACCTGATAGATGTCATTTTAGCCACAGGCGAAAAGGTTTCAGAGTAATCTATACCATATGTCTGAGCATAGCCTTTTGCAACCAACCGATCTTTTAGCCTTGCCACTGTTCCATCAGCATTCATCTTGGTAGAGAAAATCCATTTACATTCTATTGCTTTCTTATTTGGTGGTAGTGGTACCAAGTTCCATGTTTTGTTTTGTTCTAGTGCCTTCATTTCTTCCATCATCGCTTTATACCATTTTGGTGAGGCAATAGCTTCCCCTACAGTCTTTGGTATAGTAATTGAATCTAATACTGAAATAAAAACATGTGATGAATGGTGTAGTTTATTGTATGTCACAAAGGAAGAAATAGGGTAAGTGCATTTTCTCTTTCCCTTTCTGAGTGCAATAGGTAGGTCCAGACTTGAATCTGCTTCTGTTTGTTGACTCTCATCAGCATGTGTATCCTCTGTATGTGTATCATCTGTTTTATTCACTTGAGTAGGCTCACTAGGTATAGTAGAATATATTAAAAACTCTTCATTCTCTTCTTGTACATGAGGTGTACTGGATTGATAGAAAGGTATATCCTCCATAAAAGTTACATCTATTGATACAACATATTTCTGCAAACTTGGACAAAAGCATCGGGAACCCTTCTGAATTCTAGAATAACCAAAAAAATGCATTTCAAGGATTTGTGGTCAAGTTTACTTAACTGCTGACTAACATCTCTCACAAAGCATGTGCATCCAAACACCTTTGGTTTAACTAGGAACATACTCTTGTTAGGTTGTAACACTTGATAAGGAATCTCATTGTTAAGGATAGTTGATGGCATTCTATTAATAAGGAAGCATGCAGTAGACACAGCATCTGCCCAGAATGTTTTTGGTACATTCATTTGAAATAATAATGCTCTAGCTGTTTCTAACAAATGTCGATTCTTTCTCTCAGCCACACCGTTTTGAGAAGGAGTATCAACACATGATGTTTCATGAAGAATACCATTTTGAGCAAGATAATTACTAAACTCAGTAGACATATACTCCTTAGCATTGTCACTACGTAAGGTTTGTATAGTGGTATTAAACCGTGTCTTAATCTCAGCATGAAACTTACAAAATATAGAGAACAATTCAGCACGTGACTTCATAAAAAACAACCAAGTAATACGAGAGTAATCATCAAAAAAAGTTACAAAGTATCTATAACCTGATTTAGAAACAACTGAAGAAGGTCCCCAAATATTATAATGTATTAAAGAAAAGGGACTATTTGCACGTTTATTAATTCTAGGTTGAGAGTTACTTCTATGATGTATTGCATATTGACATGCTTCACAATTTATTGAGGATAAGTTGCTATACTGAGGGCAGAGTTGTTTGAACAATGAGAGAGAAGGATGACCCAGTCGGCAATGAACTTTGAATGCTGGATCCAAGACAGAACATGCTATAGGTTCAAAAAATGTGTCAAGTGTGTATAAGCCACCAGACTCACTTCATCTACCAATAATCTGCTTCGTCAAAAGATCCTGGAACACACAGTGATTAGGGAAGAATGTGATACTGCAATTGAGATTGTGCGTGATTTGACTCATAGAGAGCAAGTTAAATGATAGGGAAGGTAAGTATAATACTGATGTCATAGGTATATGTGAGTTTGATATTACTCCCCCCTTTCCTTTAACTAATGATTGAGATCCATCTGCTAATGTAACTTTGTGATGAGTTTGACTTGCTTTCAAATTTGTAAACAAATTTTGGTTACCTGTCATATGGTCTGAGGCACCTGAGTTAATTATCCACTTAGAAGTTGGTGATCCAGTACTGGTATTTGCCATTGAGGTTGTTGCTGATGTATTTGTCAATTCTGGTGAGCTACTATGTGCAGAGTTTTGAAATTTTGAATATTTGTCAAATTCTTCTGCTGTCATAAGCATAGTTTTGATGTTAGATGGATTTGGATTTCTTTGATTCCACTGCAGACTTTTACATTCAGATATTACATGACCAATTCGTTTACAATAATTGCAAATTTTGTTTTGATTCACTGATGGTCTCCATGCTGATCTTTGTGATCTTCCATGTTGCTTGGGTGGTCTCCATGATTGTGCATGTGGTCTCCATGCTTGTGCAGTTGAAGGTCTTGGTGGTCTCCAAGCTTGTGCATGTGGTTGTGCACTAAGTTTTTTAGTATCAGCCTGATAATTTGAAGCAACATTCCCACTACTACCAATGAATGCACTATTACTTGTATTAGCACTTGTGTTACCAGTATTTGGCACATTTTCAGTTCTAAGAATACGACTAAACACATCATGAAGTGAAGTTATTTCAGGATTTGCAAGGATCTGTGATTTTGCACTTTCATATTCAGATGAGAGACCAGCCAAAAAAATCATAATGGCCATCTGTTCTCTTTGGCTTTGTTGAACTTTGATATCAGCACTCATTGGTAAAAGGAGATTAAATTCTTCATATGTTTGTTTAAATGCCATGAAATAATTCATCAAATTCATATCCTTCTTCTCTGCTCTATAAAATGCTTGACAAACATCATACATTTTTGTTAAGTTTCCTTTACCAGAATAGAGAAACTCGAGATAATCCATCAACTCTTTCACCGTTTCACAATGATTAATCAATCCAATTACTTCATTTTCTACAGAGTTCCTAATTTGTAGGAATAGGCGAGCATCATCACGAAGCCAGATCTGATCTTCTCTATCTTTTGAATCTGATTTGGGAGGTTCTCGAGTCAGGTGATCATCCTTATCCATACTCCGAATATACAAACGAATTGTCTTGTTCCAATCAAGATAATTGGAGCTATTCAATTTCCGATCAGTAATTTTCGGCATCATTGACATTACATCAACTCCCTTAGTTTCTTCCATGATTCACAACGAAGGACAGTGAATTGAATCGGGTGACCGAATAGAAGGAACACACTTAGATCTGATGCTATCAAAACCCTAGATCGATCCGAGGCTCTGATACCATGTAATTCGATATGAATCTAAGATAATATGTAAACACTTGTAATAGAAGCCATAGATTTGAATTATTCCATACTTGAAAAACAAGATACAACTACACTTAGTTTTATATTGAATAAGAGGGAAAACATAAATGGATAAATTGCAGCCTGTACACACAATGGGCCTTAAGGGTAATGGGCTTCGTTATACTCATTTCTGATATATCCAGATCTGCTTATGTACACGCTAATGCACGTGCACATTAAACCATCTCCTCACTTCCAAGCTACCAGATTACACCTCTTGAGATCACCCTTAAGATAGACAGTCCCACACAATAGCATCATTCGAAATGTTAACGGTGACCTCTCTTTTGAACTTAATCTTAGGATAGAAAGTGCAACTCTATAACATTTCGCTTCACAACCACTTTCAGAACATATATCACATATATTATTTTGAAGTGGTTTCGATTTATATAATACAAATACATTCCCTCGCTTACCGGACTCTCCAAAACCAATCGATAGATTTTCGGTTAACCTAACCCCGATTTTTTTTAGAAATAAGCAAACGACATATAACGGTGGAGATTATCTCTTATTTGGACGAATTTCCTTATCATTTTTCCTAGAAGAGCAAGATAGGTTTATACATATAGTATAGCATCACCGAAGATAATTATACTGTATAGCCCTCATGTTTCTTCTAGATATTTCTTAAGATATTTTGGTCAAATTCAACAACAATGAGAATGATTGTATATGGATACCAAGTCTCGCATACTTATCACGTTTCCGACCTTCTCAAGACACACCTTCCCTCGGTCAAGAATGAAGCCGGTAGGTTAGAGCACTATTGCTTTTACACCCTACTTGAACATCAACCTTGACTCTCACAGATTGAACAAAGCCTACTTTGTCGGCTTTTAGTGCAAGTACACGACTAAATACTTTCCATATACAAGCAAACACACGAAGTACGATTAAGTCACATAAGTGACTTCTAATCCCTTTTTATTATTTAATTAATCATTTTATTAATTAAAACTTATTTTTTTAGTAAACCTTCTTTTATCTAATAAAATTTCTTCTATCAATTACTACTTCCTTCAGAAATAAGCAAACTATATGAGAGTCTTCCCTGGGAATCTCGTATACATACATTCTAAAAGCAAGAGACGATTCAGACAAATGAGTCCTCCCCGAGGGATCTCAAATCGTATGAATACGCGATGCTTCTATTCACTTCCTTTTTCTACTGCTATATATGTCTAAAATACCTTTATAAAAGACATATAAATGTATTATTCTATTTCATTATTCATTTGTATTCTTTTCAATATTCAAAAAGTATTCATATACTTATCTCAAATGGTATATGTATATTCACAAATTTTTAACAAGATTTCTTACTTTAAACCTTTACTTTTTCTATCCTTTCCCTAAAATATTCCATACTTGTTATTATCTTTAAAAATCCATTTATAAAGTCTAAATATTCATAAGGGTTAAAGTCAATTATTACTTAAACATTATCACTACAAACCTAAAATTAGTTCACTTATAATCGTCTTTAAAACATTCTTTTTAAAGATCTAATCCTATTCATAAGTATAATAAAAAAGGTTAAAAACAAATGTTGCTTAAACATTGTTTACTATAAACCCAAAACCATTTTATACTTGTAATTATCTTTAAAACATTATTTTTAAAGATCTAAGTATATATACACTTATTAAACAAGGTAATATACTTTTAATTAACTTTACAAAACCATTTATTATAACATAAGCATTATAATCCAAAGCTTCTTTTACTCTTTTATAAAATACGCAACTTAGCTTTTCCAAACTTATATATACATGCATACATATACACACACACACATATACATATATACACACACACACACATACACACACACACATATATATACATACATGTATATACATATATATGTGTATATATATGTGTGTGTGTATATACACACACACATATAAAAGCGGCTTCAACCCTTTCGCAAGAATGCCTTCAACACCATCATTTCCTTCCACATTTCTCCAATACACTACGTCCAAATGCTTGATACCATGTGCATAGGTTTCGGATGGGTGCGAAAGGTTTACTGAGTTTGGTGACAGAAGCAAGCAAATGAAAGTGGCGAAGTTGTAATTCGATATAAAACTGATTTTATGCCTTTTAAACTAATTCACTTTCACCTAACTTACATAATTTGCCAAAATATGGTTGGTTGCCAATACTTTACCAAAATTCTTTCTAAAAAGCTACCGGACTCAGCATTGAACAATTGAAAACATTTTAGCAAGTAACCCATTCTTCTTCTTAAAACAATTAAAACATTTAAGCCCTACAACTTAAATAATTTATTAACCATAATTAAGCACTTAGGAAAAATCTCAAAAAATCACAATAATTCACATTAAATATGTTTTCTAACATATATAAATTTCAGACCCAAAGGCATTATTTAATTGCCTTAAATAATTTAAACCCAAAACTAACTATTTTCTCTCACAAAAAATTTATAATAAATCCATATTCGCTTAGAAAATTATGAAACTTGAAACCCATTTCCAAAATAATATTTTTGACCACATATCAAAAACGCAACTCATTTGTGTCATATGATAGGTTTTCTAATCTAAACATATCATAAAATTCTTACTAAATCTCTATAAATCATCAACTTAAAACATATAATCATTTAATTACTATAACATGGCATATACTTGCAAAAGAAAATAGGTTTACCTTTAAACCAAAATCATTGATCAAAATTATAGAGATGTAAACTGATTATTCACCTTGGCTTTGTGTTAAGAAGGTTGAGATTTGCCTTTAGATTGATTTGCTTAAGCCTTCTACTTGATTCCTAGCTTTTCTTCTCCTTGAATCCTCTTAATGGTGGCCGTCCGAGTTCTTTAGGGTTTTAGTTTTGTTTGTGAATAGTTAAAATAAATAAGGAAAGAAGAATAAAAGGGTTTAGGGTATAGGAACAAATGTTATTCCCATTTTACCGTTACCATATTCCTTCTACTTACTTATTTTTAATTCTCTTTTACTAATACATTCATTAAGGTACAACTTCTTAATTAACAAATCTCAATCCCTTAACTATCTACATCATTATATTTAATTTATCCAATTAAATGTTCTAAATAATGTAAGTCAAAATTAGGGTCATTACAAACTCTCTACTTAAAGAATTTCGTCCTCAAAATTACGATAAAGTACCCACAACAATCAAATATAAAGGTAAAACATACCATCAAACAAATCAGGATAAGTTTCTTTAATCTTGCTCTCGATTTCCCAAGTACAGTCTCTCTCGTCGTCACTCCGCTAGACTTTAACTAATTTGATTGTCTTGTTCCTTAGTCTCTTCTCATCTCTCGCGACTATATAAACTGGTTTTCTAACTATAGTCATATCTGATTCCACTACTAGTTCTTCTAACACAGTTGGTGTAATAGTAGTCTTTGGATCTTGAATACACTTCCTTAGATGAGAAATATGGAAAACATTATGGACTCTTGCCAAACTATTCAGTAACTCTACCCAATATGCGAGTTTCTCGATCCTTTCTATAATAGGAAATGGTCCAACGAATCTTGGTGCCAATTTTCCTTATTTTCCAAATCTGACTACTCCTTTCATTGGTGATATTTTGACGAAAACATGATCTCCAACTAAGTACTCTAAGTCTTTTAGTCTCGTATCAGCATAACTCTTCTGCCTAGACTGAGCTTCCTTTATTCTAGGCCAGATTAACTCAATTTTTTCTACAACTTATTTAACCAAATTCGGACCAAGAACTAATCTATCCCCGGTCTCTAACCAAAAATTAGGAGATTTGCATGGCCTTCCATACAAAGCTTCAAACAGTGTCATCTCTATACTAGTTTGATAACTGTTGTTATATGAAAACTCGACTAAGTGTAGATGGTCTTCCCATAATCCTCCAAAATCTAGCACACATGCTCTTAACAAATCCTATAAGACTTTTTTAATCTCTCCGTCTGCCCATTTGTCTGTGGATGGTAAGCAGTACTCATCTTGAGCTTGGTACGTAAAGTCTCCTGTAGACTCTTCAGAACTCACTAGTAAATAAGGAATCTCTATCGCTTACTATACTACTAGGAATTCCATGAAATCTAACTATATTCTTCATGAATAACTTAGCTAAATTTGGTGTTGTCTTGGTCGACTTAACGAGTATAAAGCGTGCACTCTTAGTCAACCTGTCCACTGTAAACCAGATACTCTCGTTTCCTCTATGTGACCTTGGAAACCCATCTATGAAATCCATTGAGATAGAATCCCATTTCCAGACTGGAACATCCAAAGGCTGAAGTAACCCACTCGGTTTCTGATGTTCGCCTTTTACCTGTTGACAGGTCAAACATTATTTCACCCATAGGCCTACATCTCTCTTCATACCTTCCCAGAAGAAACCCCTTTTCATATCCTGATACATCTTAGTTCCTCCCGGATGAATAGTGAACTTTGAACAATGGCATTCTCTAAGAACTTCCTTCCTAATGTTCCCCACATTTGGAACGCATAGTCGTCCTTTCTCCCTCAACCATCCATTCTAGTCAAGATTGAAATCTTTCAAGTTATCGCTCTCTGTTCCATCCCTTAACATTCTAACCCATTCAGCTAATAATGGGTCTTCTCCTTACTTAGAAGCAATCCTTTCGATCATCATCAGTCAAACTTCTAAACACGATAACATGGTGGTTTCTGGACTAGAACTAGCCTCAGATCTCTATTGTACTCTACATGTAGTCAATGTTCTAAATATTTCCACTCAGCTATCATTGCCAATGCTGCATTTTGATTTTGTCTGCTAAGTGCATCTGCAACCTTATTTCCTTTTCCTGGTGTGTACTCAATACCGAAGTCATATACAGCTATGAACTCTAACCATCTCTACTGTCTCATATTCAACTTCTTCTGAGAGAATAAATATTTTAGTGGCTTATGATCTGTAAACAGCTCAAATCTTTCTCCCAAAAGGTAATGTCTCCACACCTTCAATGCGACAATGCGAAAATTATCGCTGCTAATTCCAGATCATGAGTTGGTATCTAACTTCATGCAGTCTGAGCTGTCGAGAAGCATAGGCAATCACTTTACACATCTGCATTAGCACAACTCCTAATCTTGTTCCACATGCATCTTATATACCACTAAGTCCCGATTCCCCTTTGGAACAACTAACACAGGTGCATTAGTCAATAAATGTTTCAATTTCTGGAATGCCTCCTCATACTTATCAGTCCAAACAAACTTCACGTCTTTTTGAGTTAGCTTAGTCATCGGTGCAGCTATTCGCGAGAAATCCTTAACGATTCTCCGGTAGTAGCCAGCTAACCTAAGAAAACTCTTTATCTCAGTCAGTCTTGGTCTTTTCCAATTATTTACTGCCTCAATCTTAGACGGATCTACTAACAACCCTATCTCTGAGACTACATGACCAAGAAACTTCACTTCCTTTTCCAAAAGTGACATTTCGAAAACTTTGCCTTCAACTATTGCTATCTCAATGTCTTAAGCGCTATCCCAAGATGAACTTCATGATCTCTTTCATCCTTGGAATATATCAATATGTCATCTATGAATACTAATACAAATCTGTCTAGATGCTCCTGGAAGATTATGTTCATCAAGTCCACGAAGAATGCTGGCACATTAGTTAGACCAAACTTGTCTTCTTCGTCCATAACACCCATTAAAGCGCAAGAATCTAATTTTGGGTTTTCTATAGTGTATATAATCTGATCACTACAACTAGGGTGTTTAAGTGATTTTTTCCTATCATGGCAAAATATCATAGCATTGTAATTAACCAATCCATACCCAGAATAATCCTGAAGCCTACGGAATCAAACACAAGCAAACTGCAAGAAACTAACAACTCAAACTCTAAGTGGTCACATCTCATCCCAAGAGTCGCATACCCTCTTATCGGATTCGCAATCTTAAGGACATAACTAGGTATGAATGAGGGTTCTAGGTTAAGCTTATCTACCAAATGATGAGATATAAAAGAATGCAATGCACCAGTATCAAATAGAACTCTAATTGACATGCCATGAATCAAAAGCGTACCTCCCACCATAGCTTTTCATTTCTCCTCTACTGTTGATCTTGAGGTAGCTGGTTCCAATGTAAACACTTTGCCATTTCCATCCTTGGTTGGTTCCTTACACTGGTTCTTGTAATGTCCAATCTGATCATAGTTGAAGCATTTCACTCCTTTCTTATCAGCAGCCTTCTTTGCTTTGCCTATCCGACACTCATGAGAAAAATGTCCCTTCTTATCACACTTCAAACCAGATTAGCTTTTGCCTTCTTTGCAGCTCCTCCCTTCTGAGCTCCCTTCTTGTGGAAAAACTTCCTCTTCCAGTTCTGCCCACCTTGATTTTCCACTGCTTTGTTACCATTAAAGAAAGCAATCATCTCCTTATTCCTCAAAACCATCTCAACAACTACATCACATAGATCCCTAATATGTGATAAAGTTGCTTTAGCAAGCTTGGGTCACAATCTGCAGATGAACTTCTTATTCCTTTTGATAACCGTATCAATCGTAGCATATCCGTATCTACATAATTCCTCAAATCTGGTAGCATACTCAAGCACTGTCATGTCTCCTTGCACCAACTCCGCAAACTTCCTAAGCAGAGTTAACTTGGCGATCTCCGACATGAATCTTTCCTCAAACCTCCTTCTGAATTCTGCCCAAGTCACAACCTCTTCAGCTACTCCTATAGTAATATTGTTCCTTATGTACAGTGCTGCTCCTTGCAACTGTCTGGATGCCAATCTCCTTTTCTGCTCATCGTCGAGTCCTAAATCAGCAAAGTTCTTATCGCAACGAACCAACCGATTCTCCACTTCAATTGCGTCCTCAGTGCCGATAAACGGCTTCCCTCCAAGCCTAGCATAGTATCTGCTTAGTACTATATAGTTATTAACCACACGAGCTTTCTAATTTCCTTCTCCAGCATTTCCTTCGACTAATCCCGCAACATCTCCAAATTGCATCATGTTCACGAAGAACTGATACATAACTCCTATATCAACTTGCGGTGCTCCAGTATCCACATTAGCAGCTTGTGCCTTACCTAGATTCCTTCGAATATCCGGTCTAGCATTCCCATTAGTTATGGTGCATTCTCCACCAAGGTTAACTCTTTCATTCCTAGCATCCATATCTTACTTTCTTAAAATCTGCATTCGAGTCTTTGTAAGATACAAAAGAATAACCTAAGAGAGATGGGAGAATAAAGATAAAGCATATACTTATATATAGCAAATACAAGTACATTACTATAACTTTATCCAATACCCCAATCTTTTCTCTAATTCCTTAGGATTAAAAATCATTTTAAGTTTAAAATTTCTTTTAAGTTTTCATTAACCTATTCTCTGATATCAAGTTGTAACATCCCATACTTTGAGGCCTGAAGCTAAACGCTACAGATGCTGCAGTCATCTATAGTATTAAATTTCGGTGACAAAATACGGTAATGTTAAGGGTATCCATAATATCATAAGCACATGAATATGAAATAAAATGAACACAGATTTCAAAAATAGCTTTTCTGACTACATTTCAAATCAATATTTCATATTCAATTACATAATCCCAAAAACGATTCCTAGGTTTTGACCAAATGTAATTATTACAAATTACGCCAAGAACGATATATAAAGATGCCCCCTTGGATGATTAGAGTACTAGATAGATAGACATATCAGTCATAAATGCGTTACAGTAGAAATAATACTAAATAACTCTTACATAGCCAGCTTTGCATGTTGCACGTCTTCGGAAGCTTATTCATCCAACCTACTAAACCTGAAAATTCCTTAACTCTCAATCTACTCAAATTTAATTTTGAGCACCCGATAAATAATACTAAAAGCGACAACCCTTTCCTAAGCATACTTTAAGAACAAGGATGGGTCAATAGGTTCGAAAGCAAATAAAAGCGGCTTCAACCCTTTCGCAAGCATGCCTTTGACACCATCCTTTCCTTCCGGCTTTCTCCAATACACTACTTACCAAATGCTTGATACCATGTGCATAGGTTTCGAATAGGTGGAAAAGGTTTATTGAGTATGGTGATGGAAGTAAGCAAATGAAAGTGGCAAAGTTGTAATTTTATAATAAATTGATTTTATGCCTTTTAACGTAATTCCCTTTCACCTAACTTACATAATTTGCTAAAATAAGATTAGTTGCCAATACTTTACCAAAATTCTTTTAAAAAGCCGTCGATCTCAACATTGAATAATTGAAAACATTTTAGCAAATAACCCATTCTTCTTATTAAAACAATTAAAATAATTAAGCCTTTCAACTTAAATAATTTATTAACCATAATTAAGCACTTAGGAAAAATCCCCAAAAATCACAATAATTCACATTAAACATGTTTTCTAACATATATAAATTTCAGACCCAAAGGCATTATTTAACTGCCTTAAATAATTTAAACCCAAAATTAACTATTTTCTCTCATAGAAAATTTATAATAAATCCATATTCACTTGAAAAATTATGACACTTGAAACCCACTTCTAAAATAATATTTTTGACCATATATCAAAAACACAACTCATTTGGATGTCATATGATAGGTTTTCTAATCTAAACATATCATAAAATTCTTATTAAATCTCCATAAATCAACAACTTAGAACATATAATCATTTAATCACTATAACATGGCATATAATTGCAAAAGAAAACCGGTTTACCTTTAGACCGAAATCATTCATCAAAAATAGAAATGTAAACTAATTATTCACCTTGGCTTTGTGTTAAGAAGGTTGAGATTTGTCTTTAGATTGACTTGCTTAAGCTTTCTACTTGAATCCTAGCTTTTCTTATCCTTGAATCCTCTTAATGGTGGTCGGTCGAGTTCTTTAGGGTTTTAGTTTTGTTTGTGAAAGTTAAAATGAATAAGGAATGAAGAATAGAAGGGTTTAAGCTATAGGAACAAAGACTATTTCCATTTTACATATGCCATATTCCTCTTGCTTACTTATTTTTAATTCTCTTTTACTAATACATTCATTAAGGCACGACTCCTTCTTAATTAACAAATCTCAATCCTTTAACTATCTACATTCATTTAATTTATCCAGTTAAATGTTCTAAATATTGTAAGTCAAAATTAGGGTCATTACAATGATTATCATTTCATTTATTAATATCTTGTATCAAATAAAATATCTCTTTTAGAGATATAAATATTTAAATCATATTCCTTTCCAATATATATGGAATCATTAAATCTCTCTTTAATTTTGGAAATACCAAATCAAAATCATGTCTCATAAATTACATCACAAAACCTTTTTGAGTAAAAAGAGTCGATATAAATTATATCAATTCTACTCAACATCAATTTTCATATTCAACCTTTACTATCCGTCGAACAATGGTGAAATCACCTTTTAAATTCACACCGATAGTACGGGTTCCCTCCATAGAATTTAATACCAAGTATAAGAAGATTATTTCTGTACAATCCAAGTTATATTAAATATGGAATTTTTTTCTTTTATACTTGCCTCGTTTCCGACATTTTGACGTTATCTATTCCTCGCCTAGGAAAGAGACCAGGTAAGCTAGGGCACTGGTTGCTCCTAAACATCTCCTTAGTTTAAGCACCTCACATTCAAATCTCACGAATAAAAAAATCTACTGTACTCATCGACTTTTTGAGCCAAGGTTAAATCACTTGATGATAACAGATTTTCTTTAAATCATTTATTTAAACTCTTTAAATAAATTATAAAACCTCCATATTATCTTTAAAATACTTAATTATTTATTTGAAAACATTATAAAAGATTTGAGAAAGAATACCCAAGTTTAAAGCCATATTTCAAAAGTTATTAGAAGTGCTGCGAATAGTGCTTTTAAGACTTATTTGAACAAAAAAACTTTTCTATCATTTAGAAATCCATTTTTATAACTCAGTCTCTTTTAAAACATTTTAAAATATTTATAGGATTTATTCCATATTTTTAAATAATTAAAATATCAATTGTAAATAATTTATAGCTTTGGTTTTCGAACTGTAAAAGCACGACTATTTTGAAACTTGTTTTGCTCATATTTCAAAATCTACTAAACAAACTCTCGATCGTTTTCTTTTGTTTGAAAACTATGATTTTAAGAGTTCGAAAAATTCTTATTACAAAAATTCCGACTCCGAATCCATCGTATAAATGGATTAAACTTTTACGGTACGGAATCACGAACTGTCATTACGCGACGCGTCTATTTTAACTAATTTTCCATATTCTTTCCAAACTTTATCGAAACACTTATAATGCTTATAGAACAATTTTAAATCATTTTAAACCATTTTAAAGAGGTTTAACAATCTCATATATACCATTCCATTTATTAAAGGAAATTGATTTCCTTTGTGATATTCGATGTGTATTAAACATGAATTGTTCACACATCCAAACAAGCATATTATCATATCCAAACATGGTTCACAATCATCACAACCAAGCATAACCAAACATATATATCATCCAAAATATCATAATATAAATAGAGTTTCTCACTTGATTTTCGATCGGACTAACTTTAAAACGGCTATAGCTCCGCTATCTCGAAATTAGAGCTCATGACTACTAGCACAAATGCTCCTATAGGGTTCAGCCTTGGTCATGGAGGCTTGGAAGGGCTCGGCCTCGCTTGGAAAGTGGTGGTGGAGGGATTGCTTGCACACGGCCTTGGTGGAGGAGAAGGAAGAGATCACTAGCTTGAACTTTGGTTTGAAGTGGTATAAGTTTTGAATTATTTTGGTATAAATTTGTTTTGATTTTGTAATATTTTCTTTCTTAAGCTATGGAAGCCATTAATGTAGAGAAGACGAGGATGAAGAGCTTAGGAATTTTATGAAGAAGAAATGTGAATGAAGTGAAGAGAAGTGGGTGCTTTTTATTGACAAATGCAAGGATGAAAATATCATGATATTTCCACACAAACACATCACCATTTCATCACCACGACACCTCAACTCCCTACACCATGTTCTGTCGAAATGACGCCCTCCATGTGCCTCCTTTGGATGGTAAGTTGATTTGATTTTTTGGTGAGAAATATCTTGATATTTATTTCTTTTTACCACAAGTGAATTTGTAAATATATATGGTAATTCTTATATGTATTTGAATATGCATGGATGTAGATGTGTATGTGTGTATGTCACTTATAGCCTAGAACATTGTATAACTTTTCTACGTTAAATCGTTATGATTTCTGATTCCGATTCCCGATCACATTTTCACTTCTTAGTTAATATACATATATTTGTAAACAAAGTTTAAAAATAACATTTCCATTATTATTTATTAATAAAAAGCGCTTCATTTGATTTAAAAACAATTGTTAAATTATTTAAACTAAATTTAAATTCAAAAGTTAATTATTCAAAAATGTTGATATCACTGATGATGTCATAAAGGTATTTTATTTCAAAATATAAAATAAATAATTTTACTACATATGCTCACTCATATAGATAAATGAGTGTACGTACCTAGCTCCATGCATGATGTCGGATGGTCTAAGAGCTGTTTATTATAAAACAATTTTCGGTCATTTTATCGATATATCTTCCGAAGTATATATTTTTGTTAATATTTATTCAAAATAAGATTACCAATATTATTTATTGTTCAAAACATTATTATTTATGTTAAAAAATCTTATATTTGAATATTTTAAAATTTTTCTGAAGTGGTGAATTTGTACATACTTCCCCTCCTAAAAGAATTGCGTCTTCGAAATTAAGGATAAGAAGAAAATGACTCAAAAAAGGATATATATATATATATATATATATAGACAAAGGGAAATATATACAAGATATGATAAGTGACCACACCACAAGGGTGAGTACACTATCTTGATACCACATGCAAACTATACATCAGCCCTAAACTCAGGATAAGCTTTCCTCGTTCTATCTTCTGTTTCCTAGGTGTAGTCTTCGGCATCACCACTCCATTGAACTTTAACCAACCTTACCACCTTCCTTTTCAATTGCTTCTCATCGTGATTCATGATTTGAACTGGTCGTTTGATAACTGCCAAATTTGGTTCTACTTCTAAATCTTCTTGGGCAGCTGTTTCTATAATCCATTCCCGATCATGCCATATTTCCATAGATGGGATACATGAAAGACATTGTGCACACCAAACAATCTTTCGGGCAATTCTACTCAATAAGCTAATAGGTCAATCTGCTCAAGAATGCGAAAAGGTCTAATAAATCGAGGTGCTAACTTTCCTGCTTGTCCAAATCTTACCACTCCTCTCATCGGAGAGACTTTCAAGAATACAAAATCTCCAACTGAAAATTTCAAATTTCAATGCCTTTGATCGGCATAACTCTCTTGCCAACTCTGGGCTTCTTTCATCTTCTTTCTGATCAAGTCTACCTTTTTTGAGGCTTCTCGAATCATATCAGGACCAAGTACTAACCGATCTCCGGTTTCAATCCAACATGCTGGGGATCTACATGGACGACCATATAAAGCTTCGTATAGTGCCATGACAATACTTGCCTAATAGCTGTTATTGTAGGAGAATTCCACAAGATGAAGATAGTTTACCTATGAACCTCCAAAATCTAAGGCACAAACTCTTAGAAGATCTTCCAACACTCGATTTACCCTTTTAGTTTGCCCATTGATCTGGGGATGGTATGTGGTGCTTATACTCATTTTTGTTCCCAAAGTTGTTTGTTATGCCTCCCAGAATTTATTGATAAAGATTGGGTCTCGATCACTGACTATGCTGCTGGGGATACCATGCAATCAAACAATTTCCTTCATGTATATTTCTGCAAGACTTGCACTTGTTCTTGTTGGCTTTACTGGGATAAAGTGCGCGCTTTTGGTCAATCGATCTACGATAACCCAAATGCCTTCATTTTCCTTTCTCGATCGAGGTAAGCCGTCGATGAAATCCATCGATATTTGGTCCCATTTCTAAGTTGGAATTTCAAGAGGTAGAAGTAATCCAGTAATCTTTTGCTGATTGCCTTTAATTTGCTGGCAATTTGCACATCTACTAGCATGGATATAGATGTCCCTCTTCATGCTTTCCCACCAAAATGTTCGTTTCACGTCTTTGTACATTTTGTTAACCCAGGGTGAATATTAAGCTTGGATTGATGGCACTCAGTCAACACTTCTTGTCTTACATTGTCAATATTGGGAACACAAATTCTTCCTTTTAACCGTAATATCCCATGGTTATCTACTTCAAAGCTTGAATTCGGCCCTTTGCTTATATCCTTAATCGTCTTCCTTAGGCATCGGTCTTCTCCTTGTTTATTGGCAATTCTCTCTAGAAGAGTCAGAGTCACTACAAGATAAGCTATAACGACATGCTTTCTGTTGAATGCATCTGCTACTATGTTGGCTTTCCCAGGTGTATATAGTATCTAGATCATATGATGCAAGAAATTCTAGTCAATGCCGCTGTCTCATATTTAAGTCCTTTTGAGTGAAAAAATACTTTAAAGATTTGTGATCTGGGAAGAGTTCGAACTTTTTACCTATTTAAAGAAGGAATATTAATTATCAAAGTCAAACAAAGTTTATCAAAATAAACTATGAGAAATTCTTACCCAGTAAATAATGTCTCCAAATATTTAGTGCGAACACAACAATTAATAGTCCCAAGTTGTGTGTTGCATAATTTTGTTCATGCGTCTTTAACTGACTATTAGCATATGTGATAACTTTCCCTTGTTGCATCAGTACCACGCCCACTCCTTCACCACAAGCATCGGTATAAACGGTTAAACCACTGCTTTCATCAATAATAGTCAGGACTAGAGCGGTAGTTAACCTTTTCTTAAGTTCGTGGAATGTTTCCTCACATTTTGGCATCCACTAAAATTTAACATCCTTCATAGTCAACTTCGTTAAGTGATAGGAAATCTTGGCGAAGTCCTGAATAAATCTCTGGTAGTATCTTGCCAATCCTAAGAAGTTGTGAATGTCTTTCGGAGTTTGTGGTTGCTTCCAATCTAGAATGGCTGTAATATTCCTTGGGTCAACCGAGATTCCTTCCTTTGACATAACATGTCCAAGGAACCTTACATTTTCTTCCCAAAAGTGGCATTTTGAAATCTTAGCCTTGAGCACATTCCTCCTCAATATTTCTAGTGCAATTTCTAAATGCCTTTCATGTTCTTCTTCGACCTTTGAATATATAAGAATATCATCAATAAAAATCAACATGAATTTATGGAGCACATCTCTGAATACTCTATTCATAAGGTCCAAAAAATAAGCGGGAGCATTGGTTAGCCCAAAAGGCATAACCAACCACTCATAGAAATTATTTGGTCCTTTGAATGCAGTTAAAGGAATGCAATATTCCGCTATCCTTAATTGATGGAATCTTGTAGGTAGGTCCATTTTGGAGAATATTCGAGCACCATGAAGTCGATCAAACAAGTCATCATACGGGGTAGAGGATACTTTTTCTTAATCATTTGCTTATTTAGGTCTCGATCGTCTACACAGTCTTAGGGAGCCATCTGACTTTGCAATGAAAACCACTGCTGAGCTCCAACTTGAGCGACTTGGTCTAGTTAGCCCCTTCTTTAAAAATTCATCTGTTTGATTCCTTAATTCATTCACTTCCTTGGGGGCCATTCTTTGAGAAGAATTAAAAACAGACCTCGCATCGGAAATCAAGTTGATTTGAAACTCAATTTCCCTATATGGGGGTAAACTTTTAACTTTCTCAAAAACATCCAAACATTCCTTAACAATTGGTATTTCTTCTAGACGTTTTTGAAATGAATTTAGTGCATACATAAAACTATCCATTACGGGACTTGATTCTTCACACGTTATTTTAAAAGGTTCACTTCTTTTATTTTCCAAATGCACCGTCCTTTTAACACAATCAAGAATGGCCTTATATTCCAACAACCAATCCATATCGAGTATAATCTCAATTCCAATAAAATCAAGGACGATTAGGTTACATGAAAAAGTTTAGGATAGGTGGGCAACCTGTACTTTTTCACAAACTATACCAAGATTAGTTTTACTACCTATGGGGTTAGAGACATAGATAGGGTTATCAAATTTTAATTTTGGTAAGTTTTAATTTATCAACCAATTCTTTAGAAATAAAACTATGTAAAACCCTAGTATCAAATAATACTCTAACTAGATTTTCATTAATGCAGATGTTACCTTCAAGAACTCTCTTGCCCTTTGCATTAGTCGAAGTTGAGGGTTCATCATTAATGGCTAAAAATCTTACCTATTCTCCTTTCTTTATCAGTGGGAAATCCTTCTTCTGGTGCCCTGCTTTGTGACAATTGTAGCAATTCTGATCCTGAGCCTTAGGATTCTTACAGATGGTGGAAAAATGACCCTTCTATTGGCAATTATAACAAGTAATATCCTTCAAATTGTTTTCTTGCGGTCCACCTTCTGGCTTGCCTTGCCATTGCTTCTTCCCATAATGGTTGAACTTCCTCTTCTTCCAGTTATTGTTGCTACTTTGAGTTGTGGTCGGATTCTTTTTTTCTAGAGTCTCATACCGGAAACCCATATCTATCAAAACTACAAAGTTTCCCTTTACATGACCGGTCATCCTGTCTTGATATTGCCCCTATATTCCAATGTTAAAAATTTCATTTTTCTTTAAAGGAGTGTCTATCAGACCTGCCCCAAAACGGGACAATTCACCGAACTTGTTGGAAATTATTCTACCGACATCTCTCCTTGCTTTAAATCCATACAACTCCGATAAAGGCAGGATTTTTCTACAACTGGCATATATTGTTCTTCCAAGATTTCCTCGAACCATTGCCATGAGAAATTATCTTCTGAATCATTCACAGTTATGGACTCACACCATGCTAGAGCCCTTTCTTGTAATTTCCAAGAAGTTAAGAACCTTTTCTACTCATCCCCGATATTCAATCCCTTAAAAATTCTTTCACAAGAGCGGATCCAAGCCTGGACTTCAATAATGGACTCCGTTCCTTTGAATGGTTTACCACCTAAACTGGTGTAATTCTTGCATAGAGTAGTAAAGTTAATTTAAGGTTGCACAGGGATTACCACTTCCTCAATTACTGTAGCATTTGATCGATTGTTGGTGGCCATAGTGTTTCTACCTCCCCTCGTCCTCTTCTATTACTCATCTCCTACTATCTGCATATAGTAAGGAAACATCTTTAGAATTATAGACAAAATTGGAATAGGTATAAAACTCGAATATATTTACTTGGATAAAATTTCAAATATTCGCTCTCTCTGACTAAACTCATTCTAGGGTATTACTAACCCTATCTCTAATGAGTTAACCCTATCCAGGCCTAGGTGTAACGACCCGTAAATTTCAACTGTTTTAATAACGTAATTAGTTAAAATTTTGCGAAATTTTAAACGATAAAATTTTGAAATATAAATTTGATATTTGGTATACGTCTAGTTAAACATAGCAACTGGTAAATTTTCGTCCGAAAATATGAAAGTTTATTTCGCGTGTAAATTCACTTCAAGTTAATCAGTTAAAAAGCGATGAAAATAAAATGTTTCCGAAACCTAAATATTTTTACATAGAAAAATTCTAAACCATCTTCTGAGCAAGATGTCAGTTTGTCGTTTTTCCAAATTCGGACATCTTTGGCTCCGTCGATCTTATTTTTCAGCGTTTTTCTTGCATTTTCCATAGTAGGAAAATTCGAATTTTTATAATCAAATTTTATCACTGATATCCATATGCCGTTTTGATCGTCTCGTCGTGCTGATCTCTACAGTATATTCAATTGTCAACTTTGGAGTTCGGTGTGCAATACAATCTGCAAAATGACTTCATATCGGTTCCGTATTCGAACTTTGTATCCTTTGCCTTTTCAATTACCTACCGTATAATTCAAACAGCCATTTGCTTTTATTAATTTCAGAATTCAATGTGTGGCTGTCACAATTCCCTATTTCCAATTTATTGCACGCTGGTTCGTTCATTGTCCATCGGTTCCTTCTCTTTTCCCATTTTTGAAACGAAATGTTTATTCTTTCTGCTGCTTCTTCTTTTGTTCATCATTCTTTCCTGTAGATTTCCACCCTCTCTTCAAATTTCCTCTCATCCTCCCATCGGCCACAAAGAAAATAAAAATGAATACAAGATTTAGAAGGGTGACAACAAGTCATATTTTTGTGATGTATATATCATTTCCCCATCCATCTCCCACCAAGCCACGTCCACTGCCGGCCTCCACCACCTTCACGCGAGCACACCAAGTCTCCGAGCCTACCACCACCATCTCACGGCCAAGCCACCTCCCTCAACTCCAACCTCCACCCGCGTCTCCTCCACCCACCCACGGCTGTCCAAGCTTCGACCACCATTCCACACATCAGCCATGGCCGAGACTTGCCTCACGGCCACCATCTTCTCCCGCTCTTCCACATATTCCACTCCTCCGACGCCAGCTTTCCACCTCGACCTGCCGAACCCCAGCATGCCGCCAATCATCCCACCTCCTCCAGCCGACCTTGCTCGCCCAAATCTTTAGCCTCATCCATCGCGCCTTGTAGCCGCAACCACCCAGACCCACTGCTCCCATCCGCCTTCCACCGCACAACTTTGGGCGTGAGCAACCCATTTATCTGCCTCCTTCACTTCTCGTTGTCATGCATCTTCTCAGGGTATATTGGTATATATATTATTTTGCTTATTTGTTTTAAAATATAGTTTACATATATATACATATATGTTGCTGTATGAAGTATTTATAATATGTATACATGGTTTTTAAGTCTCCAGTTACTATATAAGTTATGTAATAGTTTGCATATGGGTTATATACTATATATTAGTTTTCTTTATAAGTTTCATATATGTTAAGTTTGTATTTTTGCATATACCTATGTTTTGAGTTCTTATATGTATACTGTAGTACTATGTTAATTATAAGTTTATATATATAGGCTGAGTTTATATGAATAGTTGATATATATAATACTTTGTTATAATAACAGAAGAATAGTTCAAAAAAAAATATAATACAAGATTCTGTTATATGTATTGTTGCTGTGATTTTTTTATCTATATTGTGATTAATATATACAGTAGTATATAAATATATATGTAGTAGTACTTGAGTTTTGTTTTGGTATATAAGTCTGGTATTTGACATATTGTTGTTATATATATTATACACATATATTGTTTATAATTTCAGCTATATATATAGTTTACACGTAACGTATACTAGGTTTATATGTATTTTGTTCATATGAATATGTATAATCTATGAAGTGATGTAAGTGTATGTAGTATATATAGATATAGTTATAATATAGCAGTTTATATTTATATAATAATTAAAGTTATTTATGTAAATATATATTTTTGTATATATATTATAAGTGGTTCCGAATTCAAGTTTGCATATCTCTGGAATCAAGGTCGTATGTATTTACGGTTTCTTTTGCTTTACAAAGGTGTTGATTTTTAGTATATATATATTTGGATTACATTAGTTGTATACGTGTCTCTGGGATAAAATGTTGGTTCTAGTGTGAGTTTATATGGGTTACAGGGGTGTACAAGTTTGTATAAGTGTCTATTTTTATGTATGTATATATGGCGAAAATTTTGTATTAAGTAGATATAATATGATTGTAATATTCTATTTACGTTCAAAGGTATATATATAGATGTTTGAAGGTTAGTTATATATATGAGTGTTTAATGTAAAACAATAATTTTCTTTTGAAATATATATTTGGTATGTGTTTGAATTTGGAATATGACTTTACATATATTATTATATATAAGTTCACTAACACTATTTATCCTCATCGACCGGTTCTAATTTGATTTCGTCAATCCCTTATTTATCAGCTTTTCCATCGAATATGTGCCAAACTTGATCTGCTTTGGAATTCGTAACTCAAATTCGTTGTCTGTCTCTCTAGCCTCGAAAGGTGAGCACTCACTCACGATTAACGTTCTTTTATTTATTAAATTTGATTTCAATTGAAACGACAATTGAAATTTACTGCTGTTAGTTGATTACACTGTTTTATATGCTATTACCTGTATCAGTTCACCTGTGACATCTGACACCATTATTTGTTAATTATTTATGCGATGATAATACAGTTGGCTGATAATTGATTGATTGTTGATGTTTATATTGGACGTTAAATTGTTAGTGTTAAATGATAAATAGTATGCCAAATTGAAATGGATACAGGATAGTTAACGATTTTAAAAACTGATTTATATGTTAAATTTGATTAGTTGAATATGACCCCTTTTAATTGTTAAATTAATTGACACGTAGAATAGTGATAATTACACTTTGAACCATTGAACGTATATTTGATTAATTGTTGTAGTGTTAATTTGAAATTGAATGACAAGTGAAAACCGTAATGTAATAATCTTTAATCTACATGAAATGATAGTGTAGATTCTAGAAATAATTATATTAATTCGTACAAATAACAATGCGAATTAATACGGTTATTTCGGGATTATTTAAATTGATTATTGGATTGATATTGATTGTTGTTATTGCTTGTTTATTTACTTTGACACCATCCCAGTTATCACACTGCAAGTTCCCTTTAATATGTTTTGATTTTGAATTGAATTGGAATCGGGTTGAAATGATAAATACCCAAATTGAACTTTGACCTAGGATAGAGAATTAAATAAAACCCGATTGGTCAATAATTTGATTTAAAACTAAAATGAAGATTTTATTTGAATAAATAATATGGTTTTGAAATGAAGTTGAAATTTGAATTTTTAATGAAAGGAAATGTTAATATTTAAAAATCTGAAAACAAAATATTAACAATGTAATTGATGAAAGAACGATGTTTAATTTGAGAAATGATTGAATTAAGTTTGAAAGGATTTAATAATTAAGTTTGAAATTAAAAATTAAGTTTGAAATTATTAAACTTTGAAATTATTTAATAATTAAGTTTTAAATTATTTAATAATGAATTATTAAATGATTAAATTGAATTGAAATTCTTTCATAAGAAAAATTGAACTTTTGAATAAGTGGATTTTACTTCGTAATAATTGAAATTAAGTTTTCTTTATTAAGTGGGTTATGGAAAATTATTTAAGTAAGTAAATAAATAATTGAAATTGAATTTTCTTTAACAAGAAATGAAAATGTGATATTTTGAAATTAATGTAAGACTTGTAATTGAAAGAATTGATTTGACGAATTTAATTTAATTCGATTTGAAGTTTTGATTTAATGAAGTTGAACTTAAGAAATTGATTTAATGATTTGGAAATTTAATAGAAATTGTTTGAATGATAAATTTACTTTACGAATATTAAATGAAATCGATAAATGAATTTAAATTGATTTGAATGTTAAATTAAATTAATTTAAATGATTTTCGAAATGAAACTTTTGCACGAACTTGAATCAATATTTGAATTGTTTTCAATATAAAGATTGAAATTGAATTATAAGATTTTGAAATGGTAATTTGGAAGTTTTGAAACGTAAAGTATGGAAACTGTTTTGATAGACAAATGAAATGTTGATTTGCGAATTGAAATTGAAATTGAATTTGATTTGGTTTTTGAAATATATAAACGACCAATCGGTGTAATAATTACGAAAGTTATTAAAGAGACCGGAATTCGGTTATGGGTATACTCTCTATCTAAACCGAAAACCACTTTAATAACTATGCGCGGAGTGATGATCCAGAATGAAGTGGTTGGAATGATGTACGTGTTGACTGAAGAAAGAGAACGATAATAGATAGCCTTGACACTTGTGTCAAATTGGAAATGACTAAAACAGGAGCTGTGCCGGGCCAATGGAGGATTGATACCTCAAGTGGACACACTTCTTCGAACTAATTATACTTGTTGTCGATTGGTGCACCCTTGATTTTGGGAGTGTTGTTTCACGGTGTTGCGGGCGCTGCGGCGTTGCGTTCTCACCAGCCCGGATCAGGCGAACGGTAGTATCACTACCTTGGGTATAGCCTCATGTGCCTTGTCATACTTGTATTCCATTTATGCGCGACCACTACGAATTTGTTTTGTACCTTGAGTATATGGATTGCCCTCTGGTGACTTCCGGTTTTGGGGAAAACTACGGTCTTGTATATGCTTGTGGGAATAAAAATGTGTTAAGGGTGGAATGGGCCATGACTTAACGCTATTTTGATATCTTTATATTACTGATAGACATTATCTACTTATCGTACACTACTACATAGTAGATAGTTTAACGGATCCTTAAAGGATGGTTATTCCAAACATCCTTTGAGTTACTTGTATTTCAATTGCTATTTCACTTGAGTTGGATTTATTAATATAAGAATGTTAATCCTGACTCGAGTGTTTTGTATTTTGCTTTACGCTCGGGTCAGACTGAGTGGTTCAGCTTTCGAGACTCACCTTTGGAGTTGGAGCTTCGCTTGGGGATCCAGCTATCTATCCAGCTTTCAGATATTCGATGATTACAGTGATGTATTCTGCTTTGTATCTGATGTATCATATTACTCTTCCGTTGTATCTGGTTTAACTCTGATGTAACTTATATATTTATATAGTAGCTTCATGAACTACTATCTCTTTTATTTCCGCTGCACTTATTACTCTGTGTCTGTGATCTGTGATTATTTATTTACTGTACATGTTCAGTTTTGCCAAATTTAAATTAACAACGTGGTATTTTGAGCAATTCAACTCCAGCATGAGTGTCTACCTATACACTTATAATGGATGCGAATGGTCCAAAATATTGGGTCGTTACACTAGGTATTCGCTCAACCATAAGCACTGATACCAAATGTGATGACTCACCTCCTCGACCCTTAGAAATCGACACTAATATATCCTAAGTATTCACATGTCGCAAATCCTAGTGCCGGAGAGGCAGATTATCATGGGGTAAAATAAAATAAAGGTAGAAGAAAAACAAAATAGAATCTCACATCGTATTAAACATATAATTATACATATGAGTAGTACATGCAATTACTCCAAATTGCTCTATCAAAGTTCTAGTAAGTACTAGTCCAGCCAGGATAATTATAACTGCATATCCTCACAAGTGCTGGTAGGTATATCATACATAATACAATGGAAATAGAAATAGATGACTATCTACATAGGATCCAAAATGCTCCATGCTCCTTCTCGAAATGCTCCATACTACCTAATTACTTGGCTGCCTAAAAAATAGGGCACCCAGAGTTTAAAGGAACGGGAAAATAAACTCTAAGCCAGTCATGGGACTGGTATAAGAAACTCAAAGTATGGGTATTTGAAAACAAAGGGTATCTTATAAGACCACGTCGCACATAAACACAGAATGGGTTTTTACCTTATGTTAGCCAAATCATTTGCTACGCAAAATCTGAGATATTATTTTTAATGACATTCTTTTGAAAACACTTTTCAAGTAAACTTATACAATCTTAGCTGAAATTGTTACATTGATTAAATTCCAGCATAATAGGTTCTACAATCAAGTCCAAAGGCACTTATTGAAGAATGGATTTCCATACAATGACAGGTAAGGAACTACCTTCCATATAGTACATCTCTAGAGGGATGTACCAAGAATCAACTTCTTTGAAACCTCTTCACCTAGCAAGACCGGCCTACACGCAGACCCATCTGGTGGCAGATAGAACCATTTTGAGATCCCTCAAGAAGGACTCATTCTTCTGAATCGTCTCTTGCTTGTAGAACGTATGTATACGAGAATGCCCAAAGATGACTCTTATATATAGTATGCTTACTTCTAAAGGAAGTAGTAATTGATAAATGAATTTTTATTAGATAAAATAAGTTTTACTAATGAAAGTGGTTTTTATTAATAAAAATAGTAATTAAATAAAAAAGGGATTAGAAGTCGCTTATGTGACTTAATTGTGCTTTGTGTGTTTACTTGTCTATGGAAAGTATTTAGTTGTGTATTTAGCACTAAAAGCCAACAAAGTAGGCTTGTTCTATCGGTGAGAGTTAAGACTGATATTCAAGTAGGGTATAGAAGCAATAGTTTTATAACCTATCGGCTTCATTCTTATTAAAGGGATATTTTGAGTTGAGAAACGTGATAAGTATAAAAGACTTGGTTTCCATATGTGATCATAATCATTGTTGTTGAATTTGACCAAAATAATTTAAGAAATATTTAAAAGTAACATGAGGGTTATACGTACAATTATTTTTGGTGATGCTATATTATACGTTTAAACTTATCTTGCTCTTCTAGGACAAATGACAAGAAAATACATCTGGATAAGAGATGATCTCCCCCCTTATGTATGGTTCTTTTATTTCTGAATAAACCGAGGTTAAGTTAACCCAAAATCTATTAAATGGTTTTGGAGCATCCAGTAAGTGGGAGAGTGTACTCATATGAGATGACACAAAACCGTAACCACTTCAAAAACATAAACATGATCTATGTCCTAAAAGCAGTTATGAAGAGAAATGTTATAGAATTGCACTATCTATCCTAAGGTTAAGTCTCCGGGAAAAGTCAGCGTTTAACATTTCGAACGATGCTATCATGTGGGGTTGTCTATCTTGAGGGTGATCCCAAGAAAGAGAACAACATTAACATTTATTAGAGGACTTATGCTGGAATATATGTAGAGATTCGAGATCTGTTTTAGATTCTCGAATTCATGGCGAGATACATGATCTATTCGAGATGTTGGAATCCATATGGGGATTCATGGACTATTTGAGATGCTGGAATCCAGAGAGATTCGAGATCTATTCAAATGATGATGACTGTGTGATAAGATACTGAATGTGACTTCACCATCAGTAATTAATGACAGAAACCAGAGTAGGGACATGGCTAAAGGTTTAACTAACCCGAGGGTATATCAACTCAAAATCCAGTGATGCTTTCGGATATGCAACGAGAGTGATGATACTTGATGCCATGTGATTAGGCGTGGACCAGCTATGTTTTTCATATGGTATATTTCAGCTAGAGATATACGCTGCTCAGAAGGATATCTCTGACCCTTGTTTGGCGACCCATTCTTGATGTATCGATGACACCTCCAACGAAAATCCATATATATGAACGCACCTTAGCGGTTTTGATTGTATACCTAATATTGTTGTGGTGTACATGCAAAACATATATTTTCTAGTTTATATTCTACACCCTAGATATTATCTATTATATCACAATATGTACTTATTAAATGGCTGGCTCTTTTGAGGGGAAAACCATTTCGATGATTCGGTTGGCCTCAAAAGGTGCTGTTATGTGGGCACATGTTTCTTGAGTTTCTCATACCAGACTTTTGTCATACTCGTGGTTTTATTTTTCTCACAATTCCTTGAGTGCACTTTCGAGCAGTTTGAGAAAGGCAAGTTTTAGTTGGATATTCCTTAGAGCTCAACGAGATGAGCCGGATGTTTCACTTACCATAGTATTTTTATTTCTACTGCATTATGATTATGTATATATCAGCAATTATAAAGACCAGGTCTTATAACTATCTTGGAAGGTGATAGTACTTAGGATTGTAACTTTTGAAATGCTATGTATCTTAGAGTGACAATTTGTACTATCCTTTTGATATTATATGTTATCATTCTGTTGTGGGATACTTATATTGTGTTCCTTCTTTCTTATTTTTTTCCTTTTATTTATCCTAACAATCTGTCTTTCTGGCACTTGAGTGCTCGGTAAGTGAATACCGTGGATGTATTAGTGTTGACATTTGGGGGTCGAAATGGCCAACTATTAAGTGTGGTATAAGAACTAAAAGTCAAGCAAGAACCTTGGCTTTGGTTGGGTATGACTCATTAGAGATAAGGTAAGCGATACCCTAGAATGAGTTTAGTGTATTAAACATATGAGAGCGTATTTGTATTTGTTATATACGTATGCCTCAAAGGTTTTTCAACTATGAAAATTAAAGGATCTTATATAAAATAATCTATATTGGTAGGGATTATTAAAATGTATTTTAATTAGTTTGGGGATTAATGATGTTCATTTATTGTCACCCATTGGTTAGCTTAGCCTTCCTCAGTTAGTTTACAAGAATTGTTATCATTTGTTGATTATTGATTTGTGCTCGACTAGTTCTAGAGCAAT
Organism: Allium fistulosum; assembly: GCA_030737815.1. Lineage (NCBI taxonomy): Eukaryota > Viridiplantae > Streptophyta > Magnoliopsida > Asparagales > Amaryllidaceae > Allium > Allium fistulosum. The sequence goes on along the minus strand of CM060907.1, from coordinate 386,745,746 downwards.
TTACCTTTTTACAACATAGGTTATGTAACGATCCACAAATTCATTAGTTCCAAAATATTTTAAAATATTCAAATATAAGATTTTTACACGTAAATTATAATGTTTTGAACAATAAATAATATTGGTAATCTTATCTTGAATAAATATTTACAAAAATATATACTTTGGAAGATATATCGATAAAATGACCAAAAATCGTTTTATCAATAAACAACTCTTAGACCATCCGTCATCGTGCACGGAGCTGGATACTTACACTCATTTATCTATAAGAGTGAGAATATGTAAATAAATTATTTATTTTATTCTTTTAAATAAAATACCATTATGACATCACCCATGATATCGACATTTTTGAATAATTAACTTTTGAATTTAAATTTAGTTTAAATAATTTAATAATTATTTTAAATCAAATGAAGCCGCTTTTATTAATAAATAATAATGGAAATGTTATTTTCAAACTTTGTTTACAAATATATGTATATTAACTAAGAAGTGAAAATGTGATCGGGAATCAGAAATCGAAATGGTTTAACGTAGAAAAGTTATACAACGTTCCAAGCGATAAATGACATACATATATACACACATACACGCATACACATCTACATCCATGCACACACAAATACATATAAGAATTACCATATATATTTACAAATTCACTTGTGTTAAAAAGAAATAAATATCAAGATATTTCTCACTCAAAATTCAAGTCAACTTACCATCTAAAGGAGGCACATGGCCATGCACATAGAGGGAGTTATTTCAGCCGAACATGATATTGGGGGGTGAGGTGTAGTGATGATGAAATGGTGATGTGTTTGTATGGAAATATCATGATATTTGCATCCTTACATTTTCCTATATATAGCACCCACCTCTCTTCACTTCATTCACACTTCTTCTTCATAAAATTCCTAAGCTCTTCATCCTCTTCTTCAATGCATCAATGGCTTCCATAGCCTAAGAAAGAAAATATTATAAAATCAAAACAAAGTTATACCAAAATCAATCAAAATCTATACTACTTCAGACCAAAGTTCAAGCTAGTGATCTCTTCCTTCTCCTCCACCAAGGCTGTGTGCAACCAAGCCCTCCACCACCACTTGCCAACTAAGGCCGAGCTCTTCCAAGCCTCCAAGACCAAGGCTGAACTGTAACGACCCATATTTTTGACAATTAAAAATATTAAGTTAAATAAGACTTTGGAATTTAATATGGTCAGAAATTAAAATTTATGATTTATAAATGGAAAAAATTATTAGAATATAATTTAATAATATGGATTGAATATAATTGACCACTATTTTAATGTAATTTCAATCAATTGTAATAATAAAGGTTAATAAGGAATAAGATTAAATGATGTATTAAAAAGAAAAATTATAGGTTATTTAATTTTATTGGTTTTAGCATGCAATAAGAAATCAATTATTTAGTACGTAGATTTATTAACCTTTGTTTGTAAACAATAAATTTAGAAATGTGTTTAAATTACTAAGTTGTAGCAATTGTTTTATTCTCATTCATTTGGTTAATCCATTTTGAAATTAATTTGGTAATCAACGGAAAATTAATGTAATTAAATATTTCATTTAATACGATAGAAGATGTTAACTCTTGAGCGACGAGTGTAAAAAAATAAAACTTATGTTTGATGAACACATAAGGTATTTGTTGATTTAATAATAAGAATGTAAATCAAAATGAAAGAATATGTTGAAATTTAAAATACAATGGACTAGTATTTTATTACAGTTGTAATTAAATGTTGAAATTAATTTAATATTTAAATATTGGATTTAACATGGAAAAATTAATTTTAAAGGATTATTAATTTCTGTTTAATCAAGAATAATGATAGGAAACTTTTAATTTAGAATTTAAAGGTGATTAAATCAATTCAGTAATAATTCGTTTAATTGACGCGTAAAAATAAATATAATTTGATTTTAAAAAACTAACTTCTATATACAATAAAATTAGTTTCATTGAGTTTAAAAATATTGAAAACCTATATTTCGATATATAGGATGACCATTTCCGTTTCGGGAACGAAACGGGCTTTTCGAGTCCATGTTATCGCTTTGGCCCAATCGATCTGTTCCATCCATTCTTGTTCCATCTTTGCCTATATATATGCTATTACGAAACCCTAGCAGCCTTCTATTCTATTTTTTGTACGTACAATTCAGTTCTAATCTGTTCCTTCCTAATGGAGATTATCCTAAACCCTAATTACTAATTTCAAATCAAACTCCAAAAATTCAAACTGCCCAAACCCTATCATATAATATATCATCGTGAAGCTCTCGACGAATGCAGTCGGCGTTTGCAATTCGTTTTTTGATTGGAGGCTTCCTTTGTCCAGAAATAGATGATCTTTCTCAATCGTTCGTCTTAGGGTTTCGTGATCGACGATGGATCGTCGACCAATCAACGATTGGAGGATACTGCAGTGTAGAGGACATCAACGAGAGTCGATCTAATGGCTTGGATTGTGACAGATGAGCATGAATTCACCATGATCGGCGGTGGAAGTGGTGGCGGCAGCTGGGTGATTGGGGGTGTCGGGTGCTCGTGCGTGTTGTGTAGGAGGTCGGCCGGAAGTGAGGAAGGTGACGGTGGTGGCTGATCTGGGTAATGGCGCACGTAGGTGCGACAGTTGGAGGATGAATAATGACGGCTGTAGAGTGTTGATTGGGTTCAAACGGTTGCATTGGGGTTTAGAGTAGGCGCGTTAATTACCATATTGCCACTAGTTTAATTTAAATTTAATTTTAAATTTCAAATCTTATAACGTTAATAACTTTTGCAAACAAACTCGGATTTGCACGAGGTTTCTTCCGTTGGACTCGTATCAAAATTCCGGACAACAAGCAACTGATTTGGTTGAATTTGGAGACATTTCAGATTTTGCGCTTTTATTGGATTTTTAATGGGCTTAAAATCAAAGATGAGTGATTAAACCCACTCACGCAATACTAAATCTTTTTATGTTAGTTGAATTAAATTTATGAAGTGATAAAAATTTTATTGGTTGCTGTTTGGTAATTTAAATTGACATTTAAGTTAATTTGAATTTTATATTGAATAAAATTGTCATTTAAATTAATATTGAATTTAATTGCTATTTAAACACCGACAATCGATAATTAGCGACTGTTATGACATGTTGTTGATTTGGCTGTTGATTAGTATTGTATGCCTATTGATATGTTGGATGTATGATTGTTTATTTACTTTGGACATATCCCTGTTATTACCCTATTTACTATTTGACATTATATAAATTGTTGTTCGTATTATTGAAATGAATTAAGAAATAGGTTGAAATGATATATACCTATGTCATTTAATTATGGATTGAAATTATATACATCCAGCAATGTAATTTAAATTGGAATAAATGACCACTTGGCCATAAGGTGGAAAATTATATACGGACACCGAATTTGGTTAAATTACATGGTTTAAAAAATCTTGAATTTGAATTGGTTTCAATGAGATTGTTTTAAAGAAAATAAAATTTTGATTTACATAAATTAAATTATTTTCTAATTCCAGATTTGAAATGTTGAAATTGAAACTGTTTAAAAGAAATTGTTTAAGGATTTAATTTGAAATCTTAAAGTTGAAATTGACATATGATTTGAACTTATTGAAAGTGAATTATTTTAAAGGTTTATACTTTAATTTAAAATTTGAATTTACTTTAACTAAATGGTTTTAAATTGGGATTTCTAAGTTTGGACGTGAAATGGTTTTAAACTAAATTATTTCAAAATAAGAATGTGAATTGGAACTCTCAGCCATTGAATATAACTGGTTAAATTGAATTTGAAATGAAATTTAAAATCGGTAAATTGAGGTTGATTTAAATGGAATCTACTTGAATTGGAAGTCGAAAAATAAATTCGTTATGATTTGGGATTTGAAACTTGTTGTAAAAGAAGAAACAGTTTTAATATAAATTATTTTAATATATAAATTATTTTAATAACCAAATTATTTTAGTATACAAACTAATTTTATCCATACTATTTTCAATATTAAAATCTATTTTATATTCAAAACTATTTCCAATCTTTAAACTATTTTAATTATTACAAACTATTTTTCAATATTAAAACAATTTTAATTATCCAAACATTTTTCAACATAAAAACTATTTTAATTATTCAAAACCATTTTCAATATTCAAACTGTTTAAAGGGGAACTATTTAGATTTAAATCACTGATTTAAATATGAAGGTTTTGATATAAAGATATAACCTATCTTGAATTTGAAATGAGTTTGAAGCAAATCTGATATTTTGATATGAAGTATGACTTGTTCTTGAAATTTAAAAGAACCAACCGGTGTGTAAAATAGACGATTGTTTGTTAAAGACATTGGGGCCGGATGAATGACATACTGTAAGAGTCCAAAAACTCGGCCTTCGAAAATCGGCACCCGTACTTCACTTGTACTCAAAAATGCCGTAGATTCAAACGCCGAATCTGGCTTCCCGGAGCTATAACACAATTAAGTAAATAACACAGCGGAATAAAGAGAAATAAATGATATCATATACAACTCCAATGAATACAATATCCAGTATGATATACAACAATGATATCAATATGATACAACAATATCAGAGATAACAAAAATGATACAGCGGAAGTAACAACAAATGGAAGAGATCTCCAAATGATCAATCGGAGAATGACTCCAATATAACTCCAATATTAGCTCGAACCACAAAGAGCAGCAAGTGCAGTCCTGAACTCCAAGAACTGAACCAGCTCCAGATAATCTACTAAACCTGAATATCTGAAAGAACCCAACTCTAGACTGTCCGTGTGGAAAATAGTGGGCACCCAGAGTTTAGGAAGGGAACAATAAACTCCGGATCAGTCATGGGACTGGTGTGAGCAACAAAAACAGTTTTATCTTTAAACAAACACAAAGGGTTTTAAATATTGAAATCCGCAATGCTTTTAGAAAATGAAACTACCATAAGACCTCCCGCCACACACACAATGCAAACGCAGAATTGGAGGAGATTTCTTCTTATGATAGTCAAACATGCTTACTACGCAAATCATTGGATATTATCATTAGTGCATAGTGCAGAAACATTTCGAAAGTATAATATTAATCTTAGCCAACATACGACCAGTATCGTATGCCTACTATAGCTACCATCTAAACAGTGGTGACCACCGTACGTAAATGGCAGGTTCTACAACTAAAACCGTACAAGTTCCGTATTGGAGAAATGGATTTCCAACAAATGGTCAGGCTAAGGAACTTCCTATTCCACGAAAGAAACGCCTCTGGCGGGACGTTCCGAGAACCAACTGTTCTCTGCCAAACAAGGCCGGGTTACCCCTGTAACAGGTAACTCACGAATATGCCACCTCCCGGTCCTTTGGGACCTTTATCCGAGCGCTCGATATCCAACATCACACATCATAAAGAAAGTGTATCCACATGAGTAAGTATCAGGGCTCCATACCATAATACCACCCCTTTCCAGAAGGAAATGACATACCCTAAAGGGCGCGACCCTCATAACCTTGCCGCAACGATCCTGTTTCGACCATTTCCGGGTTGTGAGGCCCTGACGAAGTCTCGTCCACAAAGCTACGCTTTGTCACAAAGCCATGCTTCGGGTCAAACAAATGATCAACCTATGATCACAAAGATATAAGATCAAATAAATGATCATATCGCAAATGATCAAACACTGATCATGACACAGCAACACTCAGCATGCCACATTACCAAATTGGGATATATCGCTGATAACTTCAACTACATAACCTCTGAGCTCGTATGTCTCAGAGAAGGGTGTTAAGCTAAGAGAATAAATTCTCCGCCACCAACAGATATGTATTTGAAAGAAATCGGCTTTATATCTCAAAGTGTAATGTCAGACATGTATCCATACAAGTCTGTTCCGGGTTCGAACAGAACCGAAGGCACTTCTCACGAAGCCCTTGCAAATCCGGATAATTTTCAAATCACGTCCAGACTTCCCATCACAAAAAGAGTGATATAAATCTCTATACCGGGAGCTACCCAGTGCAGAGACATTCGACAGGTTGTCCTTTCATTTTCGAAAATATCCGGTCTTCAACACCGATCTTCAAATGCTATCCATATACGACGTATCACTATTCGGAATGGGTTATATGACACAAAGGTCCTCTCCCGGCTAAACCGAATAATGAGCGCAATATTTTAAAAACATATGGATATTGGGATTTCAATTAAGTCACAACTTATTACCCAAAACTTTTCTTTCAAATGGTTTAACAAATTACCATTTCAAATCTTTTAAAACAAAAAGATTCATTTTAACAACCTTCAACGGTTTAACAATTTTCCACACTTTAATCTTTTAAACAAAAGATTTATTCATAGATTTTCCAAATTAATTCCCATTTCAATTTGATTAACTCGTTAAATATTTAAATCAAAGATTTAACTCATAACTTTCAAAACAATTCAATTTCAATGGTTTAAACAAATCATCACTTTAAATCTGTTAAAAATAAACAGATTCAATTCATAGCTTTCTAAAAGAATTCATTCATAGTTTGGAAAATCTATTTTTCAATTCAATCTTGAAATTCCTTTAATTAAACTGGAATTTCATTTCTTACCTGAAAGCTTTTATTCTTTTAAAAACAAACAGTTTCATTTCAGAAAGTCTGATTCATTCATACGAGTTGAAATCCTTGGGTTAAGTTCAAATTCCCAAAATTTTACTTTTAAATGGTTTAACTTTATATAAACACATTTATATCATCTTTAATCCCTAGTTTCAAATCATAGAATTCAATTCCAAACTTGAATTCAAATTTAAATCAAATTATTTAAATTTTCAAAACTCGATTAAGTTATTCAAAATAACTTTTATATTTGAAATTCTATTTCAAAAGCTTTTCACTTTAAACCCCAAATTCCAATTTCAAAATCAATTGAAATTAAAATTTCAATTTCAAAAACATCAAATTTACATTATCTGTGACTTAACCGATTTCCACGTGAAATCCATATTTGTGTGTGTATGGGTGTAGTCCAGGGGTTTGAACACAATAGTGCAACACGATGAATCATCATAGATTAAAATACAGGATATAGTTGATAAGCGGTATAAGAACAACGCTTATCGTTCATGCACAAATCACAGATATATATAAATTTCAGATAAATAAACTGCAGTAAAGGTTACGCACCAATCAGAATATATCACAAAGCATCACAGATCAGGAAATATCAAACAATTCAATCATCCAATCAAATCCAAATCTTCATAAGTAAGTTCAGTTAATTATCTGATTTATTCAAATTAGATTAATTACTTATGAATTTCAAATCCGGGTTACTTAATCATTAATTAATTACAAACCAATATAATTAATTATCCTTTAAATCGTTTATTAACTAACTATTAATAATTAATAGATTATTCTTAAATTAATTATCCTTAATTAATCACATTGATTAATTAGCCCTTAATTTAATATCTTTCCTCAATCACCATCATTAATTTGTAATTCCTTAATTAATTAACTTAATTAATTAATCCTTAATGACCCATTAATTAACCATTAATTATTCAATTAATTCAAGTTTTTAAATGTAACCTATTAATTTAAATGGATCCAATCATTAAATTCTAATTTAAAGATTTTAACTAAATTCCCCTTTAAATTTTCAAATCATTAAGTATGCTTTACTTTTAACTTATTTACATCATTTTAAAGTTATAAACTTTAGTCCATTTTCAAATCCTAAGATTCAAATTTCCAATTTGAATTCAGATTTTAAAAATTCTAATTAAACATGGTTTTAAATTCGTTCAGATTTTATATTGTTCTTTGAAATCAAGAAACTGCCAGGCTATACCTTAAACAAAAGCCTGGAACACAACACACTCAAATCTCTAAACTGCTTCGAGCCCAGACTAAAGTGACTTCGAGTCATTCCCTTCCTGCTTCGAGTCTCAACCCAAAAACTTCGAGTAAAAACATGATTCAACCCGAGTAAAACTCGAGTTCAAAAACTCACAACACCCCAAACTTTTACCAGCCACGAATCACTGTGCTGTGCATATGCACGGTGGCTTCGGCCACAACTGCTCGCCAACGATGAATGCAACACGTCAGGGAACCACTCAACAACCCTCCTCGACCATCAACTCATGACCGACCCCCTGAGACCGCCATCGAGCACCTAAATCCAAACCTGGAACAACGAGACCCATAACCACCCAACCTGGAACGCCGCCGTACACAACCTCGACCACCGGGCAGCTTGAAACTTCGGCTATCCACTCGTCGTCACCCTCTCTACTATCACCCGGAATTGCGTGCAACTCGATTCACGAGGGAAGGCGCTTCGATCGATTTCCTGACCACCTTAAAAATTAGGTTAACTAACTTAAACTCTTCACCGCCGCTACCACGGTGAACCGGAACACTGCCCATCATTTTTCCCCGACTCACCGTACTCCCCTCTACCTTCACGCAAAACCCCGAGCTTCAACAATTCTCCGATCACTTGAATTCGCCCCAAACCCATTCTCAGTTCAACTACGAACTGCACCCAAACTACACTACTAAAAATCACGAAACCCATCTCAAAAATCATCATTTCTAATACGCATTCAAGTTATAAATATAAATCACCATTTCGTGAAGTTCGAATTTTGGCAAATTTAAGGTTGACACTGATTTTCTTGAGTTCCTGAGTTATTAATAATGCATTTTAACTTAAGTAATATCCTAATCTAAAGTTTGAAATGAAACAAACAATATTCTTCTGAATCCTAAGTCTAAACAAAAATTTAATAGAAGAATTTGAATTTAAGTCAAGGCATGAACAAACACTGCAAACAGAAAGTTATAAGTATTCCCCTGTCTACATACAACCTACTTCAACAATTCAAAAATATAAGCATGTAACCATACTTCACAGATACGATATTGATCACAGCAATAAACATTCATCCTAATTTATACTTTAAGTTTTTATAGTGAAGTTACTCACCTTTATTTTAAGGAAAAGAAACAGAGCTTTCTGTTTGAAACAAGTTTGAAATTGCAGTTTGAATTCCCTGCTTTTGATCTCTGATCTTCGAAGTTGATTGTTGTTCAAGGTTGAGATGATATTACTTCTTTCATATTTTTTTCTTTCAGTTATGATGGTGCTCGAACTGAAATGAGGGGAGAAGTCTGATATAAAAGAAAGCTTACAGGAAATAGATTTGTACTGGTGATAAAATCTTTGTTTGTGTAATAGGGTGATGTATAATTTTTTCTTTCCAGTACAATGTTTAGCAGGGATTTTTATTCAAATGGTGGCTGAAAATGAAGTGTTGGTGGCTAAAGAGATGATGGCATTTATTGCCTTGGTACTTCATGTTTCTACTCAATTATATTTGCTTTGGTGGCTGCATACATTTTCCTTCGGTGGCTAAGATGATATTATGGTGGCTGATGATATTACATTGTATACTAAGGACATTTCCATTTATTACTTAAGTCCTTTGATCTTTTGCATGAAGACATTTTGGTTTTTATTTGTTAATGTATTTGCTTATATTTTTACAAAGTTCATTGATATATTGTTAGATCTTTAGTTAATTTATTTACTTTATATCTTACAAACTATATAAGTTATGTTATAAATTTTCTTATTTCTATTTTTTATTTACATATTTATTTTTAACTTAAATATTTATTATTAATTTATTTTTAACATAACCCATCAATTTCAATTATTATTATCAATCATTATTATTATTAAACCATTTATTTACAATTTTAAATTCAAATCAAATATATACACATATATTCAATTTTACTCATATATGTCCGTATACATATATACGATATTTTTAAATTTAAATGATTTATACAAAATTTATTTGAGTTCGGGGAAACTCGCATCACTTTATTGATTAATTTTTTTACAATTTTATTCAAAAATTAATTTAATTATCAATTTAAATTTATAAGAAATCCGGGGTCGTTACAGACTTCCCCCCTTAAAAGAATTTCGTCCTCGAAATTGCCAAGGAGACAAAAAGATAGATGAAGAATATTTCATCAACTGAACATCTGTTCTGCATTTGGCTTACCAAATCAGAATATCAATAACAGATACAAGAACGAATCTGTCTGACACTCCACAAAATACTCGGGTTATCCAGATCTACGAAATATACAGTGACATCGGTTAGTTCAAATGGATAACTAACCATTCGTAGAATATACTGGGACCCAAAGAATAGATAGATATATGGATACGATTCCGAAACTTTCAGTTTAGAAACCAAATTATACCTATTAACCATAGCAACAAAGCAACCAACTCATCCAAACAAACAATTTTGGTCCACCCGGAGTTTACGTCCCATTTTAATATATCGAATCTCCTTCCTGGATCGACCAGAAAATATCAAAGAATTGAGAAAAAATGCTGAACAAAAGAGATTGATAGAGAAAAGATGGTTTCCTTGTTGTTACAGGGTATTGACCATTTATAGTCGTATCCCCATGTCCCCTATCTCGTCCTCTTCTTGCACTCATACTCACTATCAGTGGATAGTAAGAGAATTTACTGAGACATTCGAACGGATATCTGAGGATACTCATTCTAGAGTTTACTTCACTCTATCTCTAATGAGCTACTTAACGTGTTATACTCCTGAGCTAAAGTTCAACCTTAGCTCTGATACCAAATGTAAGAGTCCAAAAACTCGGCCTTCGAAAATCGGCACCCGTACTTCACTTGTACTCAAAAATGCCGTAGATTCAAACGCCGAATCTGGCTTCCCGGAGCTATAACACAATTAAGTAAATAACACAGCGGAATAAAGAGAAATAAATGATATCATATACAACTCCAATGAATACAATATCCAGTATGATATACAACAATGATATCAATATGATACAACAATATCAGAGATAACAAAAATGATACAGCGGAAGTAACAACAAATGGAAGAGATCTCCAAATGATCAATCGGAGAATGACTCCAATATAACTCCAATATTAGCTCGAACCACAAAGAGCAGCAAGTGCAGTCCTGAACTCCAAGAACTGAACCAGCTCCAGATAATCTACTAAACCTGAATATCTGAAAGAACCCAACTCTAGACTGCCCGTGTGGAAAATAGTGGGCACCCAGAGTTTAGGAAGGGAACAATAAACTCCGGATCAGTCATGGGACTGGTGTGAGCAACAAAAACAGTTTTATCTTTAAACAAACACAAAGGGTTTTAAATATTGAAATCCGCAATGCTTTTAGAAAATGAAACTACCATAAGACCTCCCGCCACACACACAATGCAAACGCAGAATTGGAGGAGATTTCTTCTTATGATAGTCAAACATGCTTACTACGCAAATCATTGGATATTATCATTAGTGCATAGTGCAGAAACATTTCGAAAGTATAATATTAATCTTAGCCAACATACGACCAGTATCGTATGCCTACTATAGCTACCATCTAAACAGTGGTGACCACCGTACGTAAATGGCAGGTTCTACAACTAAAACCGTACAAGTTCCGTATTGGAGAAATGGATTTCCAACAAATGGTCAGGCTAAGGAACTTCCTATTCCACGAAAGAAACGCCTCTGGCGGGACGTTCCGAGAACCAACTGTTCTCTGCCAAACAAGGCCGGGTTACCCCTGTAACAGGTAACTCACGAATATGCCACCTCCCGGTCCTTTGGGACCTTTATCCGAGCGCTCGATATCCAACATCACACATCATAAAGAAAGTGTATCCACATGAGTAAGTATCAGGGCTCCATACCATAATACCACCCCTTTCCAGAAGGAAATGACATACCCTAAAGGGCGCGACCCTCATAACCTTGCCGCAACGATCCTGTTTCGACCATTTCCGGGTTGTGAGGCCCTGACGAAGTCTCGTCCACAAAGCTACGCTTTGTCACAAAGCCATGCTTCGGGTCAAACAAATGATCAACCTATGATCACAAAGATATAAGATCAAATAAATGATCATATCGCAAATGATCAAACACTGATCATGACACAGCAACACTCAGCATGCCACATTACCAAATTGGGATATATCGCTGATAACTTCAACTACATAACCTCTGAGCTCGTATGTCTCAGAGAAGGGTGTTAAGCTAAGAGAATAAATTCTCCGCCACCAACAGATATGTATTTGAAAGAAATCGGCTTTATATCTCAAAGTGTAATGTCAGACATGTATCCATACAAGTCTGTTCCGGGTTCGAACAGAACCGAAGGCACTTCTCACGAAGCCCTTGCAAATCCGGATAATTTTCAAATCACGTCCAGACTTCCCATCACAAAAAGAGTGATATAAATCTCTATACCGGGAGCTACCCAGTGCAGAGACATTCGACAGGTTGTCCTTTCATTTTCGAAAATATCCGGTCTTCAACACCGATCTTCAAATGCTATCCATATACGACGTATCACTATTCGGAATGGGTTATATGACACAAAGGTCCTCTCCCGGCTAAACCGAATAATGAGCGCAATATTTTAAAAACATATGGATATTGGGATTTCAATTAAGTCACAACTTATTACCCAAAACTTTTCTTTCAAATGGTTTAACAAATTACCATTTCAAATCTTTTAAAACAAAAAGATTCATTTTAACAACCTTCAACGGTTTAACAATTTTCCACACTTTAATCTTTTAAACAAAAGATTTATTCATATATTTTCCAAATTAATTCCCATTTCAATTTGATTAACTCGTTAAATCTTTAAATCAAAGATTTAACTCATAGCTTTCAAAACAATTCAATTTCAATGGTTTAAACAAATCATCACTTTAAATCTGTTAAAAATAAACAGATTCAATTCATAGCTTTCTAAAAGAATTCATTCATAGTTTGGAAAATCTATTTTTCAATTCAATCTTGAAATTCCTTTAATTAAACTGGAATTTCATTTCTTACCTGAAAGCTTTTATTCTTTTAAAAACAAACAGTTTCATTTCAGAAAGTCTGATTCATTCATACGAGTTGAAATCCTTGGGTTAAGTTCAAATTCCCAAAATTTTACTTTTAAATGGTTTAACTTTATATAAACACATTTATATCATCTTTAATCCCTAGTTTCAAATCATAGAATTCAATTCCAAACTTGAATTCAAATTTAAATCAAATTATTTAAATTTTCAAAACTCGATTAAGTTATTCAAAATAACTTTTATATTTGAAATTCTATTTCAAAAGCTTTTCACTTTAAACCCCAAATTCCAATTTCAAAATCAATTGAAATTAAAATTTCAATTTCAAAAACATCAAATTTACATTATCTGTGACTTAACCGATTTCCACGTGAAATCCATATTTGTGTGTGTATGGGTGTAGTCCAGGGGTTTGAACACAATAGTGCAACACGATGAATCATCATAGATTAAAATACAGGATATAGTTGATAAGCGGTATAAGAACAACGCTTATCGTTCATGCACAAATCACAGATATATATAAATTTCAGATAAATAAACTGCAGTAAAGGTTACGCACCAATCAGAATATATCACAAAGCATCACAGATCAGGAAATATCAAACAATTCAATCATCCAATCAAATCCAAATCTTCATAAGTAAGTTCAGTTAATTATCTGATTTATTCAAATTAGATTAATTACTTATGAATTTCAAATCCGGGTTACTTAATCATTAATTAATTACAAACCAATATAATTAATTATCCTTTAAATCGTTTATTAACTAACTATTAATAATTAATAGATTATTCTTAAATTAATTATCCTTAATTAATCACATTGATTAATTAGCCCTTAATTTAATATCTTTCCTCAATCACCATCATTAATTTGTAATTCCTTAATTAATTAACTTAATTAATTAATCCTTAATGACCCATTAATTAACCATTAATTATTCAATTAATTCAAGTTTTTAAATGTAACCTATTAATTTAAATGGATCCAATCATTAAATTCTAATTTAAAGATTTTAACTAAATTCCCCTTTAAATTTTCAAATCATTAAGTATGCTTTACTTTTAACTTATTTACATCATTTTAAAGTTATAAACTTTAGTCCATTTTCAAATCCTAAGATTCAAATTTCCAATTTGAATTCAGATTTTAAAAATTCTAATTAAACATGGTTTTAAATTCGTTCAGATTTTATATTGTTCTTTGAAATCAAGAAACTGCCAGGCTATACCTTAAACAAAAGCCTGGAACACAACACACTCAAATCTCTAAACTGCTTCGAGCCCAGACTAAAGTGACTTCGAGTCATTCCCTTCCTGCTTCGAGTCTCAACCCAAAAACTTCGAGTAAAAACATGATTCAACCCGAGTAAAACTCGAGTTCAAAAACTCACAACACCCCAAACTTTTACCAGCCACGAATCACTGTGCTGTGCATATGCACGGTGGCTTCGGCCACAACTGCTCGCCAACGATGAATGCAACACGTCAGGGAACCACTCAACAACCCTCCTCGACCATCAACTCATGACCGACCCCCTGAGACCGCCATCGAGCACCTAAATCCAAACCTGGAACAACGAGACCCATAACCACCCAACCTGGAACGCCGCCGTACACAACCTCGACCACCGGGCAGCTTGAAACTTCAGCTATCCACTCGTCGTCACCCTCTCTACTATCACCCGGAATTGCGTGCAACTCGATTCACGAGGGAAGGCGCTTCGATCGATTTCCTGACCACCTTAAAAATTAGGTTAACTAACTTAAACTCTTCACCGCCGCTACCACGGTGAACCGGAACACTGCCCATCATTTTTCCCCGACTCACCGTACTCCCCTCTACCTTCACGCAAAACCCCGAGCTTCAACAATTCTCCGATCACTTGAATTCGCCCCAAACCCATTCTCAGTTCAACTACGAACTGCACCCAAACTACACTACTAAAAATCACGAAACCCATCTCAAAAATCATCATTTCTAATACGCATTCAAGTTATAAATATAAATCACCATTTCGTGAAGTTCGAATTTTGGCAAATTTAAGGTTGACACTGATTTTCTTGAGTTCCTGAGTTATTAATAATGCATTTTAACTTAAGTAATATCCTAATCTAAAGTTTGAAATGAAACAAACAATATTCTTCTGAATCCTAAGTCTAAACAAAAATTTAATAGAAGAATTTGAATTTAAGTCAAGGCATGAACAAACACTGCAAACAGAAAGTTATAAGTATTCCCCTGTCTACATACAACCTACTTCAACAATTCAAAAATATAAGCATGTAACCATACTTCACAGATACGATATTGATCACAGCAATAAACATTCATCCTAATTTATACTTTAAGTTTTTATAGTGAAGTTACTCACCTTTATTTTAAGGAAAAGAAACAGAGCTTTCTGTTTGAAACAAGTTTGAAATTGCAGTTTGAATTCCCTGCTTTTGATCTCTGATCTTCGAAGTTGATTGTTGTTCAAGGTTGAGATGATATTACTTCTTTCATATTTTTTTCTTTCAGTTATGATGGTGCTCGAACTGAAATGAGGGGAGAAGTCTGATATAAAAGAAAGCTTACAGGAAATAGATTTGTACTGGTGATAAAATCTTTGTTTGTGTAATAGGGTGATGTATAATTTTTTCTTTCCAGTACAATGTTTAGCAGGGATTTTTATTCAAATGGTGGCTGAAAATGAAGTGTTGGTGGCTAAAGAGATGATGGCATTTATTGCCTTGGTACTTCATGTTTCTACTCAATTATATTTGCTTTGGTGGCTGCATACATTTTCCTTCGGTGGCTAAGATGATATTATGGTGGCTGATGATATTACATTGTATACTAAGGACATTTCCATTTATTACTTAAGTCCTTTGATCTTTTGCATGAAGACATTTTGGTTTTTATTTGTTAATGTATTTGCTTATATTTTTACAAAGTTCATTGATATATTGTTAGATCTTTAGTTAATTTATTTACTTTATATCTTACAAACTATATAAGTTATGTTATAAATTTTCTTATTTCTATTTTTTATTTACATATTTATTTTTAACTTAAATATTTATTATTAATTTATTTTTAACATAACCCATCAATTTCAATTATTATTATCAATCATTATTATTATTAAACCATTTATTTACAATTTTAAATTCAAATCAAATATATACACATATATTCAATTTTACTCATATATGTCCGTATACATATATACGATATTTTTAAATTTAAATGATTTATACAAAATTTATTTGAGTTCGGGGAAACTCGCATCACTTTATTGATTAATTTTTTTACAATTTTATTCAAAAATTAATTTAATTATCAATTTAAATTTATAAGAAATCCGGGGTCGTTACAGACTTCCCCCCTTAAAAGAATTTCGTCCTCGAAATTGCCAAGGAGACAAAAAGATAGATGAAGAATATTTCATCAACTGAACATCTGTTCTGCATTTGGCTTACCAAATCAGAATATCAATAACAGATACAAGAACGAATCTGTCTGACACTCCACAAAATACTCGGGTTATCCAGATCTACGAAATATACAGTGACATCGGTTAGTTCAAATGGATAACTAACCATTCGTAGAATATACTGGGACCCAAAGAATAGATAGATATATGGATACGATTTCGAAACTTTCAGTTTAGAAACCAAATTATACCTATTAACTATAGCAACAAAGCAACCAACTCATCCAAACAAACAATTTTGGTCCACCCGGAGTTTACGTCCCATTTTAATATATCGAATCTCCTTCCTGGATCGACCAGAAAATATCAAAGAATTGAGAAAAAATGCTGAACAAAAGAGATTGATAGAGAAAAGATGGTTTCCTTGTTGTTACAGGGTATTGACCATTTATAGTCGTATCCCCATGTCCCCTATCTCGTCCTCTTCTTGCACTCATACTCACTATCAGTGGATAGTAAGAGAATTTACTGAGACATTCGAACGGATATCTGAGGATACTCATTCTAGAGTTTACTTCACTCTATCTCTAATGAGCTACTTAACGTGTTATACTCCTGAGCTAAAGTTCAACCTTAGCTCTGATACCAAATGTAAGAGTCCAAAAACTCGGCCTTCGAAAATCGGCACCCGTACTTCACTTGTACTCAAAAATGCCGTAGATTCAAACGCCGAATCTGGCTTCCCGGAGCTATAACACAATTAAGTAAATAACACAGCGGAATAAAGAGAAATAAATGATATCATATACAACTCCAATGAATACAATATCCAGTATGATATACAACAATGATATCAATATGATACAACAATATCAGAGATAACAAAAATGATACAGCGGAAGTAACAACAAATGGAAGAGATCTCCAAATGATCAATCGGAGAATGACTCCAATATAACTCCAATATTAGCTCGAACCACAAAGAGCAGCAAGTGCAGTCCTGAACTCCAAGAACTGAACCAGCTCCAGATAATCTACTAAACCTGAATATCTGAAAGAACCCAACTCTAGACTGCCCGTGTGGAAAATAGTGGGCACCCAGAGTTTAGGAAGGGAACAATAAACTCCGGATCAGTCATGGGACTGGTGTGAGCAACAAAAACAGTTTTATCTTTAAACAAACACAAAGGGTTTTAAATATTGAAATCCGCAATGCTTTTAGAAAATGAAACTACCATAAGACCTCCCGCCACACACACAATGCAAACGCAGAATTGGAGGAGATTTCTTCTTATGATAGTCAAACATGCTTACTACGCAAATCATTGGATATTATCATTAGTGCATAGTGCAGAAACATTTCGAAAGTATAATATTAATCTTAGCCAACATACGACCAGTATCGTATGCCTACTATAGCTACCATCTAAACAGTGGTGACCACCGTACGTAAATGGCAGGTTCTACAACTAAAACCGTACAAGTTCCGTATTGGAGAAATGGATTTCCAACAAATGGTCAGGCTAAGGAACTTCCTATTCCACGAAAGAAACGCCTCTGGCGGGACGTTCCGAGAACCAACTGTTCTCTGCCAAACAAGGCCGGGTTACCCCTGTAACAGGTAACTCACGAATATGCCACCTCCCGGTCCTTTGGGACCTTTATCCGAGCGCTCGATATCCAACATCACACATCATAAAGAAAGTGTATCCACATGAGTAAGTATCAGGGCTCCATACCATAATACCACCCCTTTCCAGAAGGAAATGACATACCCTAAAGGGCGCGACCCTCATAACCTTGCCGCAACGATCCTGTTTCGACCATTTCCGGGTTGTGAGGCCCTGACGAAGTCTCGTCCACAAAGCTACGCTTTGTCACAAAGCCATGCTTCGGGTCAAACAAATGATCAACCTATGATCACAAAGATATAAGATCAAATAAATGATCATATCGCAAATGATCAAACACTGATCATGACACAGCAACACTCAGCATGCCACATTACCAAATTGGGATATATCGCTGATAACTTCAACTACATAACCTCTGAGCTCGTATGTCTCAGAGAAGGGTGTTAAGCTAAGAGAATAAATTCTCCGCCACCAACAGATATGTATTTGAAAGAAATCGGCTTTATATCTCAAAGTGTAATGTCAGACATGTATCCATACAAGTCTGTTCCGGGTTCGAACAGAACCGAAGGCACTTCTCACGAAGCCCTTGCAAATCCGGATAATTTTCAAATCACGTCCAGACTTTCCATCACAAAAAGAGTGATATAAATCTCTATACCGGGAGCTACCCAGTGCAGAGACATTCGACAGGTTGTCCTTTCATTTTCGAAAATATCCGGTCTTCAACACCGATCTTCAAACGCTATCCATATACGACGTATCACTATTCGGAATGGGTTATATGACACAAAGGTCCTCTCCCGGCTAAACCGAATAATGAGCGCAATATTTTAAAAACATATGGATATTGGGATTTCAATTAAGTCACAACTTATTACCCAAAACTTTTCTTTCAAATGGTTTAACAAATTACCATTTCAAATCTTTTAAAACAAAAAGATTCATTTTAACAACCTTCAACGGTTTAACAATTTTCCACACTTTAATCTTTTAAACAAAAGATTTATTCATAGATTTTCCAAATTAATTCCCATTTCAATTTGATTAACTCGTTAAATCTTTAAATCAAAGATTTAACTCATAGCTTTCAAAACAATTCAATTTCAATGGTTTAAACAAATCATCACTTTAAATCTGTTAAAAATAAACAGATTCAATTCATAGCTTTCTAAAAGAATTCATTCATAGTTTGGAAAATCTATTTTTCAATTCAATCTTGAAATTCCTTTAATTAAACTGGAATTTCATTTCTTACCTGAAAGCTTTTATTCTTTTAAAAACAAACAGTTTCATTTCAGAAAGTCTGATTCATTCATACGAGTTGAAATCCTTGGGTTAAGTTCAAATTCCCAAAATTTTACTTTTAAATGGTTTAACTTTATATAAACACATTTATATCATCTTTAATCCCTAGTTTCAAATCATAGAATTCAATTCCAAACTTGAATTCAAATTTAAATCAAATTATTTAAATTTTCAAAACTCGATTAAGTTATTCAAAATAACTTTTATATTTGAAATTCTATTTCAAAAGCTATTCACTTTAAACCCCAAATTCCAATTTCAAAATCAATTGAAATTAAAATTTCAATTTCAAAAACATCAAATTTACATTATCTGTGACTTAACCGATTTCCACGTGAAATCCATATTTGTGTGTGTATGGGTGTAGTCCAGGGGTTTGAACACAATAGTGCAACACGATGAATCATCATAGATTAAAATACAGGATATAGTTGATAAGCGGTATAAGAACAACGCTTATCGTTCATGCACAAATCACAGATATATATAAATTTCAGATAAATAAACTGCAGTAAAGGTTACGCACCAATCAGAATATATCACAAAGCATCACAGATCAGGAAATATCAAACAATTCAATCATCCAATCAAATCCAAATCTTCATAAGTAAGTTCAGTTAATTATCTGATTTATTCAAATTAGATTAATTACTTATGAATTTCAAATCCGGGTTACTTAATCATTAATTAATTACAAACCAATATAATTAATTATCCTTTAAATCGTTTATTAACTAACTATTAATAATTAATAGATTATTCTTAAATTAATTATCCTTAATTAATCACATTGATTAATTAGCCCTTAATTTATTATCTTTCCTCAATCACCTTCATTAATTTGTAATTCCTTAATTAATTAACTTAATTAATTAATCCTTAATGACCCATTAATTAACCATTAATTATTCAATTAATTCAAGTTTTTAAATGTAACCTATTAATTTAAATGGATCCAATCATTAAATTCTAATTTAAAGATTTTAACTAAATTCCCCTTTAAATTTTCAAATCATTAAGTATGCTTTACTTTTAACTTATTTACATCATTTTAAAGTTATAAACTTTAGTCCATTTTCAAATCCTAAGATTCAAATTTCCAATTTGAATTCAGATTTTAAAAATTCTAATTAAACATGGTTTTAAATTCGTTCAGATTTTATATTGTTCTTTGAAATCAAGAAACTGCCAGGCTATACCTTAAACAAAAGCCTGGAACACAACACACTCAAATCTCTAAACTGCTTCGAGCCCAGACTAAAGTGACTTCGAGTCATTCCCTTCCTGCTTCGAGTCTCAACCCAAAAACTTCGAGTAAAAACATGATTCAACCCGAGTAAAACTCGAGTTCAAAAACCCACAACACCCCAAACTTTTACCAGCCACGAATCACTGTGCTGTGCATATGCACGGTGGCTCCGGCCACAACTGCTCGCCAACGATGAATGCAACACGTCAGGGAACCACTCAACAACCCTCCTCGACCATCAACTCATGACCGACCCCCTGAGACCGCCATCGAGCACCTAAATCCAAACCTGGAACAACGAGACCCATAACCACCCAACCTGGAACGCCGCCGTACACAACCTCGACCACCGGGCAGCTTGAAACTTCGGCTATCCACTCGTCGTCACCCTCTCTACTATCACCCGGAATTGCATGCAACTCGATTCACGAGGGAAGGCGCTTCGATCGATTTCCTGACCACCTTAAAAATTAGGTTAACTAACTTAAACTCTTCACCGCCGCTACCACGGTGAACCGGAACACTGCCCATCATTTTTCCCCGACTCACCGTACTCCCCTCTACCTTCACGCAAAACCCCGAGCTTCAACAATTCTCCGATCACTTGAATTCGCCCCAAACCCATTCTCAGTTCAACTACGAACTGCACCCAAACTACACTACTAAAAATCACGAAACCCATCTCAAAAATCATCATTTCTAATACGCATTCAAGTTATAAATATAAATCACCATTTCGTGAAGTTCGAATTTTGGCAAATTTAAGGTTGACACTGATTTTCTTGAGTTCCTGAGTTATTAATAATGCATTTTAACTTAAGTAATATCCTAATCTAAAGTTTGAAATGAAACAAACAATATTCTTCTGAATCCTAAGTCTAAACAAAAATTTAATAGAAGAATTTGAATTTAAGTCAAGGCATGAACAAACACTGCAAACAGAAAGTTATAAGTATTCCCCTGTCTACATACAACCTACTTCAACAATTCAAAAATATAAGCATGTAACCATACTTCACAGATACGATATTGATCACAGCAATAAACATTCATCCTAATTTATACTTTAAGTTTTTATAGTGAAGTTACTCACCTTTATTTTAAGGAAAAGAAACAGAGCTTTCTGTTTGAAACAAGTTTGAAATTGCAGTTTGAATTCCCTGCTTTTGATCTCTGATCTTCGAAGTTGATTGTTGTTCAAGGTTGAGATGATATTACTTCTTTCATATTTTTTTCTTTCAGTTATGATGGTGCTCGAACTAAAATGAGGGGAGAAGTCTGATATAAAAGAAAGCTTACAGGAAATAGATTTGTACTGGTGATAAAATCTTTGTTTGTGTAATAGGGTGATGTATAATTTTTTCTTTCCAGTACAATGTTTAGCAGGGATTTTTATTCAAATGGTGGCTGAAAATGAAGTGTTGGTGGCTAAAGAGATGATGGCATTTATTGCCTTGGTACTTCATGTTTCTACTCAATTATATTTGCTTTGGTGGCTGCATACATTTTCCTTCGGTGGCTAAGATGATATTATGGTGGCTGATGATATTACATTGTATACTAAGGACATTTCCATTTATTACTTAAGTCCTTTGATCTTTTGCATGAAGACATTTTGGTTTTTATTTGTTAATGTATTTGCTTATATTTTTACAAAGTTCATTGATATATTGTTAGATCTTTAGTTAATTTATTTACTTTATATCTTACAAACTATATAAGTTATGTTATAAATTTTCTTATTTCTATTTTTTATTTACATATTTATTTTTAACTTAAATATTTATTATTAATTTATTTTTAACATAACCCATCAATTTCAATTATTATTATCAATCATTATTATTATTAAACCATTTATTTACAATTTTAAATTCAAATCAAATATATACACATATATTCAATTTTACTCATATATGTCCGTATACATATATACGATATTTTTAAATTTAAATGATTTATACAAAATTTATTTGAGTTCGGGGAAACTCGCATCACTTTATTGATTAATTTTTTTACAATTTTATTCAAAAATTAATTTAATTATCAATTTAAATTTATAAGAAATCCGGGGTCGTTACACATACTCTCTGCCATTCTACCGAAACCACTTTAACAACCGTGTATGCGGTTGATGTTATCTAGAGTGTAGATGTAACGATTTAGATCTTTCGACGCTCGAAAGTCGACATTAATACGTCCACTGTATAAAATGTCGCGCAATCGAATACCGGAAAACCGAATCATTAGGGTTAAAAAGAAGAGGTAGAAGAAGACAGAAGAAAAGAAAGAACAGAAAAACATAAACAGAAACAACATCAGAATCTCACATTCCCAGCGGAACAACTTTCAAATGGATTTCCAAATTTATTTCAAACATTAAATCAATTACAAATTGATTTCCAAGTTTATTTCAGCACAAAATAAATTTTCATTCAAACACCAAATCAATTATCTTATTAATTTCCCAAAGATTTATTTTCCAATAAAAAATCAATTATCAATTGGATTTCAAACAAATTTATCACTTTTTAAATAAATCCCTTTATCTTTCCAAATTATTTAAAATTCCTTTTTCAATAAATTCTTCAACTTTTAAACAATATTATTCAAAACTCATTTATTAATATCATTTCCCATATTTTGGAAATAATTCGATAAGATTTCGAAAATCAACTTCATGCTTTTAAAATTCCTTCTTTTAAATTTACCCAAATCTTTCAAAAGAAATTTACTTAAAATTTCCAACTTTAAATTCAAAAATCCAATTTTTATTTATTTCTGGTATCCAACGATACCAAAAATACATTTGGCTAAATTTTAGCCTTCAACAATTAAATCATTGATATAATCATTCGCATATTATAAATAAATCATCACACGACATATGAAACAAATTCATACAACATATGAAACAAATTCATATAATTTGAGGAATCCAGTTGGATCCCTCCAACCTGTTTCCCTGCATCCACAGATGTTAGCACAACAACTAAATACCCATTCCACTTTGAGGTGGAATATCACGGTATATGGGATTTATAAAATATCATCCGCTATTATGCGGCGCATAGGGTCTCATCCGCTATATAATGCGGGAAATCAACAACTCCAATATATATATATATTGCTATATACTACTATATATACTATCACAATCAGGCAATCAATCAATAACTACAATTCAATTTTAATTTGAGTGAGAAGATCTCACCTTTGTTTTTATTTTGCAATCCATTTCCATTCCGACTATTTTCTCCAAAATTTTGACCTTGTATAAACAATTTTAAACAGTTGATTAATATTCAAAATAATCGAATAATCAATTTCTATTTGAAAATTTTAATTAACCAATGATTAAATTTTTTTTAAACCAATTTCCCATAAAAAAATACATACATACATACATACATACATACATATATATATATATATATATATATATATATATATTTCTTCAAAATCTATCTGTATATATTTCTTTATCTTTACATAACAAAGACAGTAATTTCTTTACTGTGTAAGTATAATTTTTTGAAATCTGAAAATAAATAGTTTTATATACTATGCTGTAAAAAATCAATCTCAGCAATATATATATTTTTTCTTCCCAAACCAGAAAAAGAAAGAGTTTTCTGTTTTTAAACCTTGTATACTTTTCCTAGCTTATATATAAAATTTTTAAATCAAAACAGAACTACTCATAAATATTTTCCTGCTGTTCATTTATAGTAAACATTCATATTTGGGTAAATTTATCGAAATAAAATTTATCTATTTAAACATTTATATATGTATAAACATTTATCCATTTAATTAAATTTATAGTAAAATGATATACCTTATTGCCTATTTGAAATTTTCGATGCTCGAAACCCTCGAACGATCGCCGCTACGAATCCCCAGTCGAGATTACACTCGCGAGAATCTCCGTGTCGCCGCTTCCCACGCCCTAGTCGAAGTCGCGATTCGCCTTATGACCTTCCAGATCCACACAATCGTGCGTGCCTCCCCTTTGCTCGCGAGCCCACTCGAGCTCGACATTCCACATCCCCAAAAATGACAGCCTCGATCGAATTGAAGTCGAGAATTTTGATCGTGATAATCTACATCTCCCAAAGACCACGCGAACGAACTGCTCGAATTCGATTAGAGGAAAGAACGCGGCCATTTATTTCTATTTGAATTTTGATTTTTTTCTCGAGTACGAATTTTTTTGAAAGAGGAAGGCTGAAGTCGATGTGAAGAGGAATTTTCTTCTTGGTTTTGAAACGAGGCTTCGGCCTTTTTTTAGGAACGAAATGATTTTTTTGCCATTTTTTTTCTTTGACAGGATTTCGTTCTGCGACTAGGTCTAGAAAAGGGGACAGGATCGCGTGTAGGAGAAGCTGAAAAGAAATAATACGACTGTGATTTGATTTTTTTATATATTTAATTCAGTTAATATTTTCTCGGCGTTTTTATCTCGTACGGCCACACGACAACTCCGAATGTTACGGAAATTGAAATCCGATAATAATTCAATATTACGGATCCAATGGAACTGGTTGCGTCGAATTCCGAGACTGTGCCTCAGAAAGCTATTTTTAAATATCGATTCAAACGATAAATTTCCAAGACTGAGCAAATCACTTTCAAACTCAATTCTGAAGCTTCTATTATCTTCAGTATCATCAATTCAAATTTTACAAGCCTTTGAAATATTTTTTGATCAGCTTAAAACTGAAGATTCAAATTTTTACCCAGATTTAATAATTAAATTCAATAATTAAATTGCCAAATTCATTCTGATATTTGAATTTTCAAATTAAACTAACTTCCAGATATTCAAAATCAATTAAATATCCTGATTTCCAATGTCAAAAATTCAGGGTCATTACAATCTTCCCCCCTTAAAAGAATTTCATCCCGAAATTACAAGTTAAGAAGAATGCTCTAATACCCGTTAACTATTTTCTCAAATCCAAATAGTTTTAAATAACTTTCCAGAATAATCTTTTATTAAGACACACTCATCTTTTTCTAACTTTCCAAACTTATTCATAAGTTCAAACAACTTTATTTTACTTCACAATTCAATTTTAAATTTAAATTCAAATTTTAAATTATCCAAAATTTCTCAAAAATTTTCTAACTCTCTAAATTTTCGAAAAATTTCGCCAGCGTCTCCTTTGCGCGGCTAACTCGGTACGACTACAAAATGTCCCTATGGACTCCCAGATTCCAAAAGAAAACAAAATGCCAAGTGGCAAAATCAGAATCCCATCAAATTTCATACTGAAATTTAAATACATACCTTATTGTCGAACAAATTCAAATTTATCTTCGAAATCAAAATCCAATTCCATTTTCCTACAGCCTTTATAATCCCTGTATACTTCACTTAACAACAATGGCCAAATTTACTTATTGGATTCCCAATATCCATTTTACAACTTCCCGTTTAATCTTCATTCACTTATTAACTTAGAATATTTCCTCAATTCTAAATTTTACTTAAGCATTCCATTATCCATTTCTTAAGTTCAATATAAGTATTTCATACTTCTTATATTTATTTTCACTTCACTAACAAAGTTATATATTCATTTCCATTCAACTTTGCATTTTCAATTCCATTTAAATTCAATTTACTTCATTTTAGATATTGAATTCTGTTTACCTTATCTCAAATTCAATTTGAAATCACTTGTCGTTAAGTGAAAAATTTCAAAAATTCCAAATTTTTTCTAACTCCCAAAATTTTCAGAAAATTTTGGCGGAGTCTCCTTTGTACGGAGGAGCTTTTGCAATTTGACAAAAGATATAAATATATATACATCGACCCACTCGATCGGAAAAACAAAAATAGTTCATATTTCCTATTTTTGTATTGCGTATGCGTACCTTTATTAGCATTTTAAGCAAAGCGGCTTATTTTTAAGCATTTTGCGCAATCAAAATGCAGCCAAACGGCTTCCAAAAACCTGTACTTACTCAGTTTAAACATGTAAGTGACATATATAGGAAATCTATTTACATTTCACTTACTTTCAATAGTAAACACAAAGTTTTTTATAAGCAAAACATTCAAAATAATTCCCACTAGCAATTTATATGGTTTCAATATAAATTAAATCACTTTCATCTAATTCACATACCATTCAATGGTTTACAACACACTTTCTTACATTCTATTCATTTTTAAGCGAAACGAATTCATATCCATTTCAATTGATTCAAAAATCAATTTTATTTGCTTTTATTAACTCATAGATTTTGATACAATCTCGTTTGCGTCAACGACAATTGTTTCTATGCAAATTTCGACGATATTCACTTAATAGAATATCCATTCTAATTTATAACTAATTTAATTTGATACCAACTCAATTTATTTTAATTCCATTTCATTCCAATTGATTCCATTCAATTCAATTTGCATTCCATATTCATTATTTCACGAATTAATAAATTATCAAGTTTGTTTACTTGAATTCAATCCATTTTATTTTTATTTTTCTCCAAGTTCGAATTTTTCTTCAACTTGATTCAAATCAAATCTCATTAATTTCATTTTATAAAACTCATTTATAAATCCACATTACCAATTTCATTCCATAAATGAATTTTATTTTCAAATATTTTTCTGGAATTCTATTTCCAATTATAAATCCCATTTACAATTTATATTTCCAAATCCCATTCATATATGAATTTTATTTCTTTATCCCTTCAATTCATATTTATAAATTTCATTTGTTAAATGAATTTATCTCCAAATCTTTGGTTATACCATTATTTCTTGTTCAATTTCCATATAACAATGATAATAATTCAATATTATCACTTTCTAACAACCAAGCATCCATATACTATAATAATTTACGGAAAATGATTTCTTTTCTATACAAAAATAGTTTTGGGTAAAATTATTTCATTTATCGTATTTTAAAACAATACTGTGTCAGTTTATCTTGTTTAAGAGTTTAGAAACCCCTATCGATTACAGTTGGCCAGACTGCACCGACCAGAATCTATAAACAATCAACCGATAAGTCAACACAATACAAAACAATTTTATATTCACTAACAAATACGCGCTCATATCTATTATTACATCACACTCATTCTAGAGTACTACTGACTCTATCTCTAATGAGTAACACCCAACAGAGCCAGGGTTGTCGCTTAACCAATTGCTTTGATACCACATGTAACGATTTAGATCTTTCGACGCTCGAAAGTCGACATTAATACGTCCACTATATCAAATGTCGCGCAATCGAATACCGGAAAACCGAATCATTAGGGTTAAAAAGAAGAGGTAGAAGAAGACAGAAGAAAAGAAAGAACAGAAAAACAGAAACAGAAACAATATCAGAATCTTACATTCGCAGCGGAACAATATATAATAGATAATCACTAGTCTTTTAAACAAAGAACTATATCATACTATACAATACAACAATGAGAGTCAATATACAACTCAATACAACAATGGACAGTTATATAAACTTGTCCCCATACAGAATACACAATGGAATAAATAAATAAGTACGGGAGTACGTCTCGCCATCCAGCTCGCCTCCAAAGCTCCAGAATATCCAGAATATCCTGATAACATAACTCTAGGCTGCCCGTGTGGAAAATTATGGGCACCCAGAGTTTAGAAAGGGAACAATAAACTCCGAGTCAGTCATGGTGACTGGTGTGAGATCGTAAAACAGTTATTTTCACAAAGAAAATAAAACAAATTCGCAATGCTTTTGGAAAATGAAACTACCATAAGGCCTCCCGCCACACACACAATGCAAACGCAGAATTGGAGGAGATTTCTCCTTATGATAGTCAAAGATGCTTACTACAAAAAATCAGTTGATATTATTATTAATGTCTAGTGTGGAAAACATTTCGAAAGTATAATATTAATCTTAGCCACATAGGCATTTCACACTTATGCCTACTATAGCTACTATGTTCAATAGCAGGTTACCGCCACATTCCATAGCAGGTTATACAACTAAAACCGTACAAAGTTTGTATTGTTTCTTTGGATTTTCCAACAAATGGTCAGACTAAGGAACTTCCTACTGCAACATTGGTACGCCTCTGGATGGACGTCCCGAGAACTAACTAGCTCTCTGCCGACACAAGGCCGGGTTACCCCTTACACTAGGTAACTACTACACGAATATGCCACCCCCGGTCCTTTGGGACCTTTATCCGAGGCGCCTCGATCATACAGCAACAATCACACAATAAATGAGATTGGAGCAACCACACAGGTAAATATCTGGGCTCCATACCATAATATCACCTTTTTCCAAAAGGAAATGACATACCCTAAAGGGAACGATCCTCATAACCTTGCCGCATCATTCCTGTTTCGACCATTTCCGGGGTGTGAAGTCCTGATGCAGTCTCATCCACAAAGCTACGCTTTTTCACAAAGCCATGCTTTGATCACAAATGATCAACAAATGATCAGCAACACACAGCAACACTCAGCATGCCACACTACCAAATTGGGAGTATATCACTGATAACCTTCAACTACATAATCTCTGAGCTCATACGTCTCAGAGAAGGGTGTTAAGCTAAGAGAATAAATTCTCCGCCACCAACAGAAATGTATTTGAAAGAAATCAGCTTTATATCTCAAAGTGTAATGTCAGACATACAACCATACAAGTCTGTTCCGGGTTCGAACAGAACCGAAGGCACTTCCAAAGAAGCCCTTGCAATCCGAATATTCACTAATCACGCCCGGACTTCCCATCACAAGAAGAGTGATATAAATCTCTATACCGAAGCAACTCAGTGCAGAGACATTTGACAGGTTGTCCTTTCATTTTCGAAAATACCCGGTCTTCACACCGGTCTTCAAATGCAATCCATTTCGTCGTATCATTATTCGGAATGGGTTTTATGACACAAAGTCCTCTCCCGGCTAAACCGAATAATGAGCACTTATTTTAAAAACAAATTCAAGTGCCATTTCAAAGGCAAATATTGATAGTCGGTGATTTAACTATCAAACAACATATCACAACAATCAACAATTTAAATAATTCTTCCAAATTATTAAATTTCAAATATCTTCGCGAGATATGGTTTAACACTTCAACCATTTGAAAACAAGTTTCAAATCATTTTTCACCTTTCAAACTTTGGAAAACAAATTTCAAATCATATTTCACACTTCATCACTTTGAAAACAAATTTCAAATCAATTTCCCTACACGGGATATATTTCCAAATATTTATTCATTTCCACCGAAAATCTACCGAGTTCAAATACTTTATTTCCAAAATGTTCCTTAAAATCCAATTTTAGAATTTGTTCATTTATAATTTAAAACTACTTTGGAATATACTCGGCTTTTCAAGGAAAATACACTTCCATTTCAAAATGGTCCATTTAAACCAATTAAATAAATCCTTATCGATTATTTCAAATTTACGTTCCAAATTTGTAAATTACTTCCACACTTTAAAAATAAATCAGTGTTTATTTTTAAAACAAATTTCCCTTTCCTTTATGAATTCCATTTTGAATTTACATTTCCAAATATTCACTTTTTTATACGATTTTCAAATCAATTTCTCAAATATTCACTTTCAACTCCAAATCAACTTTCAAATGGATTTCCAAATTTATTTGAAACATTAAATCAATTACAAATTGATTTCCAAGTTTATTTCAGCACAAAATAAATTTTCATTCAAACACCAAATCAATTATCTTATTAATTTCCCAAAGATTTATTTTCCAATAACAAATCAATTATCAATTGGATTTCAAACAAATTTATCACTTTTTAAATAAATCCCTTTATTCTTTCCAAATTATTTAAAATTCCTTTTTCAATAAATTCTTCAACTTTTAAACAATATTATTCAAAACTCATTTATTAATATCTTTTCCCATATTCTGGAAATAATTCGATAAGATTTCGAAAATCAACTTCATGCTTTTAAAATTCCTTCTTTTAAATTCACCGAAATCTTTCAAAAGAAATTTACTTAAAATTTCCAACTTTAAATTCAAAAATCCAATTTTTATTTATTTCTGTTATCCAATGATACCAAAAATACATTTGGCTAAATTTTAGCCTTCAACAATTAAATCATCGATATAATCATTCACAGATTATAAATAAATCATCACACGGCATATGAAACAAATTCATACAACATATGAAACAAATTCATATAATTTGAGGAATCCAGTTGGATCCCTCCAACCTGTTTCCCTGCATCCACAGATGTTAGCACAACAACTAAATACCCATTCCACTTCGAGGTGGAATATCGCGGTATATGTGATTTATAAAATATCATCCGCTATTATGCGGCGCATAGGGTCTCATCCGCTATATAATGCGGGAAATCAACAACTCAAATATATATATATTCCAATATATATATATATATATATTGCTATATACTACTATATATACTATCACAATCAGGCAATCAATCAATAACTGCAATTTAATTTTAATTTGAGTGAGAAGATCTCACCTTTGTTTTTATTTTGCAATCCATTTCCATTTCAACTATTTTCTCCACAATTTTGACCTTGTATAAACAATTTTATATAGTTGATTAATATTCGAAATAATCGAATAATCAATTTCTATTTGAAAATTTTAATTAACCAATGATTTAATTTTTTTTAAACCAATTTCCCATAAAAAAATACATACATACATATATATATATATTTCTTCAAAATCTATCTGTATATATTTCTTTATCTGTACATAACAAAGACAGTAATTTCTTTACCGTGTAAGTATAAATTTTTGAAATCTGAAAATAAATAGTTTTATATACTATGTTGTAAAAAATCAATCTCAACAATATATATATTTTCTTCCTAAACCAGAAAAAGAAAGAGTTTCTATTTTTAAACCTGGTATACTTTTCCTAGCTTATATATACAAATTTTAAATCAAAACAGAACTGCACATAAATATTTTCCTGCTGTTCATTTATAGTAAACATTCATATTTGGGTAAATTTATCGAAATAAAATTTATCTATTTAAACATTTATATATGTATAAACATTTATCCATTTAATTAAATTTATAGTAAAATGATATACCTTACTGCCTATTTGAAATTTTCGATGCTCGAAACCCTCGAATGATCGCCGCCATGAATCCACAATCGAGATTACACTCGCGAGAATCTCTGCGTCGCCGCTTCCCACGCCTTAGGCGAAGTCGCGATTCGCCTTATGACCTTCCAGATCCACACAATCGTGCGTGCCTCCCCTTTGCTCGCGAGCCCACTCGAGCTCGACATTCCACATCCCCAAAAATGACAGCCTCGATCGAATTGAAGTCAAGAATTTTGATCGCGATAATCTACATCTCCCAGAGACCACGCGAACGAACTGCTCGAATTCGATTAGAGGAAAGAACGCGGCCATTTATTTCTATTTGAATTTTGATTTATTTCTCGCGTACAATTTTTTTTGAAAGAGGAAGGCTGATGTCGATGTGAAGAGGAATTTTCCTCTTGATTTTGAAACGAGGCTTCGGTCATTTTTTTTTCTTGAGGAACGAAATGATTTTGTCGCCATTATTTTTTCTTTGACAGTATTTCGTTCTACGACTAGGTCTAGAAAAGGGGACAGGATCGTGTGTAGGAGAAGCTGAAAAGAAATAATACGGCTGTGATTTGATTTTTTTAATATATTTAATTTGGTTAATATTTTCTCGGCGTTTTTATCTCGTACGGCCAAACGACAACTCCGAATGTTACGGAAATTGAAATCCGATAATAATTCAACATTACGGATCCAATGGAACTGGTTCCGTTGAATTACGAGACTGTGCCTCAGGAGGCTATTTTTAAATATCGATTCAAACAATAAATTTCCAAGGCTGAGCAAATCACTTTCAAACTCAATTCTGAAGCTTCTATTATCTTCAGTATCATCAATTCAAATTTTACAAGCCTTTGAAATATTTTTTGATCAGCTTAAAACTGAAGATTCAAATTTTTACCCAGATTTAATAATTAAATTCAATAATTAAATTGCCAAATTCATTATGATATTTGAATTTTCAAATTAAACTAACTTCCAGATATTTAAAATCAATTAAATATCTTGATTTCCAATGTCAAAAATTCAGGGTCGTTACAGTAGAGGTTGAATTGGCGACGTTTACTGGAATGAAGAAAGAGAACAATGATGGATGACCCCGACACTTGTGTCAATTTGAATGACTAAAACAAGAGCCTATGTCTGGCCAAGGGTTTAGCTACCTTTATGGGCCCCACCCCTTCGTATTATATTGACTTTTGACTTGATCGGTGCACATTGATTTGGTTTGGGGGTGGTGGGCTGGTCGGCCATTAGGGGTTACGACCAACCAGAAAGGGTAAACTGGTAGAATCCTACCTTGGGCATTGCCTCATGTGCCTTTTCATACTTTTATCCTTATACACGACCACTACGACTTTTTTTTAGTGTTGTCTTATCACGGCACCTCCCTGGCTATCGATGTTACTGGTGATGCTACTGAGGCAAACTGTAGGACAATGATTAAAAATGTGCTAGGGGGGATCAATGCAAAGTCTTAACGCTATTTTAATACTTTACTTTACTGATAAACATTACATATATAACGTATCTTACTACATATAGATAGTTTAACAGATCCATAGGAGATGGAAAATCCCGTAACATCTCTTAAGTTATTGCACTCACGTTGTACACTTGATAGGAGATGGAAAATCCCATAAACATCTCTGAAGCTATTGCACTCATATTTACTTGTTATTAATTTAACTTACATAAGAAATTTTAGTTCTGACTCGAGTGTTTTGTTTTTTCATTACGCTCGGGTCAGCTTGAGTATTTCAGTGTTGAAGACACTATTCCTTGAAGATAAAGATGGAGTTTGCTAGACGGTATTTACTATTATTATTCCACTGCATTATTTTGGTATGTTTGTTGATTGTGCTCTGATTATGTTGTAAAATTTGTGTAATCAAATGCATATTGTAAAATAGCTTCATGAACTTTTTATTTGATTACTATTTTTGTCATTCCGTTGCGAGATTCTGTGTTTTGTTTTCCTTCTTTTCTCTTACTTTCTTACTAAACCCCATTGACAATCCTCCCTTTTGAATGCTTTGAGTTAGACACGTGTGCTTTATTGTCGATTTAAACCGTCCAAAAAGGTGGGTCATCACAGTTGGTATCAGAGCTTTGGTTTAGAGATACCTTAGCATGTTGGGGGTTAACTCATCAGAGATATGGTTAGTAATACCCTAGAATGAGTCTGAGTGTATATATATACGAGAGAGCGTATTTGATAGTGTTATAAAATTGTTTTGTATTATGTTAATTTGTTCTGTTGAGTATTTATAAATTCCGATGGGTACATAGGACACTATGGCATCGATAGAGATTTCTAAACACTTGAACATGGTAGACTGACACAATATTGTTTTTGAAATTGGTAAATGAAATGGTTTTACCTAAAACTATATATATAAAAAAAGAATAATTTTTCATAAATTGATAATGCTTTGGTGTGTTGTTTGTTAGAAAAAGATAATATTGATTATTGTCATTTATTATTGGTTAGTCAAGGTTCTTAAAACTATTAACTATTGTATGTTATAAGAAAATGCAATTTTATAAATATGGTATAAATTATGATTCACAAATAAAATGAATTTAAATGGAAATTTAAGAAATTAAGTTCCGGTGTTTTGAAATTGGTTTTCAAAGATTTTGGAAAAATAACATTAATATTATTTGGAAGTATTAAATAGAAATATTTCCAAAAGCTACTTGAAAGAAATGTTTTTAAATGGATTTTAAAAAGGAAGTAAGTTCTGTATTCCTCTCTTCTGTCGGTGGAAAATTATTTCGATGATGACGGCCGCATCATCGACTTCCATTTTCGAGTTTCAAAGTGGGGGAGGCCACTTAGTAGCTTTGCTATGCACTTGGTTCGATAAACAGATTTTGATTTAAAATCTCTAAATATTATATGATATATACAAAAGATATGAGTATATATATTATTTCAAAATGATTTAAAATGAACCCATATTTGAATTCTTAAGTTCCGGTTAATTAATGATTTTCAGTTGTAGAAATAAAGGGAAATTTTAATAGTTGGAAACTTCTAAAACGAGAAATAAGAAATTAAAGCTAAGTGTTTAAATGAAATATGAGAAGTTAAATTTTAATAGTTGTAAATTATTGAACATTCTTGCTAACTAAAAACGAATAAGGTAAATTTGTATAACACTCAACTACATTCTAAAAACATATATAAAACTTACCAAAAATGTTTAAAAAGTTGAAATGTTAAATATGAATATGTAATTGAATATTATACATGTTCCAACTTAAGTAATAAAAAAATGTTTCAAATTGAAATTGTGTTTAAAGAAATGTTTATATAAAAATAAAAAAATAAAAATGTTCAAAATGAAATTACGTTTAAATAAAGAATTAAGATGCTTTAAGAAATGTTATACACTTAGTTAATATTTCATAAAGTGATTCATAATTAAATTGAATAGTAAAAAGTGAATACAATTTAAGTAAATGATTATAAACTTAAGAAATGTTGAAATAATTCATAAATAGATTTAATAATAAAAGAAATACTATTGTGAAAATAAATGTGAATTAAAAGATAGAAAAACTTAAGTATGAAATGATTCACTAATGAATATTAATATTAAATGGAAATCAAGTATATAAGTAAATAAATGTGAATTAAACTGCAAAGAAACATATGTAATACTTTAAGAATTTATTCTTTGATGATTTTAAATATTGAATGGGAAACAATTTATGTAAGTAAATGTATGTAAATTAATAAAAGATGTTCTTGTATGATTGAATGAGAATTAAAATAAATGAAAAGTAAATGATGTGTAAAGAAACCAACAGAATAAAATATATAAGTTATGCGTAGATCATTTTATTCGCATAATGGTTTTTATCCAGATTTGAATACATGATTTGTGGAAATTCACACCAGTCCGAATTAGGATTTTCCTCTCGATTCTTAACGATGAACATTTGATATGATTTGAAAATTTCTATCATAGTTTATGGCTATGCAAGGAAAATGGATATGTCTAATCAAGAAATCGGATCAAAGTTCGCACTAGAGTGGTCGGGTTAACAATACTAGTTCGAAAGTGAAATTTGTGTATTCAAACAAGTGATCATAATTGATATTGTGAACAAATGATTTATGTACACCATGCAAATTTAAATAATAATTAAATTCTTTGTTGTTTGGCTTATGGGAAGTTTGGGGAAATGATACTTCAAATAGTTTGAGGTTGTATGAATAATCTATTAAGTAATTATCTAAGGCTGTTAAGCATAAGGTACACTTGGTAGTTTATTTATCACCCTTGTACGATTAAAAGTTCTGAACCTAAACAAACCATTAGTTTTATTGTTACTGTTGATGTATGATGGATTCTTTTGTTGCATATAATGGTCGTACTGCTTTTGTTTGCATATGATTATTCTATATGTTGTGTTGTTTGTGTTATTGATTAGAACAACTCATATATTACTCTTTTTACATAGTTTTAACTCTTTTGGATTATGTAAGTAGGATACAGGTTTATGAAAGCAACTGCAATTGCTTTTGGTTTCATAAATAGAGCTTTGTTGCCAGACAAATAGGTACGTTTTCGGATTATGATTTTTTTGTAGCGGTATTTTATTATTTTTCCCATGGTTTGGGATGCTTTTTAATTAGAATATGATATATAATGTAATTATTGATATTGTTATTTTTCCAAACCTAACTGCGCAAAGGAGATGCTGCCGAAATTTTTTTTCAATTTAGGACTTAGAAACTTTGTAGAAGTTGGGTTATTTTCAAATTTATTAAAATTAAATATGTAAGTTAAATTGTTTATAAATTGACTATTCTGTATAAAATATATCAAATGTCTTGATTCTTTCTTATTCCTTTTCGGGGATGAAAAGTTTTGAGTGGAGGAGATTGTAACGACCTGTGTTTTTGACAATTAAAAATATTAAGTTAAATAAGACTTTGGAATTTAATATTGTCAAAAATTAAAATTTATGATTAATAAATGGAAAAAATTATTAGAATATAATTTAATAATATGGATTGAATATAATTGACAACTATTTTAATGTAATTTCAATTAATTGTAATAATAAAGGTTAATAAGGAATAAGATTAAATGGTGTATTAAAAAGAAAAATTATAGGTTATTTAATTTAATTGGTTTTAGCATGCAATAAGAAATCAATTATTTAGTACGTAGATTTATTAACCTTTGTTTGTAAACAATAAATTTAGAAATGTGTTTAAATTACTAAGTTGTAACAATTGTTTTATTCTCATTCATTTGGTTAATCCGTTTTGAAATTAATTTGGTAATCAACGGAAAATTAATGTAATTAAATATTTCAGTTAATACGATAACTGTTGAGCGATGAATGTAATAAAATGAAAACTTATGTTTGATGAACACATAAGGTATTTGTTGATTTAATAATAAGAATGTAAATCAAAATGAAAGCATATGTTGAAATTTAAAATATAATGGACTAGGATTTTATTACAGTTGTAATTAAATGTTGAAATTAATTTAATATTTAAATATTGGATTTAACATGGAAAATTTAATTTTAAAGGATTATTAATTTCTGTTTAATCAAGAATAATGATAGGAAACTTTTAATTTAGAATTTAAAGGTGATTAAATCAATTTAACAATAATTCGTTTAATTGACGCGTAAAAATAAATATAAATTGATTTTTAAAACTAACTTCTATATACAATAGAATTAGGGTTTGAAATTAGTTTCATTGAGTTTAAAAATATTGAAAACCTATATTTCGATATATATGATGACCATTTCTGTTTCGGGGACGAAATGGGCTTTTCGGGTCTTTGTTATTGCTTTGGCCCAATCGATCTGTTCCATCCATTCTTGTTCCATCTTTGCCTATATATATGCTGTTATGAAACCCAAGCAGCCTTCTATTCTATTTTCTGTATGTACAATTCAGTTCTGATCTGTTCCTTCTCAATGGAGATTATCCTAAACCCTAATTACTGATTTAAAATCAAACTCCAAAAATTCAAACTTCCCAAACCCTATCATATAATATATCATTGCAAAGCTCTCGATAAATGCAATCAGTGCCTACAATTCAATTTTGGATTGGAGGCTCTGTTTGTCCAGAAATCAACGATCTTTCTCAGCCGTTCGTCTTAGGGTTTCGTGATCGACGATGGATCGTCGACCAATCAATGATCGGAGGATACTGCAGTGTAGTGGGCATCAAGGAGAATCGATCTAATGGCTTGGATCGTGGCAGACATGCAAGAATTCACCAGGATCGATGGTGGAAGTGGCGGCGGCTGGGTGATTGGGGGCGTCGGGTGCTCGCGCGTGTGGTGCAGGAGGTCGGCCGGAGGTGAGGAAGGCGACGGTGGTGGCTGTTCTGGGCAATGGCGCACATAGGCGTAGTGGTTGGAGGATAAAGAACGATGGCTGTAGCGTGTTGATTAGGTTTAGACGGTTATATTAGGGTTTATAGAAAGTGAGTTAATTACCATATTGCCACTAGTTTAATTTAAGTTTAATTTTAAATTTCAAATCTTCTAACATTAGTAACTTTTGCATACGAACTCAGATTCGCACGAAATTTCTTCTGTTGGACTTGTATCAAAATTCTGGACAACATGAAACTAATTTGGTTGAATTTGAGACTGTTCAAATTTTGGGCTTCTATTGGATTTTTAATGGGCTTAAAATCAAATGTGAGTGATTAAATTCACTCACGCAATACTAAATCGTCTTATGTCAGTTGGATTAAATTTATGAAGTGATAAGAATTTTATTGGTTGCTGTTTTGTAGTTTAGATTGACATTTAAGTTAATTTGAATTTTATATTGAATAAAATTGACATTTAAATTAATATTGAATTTAATTGCTATTTAAACACCGATAATTAGTAATTAGGGACTGTTGTGACATGTTGGTTGATTTGGATGTTGATTGGTATTGTATGCTTATTGATATGTTGAATGTATGATTGTTTATTTACTTTGGATATATCCCTGCTATTACCCTATTTATTATTTGACATTATATAAATTGTTATTCGTATTATTGAAATGAATTAAGAAATAAGTTGAAATGATATATACCTATGTCATTTAATTATGGATTGAAAATATATATATCCAGCCATGTAATTAAAATTGGAATAAATAATCACTTGGCCATAAGGTAGAAAATTATATACGGACAACGAATTTGGTTAAATTAAATGGTTAAAAAAATATTGAATTTGAATTGGTTTCATTGATATTGTTTTAAAGAAAATAAAATTTTGATTTATATGAATTAAATTATTTTCTAATTAGAGATTTGAAATGTTGAAATTGAAATCGTTTAAAAGAAATCGTTTAACGATTTAATTTGAAATCTTAAAGTTGAAATTGAGATATGATTTGAACTTATTGAAAGTGAATTATTTTAAAGGTTTAAACTTTAATTTAAATTTTGAATTTACTTTAACTAAATGGTTTTAAATTGGGATTTCCAAGTTTGGACGTGAAATGGTTTTAAATTAAATTGTTCAAAATGAGAATGTGAATTGGAACTTTCAGCCTTTGAATATAACTGTTTAAATTGAATTTGAAATAAAGTTTAAAATTGGTAAATTAAGGTTGATTTAAATTGAATCTACTTGAATTCGAAGTCGAAAAATAAATTCGTTATGATTTGGGATTTGAACCTTGTTATGAAAGAAGAAACAATTTTAATATATAAATTATTTTAATAACCAAATTATTTTAATATACAAACTATTTTTATCCAAACTATTTTCAATATTAAAATCTATTTTATATTCAAAACTATTTCCAATCTTTAAACTATTTTAATTATTCCAAACTATTTTTCAATATTAAAACCATTTTAATTATCCAAACCTTTTTTCAACATAAAAACTATTTTAATTATTCAAAACCATTTTCAATATTCAAACTGTTTAAAGGGGAATTATTTAGATTTAAATCACTAATTTAAATAGGAAGGTTTCGATATAAAGATATAACATATCTTGAATTCGAAATGAGTTTGAAGAAAATCTGATATTTTGATATGAAGTATGACTTGTTCTTGAAATTTAAAAGAACCTACGGTTTGTAAAATGGACAATTGGTTGTTAAAGAGATCAGGGCCGGATGAATGACATACTCTCTACCATTCTACTGTAACCACTTTAACAACCGTGTCCGTATTTGATGTTATCCAGAATGTATATGTTGAATTGGCGACATTTACTGGAATGAAGAAAGAGAATGATGATGGATGACCCCGACGCATGTGCCAATTTGAAATGACTAAAATAGGAGCCTATGTCTGGCCAAGGGGTTAGCTACCTTTAGGAGCCCCACCCCTTAGTATTATATTGACTTTTGACTTGATTGGTCCATATTGATCTGATTTTGGGGGTGGTGGACTCGGTCGGCCATTAGGGGTTACGACCAGCCAGAAAGGGTAATCTGGTAGAATCCTACCTTGGGCATTGCCTCATGTGCCTTGTCATACTTTTATCCTTATACGCGACCACTACGACTTTGTTTTAGTGTTGTCTTATCACGGCGCCTCCCTGGCTACCGATGTTACCGGTGATGCTACTAAGGCAAACTGTAGGACAATGCTTAAAAATGTATTAAAGGGGATCAATGTAAAGCCATAACGCTATTTTAATACTTTACATTACTGATAGACATTACATATATAACATATCTTACTACATATAGATAGTTTAACGGATCCATAGGAGATGGAAAATC
Source organism: Allium fistulosum (assembly GCA_030737815.1). Taxonomy (NCBI): domain Eukaryota; kingdom Viridiplantae; phylum Streptophyta; class Magnoliopsida; order Asparagales; family Amaryllidaceae; genus Allium; species Allium fistulosum. Next base: position 386,705,261 of record CM060907.1, on the reverse strand, counting down.
CCGTAACATCTCTTAAGTTATTGCACTCATGTTGTACACTTGATAGGAGATGGAAAATCCCGTAAACATCTCTGAAGCTATTGCACTCATATTTACTTGTTATTGATTTAACTTACATAAGAACTTTTAGTTCTGACTCGAGTGTTTTGTCTTCATTACGCTTGGGTCAGCCTGAGTATTTCAGTGTTGAAGATACTATTCCTTGAAGATGAAGATGAAGTTTGCTAGACCGTATTTACTATTATCATTCTGCTCCATAATTATGGTAGTTTGTTGATTGTACTCTGATTATGTTATAAAAGTTGTGTAATCAAATGTATATTGTAAAACAGCTTCATGAACTGTTTATTTGATTATTAAATTTTGTCATTCCGCTGTGAGATTCTTTGTTTTGCTTTCCTTCTTTTCTCTTATTTTCTTACTAAACCCCATTGACAATCCTCCCTTTTGAATGCTTTGAGTTAGAAACGTGTGCTTTATTATCGATTTAAACCGTCCAAAAAGGTAGGTCATCACATGAACTCCCTAGGAGCATTTGTGCTAGTAGTCGTGAGCTCTGATTTCAAGATGGTGGAGATATAGCCGTTTTAAAGTTAGTCCGATCGAAAATCAGGTGAGAAACTCTATTTATATTTTGATATTTTGGATGATATATATGTTTGGTTATGCTTGGTTGTGATGATTGTGACCATGTTTGGATATGATACTATGTTTGTTTGGATTTGTAAACAATTCATGTTTAATACACGTTGAATATCACAAAGGAAATCACTTTCCTTTAATAAATGAAATGGTATATATGAGATTTTTAAACCTCTTTAAAATTGTTTAAAATGATTTAGACATGTTTTATAAACATTTAAAATCACCATGAAGTTTAAATCCATTTAAATGATGGATTTAGAGTCAGAATTCTTTGTAATAAGAATATTCCAAACTCTTATAATAATAGTTTTCAAAAAAAAGAAAAGGATCGGGATTTCATTTTGTAGATTTTGAAATATGAGCAAAACAAGTTTTCAAAATAATCGCGCTTTAGCAGTTCAGAAACCAAAACGATAAATTCTTTAAAAATGATATTTTTAATTCTTTAAAATATGCAATAAATCCTATAAATATTTAAAATATTTTAAAAGAGATTTGAGTTATAAAAATGGATTTCTAAATTATAGAAAAGTTATTTTGATCAATTAAGCCTTAAAAGCACTATTCGCAGCCCTATTCGTGGCACTTTTTGCAGCACTTTTAATAACTTCTAAAATATGGCTTTAAACTTAAGTATTCTTTCCCAAATCTTTTATAAATGTTTTCAAATAAATAATTAAGTATTTTAAAGATAATGTGGAGGTTTTATAATTTATTTTAAAGAATTAAATAAATGATTTAAAGAAAAGTTGTTATAATCAAGTGATTTAATTTTGGCTCTAAAATCGATGAGCAGAATGGATTTCTCTATTCATGAGATCCAGATGTGAGGTGCTTAAACTAAGGAGATGTTTAGGAGCAATTAGTGCCCTGACCCACCTAGCCTCTTTCCTGGGTGAGGAATAGATAAGGTCGAAATGTCGGAAACGAGGCAAGTATAAAAGATCAAATTTTTCCAAATTTAATACAACTTTGATTGTATAGAAATAAGCTTCTTATATTTGTTATTAAATTCCAAGGAGGGAACCCGGTCTATCCGTGTGAATTTAAAAGTTGATTTCACCGTTATTCGACGAATAGTAAATGTTGAATACGAAAATAGATGTTGAGTAGAATTGGTATAATTTCTATCGTCCCTTTTTACTCATTAAGGTTTTGCGATGTGATTTATGAGAAAAGATTTTGATTTTGTATTACCAAAATTAAAGAGAGGTTTAATGATTCCATATATACTGAAAAAGAATATGATTTAAAGATTTATATCTTTAAAAGAGATATTTTATTTGATAGAAGATATTAATAAATGAAATGATAATCACCCTCAAACTCAACATCATTTTATCGATGATTGGTTTGAAGGAACCGGGATCAGATTTGGGTGATTCCTATCGGAAAATCACTTCAAACCAATTTGCGTGTTCAAAGGTGAAGATATGAAATGATAATAAATGGAATGAAGGCTATTTGTCACTGGTCCTCAGGGGAAACTTCCCATATCATATATGTGTGGCAGTAGTATCTTCATTTGATCTTCGATACAAGGGCTGCTCGCTATTAATCCTAGGGATGATTCCCACCAGGATGTGAAAGGAGAATTCCTTCGGTTTGTCCTGTTCCTGGACAACTTGTATGGACGAATGTCTGACATTGCATTTCTAAAATACATGTACATTGATTTTTACAAACGTACATCTATTTGGTGGTGTGGAGGTAACTCTCCTATATCTAACACTCTTCTCTGAGACGTACGAGCTTTGAGGTTATACATTTAGGGAAATCAATAGTGTGTGATGGAATTGGTAGTATGGCATTCAAAGTGGAATGTGCTATGTGAAAGGTAATCATTACCTCAGGCCTCAACACTTGGAAATGGCTTAAACAGGGCATGTCGTAAGACTATGTGGTTCACAACCATTAGGGAATGGTCGTCACCTTTCTAGATTACTCTATATATGTCGAGTATGTTGTGCATGCTATGGGATCCCAAATAGGTCGGTTACGACCGGGGTGATGTCATATTCGTATGAATACGCGATGCTTCTATTCACTTTTGTTTTCTACTTGTATACATGTTTAAGACACCTTTATAAAAGATATGTACATGTATTTTTCTATTAAATTATTCACGTGTACTTTTTTCTATACTTAAAAAATTATTCATATACTTATCTCAAATGGTATAGCTATATTTTCAAATCTTTAACAAGATTTCTTACTCTAAGCCTTTAATTTTTCTATTTTTTCCTAAAGGATTCCACACCTGTTATTATCTTTAAAATATCCATTTATAAAGACTAAGTATATTCACAGGGGTCAAAGACAATTTTTACTTAAACATTGTCGCTACAAACCCGAAACAATTTAACTTACAATCATCATTAAAGCATTCTTTTTAAAGATCTGATCATATTCATAAGCATATTAAAAAGGGTTAAAAACAAATGTTAGTTAAACATTGTTTACTATAAACCCAAAACCATTTTATGCTTGTAATTATATTTTTATTTTCTTTTAAGATATAAGTATATCTGCATTTATTAAACAAAGTAATATACTATAATTAACTTTACAAAACCATTTATTATATCATAAGCTTTATAACCCAAATTTCTTCCACTCTTTTACAAAATACTTAACTTTACCAAACTTATATACATAAAAATATTTTTGAATAGGTTTTAAATATCAATGTAAAAAATTACACAAAAACAACACATTTAGAATTTGACAAAAAAGCTCCTTTTATATTTTACAGTACTTTATTTTAAAAATTCATAAATAATTATCAAAAATATATTTAAACTTCTATTTTTTTTTCATACTCAAATCCACGTTATTAGAACATCCATAAAAAGATTCCATAAAGATAATAAACAATAAACCATTTAAATTGCGAAAAACGAGCCAAAATATCACATTTAAAACATAGCAATGCAACAAGCCTAGAAATGTGGTGACGACCCGCCCTTTCGACCCTCGAAGATCGGCATAAATACGCTCATAGATAACATGCCAAATGATCAAGTGCCGGAAAGGCAGATTGTTAAGGGAAAAGAAAGTAGGTAGAAGAAAGAAGAAAACTAAACAAAAAAAAGAATCTCACAGTGGTTTGAATAACATATAATATAATAGTTCTTTACACAAGTCAAAATTGTAATATACATATCTCACATCAGAGTACACCAATCAATAATTACCAGCCCAGACAGTTATAACAACCTTCCCTTACAATTTGCTGGTAATTTCAACAAAACAGTACAACGGAATAAAATCAAATACGAGTAATACGTCTTCGCCATCCAACTCGTCTCCTGAGCTCCATAGCATCCTAACCTGAACATGTAATACTCGGTATGACCCGAGTATTATAATAAAATAACACCCGAGTCAGTCTGGAAAACCAGCATGAGAAAACACACTCAATTTGAATTGTTAAAGTTTCAAAAATCCTTTGAAATCAAAGGTATCTCGTAAGACCACACCACACATAAACACGACGGGTTTTACCTTACGATAACCAAAACATTTCATATCAAAATCATCTGATATTATGATAGTGTCTAAGTACAATACTTATTCAAATAGCTGAAATGCTTGCATCTCACGTTTCAGCATAGTTGGGCACAATCAAAACCGTACGACGCTTATTGGAGAATGGATTCCATCCGAATGACTAGGTACTGGGGTATCACCTATCACAGTACATGTCTAGAAACAATGTACCGAGGACTACGCCGGGATCCCCTACCACACAAGACCGGACTATCCCTGACCTGGATAGACCGAATATGCTATCACCCTGGGTGTTCCCACCCTTTCCAAGCTCCTTCCATAAATCGTAGTAATAATATCCGAGGGTATCTAGAAAGGTGATAAACATACCCTAATTGGGTGCTACCCACTTAGCCTTGCTTCATCTCCCCTGCTTTTCAGTCATTCCCGGGGTATGAGGCTAGAGGCTACAATTACCTTTTTAAGGAATTTTTTCGCTTAGAATGCTCATTGTCCTCCAATGACAATGTACTGATAGAATTCATCCATATAAGTCCGTTCTAGGTCCGAACGGAACCGAAGGCACTATTCCTACTACATTCATTTGGGAATCACCCTCATGATTAGTAGCGATTAGCCCTTGCACTTCACTGCTCCATCTTCGATTCCATGCTATTGTTTCCTTTCGAAAACATACTCGTTGGATCGAAGTGGTTTTCAGATAATTTACCCGATCCTGGTCTCTTCGAAACAACGTTCGATATTTTTCGGTAAACTCAAACCTAGTTCTTTAGGAAATAAACAGACGAAATAAGATCGGAGATCACCTCCTAACCATTAGTGGACGGATTTCCTTATAAACGTCCTAGGAGAACGAAACGAGTTTACACGTACAGTATAGCACCTCGAACGGTAACTGTACCAAATAATTCCTGTATTCCTCCTTGATATACCCGAAGTTATGTTTTGGGTCCAGATTTGATAGTCGGTTATTTAATTATCAAATAAACAATCATTCAACCAAATATTCCATTTTCCACTGAAAACCCCAAATCTCTTTTTAATTTAATTTTAATAAATTAAATCCTTTTATCCAATATATGTGTGCTTACCTTATCAAATTCAGTTCATTCACAAACTACTCTTTACAAAGGTATTTGAAAACCTTTAAAATAATCTAGAAAGTACCACAACGGTATCAAACCATGGATTCACAGCTCAATGGTTACGTCTCTATCCCAGAGAAATCCAAGACTTAACTGCAGGCACTCGCTGCCTCCGATTTCGCCATGCGGGTATACCATTACTTCCCAAAACTTTATTTAATAATTATCTCAAAATAATGCTTATAAGTTTCTAAAATAAATTTCCAAGTTTAATCTAGGAAAATATACTTAAATAAAAGTTATTATACAAAGCCATATTAATATCTAATAATTTATCTTTTAAAACAATAATGCTGACTAATTTTTAAATAATAGATAATAATAAATCTTTAATAACCTTTATGAGGTAACTAATTAATATTTAAATATGCTCTAAACAATTTAAAATAATTAAATAACTAATTTCCAAAATATTTTTAACACCTTTAAAGTTACTTAGTTAATAATTAAAAATCTTCTTTTTAAAACAAGCCCAATTCCTCGATTCTAATTTCACTTCGTAAATTTGGAAATCTTACTTGAGCTCCAGCATAACCAATTTTATACTTATTTCCAAATTCACTTCTATCCTTCCAATCTATTTAAAAAAAATCTCGATTTTAAATCCTTTTGTATTTAAACAAGTACCACTTAAGAATTTATGCTAATGAAATAGTTGGTCCCCTTTTCTTCAAACACTTCTGGGGAGTTGTCAAATCTGATATCATTGAAATGTGCTATGAATTTCAAAACAATCCCGCCGTAGTTGCTCATATAAATTATGCTAACATCATCCTGATCCCCAAAACCCCAGGCTTAATCTCCCTCCCTTCTTTTCGACCCATCAGCCTCCTCAACACCACCTTCAAGATCATTACTAAGATCCTGGCCAATCGCCTCCAAAGTGTCATTGGTTCTCTGGTTAGGGTCGGACAATCAACCTTCATCCTTGGCCGCAACATCCTAGATTGTGTGGCGGCCACACAGGAAGTCATCTCCTTCTGTCACTTCTCAAGCACTCCTGGAGTCTTACTCAAGCTTGACTTCTCCAAAACATTTGACTCTGTAAACTGGAACCTGTTGCTAGACCTTATGAAACACAGAGGTTTTTCTGACACTTGGTGTAAATGGATACAGTGCATTCTCAATACAAGTCTTTCATCAATCTCCATCAATGGCTCGCTGGGTGGTCATATAAAGTCAACTCGTGGATTGAGGCAAGGCGATCATCTATCTCCACTTCTCTTTGTCCTCATCTCAGACGTGTTTAACCGCATGGTCAAACTTGCAATAACCAAAAATCTCTTAGTAGGCATTAAACTTCCAAATTCGAACCTATCAGTCTCTAATCTCCATTTTGCGGATGATACCATACTGCTTGTTTCCCCTGAACCTGCTCATATTCACTGTCTTAAAGTTCTTCTTTATGTCTTTGAACTTATCTCCGGCCTATCCATCAACTTTAGCAAGAGCTCCATCATCATGCTTGGAAACTCCCATCACCTCGGTCCCTCTTTCGCTTCACTTCTCAACTGTAATCTGGGCCATTTCCCCATCACCTACCTTGGAATCCCCCTCCATCCCACTAACCTTGCACGCCCGGACTGGTTCCCTCTTATTTATAAGGTCGAGTCTCGCCTCGCGTCCTGGAAGGCTAAATCTCTATCAACTGCTGGCCGCCTTGTCCTTGTCAAATCCGTCCTATCTGCCCTCCCATCGTACTGGATGTCGTTTCATAGACTGCCAAACTGGGTTATAAACAAAATCGACGCTATTCGTCGATCTTTTCTCTTGAATGGCAATAAAGCAAAATGTTTGATCAATTGGAAAACTGTCTGTCTGGATTAGGATCATGGTGGACTAAGCATTGCTAACATCGACACTTTCAACACAGCTCTCCTATCCAAGTGGATCTGGCGCATTATTACACCGGGTGACCTCCTTTGGAAAGAATGGATATTTCAACTCCACTACCACTCTAACCCTCATCTGGTCCTTCATTCCACCCCCCACCTCAAACCTTCTCCCTTCTGGGCTGGCATCTTACGAACCATTCCACGTGTCAAATATCTATTTCATGTCTCCTTGGGCAATGGAGGTAGGTGTCTTTTTTGGCTTGACATATGGCAGGATCAATCTCCCCTTGCCCGCTCTTTCCCCAACCTTTTTTCCCATACCTCCCACTCCACCGCAACAGTTGGTGATACCTCATACATAGGCCCGCATGGCCTATGTCGCCCATCTCTCTTTGATCTTAACACCTTAAATGAGCTTACATCCGCTTCGAACATGCTTCTCTCACTCCAACTCTCCAACATACCAGATCACTACAACTGGGCCTTATCTCCTGAGAAAGGCTTTTCTGTTGCCTCATGTTACTCTTTTCTCAACCATCCTGGTAGGTCGTTCTCTTTCGCACGACTATGGAAATGTAAGCTCCCTCCCTGCATTCTATGTTTCCAATGGTGCCTCATACATGCTTGTATCAACACCAAGGATACACTCAGGCGTAAGAATATTCCCGTTGACCCTCTATGAGTCTTGTGCTCCATGCATGATGAATCCGTCTCCCATCTCTTCTTTGCCTGCGACTTCTCCTATCACATTTGGGCCACGGCCAGTGCCACCCTCCTTGGCCGCATCCCTGTTCTTCGCTCGTTCTTTGATTATTGGCAGTATAACCCTCCGGACAGGAATCTTGACTCCTTCATCGCCATCTACAGTTGGTGTATCTGGAAAGAAAGAAATGCACACATATTCAATAAACCTAAATGCAATATTGATGGGATATGTAACCAAATCTCTCACTTGTTTTCTCTCTGGACAGGTTCTACGTGCATGAGGCCTTTCACTCAGGTTTTGTCATCCAAGGACAGTGCTACCGCGGAATAATTCACTCTATTGCTGAGGCAGAGGACATGCCTCATGTGTGTTTTCCTTAACACTTGTGTAAACAATGCTACTGTTCTTGTAAGTATTGCACTCTAGGTGGTGAAACTATATTTTGGCCATCGACCAGGTTTGTTGGTCGAACTCTACTACTTATTTATTTCAGCTATTAACCGGTTGTGTAGCCATGCGCTACACACCCGTTTCTCTCAAAAAAAAATTCTTTTATATTTTTTTATTCCAAATCTCTATTTACAATACCCCGAATTTGTTAAGTACAAATTCCAAAACCATTTATTTTATCCAATTAATTAACCCAAAATTCTTTATAACATTTTACTTCAAAAATCCATTTTAAAATTCTATCAAATTCAAACTATATATATTACTGGTATTTTAAAATACCAAAATCAAGGCCAAACAACCCAAACATCCTATCAATTTAAATCACACAATAACCTATCACAGATTATTTAAACCAAACATATATCACTATATATGAAATTAAATTCAATATTTTGAGGAATCCAGTTGGATCCCTCCAACCTGTTTCCCTGCATCCGAAGATGTTAGCACAACATAAAAATACCAATTCCGTTTCGAGGCGGAATATCGCAGTATAAAGGGTCATCCGCTATTATGCGGGGTGCATAGGGTCTCATCCGCTATATATATGCGGGAATATCAATCACTTCAATATATATACTACTATATATATGATACCATATTCAACTGATAAAATTATATCAATTTAACCAATCAATCATTAATTAATTTTAACTATTTAAAATTAAAGCCAGTAGTCCAAAATTGAGTGGGATTAACTCACCTTGAGTTTTAATTTCGCCAAATGCTCAAATTTTCAATTAAATCAAACACGTTCGATTTAACCTAAAATTTTAACTAGCTCCGATCATCTCCAAATCCATTCCAGAGCATAGTGCTTATTGCTACGATTCCAGCGCCACCTGTTTCGTCCGATTCTGACAACGTATGAAGAAGTTATGATTTTTACAAGCTTTGAATATAAATTATATAAATAAATTTACTTTTTACTTTTTTTATTACTCTAAAAAACCGTGGCCCTTACTTTTGGATCTGCGAATCAGGGCCACTCTCTTTCTCTTCCATCGCGCGCTACCCAGGTCGAGAAAACCCTTCCAGCAGCCATTCTTTGATCGAAAAAAACTCCTCCACCGCGCGCCTAGAGAATGATCAACCACCCCCTTCACCTTCGCCTATCCACAACGCACCCCCAGCCTCGACGATGACGAGCTCGGTCCTCTCCTTGACGCTCGCAAACCCATACAACGTCGCACCTATTTATGGCCATAGCCGCTGATTCTCTCCACCTTATCAGATCGTGACCGTTCACATCGAAGATCTTGTCAAGCTCTTCGACGTTGCAGTTGAAATTTTTTAATAATATTCGATGGATTTGGTGGAAATCGAGGAGGAAAGCGGGAGTTTTCGGCCATTGATATTATCGTGATGGCCGTAAGAAGAAAACTAGGGTTTACTGTTTACAAGTATATATATATATATACACGTATAAACATTAATTTAATATTATTTTTCACAATTTACATGATTTTTCGAACAAACTCCAAACTAGACGTGCCACCTGGTGTTTATAATGTTTTGCCATTATTCCAAACACAATGGAACATGTTTCGTAGCCTAATTCGATGGTATGTGGAAGATAGCCTTTTGAATTGAATTAAAATATTAAATTTTCGATATTCATTTCAATGCGTTTCTATTCCGTACGACCAAACGATAACCCCAAATGCTACGAAATTTGAAATCTGATAATAATACACTATTACGGATCCAATGGAACTTGTTTCATCGAATTCCGAGACTGTGCCCCGAAAGGCTATTTTAACTCGTCGATTAAATCGAGCAATTTTTAAAATTGACAAAATTGCTTGAAATCTCCATTTTTAAAACTTACCAACTCAATTATAATTCAAATAGAATTTATATTCATATTAGAAATCATTCTGATTCATTTAAATCAAAGTTCAATTATTTACACTATTTCCATATATTGAATTTCACTATTAAATTAATATATAAAATTCCAATTTTAAATTTATCGACTTTTAATCCCATCCAAAAGTCCAATATCATCACTCTAATCCAAATAGAGTTTTAAATCAATTTAGAAATCATTTCTATTCACATTTAACTCCAGATTCCCATATTTGCCCGATTTCAAATATTAAATTACCATTTACTGAATCCGTTAATCGCTATATTTGAAATTTAAACCATTTCACTGATTCTTCCATATTCAAAATCACTTAATAATTCAGATTCAACATTTAAAATAAATTAAATGTTCAAAACTAAACGACCAAAATTTCGGGTCGTTACAAATGCTATGGTAGGTCTAAGACAGCATTTATAAATGCTATCCAAAGTTCTGGACATGGAACAATAGAAAATTACACGAAATCTGTAACCAGTTTTCACCACTTAAATAAACGATTTAATATCCAATACTTTTACAGTAAGTAGTATGCTTAGACTACTTAAAAACTATGGAAAGAAACCTTAAAGGATTTCTTCCAAATTAATTATAAAAATTCCTGGAAACAAGGTATTTTCAAAGTGCTCATATAGTGACTATTCGTGCTAAAAGTTTTTTCACTTTGTTCAATCACTTCTTTAATTTTTCTATACCTTGATATGTTTAAAATAATAAGTGAATATATTTTACTTATTAAACAATAAAGAAACTTTTAAATATGTCTTCCAAAGTTAACTTGAAAAATCATCGAACACAAGACAATTTAAAAGTGCATCCATAGCGACCTTTTCACTTCTAACTTTCACAACATTCATTCATAAGTTATACAACTTTTGAAATCATTTATTTACTATTCCATACACCAAAATTGTCATAGTATATTTGCATATCACAAATTTGAACAAGTTTTGAAGCAAGGGGATTTCAGAGTGCGCTACATCGACTATCGCTATACAAACACTAACATATTCACATCCATTTGATACACAAGCCAACCAAACATCTAAACACAAAGTCTAGGCCACGATACATGTTTTACTGGGTAATATAAGTAAAGATATACAATATAACGTTGTCATTTGCTTTCAAAAGTAAGTAAGGTTCAAAAGTTATAACTTTAATTAGTTAACTTTATTTTAACTTTATATTTCAAACACATAACATATATTCACAATATGTACTCATTCAGTGGTGAGTAAACTCACACAAATCCAAGCCTATAACAAGCTCAAGCACACAAAAGTCAAAGAACCACTTTCTACCGTCAACAAACTTCCAAAGATTCAAGCTTTAGCACACACAAGCCAATGCAAGTCTCTTACACCTAGAAGATGCTCAGGGCTGAAATTGGTTTGGGGTTTGTGCTCCACTTCTTCCACTTTTGACTTGTTTTCCATACTTCCTAAGGTGATCTAAGACATTGGTCAAAGTTTGAAAGGATTTGGAGTTGATTTAATATGAGTTTAGAAGATTAAGAAGGAGAAAGAAGCTTATGAACACTTAGGAATTTTTGCTCAAAATCTTAGCAAAAATAAAATGAAACAAAGGCAATAAGTTACAAGGACTTAACAAGTGGAAAACAACCTCAAATGACCTAGAATGGCCAGCCAAAACACCTTACACATGCATACCCCAAGTGCACATCATTTCACTTTTCCATCTTTACATCTCTTCTTAACTCTTAAGACTTTCCTTAAATGCCCATTTTCCAAAATATCTTTCTTACCTTATTACCCCACCTCATTTTGGTTAACCTAAATTAGAAAAATATTTTTATTTTCAAATTAATTACATATTAATATATTAGGAAAACACAATATGGTCTAACAACTTTTGTTGAGTAAAAAGTTGTTTACCGATAAAATGATTTCCGGTCACATTACGATATTTCTTCGAACTATTTATTTTTATAAACATTTTTCAAAAACAAATTTACCGTCATTAGTTATTAATAAAAGAGGATTAACAAGGTTATTAACCCAATTTAATCACATTTAATCCAGTATTCAAATATTTAAATATGAAGTGTTCGAAATTTCGGTTTATTCCATCTTCCCTCTAATCTCTTCCAACACTTCCCCTCCGCTCATCTCCCTGTCACTATACCCAAGCTTTCCTTATTTTTTTTTGAGATCATGGGGAACCTTAAGATCATGATATTCATTGATACTCACTTAAGTAAACCCCACGCCGTGTGTCTACCCCGCTTTTATTTAGTCGTCGTACACGGATGCGTAACGTTGAAACCCCCACTGATGGTTTGGCGCTGGAATTCGAACCTGCCCGGACGCAGTCCTTTGGTTCCCATCTCCCAGCTCCCAAACCAACCGAGCTACGAACGGCGGGTAGCTTTCCTTATTTATATGTGCTAATATGCTAATATTTATAAGTTCACCACTCCTTTCTTCCCAACTTTTTGTTCCTTATCTCCTATTCTTCATCGATTTGTGTATTAGATCCGATGTCGCCAGAACTTGTTTCTACTACTTCCGTCCACAATCCTAAAGTCATATCATGAGTCCAGATCTAAGCTTTGAGGTAGCATATGTGCCTCACTGTCCTTCTACCACTATTCTTGCTTTCCAGTTGGGGTTTTTAATTTTTGTCTAGTGACAGGGAGAATTTGGTTGCGGCTTGTGTTTTTCATAAGTGAGTGGTTGGGCTTTCTATGGTACTTTGGTTGCCTCACCTCCGTGTCACAGTGTTGGTTGCTCATGAGATCACTCTTGCGATGGATTTTCCTATCCGCTGACGCTCATTGTGCTTCATAGTGGCTTCATCCCTGTGCATGTACTCACTCCCATCACTTACTTGTAGCCTAGTCTTTGCTGTTAACTTTATCATACCGTGCATTGATTATTTTCATGTTTTTGCAAGTTTCACTATAAGTCTAGTTTGACCAGTTGGTCTCATCTACTCCAATTATCAATTGCAAAGTCTCTCTTTCCTCTCTTCTTTACATTGCCATTGGGACTACCTTGTTGCAGTAAGTGTCGTGTGCTCATGTTGAGTGTAATGTTTACCAAACTTAATAGATTATGGTGGCAAGTGCGGTATGTTGTGATTGACTATCTTTCATTTGGCTTGCTAAGTTAGCCACTGCTATAATGCAACATTTTGCTAGTTGGACTTATGTTTGTTTGAAGCGTGTTGCTTTGAAGCAGTTTTAGTAGTGCTATGTTATTATGCAAAAGTGTATGTTATATAGTTCTTCTCTTTGGAACAGGAGGCTTCAGCCTGAATTTTCCGTAGTGTTTGCGTCATTTGCTTTTTATTTGATATGTCACTCTAGTTGTAATGTTATCTTATTAGGTCATAGTGCTTATGCTAGTGATGCCCGTAATCAAGCTTTGCAACTGTGTTTTGGTCTCCATATGAGTTGTATCTGTATTGGCAGTATGCTATTTTCCTTTCAAAATAATAAAAGGGATAGTTTGGCTCACATCCCTAACAAGTTTTAAAATAGATAAAACATCCTTCACAACCAACATTTACGTTTCCGCTCCCTATTTTCAAATTCACGTATGCAAAAATACACAAATACCCTTTATGTTTTAAACTTTTCAAACGTGTATAACTTTATTTACAAAAACCTGATCAACATACCGTTTTCACCAAAAATCACAAATTTTATGATCTTTAAAATGAGATCCATTGTTGATACCAAAAATTTATATTTGTATTAAAGGTGCAATTATTTCAAATATTTGCAGACAATTCAGCAAATATTTAACAGTTCGATTTTTTTTCAAATTTATAAAAATTGCACAAAATTGCAGATATTTCTGCAACTATATGGTATAGTTGTAGAAATGTATGCAACTATTGGGTATAGTTGCAGAAATTTATGCAACTATATTGTATAGTTGCAGAAATATCTGCAACTATTGCATATAGTTCCAGACATTTCTGCTACTATTGCAAATAGTTGCAGAAATGCAACTATTGCAAATAGTTGCAGAAATGTCTGCAACTATTGCGTATAGTTGCAGAAATTTCTGCAACTATTGCTTATAGTTGCAGAAATAACTGCAACTATTGCGTATAGTTGCAGACATTTCTGCAACTATTGCAGATAGTTGCAGAAATGCAACTATTGCAAATAATTGCAGAATTATCTGCAACTATTTGCAATAGTTGCAGAAATTTCTGCAACTATTGCGTATAGTTGCAGACATTTCTGCAACTATTGCATATAGTTGCACAAATGCAACTATTGCGTATAGTTGCAGAAATGTCTACAACTATTGCGTATAGTTGCAGAAATTTCTGCAACTATCGTATATATTTGCAGAAATTTGTTGCGATTATTTATAACTGCAAATATTAAGAATATCATATTTCATAAAAAAAACTTGATTCGTCTTCAATTTAATTGCAGTTTTTCATTTAAATCGAAAAATAAGAAGAAGAATTAGAGCTCGTAGTGAAACGCAGGGGTAATTTGGGGAATAAATTAGCGGAAAACAGAAACAGGGACGTAGAATATATATTCTTTATGACAGGGACCCGCTTTGAAATTAAGTTCCGTTTTAAGGATGCGTGACTAATTTTCACATAATAAAAAGTGGATGGCCACTATAAAAACTGACTTACCTTTTCAAAATATCTTAATTGATTTTGAATTGTTTTATCTTTATATGACGTGGCATTCGTCTCTCTCATTAAAGCGATGCCACTAAGACACAACATCTAACATCAAATTCCAAAATGGCGAGTGCCATTTTGAAACAGCACGACACAATAATGAACCATTTATCACTATATACATATAACACTCACAACAGAAAGAGAACATATAATATTGGATAAACATATAAGCATGATTGATGTAATGTGAGTAATAGTATGATATGTATAATGTGAGTAATAATACGTAGAAAAGTAATCTTAAATTGAATACATGATAACTTCCATCATACAACTAAGTACTAAATAAAGTGTCTACATAATGTCTTGATTTAACATGCAAGTTGAAATACATAAGATTTTCTCTCAGATGTGCTTCTCGATGCTATCTTTTAGATGGCGACATTCATTGGTCTCATGACCATAGGTATCATGGAAGGTACAATATTTGATAACTCCCATCTTCATTGCAGTTGAATCTCTGGTCTGCAATTCACTATAATCCATGCTTTCCCTAGTTGAAAGATAGATCCAAAATAGAGTTTCCATAAGCTCCAAAGTAGAAACTTGCTTTGTCCTCCTATGAAGCATTTCCCTTCTTCAGCCTTATTCTTTATCTTTCGCTTGCCCCTATGTTGAGGCTTTTCTTCTCCAACTTGATGGATAAAGACTATTTCTATCTCAATATCAAAATCCTCTAAGCATGTGAACTTGTCAACTTGAAAGTAGAATTCCTTCAAATTAGTGGTTGGGTTCTTCTAAAGTTCCCTATAAAATTCTATCTTCTTGTTGATTCCTTAAACAATAGCAGAATGGAAAATTAATTAATCTTATTAACGTATAGATATTGTTATATTGTTGAACCATGCAAGATAGCTTTGTGAGCTTTCTCCGTTCTTCTATTTTATATCTTCTAAGCACATCTCATTTTTAAGTCGAACGACATAAACTCTAAACCGATTCATGAAGTGATAATGGATTCATGCTCCAAATGACTAAACCATATAGTTGTTAAGTCTGACAAGAATAGAGGAAAGCAACAACACATTATCATTCAAAGTTTCAACTGCCTTCATATATTGAATGTGATGCCTCAAATGTGTTATAGGATCGATTTTTCAAGCATTGGTTCCATGATCAACATTTTAAAATCCGGAGGATTCATTGCATATCTGATATTTGAAGTGAACAGACTCTAGTTCATCTCGCAAATATCTGGTCTCCTGCTTTAGTATCTCAACACTCAATGTATTAGCTTAGTGACCTGCTCCTTTGCAACTGGAATGCTTCCTTGAGTTGCTTAGTGGGCCATGCCATGTGCCTTACACAACATATCAACCACATATGATCTAGTCCGTCTAAATTTGGGCGGTCCCATTTTGACAACTACGCATGTGGTTCTAGCATCAGTATTTTATTTTGGTCGTACATCACCCTTTGGTCTAGCATGGGCTACACTGTTTGATCTATTACCGATTCAGTTTGTACTAAGTCGAGTCTGCTCGAGCATTAGCTGGTTTGTTTGAGTAGAAGTCTGTAGCTCTTGAGCTTTTCTTGCCTTACTCCCTAACATCCATTCATGATGGTTTGTTAACAAAGTTCCCAATTTGGTTTTTCTGGGCTTGTGTTGGTGTTGTTTGATCTATGGATCCAATGAACACGGCCATCATCTCCTGTTGCATTACCAAAAAAGAAGTTACGTTGATATACTTCTTCCCTGGTAAGGTAGTTGACCTGTTGATTATGATCAGACATTGTTTTCTGATTGCTCCCATGGCAAAACTGCTTGCCATCCAACATTGTCCTCTTCAATCCTTGCTTTCTAGCTAATGGCTTCATGATCTGAACTGAGCTCTTAGTGAAAGCACCAAAATATTTTCGTCAAAAATGAAAACACTCAAGAACAAAGATTTAAAGAGACTAGGATCCTAAATGTGATCATAGAGCTGGGTTTTAGGTGGTAGGATCTCTAGTCATCAAATACGTTAGGTTCTTACTCTAATTCATATCACAAATTATAAAAAATATGTTAGATAGGAAGAAGTAAAGGCATAAAAAGAAAGACATACAAAAGTTTTATAGTGGTTCGAGAATCGTTGGCATACGTCCACTTTATTTCTTTTATTACGACTCTATGATTTACAATTATTACAATGCTTGCTAGACATCTTTGTATTAATTAAAACAATTATGGGTTTCTAGATCTATGTTTGGAAAAGCTCTAATGTCGTAGATCTTGAGGTTGATGCACTACAACTCGGTGTTGGATGATGGATTGGGTGATTGAAGGTGATTGGATAAAGTCAAGATGATTCCTTGATGTCCAAAAGCACTCCTGAAATTTTGTTCGACTAGAACAGTTTGATAGTCTAGTGCTCCCTGTAGAAATCGGGCCAGTTGGTAGCAGGTAAGTTGGGTAAAGTTAAAAAATCCCTATTTTGATCTTTATTGGATGTATGAAGTTTAAATATATTATTAGATCCGCTCTAATATGTTTTGATAAAACTTATTTATTTAACCTTTCTAATTTGTTTAGATTTATCAAAATTTATATTTAATATGTTTGCGAGTATATCAAAATATACTTAAGTGTATATAGTGCAAGGGCAACTTTCCATACTATGTACATGGTTAATGTGTACAAGTATAGGTGTTGGAATTTACACCCCAACCGACACATCCTCCCATTATATACGCATTAGTAATTGTAGGATCGTTTTCACCCTAGAGGGATGGGGGAGGGGTGAATAAGGTGTACTAATAATAATAGAAACTAACGCGGAAATAAAAACAATAACATAAAGTAATGCAGTAGAGATCACACACAAATTTATCCAGTTTCGGCAAAACCCTGCCTACGTGCTACCCCTAAGGTTTCTACTAGAAATTAAGTAGTCAGATGCTTAAAAACACACGTAAACTTGCGACACCCGCTAACTTGACTAACCTAACTCTAAGCTCAAAACCCCGCCACAACTCAACCACTGAGTTGCGAATTCTCGAACTACAAAACCATAGTTCGTACCTAGTTACACAACTAGGAATTTACACCATTTTAAAAGAGAAAAATTACAAAATAAAATAAAACAACTAAACAAAACCCTATTTATAAATAAAGCCCAATAGAAAACAAAGACCGGCCCAAATAAATAATAAATAGAAAATCGTCTCCCCTTTTTCTTCTGTGTAAAACTTCGGTCGAATTCTTTTATCACTCTTCAAAAAATTAGGGTTTCATATTGAACTTGGAGCCGCCGCTGGAGTTAGTAATTCAAATCGATTCTTCACTATGAAGCTCTCATTCCTCAATCAGCCTACTGCTTCAATTAGTGTTCTTTGATTTGCTTTGCGGCCACTTCAGTGACGAGTTCGAATGCTACTTTGAATTAGTAAGTGATTTGCCCCTTTTTGATATTTGTTTATGCTCGAGTTGATTGTTCTCAAACTCATGATTTTCTGCCGATGATGTAATTGGGTTAAATAGGGATAAAAACCTTATATTTTCGTTCGCATTTTTTGTTTAAATTATTCAAGTGATTTTGGTGCTTGCGTTGATTTCTAATCAAATGGTTGTTGTTATTTGCTGACTTGTTCCAACTCTAATATGCTCGAATTTGGTTGAAGTGTTTGAATCAGTCCCGTTCTTTTTGCTCCTAGGATCATGGCATTTGAATTTATTGAGATAATATGTTGGGTTAATTTTGATTTACTGGTTCATCATTGACTTGCTGGCAATTTTCGAACTGCTACTGACATATTCAATTTTCTTCCTTTAAATGCTTTGTACTTTTCTTGTGTGTCACTTCATGTA
Source organism: Allium fistulosum (assembly GCA_030737815.1). Lineage (NCBI taxonomy): Eukaryota > Viridiplantae > Streptophyta > Magnoliopsida > Asparagales > Amaryllidaceae > Allium > Allium fistulosum. The sequence goes on along the minus strand of CM060907.1, from coordinate 386,686,612 downwards.
TATACTTATGATCTGTTGTATGCATGTACACTGGTTCCTTTTGGTTATGTTGAATGCTTGCATATCCACACTGGTCTGCATTATGATTCTGCTTGGAGTCTTCATGTGTACTTCATGGTGTCTGATTTGGTTCACCTTCATGTTAAAAACTGAATGCTTGCATCCCATTTTACTTGAAAATTTTGCTTTGTACAGCCGTGTTATGGTTTGTAGTCATGCTGACCCATTTGAACTAAGCATGTTTGGAAACTAAGCATGTTTGTTTTGGGTTGTATGTTGTTTTCATGTGCATTTATTTGACCTGGGTTGATCTGCACTGCTCTGACCACTGCTGTGTTGCCTCTGTCCTTGTTAGACTTGAAGTCTAGGGTGTTCATGTCTGTTTATGTACGTGGCATCTCCATGTATATACATACATATATGTATATATGTGTATGCTTCATTTTTCCTTTGTATATTACATTCAAGTTGATTGGTCTGAATGCATGTCTTAAGTCATGTGTACATTTGAGCCTGGTCTGTGGGGTGTTGTTCCACTGGCTTGTGTTCATTGATCTGCTTCGAGTTAAACAGCTTTAACCTTCCTTGTGCACATTTTGTGGTCTATTTGCTGTTACATGTTTATATCTGGTTTATTGTGTTCATGAGCATGTTCGCTTTATGCCTCTAGTTGCATATCAACTTCAAGTGCTTTCCCTGCACTCTGGTCTAGTGGTCCTTTTTGTATTCATTCTGGTTATCTCTGACCATTGCACCTGAGTTGAATCCAGTTTGGGTTTGACCTTATGCTCACCTATCCCTGCAATTTTAACAAGCAAGTGTATATCGGTGTACACGACCTTGTTGCATGTACAGTGATACACTATGCATGTCATAAGTTGTTCGTGTAAGATGAATTAAAAGAAATGATGACGAACAACCAAAAACTGAGGAAAATAATATTTTTCAAAACACACTTTATTGTGCACTACAAAATAACTTCTTTTTCAATTTTACTGCGTCAGTGTTTATTTTGCAAATAGTTCAGATGCTGGATACAGGCTGTAATAGAGTTGAAGATCAAATACGAGTGAGAGTGAATATGTAGTGAGGTGAAAATTGTAAATTGAAAATTGTGTTGTAATTGAAATCATATTGTAATTGAAATCATATTGTAATTGAAATGTGTAAATGTAGCGAGAGCTCAAATTTGTACTATTTGAATCTATAATAAAATATTTGTTTGAATAAAATATTTGTTTAAATATGAATTCTGAGTTATTTATTTTATTCAACAAATATTTATTTAATTATGTGGAAAAATAAAATAGTACAATAACAAATACATTTAAATGAATATATGTATATATGTTTATTATCGTCAAACAAAAATCATAAGCTATTGTATTCTACAATCTCTCCCTTTTGATAATAGTAAACATATATTAAGATTTTGACTATATTAAATGTATTTGGTGTTAATGAAATCTATCAGCTCCCTTTATTTGAATGCTCCCCCTACAACAAAGCTCCCCCTTCACATATGCATGAAAAATATGCAAATAAAATAAAAAAAACAAATGCAATGAGCCTATATGAGAATACGCTTGCCAAAATCTTAACTTTTCTCCCCCTTTTGTTATCAGCAAAAGAGTAATAGTGTTAGAAAAAAGATAAAGTGATAGACATTAATACAATATTAATACCTAATCGAGTATAAATATTAAATTTCAATAAAAAATCAAACAAAAATAAAAAATACTTTGTTAGGCGCATATTCCATTTTAGAGTGATAGGGGTGATATCGGCATAGAAAACCATATAGTCGTGTTCATTTGTGGTATATTTATGACATGAAATTGTTGAATACTTAATAACCATGCATAACCGTTAGGACTTTTAAATGAGATTAGTAGTATTCCTTAATTTTTATTAAAAAATGAATTTCAAGCATCTTCTAACCACGCATAACCGTGAGGACTTTTAAATGGAATTAGAATCAACTCGTCTATTTAATAATCACTTTTGATATGTGTTCCATACATGCATAACCATGAGCATGAAAGCACATAATCAAAGATTCCAAGTAGTTTACCCATGCATAACCGTGGGGACTTTTATATGAGAGTGAATACTTTTGGATAATTTTATTGCTAATTAATCATAAAAAATGAATAATTTCCCGTTTAAATACCACATTTTGACATAGTATATTGAATTTTGATGAGTGATGGTGGTTAGAAATATGATAGAACTAGAGATGGTCATGGAATTTTTGCCAATCAAAGTTATTACAAATTTTGTTTAAATTTTTAAAGAAATTTACTACATATACTGTCTCAAGTCATAATGTATGATTAATATCAACACTCATCACATTTTTTCAGTCACTATTTTCCTTTTCGATAAACTATAGGGAGTCAGATTAGTTAACATAGACATTTAAGATCAAATCCAAAAATATAAAATCAAATCTCTAAAATGCCTAAACTGATATGCAGTCGACAAAAACTATTTTCTGGAAGGGGTTTTGTAAAAATGTCTACCAATTGAAAATCAGTTGAAATGAAATTTATGCAAATATTTTGTGAATGTAATGCAACTAAAGAATGTCCCAACATAAAACACATTCCACTATTAATTTTTCTATCAACTAGACTACCAGCATAATCTGCATCTAAATACCCCTTTAAATCAAAGATTTCATAAGTTGGATACCATAGACCAAACCGTGGTGTGTGCAACCGATACCTTATAATCCTTTTACAGCTTTTAAAATGAGATTTTTTTGGATTTGATTGAAATCGTGTACACAAGCAAGCAGAGAACATAATGTCTAGAAGCAATAAGATGAAGAAGTGAACAATCATACCTCGATATTTCTTTTGATCAACTACCTTACCTTTTTCATCCTTGTCAAATTTAATTGTGGTACTCAAATTTTCTCAGTTGATCAGTCGCTGATTGAAATCAGATTATGGTATAGATTTTTAACATATAATACATCGTTCAAGGTAAATGTACCGTTACCTACTTTACCTTTACCGATACTTTTGCATTTATCGTTGTTGCCCATTGTAACTCTACCACCTTTGTACTTCTCTAGGCTAAGGAACTTTGATTTGTCACCCATCATGTGCCTGGAACAGCCAGAATCCAGGTACCACTATTGTTGTTCCTTAGCCTGCCAACACACCTACACGAGAGAAGAGTTTTGTGACCTATTTGTTTTTATAGGTCCATGATTTTTAGTGACAAAAGATTTTGAAAAACAAGTTTGTATAGAACCAAGACAATCTATGTTTGTTCCTTTTGGCACCCAGATTTGTTTGACTTTAAGGGATTTTACATTCGTGCCTTTAGGAACCCAAATTGGTATGGTTTTCACGTGCTTGGGTCTATACCAACAATTGTTCTGATTGTGTCCATTTTTTCCACAAATCGTGCACTTGGAGTTGACATGATTAGTTTCACTTCTAACTTTTTCGGATTGAGTATACCCAAGTCCTTGTCTAATAGGATTAACAGTTTGTTTCCCTAATAGCATATTTAGCGATCTTTCTCCTTTGGAAAATTTTCCTAAAATTGTAGACAATTGTTGAAATTGTGTTTTGAGAGATTCATTTTCATTCAATAACAAAGTGCACTTTTTAATAGAATTCTCTCTCCTAGTATTTTCACTTTCTTTCAAAATCGGAATTTCATTTTCAAGCGAGTTAATTCTAGTTTTTGATTTTTTTATTTCCTCTTCAAATGATGGACACTTATCACACTTAGGGCACTAATTTCTATAGTTTTGAACCATTTGATTAAGGTGCATATTTAGTTTTATCAAACTATCCTTTTTTGATTCAATTTTAGCATACTTCTCCTTAAGTCTTTCAAAACAGCCATTTATTTCATGAATATATAAGTAATCGAGAGTGAGTAAGTTTTAATACCTCGCTTGGCTCGTCGTCATCGCTGTCACTTGTTTCTCCTCGAAGACACAGATTTGCTTTTTCATTCTCACTGCCAGTGCTATTATCATCTTCTTCACTTTTATCCCAAGTACTTGCAAAAAATCTCCTTTTTGGTTTCTTTCCTTTGCTGAATTGATTTTGAGGACAATTTGGTTTGATATGACCAGGTTTATTGCACTTGTGACAAATGATCTCCTGCTCTTCCTAGTTGTCTAGAACTTTGACGATTTTGTTCTTCGGTTGTTGATTTAGGGCAGGATTTCCATATTTGCGGTTCCATCTTTTGAGTCTCTTTATTATTAGTGCTAATTCAGCTGATCCATCATCATCATCATCTTCACTTTTCATTGTTCCTTTGAGAGCAATTGATTTCTTTCGCATATAGCCTCCTTCACGTTCTTCCTTGAATTTGATTTCTAGCTCATAAGTGGTGAGATTTCCGATGAGTTCTTCAACTTTAATGTGTTCCAGATCCTTTGATCCTTAATGGCAGTCACTTTTGCTTCAAAATTTCATGGAAGAATTATGAGGATTTTTCGGACTATTTCCAGTTCTGTGTATGGTCTTCCTAGAGATTTTGATTTGTATACAAGATTAGAAAGTCGTCCATACATTTCTTTGACACTTTTATCCTTTTCCATTGTGAATTTCTCGTATTCACTACTAAACATGGAAGGGCGAGATTCTTTAACTTAGGAGGTTCCTTCATGAGTCACTTAAAGCGTGTGCCAAATTTCCTGTGCAATTAGACAATGTGAGACATGATTAAATTCAATTTGATCTAATGAACAAATAATAGAATTCATAGCTTTAGCAATAGCATTTTGCAGTTTATGTTCAAGATCCGTCCATTGATCCATAGGTTTTTCAACTTCTTGATTATCTACCATTATTGTTGGTGTCCTATATCCCATTTCAACAATATTCCACGCATCTATGGTTTTCAAAAAAAAATTATTCTAGTTTTCCAATATGCATATTCACCATTGAACATGGGTGGTCTAACCATGGACTGACCCTCAGCAAAAGCATTATTAAAGGAAACCATTTTAGAAAATCAAATTTTTAAAACAAAAAATAGTTTTTGTTCCTAGCTCTGATACCACTTGTAGGATCGTTTTCACCATAGAGGGGGGAGGGGGTGAATAGGGTGTACTAATAATAATAGAAACTAATGCGGAAATAAAAACAATAACAGAAAGTAATGCAGTAGAGATCACACACAAATTTATCCAGCTTTGGCAAAACCCTGCCTACGTGCTACCCCTAAGGTTTCTACTAGAAATTAAGTAGTCAGACGCTTACAAACACATGTAAACTTGAGACATCCGCTAACTTGACTAACCTAACTCTAAGCTCAAAACCCCGCCACAACTCAGTCACCGAGTTGCGAATTCTCGAACTACAAAACCGTAGTTCGTACCTAGTTACACAACTAGGACTTTACACAATTTTAAAAGAGAAAAATTACAAAATAAAATAAAACAACTACACAAAACCCTATTTATAAATAAAGCCTAATAGAAAACAAAGACCGACCCAAATAAATAATAAATAGAAGATCGTCTCCCCTTTTTCTTTCATGTAAAACTTCGGCCGAATTCTTTTATCACTCTTCAAAAAATTAGGGTTTCATGTTGAACTTGGAGCTGCCATTGGAGTTAGTAATTCGAATTGATTCTTCGCTTTGAAGCTCTCGTTCCTCAATTAGCCTACTGCTTCAATTAGTGTTCTTCGATTTGCTTTGTGGCCACTTCAGTGACGAGTTCGAATGCTACTTTGAATTAGTAAGTGATTTGCCCATTTTTGATATTTGTTTATGCTCGAATTGATTGTTCTCGAACTCGTGATTTTCTACTGATGATGTAATTGGGTTAAATAGGGATAAAAACCTATATTTTTGTTCGCATTTTTTGTTTGAATTCTTCAAGTGATTTTGGTGCTTGCGTTGATTTTTAATCGAATGGTTGTTGTTATTTGATGACTTGTTCCATCTGTGGTATGCTCAAATTTGGTTGAAGTGTTTGAATCAGTCCCGTTCTTTTTGCTCCTACGATCATGGAATTTGAATTTATTGGGATAATATGTTGGGTTAATTTTGATTTACTGGTTCATCATTGACTTGCTGGAAATTTTTGAACTGCTGCTGACATATTCAATTTTCTTCCTTTAAATGCTTTATGCTTTTCTTATGTGTCACTGCATGTATTTACTTATGATCTGTTGTATGCATGTACACTAGTTCCTCTTGGTTATGTTGAATGCTTGCATAACCACACTGGTCTGCATTATGATTCTGCTTGGAGTCTTCATGTGTACTTCATGGTGTCTGATTTGGTTCACCTTCATGTTAAAAACTGAATTCTTGCATCCCATTTTACATGAACATTTTGCTTTGTACTATTATGTGATGGTTGTAGTCATGCTGATCCATTTGAACTAAGCATGTTTTGAAACTAAGCATGTTTGGTTTGGGTTGTATGTTGTTTTCATGTGCATTCATTTGACCTGGGTTGATCTGCACTGCTCTGACCACTGCTGTGTTGCCTCTGTCCTTGTTAGACTTGAAGTCTAGTGTATTCATGTTTGTTCATGTACGTGGCATCTCCATGTATATACACACATATATGTATGTATATATGTGTGTGCTTCATTTTGCCTTTGTATATTACATTCAAGTCGACTGGTCTGAATGCATGTCTTGAGTCATGTGTACATTTGAGCCTGGTCTGTGCGGTGTTGTTCCACTGGCTTGTGTTTATTGATCTGCTTCGAGTTAAACAACTTTATCCTTCCTTGTGCACATTTTGTGGTCTATAGGCTGTTACATGTTTATATCTGGCTATAGTGTTATTGTGTTCATGAGCATGTTTGCTTTGTGCCTCTAGTTGCATATCAACTTCAAGTGCTTTCCATGTACTCTGGTCTAGTGGTCCTTTTTGTATTCATTCTGGTTATCTCTGACCATTGCACCTGAGTTGAATCTAGTCTGGGTTTGACCTTGTGCTCACCTGTCCCTGCAATTTTAACAAGAAAGTGTATATCGGTGTGCACGACCTTGTGGCATGTACAGTGATACACTGTGCATGTCACAAGTTGTTCGTGTAAGACGAATTAAAAGAAATGATGACGAACAACCCAAAACTGAAGCAAATAATATTTTTCAAAACACACACTTTATTGTGCACTGCAAAATAATTTCTTTATAAATTTTACTACGTCAGTGTTTATTTTGCAGATAGTTCAGATGCTGGATACAGGCTGGAACAGAGTTGAAGATCAAATACGAGTGAGAGTGAATATGTAGTGAGGTGAAAATTATAAATTGAAAATTGCGTTGTAATTGAAATCGTGTTGTAATTGAAAATGTGTAAATGTTGTGAGAGCTCAAATTTGTACTATTTGAATCTGTAATAAAATATTTGTTTGAATAAAATATTTATTTAAATATGAATTCTGAGTTATTTATTTTATTCAACAAATATTTATTTAATTATATGGAAAAATAAAATAGTTCAATAACAAATACATTTAAACGAATATGTGTGTGTGTGTGTGTGTTTATTGTCATCAAACAGAAATTATAGGCTATTGTATTCTATAGTAATCCAAAGCATTGTTTGCGAATTCATGTGTACATATATAGGTATATATATTTCAAAAGTTTTTTTTAATTAAATGCCTTAATAAATCTGAATTGATTTTTACTAAATCAACAAATTTGAAATCAAAATTTTATTTCCAAAACATCAAGTTATTTGATTTACTTAGACAATAAAATTTGATCCAGATTTACAAATTCAAATATATATTATGTACTAATAATTCAAAACAAAATAAAATAGAGATATTTTGTAAATACAATGTGTGTGTGTGTGTATTTTTCTACCAAAAATACAATATTTCATTTTTCCTTTTGTTTAAGTGATGTGTTTTATTTTACGAAAAAATAAACAATTAAAAACTAAATGTGAAGGGAAGTGTTAAATCAATATCTTGATATCAAATGAATGATTAATTTTTTCTAATTAAAAGAAATATTTTATTAAACAAAACAAGGATGTAATATGTGTGTGCATAAGTAAAAATAAATATTTGGTTCTTTATTAAACCATTTATTGTAAAATTGTTTTCAAATCATACACATAGACACACATATCTGTATGTGTATTGAAATAAAAAACTAATTATGAACCAATGGAAATTTACATTGATATTTAACAAAATAAACATACAAACAAACACACAGATATAAATATATATAAAGTATCTATTAGATTCGGATCAAGAATAACATCAACAACAATAAAAATTAACAATAAGAAATAACAATCAAATCTTTACTATCAATTTCAAATCCAGTCGAAATCAACATATTCATAAAAAATTAGATCTACATAAGTATAAATTAAACGTGGACAAAAAATGCATAAGCAAGTTCATTAAAACAATTAAGCATCTTGATCAACAACGTTATAATGAAAATATATAAAATAAAATAGATTAAGTTGTTGATTCTTCCCTTTAATGCACCATGGTTGAAAGAGTTGCTCTTAGATCTAAAGTCCTAGCCCTAACTTTGGAAGAGAAGAAGAACAATCTTTTATTTGTTTAAATCAATTGGATGCCATTAAATTTTTTTATTTATTTTTCTTTGAAAATTTAGGTAGACATGATGCAAAAGAAAGATTTAGGCTAGGGTTTGAGAGAGTGATTAATAAAGGAAATGAGGAGTTAAGTATTTGTATTTATAAAGGGAATTAAATATTAATTACGTCCTTTAGTTCATTAACCCATTTCTTTCATATTCAAGATCCAACCTTTGGATTATCAAACCCATTTTGCTCATTATATAGTTGTTTATGGCAATGCTGGATAGACCCTTCAAATGTTTCAAAATATTCATCAATTAATTTTTTAAAATCAGTTTCAAACATGTGTCGATTATTATGTTGATTAGTACATATTTAACTTTTTTATACACACCCAATTAAGTACTATGTTAACCCTTAATTCTCCACGACTTAAGAAGTACGCGACTCAAGAGTTAACGAGTTAAGGGATTGCAAGACTTAACGAGTTAAGACTTAGATGACCTACGACTCAACAGGCTCCGACCTAAGGAATGGTCCGACTCAACGACCTACGAGTTAAGAAGTTTAACGACTTACGACTTAGCATGCTACGACTCATAAAGTTAACTCTTCTACGACTCAACGAGACAAGCTTTCTACGACTCATGGTCTTACGAGATAAGGAGTATACGACTCATCAGGTTCAACGAGTCATGGAGTATACGACTCATGGTCTTACGACTCATCAGGTTCAACGAGTTATGGAGTATACAACTCATGAGAACTGGCGACTCATCAGGTCTGTACGACTCATCAGGCTTACGACTCATCAGGTCTGTACGACTCATTAGGCTTACGACTCATCAGGCTTACGACTCATCAGCCTCACGACCTAGGACTCAATGACTTAGCTTGCCCAGCGACCTAAGGCTACAGGAATGTCACGACCTAAGGGAAGTCGCGACCTTAGGAAGCTTGCGACCTAAAGACTCCACGACCTAGTAGTGTTGAGACCTAAAGGCTACGACCTAAGGAAGATTCCGAGTTATGAAATGCTCCGACTTAAGAAGGTTCCGACCTAACGGGTTACGACTTAGTGGGTTTACGACTTAAAGGCTGCGAGTTAAGGTCTTACGAGTTAAGGTCTGATAAGTCGGCTACGACTTAATACTTGTCAAAGACAGCCACAGGATGGGCCCAGAACAACTCAATCCCTTAACTCGTCACCGACCTAACCCTATCCCTTAACTCGTCACCGACCTAACCCTATCCCTTAACTCGTCACCGACCTACCCTAAGTCGGCTACGACTTAAAGACTTAGAGAAATTTCCTAAGTCCAGATCAGCTCCTATAAATACCCCATCACTTCCAACTTGGAGGGGACTTTTGGGCCATTCATTTCTCCAAACGCCGTTACGCTGCCGAAGCCTCCTCTCATTCAGCAATCAAAGATCTTCAAGCATTCGAGACACTACAACAATCTTCGAGAAGAGCTCCTAACATCCAACACGGATTCGTCGAGTTTCATCATCAAAGATCGAGCTAGTAGTCAAGAGTGCTTTCATGATCGAGTTGTATCGTTTTTAGAAAGATATTGTATCAAATTGTAACCGAATCAGCAATAAAAGACTATAAAGTGGATGTAGGCTCAATTACGGGCCGAACCACTATAAATCTGTTGTTCATTTACTGCTTTTCTGCTATTTTCAGCTTATATTCTGTTCCCGTACCAACAGGTGGTGCTTTCACGATTCTATTATACACACCGGGTGTTAGTGTTCACTTTTTACCGTTAACATTTTGGTGCTTTCACTGAGAACCCAACTCAGGCGATCATCCACCGTTGCTTCGCAAAGACTCATAAAAAGAACCTCTCTTAAAAACCAGATCCGAAATAATGGCTCCTGGAAGAAGAGGTAGACCTATCAGATCCGGAAATGCTCACGAAGGAACTTCCGCTTCCCCAATAACAGACCAAGCAACTCCAACCGTTGGAGTCACCAGGGCTGAATTGGATGACGCAGTTTCTAGATTATACCAACAAATTGAAACTCAAAACGCTTTGATGATAGATAGATTAACTGCTCTGCTCGGGGCAAATCGTCAACCAGAAAACCATCGAACTACTCTTCCTGAAATGCCACCTTTCCAAGCTGATGGTTCTATGCCGCAACCAACTTGTCGTGAGCATATGCCCGGGCAAAATTCCGAGGAAAGAACTAATGCCTGCCCGGAGGTGTCTTTGAACAATAAAGAGTACTTGTCTGAAATGGTTGGCCGCATCATGAAAGAGAGCATGCAAAGGGAAGAGGATGAGGCTGACTGGGGATTTGCGCCAAGCAGAACTCCGTTTACTGAAAGGATCCTAAGAGCGGAGTTTCCAAGGAAATTTGCACCTCCTACTATCCAAGCCTATAGGGGAACCACTGACCCTAATCATTTCCTATACAAATATGATTGGCATATGACTGGTGCAAGAGCATCAGACGAGATTAAGTGTCAGTACTTTCCGGTATACCTAGAAGGTGTGGCTTTACTTTGGTTCACAAAGCTTCCAGTTCGGTCTGTAGATAAATTCTCCGACTTAACGCAAAAGTTTAAAGAACAGTTCAGATTGTATGCTTCAAGAGCTAAGGATATAATGTCATTGTCTAACCTTGAACAAGCGCCCGGAGAATCAATCAAATCTTTCTTGAGCCGTTTCAATATAGCTTTAGCCGAGGTAGAAAATGCGGAACCACGCATGATCCTGACTTATTTGATGCGAGCCATTGATAAATCGAGTAAATTTGGGATATGGCTAAAGATGAAGGAACCGAACTCACTTGATAAATTTTATAAAAAGGCCGATGAGTTCATTCGCCTTGAGAGCCTTTCTGCAACATCGAAAGTGGTTACTGCCCGGACTGATAATGACAATGTCCCACCTAAGAAAAGAGAATCTGAAAGTCAAAAAAGGGAGAATGAAGGAGGAAAAAGCCAGGGAAGTGAAAAGAAACCTCGCCGCTTTAATCCTTCGGACTTTACTCCTTTAACTGATACACCAAGAAATATCTTTTTTGCAACAAAGGACGTTGTCAGGTATCCTAAGCCACCTGAGATGACGAGAGGGGCAAAGCGTAATGGAGAATTTTGCCAATTTCACAATCAACCTGGCCATGACACTGACCAATGTCGCCAATTAAAGAAGGTGATTGAAGAATTGCTAGAGCAGGGTAAACTCCAACAATACGTTAAAAGAAGCGGAGTCGATCCAACCTCATCCACTCGGGATCAACAACACCCTACCCATCAATCCGACTCTCACAACAACACTGCAGTGCAAGATTCAGAAAAGCTTGTCATTAATGCTATCACAGGGGTACCATACCCAGCAAGCGGAAGTTGGGATGACTACTAATTACCCACAAAACTGCGACTGGGGCATCTCTCGCTTTCTCTGACATAAAAATCCAAAAGCTATGAATCAAGCACAAACGGAAATCCAGCTTGGAGATTCTGAAACAACAATAACCAGCATTCATTTTTACTTAACAGCATTCCTTGAATTTGTAAAGATAATGATGGATGTGTAACTTCTGCATTGTAAACCGCTGAGAAATCAGCATGACTCAATAATGAAAAACTATGCATTGTGTTTTCTTTTATAAAATGCCTGTTATATTTCGATGTGTAAATACTCTAAATGTATTGCTAAAATATCGATCTAATACTGCAGGTCATTAAAGCAAAGCTCACCCATCGCAAAGCTAAGCGAGCCTTACAAATCATTTATTAAAGCAAATTTCAAGCAACAAAAATTTCAAACTCAAATCCCATACAAGAGGAACTTCACATAAAAAGTTGACGGCTCCACTATGTCAAGCCCTCGTTAACTGGTTGCGATCGTTGATATAAAAAGACATCCAACCAAATAACTTGCGTTTACTCTGTGGAGTCATTCAACAGTGAAGTCTACTTCTTCGGATAAAGCGATTTACTTGCAAAAGAAAGGAACACGCGCTTGGAAACGATGATAAAGGATCGCAGATTGGCGGATGATGATACAACATGAGCGAACAAACATGGAAGCAGCCAAAGGGAGGTATGCCTCTCAACAGGAAAGCAAGTAGATCCACTAAAGGGATACCTTCCCAAGCAGAAGGAATAAGACCCTCGCTAACTGATTGTGATGCATCCGATCAGGCAGCTTGTGTCCATCCCATGGATCTACTTGCCCCTAAGACGCGACCTTCCTGGCACACCAACCAACTGATGCTCCTTCCCAAGGGTCAACAAAGCCCTCTAACGAGGCACGCCAATAAATGGAGAGCTTTCCTCAATCAAAAAGATCGGTGGGACTACCAAAGGGGCACCTTGTTAATTGATTGCGATCGTTTGTACAAACAAACATCCAATCAAACAACTTATGCCTGTCCCGTGGACCCCTCCGACCATGAGAAAGTAACTTCCAGGCAATCACAAGCCCTCTTCGGAGGCACAAGCCCTCTTCGGAGGCACAAGCCATCTTCGGAGGCAAAAGCCCTTTTCGGAGGCACATTTCACCCGTGTAGAAGTGCAAAATGCTTCTTTTCAGAGACCCACTTCACCAGTGATGAAATGCTAAAAAGCCCTTTTCGGAGGCACATTTCACCCGTGTAGAAGTGCAAAATGCTTCTCTTCGGAGACCCACTTCACCAGTGATGAAATGCTAAAAAGCCCTTTTCGGAGGCACATTTCACCCATGTAGAAGTGCAAAATGCTTCTCTTCGGAGACCCACTTCACCAGAGATGAAATGCCAAAACTGCTTCTCTTTGGAGACCAAAACTGCTTCTCTTTGGAGACCAAAATCGCTTCTCTTCGGAAACCAAAAGACCTCTTCAGAGGCGTACTTCACCTTGCGTGAAGTACCAAAAATAAACCCTTTACTGGGGTACAAAAATCAAAACCTTCTTCAGAAGCTCATTTCACTGTGCAGGAAAATTCACTTTCAAACAAATAAGAGTGATCATTCCCAGAAGTCGAAGTGTTCTTCAGGAAGAAAAAGAAAATAAAAATTTCTCCAAAGACAAGATATACTCTATTAAAAGCAGAATAATTCTTCCCTGAAAAAGTGGAAAGTTATTCTCTAAAATAAGAGTATCGGTCTTGTGAAAGCAAGAAATATTATAATATACTTGTGGTATGGGGGCAGCATTATACAATTCAGTTACAGTAATAAAAGTAATATACAAGCGACATACCACAAGTTCATTGCAATATCACGTAATAAAGATGTGGAGTAAATGCGTTCTTGAAACACAGACCAAAAAGTTTGTACAAATAGAAAGAATCGTTTACTCTACACTTCAAATGAAAAACAGATGTACTCCTACATACACAAGGATTTGTACAAGAAAAATATCTATTTATTTCAACACTATGAGAAATTTTTTACATTGTACAGGTTACAAAAAGAAGCGGAGACCGGTATCCGCACAATCCCCGGTCAATACAAAAAGCAGAAAATGCTAAATCAAACTCATTTCCCCTTCTTCCCACCTTTGGAGCTTTTACCCGGCCTGGTAATTAGCTTCGTAGGCCGTATCGGAGGAGAAGGAGAAAGAGACTCAGCCGGATCAATCTCTGCCTCATCCCCAGCTGCAGAGGAACTCTTCTTTCCTTTCTTCGAAACCACACGTTTCCCCTTCTTCTTGGAAGAAGACTCACTCCCCGGAGCAAGAAATGTAGAAAGCTTTGTGTCATAATCAAAAGACAGCTCCGGGGTCTTCTCGCTATCTTCCAGACCTTCTGCCTTCTGTTCTTCGGAAGCAAGTGGTTCGTCTAAACCTTGAAGGGCTGTTATTGGTTCTTCCTATGAACCTGGTTGAGAAGCTGGAAGAGATATAACTTGAGAAGGAGGAGGAACGACAGCTGAAGGAGGAAGAATTGGTGCAGTTTCCGGCGTGACTGCTGCATAATAAAAGAAATCAAAATCAGTATTCTCCGAGAAAAAAGAAGACCGTGAATCGTCAAAGTTACCTAGAGAAGCCGGTTTAGCGAGGTCAATCTCAAATTCCCGAGCTTGGAAGTCCTTCATTGCCTCTTCCTCTGTAGGGGTGGTTACAGTTTCTTTGTCAACCTTAGCGGGAGGCGTGGAATGAGAACTAGAGCCAGTAATATCCGCATGAGCTAAAGCCGAAGTATAAACAGGAGCAATAGGAGGTGTTTCTTTCTCAGGAAGCTTCCCTCCCGTCGCCTCGGCCCGCACTCGGATAAGCTGCTCTTTTCCTTTGGCAAGGGCAGCGCGATCGCTCTCACTTAAGTAGGTAGCTTGAAGATCTGTCTCAGAATATCCGGCACCACCAAATAAGTCAATGATTGCCTCCCATACTTCCGCTAAGGTGACTTCATATTCTGGTCCCAAAAATGAAAGGCTCCCACGCCCCAGGACACAATGCATATAAAAGTCGAACAGAGTCGCGTCAACGGTGGCTACGGTCGCCTTATGGGATTCTTCGGCTGCGGCTTTACCAGAGAGAACTTCATCACGTTCTCTTTCAGCCTTCAGTAACTGGGATTGTAGCCTAGCAATTTCTAAATCTTGAGAGCTGACTTTCTCTCGAAGTTGAACGGCATCATCGCGGTATTTTCTTGTAACCTGCTGTTCTGCTTCGAGTTTCACCTCAATGTCTCTCTGAGCAGCATGGGCGTCTCGAACTTGTTTTTGAAGCATTTCTTCTTTCTGAGAATAAGAAGTGGAAGAAGTAGCAAGCTCTTTTTTAAGTCTTTCAACTTCAGCTTCGAGCTTCACATAACCATCGCTAATGCTTTTCATCTCCGCGTCATGCTGCTTACGCCATTTGTCCCACTCAGATTTATCATTTTCCATGGTCATCATCGCCTCAAGGTTCATATGGTTGACCCTTTGAAGTTCATCAACCAGCTTCTGCCATCCAGACATTCTTTCGATGTCAAGTTTCACAGCATCGACATTTTTCAGCATCGCCTGCTTATCAATGGGGACCAAATCCAAATCAAAACGCACTCCTTTCAGACACCAATTCG
Source organism: Allium fistulosum (assembly GCA_030737815.1). NCBI lineage: Eukaryota > Viridiplantae > Streptophyta > Magnoliopsida > Asparagales > Amaryllidaceae > Allium > Allium fistulosum. The sequence goes on along the minus strand of CM060907.1, from coordinate 386,671,069 downwards.
GAAATCGGCTCTGGAGTGTGGGAGGACCATCTCCAGCTTGGTACTGTGGCCTATTAATGATTGTCTGGATGTCAGATTCCTTAAGGGCAGGGGAACCGGAAGATGTATTAGGAGGAATAGAAGCGGTAGTCTTTTCCAAGATATTAGATGTATCTTTCTCGTCAAGTCTAACCCGTTTGCTGGAATCATCGGAAGTATGACTCTTCCCCCTGTCATCGTAAGATTTCCTCTTATAAGGATCGTCGCTTCTGCGGGAAGAGTCACGTCGCTCGTCCCTACTCCCATAGTATTCCTCATCTTCTTTCCGGCGACGCTCTTCATGAGTTCGCCTCTCGTGAGCCTTTCTGGCAGCCCTCTCCTCATCAGTTTCCTTCACAGCACCGATATAACTCCTAAAGTCATAAGCCTCACGGCTTCCGTAACGCTGGAATTTGTTGTAGTAAGAGCCGCTTCGCCCCATCAGAGAACCTGAAATTGAAGAAAAAGACCAGTTTTAGAAATCCTCAAGTTGAAGAAGCTAAGTGCATATAAGTGCCAAAATACTAAGTGTGTGTGATGTGCAAACTACGCGCGTCAGACTACAAACCACTTTTGGGTGTAGAAATGGCAAATAGTTGTGTGGAAGGCGTTGTGGTTTGTTGCAAAGAAGAAGTTGCTTCGATAACAGGAGGAACCACTTTAGAAACATCATCTTTAAAGAGCTCCTGAGAGGTTATCATGATGTCGCTCAGACTGTCGAAAGTATCATCGCCATGGTGCAGGGGAGAATTCTCTTTTTCAACTTCCACCTCAGCCGTCTTTTCAAGAGTGTGAAGATTTTCCTCCTCTTCAACAACCGGGGCAAGTGCTAACTTACTGGACGGTCCAGCAATGGCGGTAGAAGTAGAACACTTTACCAATGAAGTCTCAACGGTAAGATTTTGCTGTAAAAGATCTCTAGCAGGAACAGGGGCATCTGACTCCTCAGCAGGAGAATCAGGGACTTCATGTGGCTGAGTGGAACGGGAAGGATGTAAGAGTCCAAATTCGTGGAGGAACTCATCTCTCAATAGAAATTGAACACTCCTCTCCTCAACCGGCACGGCCATAAGCCTCTCAAAGGTAATCTTGTGACGAGGTTCCCTAGAGGGGGGAGGAAGCGCTGAAACAGTAGAAAAAGAAGTTAACACTTGACAATTTGAACTTCGAAGAATTTTAGAAGAACACAGGGAAAAGATAGATAATCGTACTTCCCACTCTCCAAATGGCGTAAAATCCCGGGGGACAACGAACAAAGAAAAACTGGCTCAGAAACCCAGGAACGCTTTCGGGAAGACCAATAATCAGTTTACGATTCCTGGCACTCCTTACAACTGTGATAGAGGGATGGTCTTTGGTCTTTGTGAATGAGCATAGAAAGCAAATTTCTCCAAAACTGGGAAAACGGTCCAGCATTCTTCTAAAAAGCACACACAGTCCTAGTAGGATGGCGTAGCCATTGGGATGTAGTTGAAAAGGGGAGATAGATAATCGAAGGAGAAGTTCTCGGAGACAGTCATTAAACGGGGGAATCGCTCCACTCAAGCACATTTGGCGGTTCACTGCGATAAAGCCGTGTGGCGGCCTGTCAGCAGTGTCATTTACTCCAGGAAGCAAAGCGTCAGATTCAGCAATGCCAAACTGGGTGCATAGTTGACGGAAGACTTTATGACTCAGAGTGGTAGAAATCCTTTCCGGGGGATCGTTCAGCGGGGTAGCAGTTGGAAAAGCTTCTCCAGCTGATTCCAAATCTTCTTGATGGGATGCCATTCTACACAATCAGCCGAATGTTCAAAAGTGAAGGTGCACGTTTCCTAAAAGTGTAAAGTGCTGTGCAAAACTAATGAAAATAAGAAAAAGCAAGTATAACTGGAATTAAACTAACTGACAATTAGTCGATTATGAGATTTCAAAACTTGTTAATGCTCAAGTGCAGTGTTAAATGCAGACAAATCAGTTTTAGTTAACCATTACGATTCTGCTTTAATACTTCATTTGAGTTGGTTATTGTGTAGCATTTCACTCATACAGTTCATTTAATTTTAATCTTTGTCAACTAATCTGTCATCCGATTTGGGCAGTCGGTGGCAGTATATTCGTCCCAGTTTTTTGTAAATGTTATAACAGGCAGTTAGAATTATTGACAATCTATAAAAGAGTGCAACAAAATTCAAGAGTCCAAAGTTCAAACAACTCAAGTCTTAGCATTCAAGGCTGTGGGAAATTTGCTCAAGTTCTAACTCGATCACAACTTAGCGAGGGGCAGATTTTCCTAAGTCCTAACTCGTTCACGGTCTAAAAGTTATGCCATGAATCAAGTTGAGTCGTAACTCTCCAATCGTACCACACATTCAAGCAAAGTGAACAAGTGCTAAGTCGCGAACGACTCAAATGGTTCCTACGAGCCAGGGTTAACTATTCTCTAAGTCATGAGTCGTGAGGAATAAAAAGAGGCTTCAAGTCGTAAGTCGTAAGTCGTAACATCAAAAATGCTGGATCACGCGAAATTACCAATCCATCTAACTCCTGACTCACTTAATCCTTAACTCGTTAACCATCTATCCATCCAATTCCTAACCCATTTACCTCCTAACCCGTTAACTATTCAACCCGTTAATCCATTAACCAGTTAGCCTCTCCATCAACCCTATTTCTAAATCACCGTAAATCACAAATCGTTGCAAGTCATACCGAGCCACCTTAAGTTCATGGATATCCTGTATAACGGTATTCGCAAGGCCCAAAGGGAAAAAATCATGGATAAATGTCGACAGCAATGATCGGCGATTGGGAAAAGGGAAAAGATGCTTACGCGGTGTAATTGGGAATGGCTGGAAGTAAATCAAGTCGAAATCGCCTTTGGAAGCTTTAAATTGTGTTAATAGCAGATACGGCTTAAAGAACGAGTAATAGGAAGACGGAGAAAAGAGGAACGACCTAAGCATTTTATACCCCAGGTCGAAGGAATAGGAATCGGCCCACACGAGTTAAGATGAGTCGAAACACACGACCTACGACTTAGGCGTGTATTTCGAGGGGCAAATGTTAACCCTTAATTCTCCACGACTTAAGAAGTACGCGACTCAAGAGTTAACGAGTTAAGGGATTGCAAGACTTAACGAGTTAAGACTTAGATGACCTACGACTCAACAGGCTCCGACCTAAGGAATGGTCCGACTCAACGACCTACGAGTTAAGAAGTTTAACGACTTACGACTTAGCATGCTACGACTCATAAAGTTAACTCTTCTACGACTCAACGAGACAAGCTTTCTACGACTCATGGTCTTACGAGATAAGGAGTATACAACTCATCAGGTTCAACGAGTCATGGAGTATACGACTCATGGTCTTACGACTCATCAGGTTCAACGAGTTATGGAGTATACGACTCATGAGAACTGGCGACTCATCAGGTCTGTACGACTCATCAGGCTTACGACTCATCAGGTTTGTACGACTCATCAGGCTTACGACTCATCAGGCTTACGACTCATCAGGCTTACGACTCATCAGCCTCACGACCTAGGACTCAATGACTTAGCTTGCCCAGCGACCTAAGGCTACAGGAATGTCACGACCTAAGGGAAGTCGCGACCTTAGGAAGCTTGCGACCTAAAGACTCCATGACCTAGTAGTGTTGCGACCTAAAGGCTACGACCTAAGGAAGATTCCGAGTTATGAAATGCTCCGACTTAAGAAGGTTCCGACCTAACGGGTTACGACTTAGTGGGTTTACGACTTAAAGGCTGCGAGTTAAGGTCTTACGAGTTAAGGTCTGATAAGTCGGCTACGACTTAATACTTGTCAAAGACAGCCACAGGATGGGCCCAGAACAACTCAATCCCTTAACTCGTCACCGACCTAACCCTATCCCTTAATTCGTCACCGACCTAACCCTATCCCTTAACTCGTCACCGACCTACCCTAAGTCGGCTACGACTTAAAGACTTAGAGAAATTTCCTAAGTCCAGATCAGCTCCTATAAATACCCCATCACTTCCAACTTGGAGGGGACTTTTGGGCCATTCATTTCTCCAAACGCCGTTACGCTGCCGAAGCCTCCTCTCATTCAGCAATCAAAGATCTTCAAGCATTCGAGACACTACAACAATCTTCGAGAAGAGCTCCTAACATCCAACACGGATTCGTCGAGTTTCATCATCAAAGATCGAGCTAGTAGTCAAGAGTGCTTTCATGATCGAGTTGTATCGTTTTTAGAAAGATATTGTATCAAATTGTAACCGAATCAGCAATAAAAGACTATAAAGTGGATGTAGGCTCAATTACGGGCCGAACCACTATAAATCTGTTGTTCATTTACCGCTTTTCTGCTATTTTCAGCTTATATTCTGTTCCCGTACCAACGGGTGGTGCTTTCACGATTCTATTACACACACCGGGTGTTAGCGTTCACTTTTTACCGTTAACATACTAGTAGCTCCCAAAAAATACTAATGGCACTTCATACATCAAACAAAGAAATAAATAATATTTCATAAATTTTATTTAATTAAATTAATTTATAGTAATTATAAATCAATTAAATCATGTTATATTTTAGAGAATCTATCAATGTGGTTGTGCGAATCGCATGTGTAAATTCATTTAGGGATTACTATCGTACAATTTGAATATTATTATTTATGCTTCACCTTAGATAGTGTTGCGATAGTTTGGTTGAATTTATCTCTTATATATATTTTTCTGTAAAACCTAACTTTATATTTTTAAGAGGTAGCTTCTAATACTGAATGTTTACACCTATTCTCTTCATCAACACTATATCACTTTAGAACTTATGGAATTGGTTTTGGTTAAAATTCCAATATCGTCCACATCCATCTTTGTTAGTCCTTAAACAAAGTCCTTGGTTCAACAACAGCATTTATTTTTAACTATATTTCTCTGGCTAGAGACTTTGACTTTAAGTTTACTATAGTTGACTTGATACTAATCTCATATAACCAAGGGGACAAATTCTCTATTGAGTAGTGTTTCACATCCAATGCATCTACTTAGACTTAACTATAGTCATTCGATGGATGCCATGCCACGATTTAGCTATAATCAAAGTGGAGTATCCACATTAAAGTTCAATAGTATTTTCAAGTCGATGGAACTACGCAATATTTCACTTCGAGATTTCCTATTCCACCTTAGTTATTATTAACCAACATGAACCTAAGTGGGTCATTTAATGGTTATCTAGTAACCATCAATATGTAACCCCTGGTAGCCCAACAGCCATAAATAATACATTATCGAACATTTAGAGAACATTATGTACTTTAGACTCAGTGGATATATCGATATCCTTCTTAGAAATATCTTGACCAGGAATAGTTAAAATAATATGTTATTCAATATTCTGATAATTTTCTCATAATTACAACTCTTTGTAATTATTACCACATAACTTATCGTTAAGGATTTATTATATTAATGCTTAAATTAATTACTTAGTTAATATATCATAATATAACAAGTATATAAGAGAAAATTAAATACATTTATTATGAACAAGATTGGTCATAAAGGTAGATATATGAAACAAATTACATAATTTCCCACAAGGCATAGCCTAAACTCTCTCAATCCCACTTGCACTTGGGGTCAATCATGAAATCATTATTAAAATCCTTTAATCAGTTTTCCCTTAGCGAACGAATATGTTATATTGCCTTAGTTATCTACTTTATCAATCAACTCTCTCTAATGCCAATAAACTACCTTTATTATAAGGAACTTTCTCAAAGTATGTTTCTCAACTTCTAGTGAGCTCTAGGTTCTTTCACAATCCTTATCACGACATTTTTTTCATAAAACAAAGTTGTGAGATTCTAAACATTTGGAACCACCCCTAGCCTAGTTATAAATTTGTGCATTATACATACATACAATGTTTACCACGGCGTTATTCAAGATGATGTACTTAACCTTTTAGTTAAATCATTCATAACCTTTCATTTAGAACAATTCCAACTTAAAGATCCTTAATTAATGTAGAATGTGAATTTAGGATCGACATATTGTATTCTATATCACTTATGAAGTTTGAGTTTGAATACTTCCTCATAAAGAGTTTGTTATTTCCATAAACAATTCTTTAGTATTTTGTAAGTAGTTGTGAATGCTCATACCTACCATTTAGCGATATTAATTCAAACATACCAATTATATAAGCTATTAGTGATATAGTAGACAATATAACATATATAATAATTCCTATTGTTGATGCATAAGGAACTTATCTTAGATGCTCCATATTAAACATTTTAATATGTTATCTATGTATATCGCATGAGTGTAACGACCCTGAATTTTGAACAATTTAATTTGAGAATATTTAATTAATTATAAATATTTGAATGATGATTTGACTTGAATTTCAAATTATCAGAATGAATTGGCGATTTAATTTTTGAATTTAATCTATTGAAAGTTGAATAAAATTTGAATCTTCAATTTTAAGCCGGTTAAAAATAATTTAAAGGCTTGGAAAATTCACATTGATAATGCTGAAGTTAATAGAAGCTTCAGAATTGAATTTGAAAGCGATTTGTTCAGTTTTGAAATTGTATCGTTTGAAATCGAATTTAAAAATAACCTTCAGAGGCACAGTCTCGGAATTTGACGAAACCAGTTTCATTGGGTCCGTAATATTGAATTATTACTGGATTTCAAATTTCGTATTCATCAGAATTGTTATGAGATCATACGACGTATAAACGCGTATAAAATTAAATTGAATTCAATTTTAATTTCTGTAATAATCGGGATTTTGGCATCGATTAGATATCATCGTTAAACGATTTCTCTGCTAGCTATTTGCTTATAGGAGCTTCGATTCGAATTGGAATTCGTTTAATAAAAATTGTTGTTGAATTTTTGAATCGGTTAAAAATTCTTTTAAAAAAAAATATATACCAATACCAGCCCATACCCTATACCATGTTCTCCTCTGCAAAACCACGTTCTCCCCCCTTACCTCTGTTAAACCCACGTCGCCCCTCTCTCCTCATTCATTATTCGATCAGAAAGAAAAAAAAACGAAGGAACGAAAAATGGCGACTAACGCGAATTAGGGCTTCGGCGATCTCGTTCGATCTGGCGAATTTAGGGCTTCGTTTAAATCAAAGGCGGCTGCTTCAATTTTCTTCGATTTCGCTCGCGTCCAATTCAATTTGCAAAGGTGAGTAACTCAACTTACTCACATCTTATTCATGCACCATATGTTATCTTTGCATGTGCTATGCTGTTTATCCTTGATTCAATTTCGTGATTTCCTGGTTATCTTGACTTCGAATGTGTTGTTCGATCTTTTTTTCTGACTGGATAAAATTTGCAATTTTTGCTACTGGAATTTACGATGTCGATGTTGTTCGACTTTTGACTTTTGACGTGTTCGATTTGTTTATATGTTGAGTTGATCGGTTTTTATAAAATGATAATTATAACTGGTTCATTTATATGGCTTGATGATTTTGAAATGTTCGAACTCCTTGGCTGCTACGGCAAGACTTTCTTTGTGACTTCGGTCTTGATGCTTGAATGCATCTGTAAACTTGGTTGTTTTGCTTTAATTTCGTGACAACTTTGGTGTTTGATTTGATTTTATTTTATTTTGTAGTTGTAGCATGTTAAACTTGTCCGAGCTTCTTCACTTGCAATTGATATCACTTGATTTTTATTGTGATAATAGTCGTCATTGGCATGACTGCCACTTCCAGTTTAAAATCGTACACTTGTATATCATTAGTAGCCACTGCCTATTTCAATTTGCACATGGGGTTTGAGTTGTAGCCTTGTCCCTGTCCACAGTTTCATTATGTTGCCCCTGTAGTTTGTGAGGCCTCTATACATTTGCCTGAGTCACTTGTAACTGCTGTTACTTGTTGTTCGATCTATTTGACTTCGGCTTTCACTTTGATTTTTCTAAATGGCTTTGATGTTGCTGTTTTCTCAGATGTGATCAATTTCATACAAAATGATACTTGAAAATTTAGACTGATTCATGAATGTGATCATTGGTTCCATCACTGTATTATCTCGGCCGTATGATTTTATTTGAAAACTGCAAGCATGATTTTGAAAAAAAAAACAGTACATTTTATTTGTTGCACTTAGTCGATCCATTGCAGATAAACTTGAGCATTCTTGTGGTCTTCTGTCCAGTAACATTCATTTTTTTCATGCTGATTAGCTTATCCTTGACCTGTAGACTGATCTGATGCTTCAAGTACACTGATGTTTAACTTGATGTGTGTCATTTCTGTAGTCATTGCATTTTAGACATTGTTATTGCAGTTTTACACTTGACTTCCCTGTGTACCTTGTTGACATTGTAACTTCGAGCATTTGAGGTTGTACAGTCATCATCTTGTTCATGTGTTCACTCGAGAATTTGAATTTTTTGTTGTTGTAGCAGTCTGATGACCTGTAGCTTCACTCTAAACTGCTGCACTTGTGTCTCTTGTGCTCTAGTCTCTGAAGTTGTTGTACTTGAATCATCTTCCCTGTTGCTGTTGCATTGTTGCATCCCATTCCATTCAGTTGCACTTGGTTCACGTCAGACTTGAAGTCTAGTTCCTTTTGTATAATGGAGTCACACCGCACTTTAGTCTTGTCTTCATCTGCTAGATGCCTTTTCTGGTCTCACTTGATGGTCTGCAGTCTTTTATGTATCGATGTTATTCTCTCCTGCACTTGCTCATTTAAGTTGCTCTGGTCCTCAAGTATGTAAGGTATGTTAACAAGTCTTTGTGCATTGAGCTGCACATGATATGTTGTGCACTTGACTTGAAGTCTACATTGGGCATTGCTTTGCCTTTGATATTAGTTTGTGGTCTTTACTTTAGTTCACTGTCCTCTGAACTGTTGCCACTGTCTTCTTTGTAGTTGCATTCTGCCCTTGTCTTTGTAACTGTTTGCCACTGTAGTTTCATCGTGGTGGTTGCTTCGTATTCGCTTATGTCTGCAGTTGCATGTGTTTTGCAGTTTTTCCCCTGTTGGGATTTGTTTTTGAATCACTTGAGTTGAACCCGATTTCGGGGTTTGACCTTGTGATCATTTGTGACTTTCACTGAGCTTTTGCATATCTCTTGCGATGGTGGCGAGGCGGTGCACGCGTGCGTGCACTGCAGCCACCCAAACTCGACATTTTTGAATTGATATTTCTTTGCTCGTGATGCATTGATTTTTATACCATATTGGCGAGGCCGTGCACGTTAGCGTGCACTGCAGCCACACATTTTAATATGGCGAGGTCGTACACGCGTGCGTGTACGGCAGCCAATCGAGTTTTGATGGTTTTAAAGTGACAATTTTAATTGTTTTAAATTGATTTAGTCGATATGATAAATTGTTTATTTATCCCTGTTGATGATTTAAATCTGCTGATTTATTGTTAACACTGTTTAGTGTTAAAATTTTCGTTATCCGATTTCTTTGTTTAAAGAGTCGGATAGACGAGATTATTGTGACCGTCGTCTATTTAAATTATTACTGCCTCTATGCACTAATAAACTGGTTTGAATTAGACTGACCTATGTATTATTTTCTTTTGAATATAATACTCGGGTCAAACCGAGTATTTTTACAGCTTGAAGATTTTCGAGCAGCGAAGTTAGAGAGAGAGTAAAGAATCATTTATTTCAGGAGAAAATTGTATTTTAAGATATTCCGCTGTATCAGTATTAAAATTGTATAAACTCTGATGTATTCAAAAAGATTTATAGTAATGAAATAAAGATTCATTTGTTTTAATTCATTGTTATTATTCTGTGTTTCTGTGGCTGATTCTGTTTAAACCTTATAAACTAAATAACAATTCGTCTTTTTGAACGTTTCGAGTTGGTTTAATTACCGACTGGAGGCGGTCAAAAGGGGGAATGTTACAGGTGGTATCAGAGCTTTGGTTTACACAAAGCTTAGTTTATGATGTTTAATATGAATAGTTACTAGAAACACTTTAAAAAGGAAACGTTTTTCAAATCCAAAGAAGTATAAAATTGTTTTTGAAAATGAAGATTTTTAACTTAAGAAAAGTTAAATTGAATTGAATTAGTATTAATAAATACATGATTTGAAATTTAACTAAAGGAAAGTTAAATAAATTGAATTTGATTTGATAAATTATTGAAATAGAAAAGTTTAAACTTGAAAGATAAGTGATTATATAATATGAATTGGGAAGATTTAAATTAATAAGTTGTTTAACTTATAAAATGAGAAATTTAAATGAAACCAGTTTTTAAATGGTTAAACAGTTTTGTTAAGTAAAACAAAATCTGAATTTTGAAATGTGATATGAATTTGACTTTAGTAAAGTTAAATACAATAGAATTTCAAATAAATTTGAGACGAACTTAAGTTGTATGGTGAAAATAAGTCAAGTGAAGATAAAATGAAACATAGCTTAAGTAATATTGAATGAGGTTGAATTTGATATCAAAATGAATTGATAAAGTGAAGTAATGAATATGAATTTGAGTTATAAAAAGGAAATTCAACTTTAATTGTAAAAGTGAATTTGTGAATATGGTGAGTATAAAAATTCAATCTGAATTAGAATATAAACCAATTGAAATTAAGTATGTTGAACCAAATTGAATGTAAGCAAAGTAAATAAATTTGGTTAAATTGAATAAATTTGGTTTTGCCAGTTGATTGTATAGAAATTCATTAAGTGTTAATGAAATTGAATTAATGGAAATTGAAAGCTAAGTAATTGAATTCAAATTGAAAGGTAAGAAATCTAAATAGAACCAAATTTGATTTGAATTGAAGCAAACTAACTTGAATATAAATTAGTGAATGTGAACTAATTGGATATGAATGAATGTTAGTAAAATCCAATGTGAATGAATCAAATGCGGTTAGATTGAAAACCAAGTCGATGAATGATTTACTAAAGAACCTAGTGATTATCTTGGAAATGGAAAACTGATAAATTTGTATAATAGTTTAAATTGGAATTTTTGAATTATTATAAACGGCTTAAATTGAAGATTTGAAAGTGTTAATAAGATATTGGAATTGTATAAGTGTTAAAAGTGAAATATTTAATGGATTTCATAAGTGAATGGGAATGTTGGAAATTACAGAATTAAGATTGTGAAGTTATAAAAATGAATCGAAGTTGCGAAATAAAAGAATTTATAAGTAATTCACTTATAAATTAAAATTCTGATATAAAATTGAGTTATAAAGGAATGGTTAATAAAGCAATTTTTATAAATTGGAGTCTTTATGAATAGCAATGGAATTTATAAACGTTGTTTATCAATTCGAAACTGACTTATTTTGATAAGTAAATTCTTATAGCTTGTTAAAAGATGTATATTCACAATTTTGGACCGTGAATATATTATTGAATAAAATGGACATGTTTAGGAATGTGATATTTTAAAACGAAGTAAATTGTTTTAAAAGATGTTTTCAAAGGCATTGAATATCGAAACCATAGATTTCAACATTCATTGTTGAAATAGACGTTTTCGAATAAAAGGAAATGGTAGACTATAACACTATTGTTATAGTAAATGATTTCCGAAAGGAAATGTTTTGCGTAGTATTGGGATTTATACATCTATCTAAATTTCGAATCCCTATACTAGTGATTTTGAGTTGTCGTAACGATGTTTTACGTAACATTCGTTTTAACTCAAATGAATATGTGAAAGAGAATGATTTCCTTAAAGATGAAATGTATACTTAATTTTGATTTAAGTATATCGAATATTTTCAAATGTTGAAAATAGAATGGATTTGTGAATTACTTATTTTTAAATAAGTATGGAAATGTTTTTCCAATATGAAATGAAATGTTGTGAATATATTCCGTAAGGGATAAATGATTTGAAATTCATTTTTGAAGTCGAAGTTGAAAAGTTAAATGAGAATTTGAACAATTTGTTCAATTTGAAATTTTTCAAAAAGATTGAATCGTTGAGTTAAAATTGAGTTTAACTTCGACATCAAAGACAATATAAGTTGAGCTTTGAATTTCAGATGATGATTTGGATTGTATGTCTAACATTGTGAATTGATGACATAGCAATTGATCTCTATTAAATATATATCTGTTGGTGGCGGAGAATTTATTCTCTTAGCTTAACACCCTTCTCTGAGACGTACGAGCTCAGAGGTTATATATCGATAGACATCAATTCTGTGTTGAGAATTGACGATGTGATGTGTAATTCAAATCGAATGTGAAAGTCGATAATAAATGGAATTTTGAATATGAATTAGGTTTGAGATAACCTTAAATTTCCAAATCGACTTAGAGGAAAATTTTGAAATCCTCTATTTTGTTATGAATATGGAATATGTAAGTTTTTAGAACTTATATATATATGAATGCGGTAAATTTGAAACCGTTAGTTTAGAAAGACATTGTTATGGAAATCTTATGTATGTTTACATAGATGTTATATGTACGAAATGTGAAATGGAAGTACTACATATATGATATTATGTTTTCTAAACTGAGGATGTGGAAAAGTACCTTCCATTTATTATTAGAGAAGGTATTGGAACTCGTGAAGAGTGTCCATTTGAAATTCGTAGCTACGTAGAATTTACATTTAGTTAGAGTGACTATTTGAATCGGAAATCCTTCGCGATAGATCATCGCGATGAGATTAGATTTGATTGATGATTAGCGTAATTTGAGGGGCGAGATGCCCACATTTACAAGCGATTCCACTGGGATAGTGGCGTAACCGTCGGGTAAACTGCAATCTAATGCCAGGCGAAATTTGAGGGGCGTGATGCCTACAGACACGAGCGATTCTACTGGGATAGTAGCGTAACCGCCGTGTGTACTGCAATCTATGGCGACAACCATGGCGAAATTTAAGAGATGTGAAATCTACAGCCACAAGCGACTCTACTGGGATAGTAGCGTAACCGCCGGGTGGAACTGTAATCCATGGGGGAACGTGCTTTCCATATCCATTTTTAAAAGAATTTTTAAAAGTATTTTCACTGGGAATTGAAGCAAGTATGTTTAGTACTTGGAGATTTTTAGACCTGCGCCTGGCCAGCGTATGCCTAATGTCTGTGAGAACGAAGATGGACTTGTTAAATTTCGAGTTAGCAAGTATTTTCAAACTGTAAATAGCAAATCAATAGCCTGAAATTAAAGTTTCAAAATTCCTACCTAATGAACTAAGGAAGAGGATCTTTGTAATGTTTTGAAAGTCCACAGCTTTGGAAGAGATATATTATATAAATCTCTAACATGACGAATTTTAAAGTTCGAATCTGAGTTATAAATAGAGAAATTTTGGTAAAAGACTTTTGTGTTTTGATTTTAGAAAATCAATGAACAAAAGAGAAGATAAACAAAACTAGTGAGATTAAACAAATGAAATGAATCCTATATTCATTTATTTGTATTGAGTTTTAAGTTAGTAAATAATTTTACTAGAGTATAAATATCGATGAAATTTTAACAACTTTTCCTTTTTGTGGACGAAAAGTTTTTAAGGAGGGGAGTTTGTAACGACCCTGAATTTTGAACAAATTAATTTGAGAATATTTAATTAATTTTAAATATTTGAATGATGATTTGACTTGAATTTCAAATTATCAGAATGAATTGGCGATTTAATTTTTGAATTTAATCTATTGAAAGTTGAATAAAATTTGAATCTTCAATTTTAAGCCGGTTAAAAATAATTTAAAGGCTTGGAAAATTCACATTGATAATGCTGAAGTTAATAGAAGCTTCAGAATTGAATTTGAAAGCGATTTGTTCAGTTTTGAAATTGTATCGTTTGAAATCGAATTTAAAAATAACCTTCAGAGGCACAGTCTCGGAATTTGACGAAACCAGTTTCATTGGGTCCGTAATATTGAATTATTACTGGATTTCAAATTTCGTATTCATCAGAATTGTTATGAGATCATACGACGTATAAACGCGTATAAAATTAAATTGAATTCAATTTGAATTTCTGTAATAACCGGGATTTTTGCATCGATTAGATATCATCGTTAAACGATTTCTCTGCTAGCTATTTGCTTATAGGAGCTTCGATTCGAATTGGAATTCGTTTAATAAAAATTGTTGTTGAATTTTTGAATCGGTTAAAAATTCTTTTGAAAAAAAATATATACCAATACCAGCCCATACCCTATACCATGTTCTCCTCTGCAAAACCACGTTCTCCCCCCTTACCTCTGTTAAACCCACGTCGCCCCTCTCTCCTCATTCATTATTCGATCAGAAAGAAAAAAAAACGAAGGAACGAAAAATGGCGACTAACGCGAATTAGGGCTTCGGCGATCTCGTTCGATCTGGCGAATTTAGGGCTTCGTTTAAATCAAAGGCGGCTGCTTCAATTTTCTTCGATTTCGCTCGCGTCCAATTCAATTTGCAAAGGTGAGTAACTCAACTTACTCACATCTTATTCATGCACCATATGTTATCTTTGCATGTGCTATGCTGTTTATCCTTGATTCAATTTCGTGATTTCCTGGTTATCTTGACTTCGAATGTGTTGTTCGATCTTTTTTTCTGACTGGATAAAATTTGCAATTTTTGCTACTGGAATTTATGATGTCGATGTTGTTCGACTTTTGACTTTTGACGTGTTCGATTTGTTTATATGTTGAGTTGATCGGTTTTTATAAAATGATAATTATAACTGGTTCATTTATATGGCTTGATGATTTTGAAATGTTCGAACTCCTTGGCTGCTACGGCAAGACTTTCTTTGTGACTTCGGTCTTGATGCTTGAATGCATCTGTAAACTTGGGTGTTTTGCTTTAATTTCGTGACAACTTTGGTGTTTGATTTGATTTGATTTTATTTTGTAGTTGTAGCATGTTAAACTTGTCCGAGCTTCTTCACTTGCATTTGATATCACTTGATTTTTATTGTGATAATAGTCGTCATTGGCATGACTGCCACTTCCAGTTTAAAATCGTACACTTGTATATCATTAGTAGCCACTGCCTATTTCAATTTTCACATGGGGTTTGAGTTGTAGCCTTGTCCCTGTCCACAGTTTCATTATGTTGCCCCTGTAGTTTGTGAGGCCTCTATACATTTGCCTGAGTCACTTGTAACTGCTGTTACTTGTTGTTCGATCTATTTGACTTCGGCTTTCACTTTGATTTTTCTAAATGGCTTTGATGTTGCTGTTTTCTCAGATGTGATCAATTTCATACAAAATGATACTTGAAAATTTAGACTGATTCATGAATGTGATCATTGGTTCCATCACTGTATTATCTCGACCGTATGATTTTATTTGAAAACTGCAAGCATGATTTTGAAAAAAAACAGTACATTTTATTTGTTGCACTTAGTCGATCCATTGCAGATAAACTTGAGCATTCTTGTGGTCTTCTGTCCAGTAACATTCATTGTTTTCATGCTGATTAGCTTATCCTTGACCTGTAGACTGATCTGATGCTTCAAGTACACTGATGTTTAACTTGATGTGTGTCATTTCTGTAGTCATTGCATTTTAGACATTGTTATTGCAGTTTTACACTTGACTTCCCTGTGTACCTTGTTGACATTGTAACTTCGAGCATTTGAGGTTGTACAGTCATCATCTTGTTCATGTGTTCACTCGAGAATTTGAATTTTTTGTTGTTGTAGCAGTCTGATGACCTGTAGCTTCACTCTAAACTGCTGCACTTGTGTCTCTTGTGCTCTAGTCTCTGAAGTTGTTGTACTTGAATCATCTTCCCTGTTGCTGTTGCATTGTTGCATCCCATTCCATTCAGTTGCACTTGGTTCACGTCAGACTTGAAGTCTAGTTCCTTTTGTATAATGGAGTCACACCGCACTTTAGTCTTGTCTTCATCTGCTAGATGCCTTTTCTGGTCTCACTTGATGGTCTGCAGTCTTTTATGTATCGATGCTATTCTCTCCTGCACTTGCTCATTTAAGTTGCTCTGGTCCTCAAGTATGTAAGGTATGTTAACAAGTCTTTGTGCATTGAGTTGCACATGATATGTTGTGCACTTGACTTGAAGTCTACATTGGGCATTGCTTTGCCTTTGATATTAGTTTGTGGTCTTTACTTTAGTTCACTGTCCTCTGAACTGTTGCCACTGTCTTCTTTGTAGTTGCATTCTGCCCTTGTCTTTGCAACTGTTTGCCACTGTAGTTTCATCGTGGTGGTTGCTTCGTATTCGCTTATGTCTGCAGTTGCATGTGTTTTGCAGTTTTTCCCCTGTTGGGATTTGTTTTTGAATCACTTGAGTTGAACCCGATTTCGGGGTTTGACCTTGTGATCATTTGTGACTTTCACTGAGCTTTTGCATATCTCTTGCGATGGTGGCGAGGCGGTGCACGCGTGCGTGCACTGCAGCCACCCAAACTCGACATTTTTGAATTGATATTTCTTTGCTCGTGATGCATTGATTTTTATACCATATTGGCGAGGCCGTGCATGTTAGCGTGCACTGCAGCCACACATTTTAATATGGCGAGGTCGTATACGCGTGCGTGTACGGCAGCCAATCGAGTTTTGATGGTTTTAAAGTGACAATTTTAATTGTTTTAAATTGATTTAGTCGATATGATAAATTGTTTATTTATCCCTGTTGATGATTTAAATCTGCTGATTTATTGTTAACACTGTTTAGTGTTAAAATTTTCGTTATCCGATTTCTTTGTTTAAAGAGTCGGATAGACGAGAATTATTGTGACTGTCGTCTATTTAAATTATTACTGCCTCTATGCACTAATAAACTGGTTTGAATTAGACTGACCTGTGTATTATTTTCTTTTGAATATAATACTCGGGTCAGACCGAGTATTTTTACAGCTTGAAGATTTTCGAGCAGCGAAGTTAGAGAGAGAGTAAAGGATCATTTATTTCAGGAGAAAATTGTATTTTAAGATATTCCGCTGTATCAGTATTAAAATTGTATAAACTCTGATGTATTCAAAAAGATTTATAGTAATGAAATAAAGATTCATTTGTTTTAATTCATTGTTATTATTCTGTGTTTCTGTGGCTGATTCTGTTTAAACCTTATAAACTAAATAACAATTCGTCTTTTTGAACGTTTCGAGTTGGTTTAATCACCGACTGGAGGCGGTCAAAAGGGGGAATGTTACAATGAGACTATCCCAACATCCATTTATGCCAATTATAAATGATGCCATTTTCAAATCCAATGTCGAGTATAAACAACCGAACTAAAATAATTTTTAAGACGGGTACATCGTTTAACAGCCATAAATTTTTGTTTTACTTATTTTAGAAATATTCTAGTACCTTTAATGTTCTTTCTTATAGATATACACTTCCTTTGCATTTTTACAAAAATCTAACTATTTGATTTCTTTGTCAAAATATTTGTTCAATTATGACACTCGTCGAACGATACTTTTGTTCGGATTCTTAGAGCCCACAAAATCAGTATCACTCTCGCTAACTTCAAGGCACTTCTTAATCATGTGCAAACCGATAGACTTAGGTTATGACCCTGAGACAATTCTGTAATTTAATGTAAATTATTTAACTCCGTATTAAATCTCATTCGAAATAAAGGCATTTTTCTTTCTTTTATATGCTTGTTATAATGTGCTATTGTTAATTAATTATCTATTTAAGTATATTTAATAGAAAATCCATAAATGGTGTAGTTGTGATAGTAATTATAATTGTTGTAACCATGAGTATTTTAACACAATATAATAAATACATTATTTTAAATATTCCTAGTCAAGATGTATCGAAACTGGATATCGATGCATGCATTGAGATTAGAGTACATAAAGCTCTTTAATATTGGACAGTGTATTACTCATGACCGATGGGGACATCTAGAGATTATGCACCTATGATTACTGGATAATTATGGAATTAATCACTCGATAGCTTTTTGTTGGTTAATATAACTAAGGTCAAATCGAAAATATCAATGTGACAATATTACACACTTCTCCGGACTTGAGAATTGTGACGACCCACCTTTTTGAATAGTTCAAGTCGACAATAAACCACACATGTCCAACTCAAACCGTTTAAAAGATAGATTATCAATGGGCTTATTTTAAAAATAAAAATAAAAGAAGAAAACAATAACAGAATCTCGTAGCGGAATGATAAAATACAATAATCATATTAACAGTTCATGAAGCTATTTAACAATATATACTCAATTCAATTTACAACATAAATCAAAGTTATACAATATTATCAGAGTTATACAATTTTATTAGACATAATGAAATAGTGCAGCGGAATAAATTCTAGTAAATATGATATACCAAATCTTCGTCTTCGTCCTCCAGAATAACTGTCTTCGACAGTTGAAAAACTCGGTCTGACCCATGCGTAATGAAAACAAAACATTTGAGTCAGGACTAAAATTCCTCATGTAAGTCGAATTAAAATCAAGTAAAACATATCAGCAATAACTTCGTTTGTTTCAAATTTCCATTAAATTTTCACCATTTTAAATCCTCACTACAGAGTTTTCAATTAGTTTATCAACTATAAAATGATTTAATATATTTCATGGTTTAAACAGAACTTCAATGTTTAAATATTCAAAATTATTTTAAATCATCCAAATAAATTCAGATTTCTTGCATCAAATATCATTCAAATAATTTATTATAGTTTCAAAAGATTTTACAACACTTTATAGATTTTCAAAATTCGATAATCTCATTCAAACATGTCAAAATCATTTAATGGTTGGATTTCCAACACCGATCTTGTTACAAACACTTCATTTTATTCTTTAAAGTTATAGAAAAATTTGTAAAACTTTTATAGCTCTTTAGGAAAAATATATATAGTTTTTAAAAATTAGAATTTAAAGTTTACAAATATATTTCAAGTTATTTTCAGATCTAAATTCCAGTTTATCAAAATCTTCAAATTTCGCCAAACGGTTATACAATCACATTTCTGCAATAGCAGTCAACAATGCATCCAACATGTAACAAACTAGATTTTCAACCCTTGAAAATCGACACTAATACATCCACTGTATTACATGCCGAGCAATCGAATGATGGAAAAACCCAATTGTTAGGGAAAAAGAAAGAAGATAAGGAGAAAACTAAACAATACAGAATCTCACAGCGAAACGAATAATCTATAATATACAATAAACCTTTACATAAAAATCAAACTGTAATATAAGTATATACAGACATCAATCAGAGTGTACTAACCTATTTCAGCACAGACAGTTATAACAGCCTGTCCTCACAATTGCTGATAAACACCACAATGAATACAGTGGAAAATAATCATCTACGTGACAACGTCTCTAGGCCTCCAACTCGTCTTCTGAAACTCCAAAGCATCCAAATCAATCTGTAATATGCTCGGTCTGACCTGAGCATTGTAATAAAATAACACCCGAGTCAGTTTGGAAAACCAGCATGAGAAAACACACCCAACTGGATTTTATGGTTATATAAAAATCTTTGAAAGTATCTTGTAAGACCATGCCGCATATAAACATGGATGTGTTTTTACCTTACGATAACCAAAACATTTTTTTATAAAAAATCCATTTATATTATAATAATGTCTAGGGGTCACGTAAAATATTAAAATAGCTGAAATGCTTGCATCTCACATTTCAGCAAAGTTGGGCACAACAAGGTCAGTAGGGCGCTTATTGAAGAATGGATTCCATACAATGCATGACTAGGCTACCGGGGTACCGCCTGTCATAATACACCTCTAGAACAATGTATCGAGATTGTACCTAACGACCCCTGCCAACACACGACCAACCTATCCCTTGCTGGATAGTACCGAATATGATCACTCCTCCATTAATGGGCCTCGAAGCATACAAATGATAGATAACAGCGACTCTAGATAGGGATGATCATACCCTACTTGGGAGCGACCCACTTAGCCCTGCTGCATCTCCTATGTTTTAGTCATTCCCGGCTGATGCGGCCTGCGGCTACGATTACCTTTCAAGAACATTTACACTTAGAATGCTCATTGCCCTCCAATGACAATGTGCTTATAGCATTCATCCATACAAGTTCGTTCTGTGTAACAACCCACATATTTATCGATTTTATATTTAAATATTTTATTTAAATATTTTATCGTTAATCGGATTTTAGTTCGAAAAGCTAATTTTTGCATACGGTCAAATTAGGACTCGAGACCACCTCCATTGAGTTCAAAATGACGTTTGCGATCTTTTTGAGTGTAAACTTCGATATGTTTGGAGATAGTGAAATTTTCGTCACTTTTTGCTTTGAGGTTTTGGTTTGGGCTGAACCACTTTTAAGTCAGTCCCAAACTCCTCTCCTCTTCATTAATTCTTTCTTCATTTTCCTAACACATAAAGCTTCTTCAAAAATGGTGGAGGGAATGGGAAATTAAAACTCCAAAGTCATAACCTTCATTGCTAATCCAACATCTACTCCAAATTCAAGTGAAGACATTGATTCAAGCTTGTGGTTGATTCTTGCTTTGCTCTCAAGCTTCATCTTCATCAAATTTCATGAAAAAGTGAGATTTTTATCTCACATTTTTGCCTATAACTGTTATTGGGTTGTTGGGAATGATTCCCTATCACTTGTGCACATGCATTTGCATTTGGATTGGGATGAATTGGTGAAAAACCCGATTTTTAGTGTTTTGGCAAAATTCTGGGCTTAGGTCGTTCGGGTTTGGAGAAGACAGGCCTGCAAATTGATCGTTCTGGGCTTAGGTCGTTCGCCACGAGTTAGGTCGCTCGGCACTTAGGTCGTAGGTCGCTTTGCTTCATTTACCTCATTAGGTCGTTCTGTATTAGGTCGTTGGCCCTAGGTCGCTCGGCCTTGCTTACATTTTAGGTCGCGTGGCTTTTATGCTAGGTCGCGCACACTTTAGGTCGGTCACCCCATTAAGTCGCACCTCTTTAGGTCGCGCCTTTCCTTAACTCGACCGTGTTAGGTCGCTTACCCCGCTAGGTCGCACCACTGATAGGTCGCGTGCTTGGTAGGTCGTTCCATTTTAGGTCGCTCGCCAGTTAGGTCGCATGCCTAGCTTGTTTCACCTAGTTCGCTCGGCGTGTTATGCCTTTAGGTCGTTCGACCTGTTTCCACGTTAGGTCGCTCGAGCCTTTTTCTTAGCTCGGTTATGAGTTAGGTCGCTCGACCTGTCTTTCCCTTAGGTCGCACGTCTCTGTAACCGTTTAGCTTGGCCAAGACTTAGGTCGTAACTTGCTGGTTCTAGGTCATGATTCCTGGAGCGCTACTTTGTTAGGTCGCGACTCACTCCTAGCTCGCCATTTAAAGTTATGCATGTGATGCGCTCCAACGTATTTCCACTTTGATGCATTTTTGAGCTGATTTCCTTGGATTCCACTCACGTCTACGAACGTGAATTTTTGTGACCTGTTGATTCTACAATCAATTTCTGTGATTTGTCACTTTAAAAACATGAAGGTTTTAATACTAGTAGTAAATAACAAAACCTTTTCTTCCAAATGATTTCAACACTATTTCAAATATAAAGCTCGTTTTTCTCAAACCGTTTTCCAATCTACTAGTATATACAAGCCTTTACTTCACTCGGATGAGAAATCGAATTAAACGACTTAGTAAAACGAGTGGTATGAAACGCTCGCGTTCACTTCGTCGGTTAGCTCTTGGACTTGTTCGATTGAACCCTTTTGTGACAATTTTCTAGTGAAGATCTACAACTTGTTCGTAAATATTTAAGTTAAGCAAGTGGTTATGGGACATGAAGCTAAACTCATATATTTACTAGCTTGGTGTGGTTGACACTTTATGATGATCATGACGATCATTTTTGTGATTTGATTTAGACTAGAAATTGTGCGATGTCTCTTTGTCTACGAGGGAGACTAAACCCCGTTTGTGTGATGTTTCTACATCACATATGTGGGGTAGCGCCCCACGGTCTTCGGACCATTCTTGTGGAGTTTCGGCTCAAAATTAATGGTTAGCTACCATGAGATAGCGTCTCGTCTTGTGTTACACGTGTTGGTGAGTTTTCATACTCCCGTTTTGTGATAGGCCTCCCACTTCTTGTGATTTCTGGATTTCTTGAGATGATTTCTGGAATTTTGTGCTTCACCAATTTTAGTGATTTCCATTGATATGTTTATCAATTTTTGTGCATTGGTGAATTTGTGTGTCATTGACTTGTTATGAATACAAGTTTAGGGTATGATGCCCTGTTTTATCTTTGAGAAGATTCTTGTGATATTGATTAATCTCTTGTTGATTATCATTTACGTACTTATAGTAGTATGCCATTATGGTTACTACATGTTTATGCCATATCTTTTATTCTATATCATGTCATCTGATATTTATAGCTAGACTGATCCGTTTATTATTTTCTTATAAATAATACTCGGTTCATACCGAGATGTTACAAGTGCTTCTGCTTGACTTCTCTCCTGGGATTATTCTGACTTTTGGCTAACTACTTAGATTAGTAGTTTTTGGATGTACACATTTGAGATATATACTCTATGTTGTGTACTTATTCTTTTGTATAGCACATGTTGTTATTCTTTTGTATTATCGTGGATCTTTCTGATCACTACTCTGATGTACACTTTCATGTGTTATACATATATTCATATCTTTTTCCGCCTTTGTGATATGGATGTCTGTGACTGATTTTTGTTATGTTTATTTCTATGTTTGTTTCCGAAGATTATATATAGCCACCGTGTGATAGCTTTGAGTTTGTATCAGTATGTCGGATCTCCTCCTTAAATGAAGTTCATGCTATACTATCTGACATATCGGTGCTCGCTTAAAGAAGTTATATGGATGGTCGCTTCTCAACAGCATTATTCTCCGTGCTAGTTGACAGCATTACACCGTAGTGTTCTTGGCTAGCGTGGGTATAAAGGTGGGGCGTCACAGCTTGGTATCAAAGCCAAACTTCGGAACAATGTAGAGTAACTTAACAAGGATCATCGTCCTAAGTCCAACTTAGGAGTCGTGCCTTAGGGTTTAATTCGAGTCTTCGTATCGATTCATCCTATTTCCCTTTTATGAATCCTTGTTTTATCTATCAAGATTTGCTTGATATTCATTTGGAGAATAACTTTTCTTCTTTTCTCTTTCTAAAAGAAGAGAATGTCTAGACCAGGTCGTCCCAGAGCCGGACCATCTACTGTTACTCCCCAGGATGGAGTTTTTATGACTGCTCAACAACTTCTTGATTTAGTAAAGAATGCTCAAGCAGCTGGTCCTAATCAGGAACCTACTCACCCTAAGTCTGGATTTGCACGTTTGTGCAACGATTACACCAACTTGGGTGTGAAACCATTCAAAGGTTCCGAAACTATTATTGAATTCCAGGCTTGGTTAAGAACATGCGATCGAATCTTTTCTCGCATGAATCTTATCGATCTTCACCGTGTTCAGGTGGCCTCCAGTATGCTCCAAGAAAGAGCATTGGACTGGTACAAACTTCTTATTTCTGAAATTAGTGAAGCAGATCTCACCTGGGAGCAATTCCGGGAACGCTTCGAATTGAAATTTGTACCAGAAGCTGAGAAAGTAACATTGGCTCGTCGTTTCATAGACCTTGTTCAAGGTGAATCCTCTGTGATATAATATGTCGCATCCTTCGAGTCACTGTCTAAATATGGGGTTGAATACATCAACACCCCATTGAAGAAGAACCAAAGATTCGTCTATGGCTTAAACAAGAATCTCAAGAAGCCATTGCTTCTAAAATTAGAAGTTTCTTTCGACCAACTCATTGATATCGCTCTTCGTCTTGAAGAGGCGGATAGGGAAAGTGATGTTGAAGTGGTGGGTTCCAAACCAAACTTCAACAACAAGAAGAGGCCAAACAAATTCAAAGGTCCTTATCCCAACAAAAAGGGGAAACCTGCACCTCTGGCAGCAAAGACTTCTACCCCTAGTACCGGGCAATGCTATAACTGTGGTTCTAAAGACCATTTTGCGAACAAGTGTTCGAAGCCTCGTTCTTGTCGCTATTGTAAAAGCCCGGATCATTATATACATTTATGCCCCAGACTTCAAGGCAAGAAGGAGGGAAAGTTAAACGTGGCTCAAGCCCCTGGTAACACATCTCGCGGTCAAGGTATGTCTCATTCTGTCATTGATGGCATTATTTTATTTCATGATCAACCTATTAGAGTTCTCTTTGATACGGGTGCATCCCATTCTTTTATATCAAAGGAACTTGTCGATACTTAATTCTTAAGTGTTGTTGCTTTAATGACTTCTTTAAGAATTGCGAATCCGGTTGGTGGATCCGCAACTCTTAGTTTTCTTTGTAAAGATGTGGAGATTATTTTGTGTGATTTTCCTTTCCTAGCCGATTTGCATGTCATGCGTTATTTAGGCTTTGGAATGATATTGGGTATGGATTGGCTTACCCGTTATGAAGCTCATATCCTATGTCCTGAGCGGACTATTTATCTCCGACATCCACAATCTGTAAAGCAGATTTCTATTATTCTTGAAGATTCGGATTCCACTTTGGTTGCATCTTTGTATTCTTTAAATCCTCGTGATGATGATAATGATGATGAGGAAGATGTCATTTCTTGTATTCACATTGTTCGTGAATTTTCTAACATATTCGAGCCCGTTTTAGGATTACCACCTAAGCGAGCAATTGAGTTCAAAATTAATCTCACCCCTGGAGCTCAACCTTTTACTTGTCCTCCTTATCGCATGTCCAATAAGGAGAATGAAGAGATGCGCAAACAATTATCCAAATTGGAGACGAAGCAATTTATTCGCTCTAGTTCCTCACCTTGGGGAGCTTCAGCAATTTTCGTGAAGAAATCCGATGGTACACTTAGGCTTTGCGTCGACTACCGCAAGCTTAATGATCTTACTACTAAGAATAAATATCCTTTACCTCGGATTGATGATCTATTTGATCAACTTAGTGGTGCGAGAGTCTTTTCACAATTGGACTTGGCTACCGGTTTTCATCAGCTTTGCATTACAGAGGATAGTATTCCTTTGACTTCGTTCCGTACTCGATATGGATCTTATGAATGGCTGGTTATGCCATTTGGTTTAACGAATGCTCCGGCTTATTTTGTTGACCTTATGAATCGAGTTTTCAAAGATTTCCTCGATCGGTTTGTTCTCATCTTTATTGATGATATTCTTGTTTATTCTAAAACCGAGGAGGAACACGAAAAGCATCTTCGGATTGTATTGGAAACTCTTAGGAGCAATCAATTAAAAGCAAAATTTTCTAAATGCCACTTTTGGCAATCTAGTGTGAAGTTTCTCGGTCATATTATTTCCAAATTCGGAATATCAGTGGATCCTTCAAAGATTGAAGCGATTCAAAATTGGAGATAGACCGGAAAGCGTGACTGAAATCCGTAGCTTTCTCGGATTGGCAGGTTATTACCACCGTTTCATAAAAGACTTTTCTGAAATTGCCATGCCTCTTACGGGCTTAACAAAGAAAGGTGTTAAATACATTTGGTCGGACAAATGTGAAACTTCTTTTCAGAAATTAAAAGAACTCCTTTCTGATGCTCCTATTCTTGTTATTCCCGAAGGAAATCAAGATTTTGTTGTTTATACCGATGCTAGTCACGTTGGTTTGGGTGCCATTCTTATGCAAAAAGAACATGTTATTGCTTATGCTTCTAGGCAATTGAAGCCAGCTGAGACTAGATATGCCACACATGATTTAGAACTCGCGGCTATCGTTTTCGCCCTTCGAATTTGGCGACATTATCTTTTGGGAGAGAAATTTATACTTTATACTGATCATAAGTCTTTGAAATATTTATTTTCTCAAAAGGAACTAAATTTGCGTCAACATCGTTGGCTCGAATTCCTTGCCTCTTATGATCTTGATATTCTTTATACTCCCGGAAAGGGAAACCGAGTAGCCGATGCACTTAGTCGCAAGCAACAAGCGATTGTTTCCATGATGATATCCGAATGGAACGATCTCAAAGTTTTATCCACTTGTGAAATTCGAGATCGTGTTTCCGATTTATGTTCATCTCTTGTTTTATGTAGCCTTGAGGCTCATCCTTCTCTTTTAGACCGCATTCTTGAAGCTCAAGAGCTAGATCCCGAATTGGCTCTTCTTGGCCAAAATATTAAGGATAAAACCGATATTGAAGGTTTGAAAGACTTTGATATTGATTCTCGTCGCGACATTCGAAAATTTGGTAGACTTATCGTACCAAATATTAGTGATTTTCGTAAAGATATTCTAGAAGATTCTCATCGTTCCAAATATTCCATTCATCCCGGTAGTAGTAAAATGTACGCGGATATGAAGCGACTTTATTATTGGGAGGGAATGAAATCTGATATCGCTAACTTTGTTAAGTGTTGTATGACTTGCCAACTTGTCAAGGCCGAACATCAAAGGCCTGGTGGGTTATTGCAACCATTGGAAATTCCAATTTGGAAGTGGGATCAAATCTCTATGGATTTTATTGATGGCCTTCCCCGTTCTCGTTCGGGTCATGATAGCTTATGGGTGATCGTTGATAGACTTACTAAATCCGCCCATTTTATTCCCATTCGGTCGAACCGAACTGTTCCTCTTCTGGCCAAACTCTTTGTCAAAGAAATTGTTAAATTGCATGGAGTTCCTACTTCCATTGTTAGTGATCGTGATCCATTGTTTACTAGTGGATTCTGGAGGAGTCTTCAAAAAGCTTTGGGAACGAAGCTTAATTTTAGCACCGCTTATCACCCCCAGTCCGATGGACAAACCGAGCGTGTGAATCAAACACTTGAAGATCTTCTTCATGCTTGTGTCCTTGACTTTGGTGGAAGTTAGGAAGATCATATTTCACTTTTTGAATTTTCCTATAATAACAGCTTCCAATCTTGTATTGGTATGGCACCTTTTGAGGCACTCTATGGAAGGCCATGCCGATCTCCTTCTTGTTGGCTTGAGGCCGGTGAGAAGCTGGATTTAGGTCCAGATTTTATTCGTGATTCCACAGAAAAGATTGAACTTATTCGACATAGGATGAAAGAAGCCCAGAGTAGACAAAAATCCTATGCCGATAACCGAAGAAGAAAATTAGAATTTTCTGTTGGTGATCTTGTATTTGTTCGTGTTTCACCTATGAAGGGTGTTGTACGTTTCAGTCGGTCGGGAAAGTTAGCGCCTCGATATATTGGGCCATTTCCTATCACTGAACGTATTGGTTCCATGGCTTATCGCCTTTCGTTACCGGCTCAGTTTTCTACCATGCATGATGTGTTTCACGTTTCTCAATTACGGAAGTGCTTTCGGGATTCCAATTCTATTCTTGAGCCCGGTGTTGTGGAAGAGATTGAAGTTTCACCTAATTTAACTTATGAGCAGCATCCTATTCGAATTATTGCTTCGGAGGTCAAACGACTTCGAAACAAAGATGTTCCGCTTGTGAAGGTTCAATGGTCCTCAAATCCTAAAGATTGCTCTTGGGAAACCAGAGAATTCATTGAGCGAACACATCCGGGCTTACTTTCTCATGCTCTTTGAGGTAAACTTCTTGTTTCAAATCTCTTTTATGTTGATATGCTTTTATGGTTGTTACTTTTTATTTCCGTTTTATATATTGCGAGGACGCACTTTCTTTAAGGAGGGGAGTCTGTAACAACCCGCATATTTATCGATTTTATATTTAAATAATTTATTTAAATATTTTATCGTTAATCGGATTTTAGTTCGAAAAACTACTTTTTGCATACGGTCAAATTAGGACTCGAGACCACCTCCATTGAGTTCAAAATGACGTTTGCGATCTTTTTGAGTGTAAACTTTAATATGTTTGGAGATAGTGAAATTTTCGTCACTTTTTGCTTTGAGGTTTTGGTTTGGGCTGAACCACTTTTAAGTCAGTCCCAACCCCCTCTCCTCTTCATTAATTCTTTCTTTATTTTCCTAACACATAAAGCTTCTTCAAAAATGGTGGAGGGAATGGGAAATTAAAACTCCAAAGTCATAATCTTCATTGCTAATCCAACAACTACTCCAAATTCAAGTGAAGACATTGATTCAAGCTTGTGGTTGATTCTTGCTTTGCTCTCAAGCTTCATCTTCATCAAATTTCACGAAAAAGTTAGATTTTATCTCACATTCTTGCCTATAACTGTTATTGGGTTGTTGGGAATGATTCCCTATCACTTGTGCACATGCATTTGCATTTGGATTGGGATGAATTGGTGAAAAACCCGATTTTTAGTGTTTTGGCAAAATTCTGGGCTTAGGTCGTTCGGGTTTGGAGAAGACAGGCATGCAAATTGCTCGTTTTGGGCTTAGGTCGTTCGCCACGAGTTAGGTCGCTCGGCACTTAGGTCATAGGTCGCTCTGCTTCATTTACCTCGTTAGGTCGTTCTGTATTAGGTTGTTGGCCCTAGGTCGCTCGGCCTTGCTTACATTTTAGGTCGCGTGGATTTATGCTAGGTCGCGTTCCCAGTTAGGTCGTGCACACTTTAGGTCGGTCACCCCATTAAGTCGCACCTCTTTAGGTTGCGCCTTTCCTTAACTCGACCGTGTTAGGTCGCTTACCCCGCTAGGTCGCACCACTGATAGGTCGCGTGCTTGGTAGGTCATTCCATTTTAGGTCGCTCGCTAGTTAGGTCCAGTGTTTTAAATCTCTGATTTTGGCCAATATCTCGGGAAAATATCTCGGCTATCTCGGGCGATATTTAAAACACTTATAACTAAATAGGCTGCCAAATCTCGGATTTTGGCTGATATCTCGGATTTTTCATCTCGGCCATCTCGGGGAGATTTAAAAGCCTGGTTAGGTCGCATGCCTAGCTTGTTTCACCTAGGTCGCTCGGCGTGTTATGCCTTTAGGTCGTTCGACCTGTTTCCACGTTAGGTCGCTCGAGCCTTTTACTTAGCTCGGTTATGAGTTAGGTCGCTCGACCTGTCTTCCCCTTAGGTCGCACGTCCCTGTAACCATTTAGCTTGGCCAAGAGTTAGGTCGTAACTTGCTGGTTCTAGGTCGTGATTCCTGGAGCGCTACTTTGTTAGGTCGCGACTCACTCCTAGCTCGCCATTTAAAGTTATGCATGTGATGCGCTGCAATGTATTTCCACTTTGATGCATTTTTGAGCTGATTTCCTTGGATTCCACTCACGTCTACGAACGTGAATTTTTGTGACCTGTTGATTCTACAATCAATTTCTGTGATTTGTCACTTTAAAAACATGAAGGTTTTAATACTAGTAGTAAATATCAAAACCTTTTCTTCCAAATGATTTCAACACTATTTCAAATATAAAGCTCGTTTTTCTCAAACCGTTTTCCAATCTACTAGTATATACAAGCCTTTACTTCACTCGGATGAGAAATCGAATTAAACGACTTAGTAAAACGAGTGGTATGAAACGCTCGCGTTCACTTCGTCGGTTAGCTCTTGGACTTGTTCGATTGAACCCTTTTGTGACAATTTTCTACTGAAGATCTACAGCTTGTTCGTAAATATTTAAGTTAAGCAAGTGGTTATGGGACATGAAGCTAAACTCATATATTTACTAGCTTGGTGTGGTTGACACTTCTTGATGATCATGACGATCATTTTTGTGATTTGATTTAGACTAGCAATTGTGCGATGTCTCTTTGTCTACGAGGGAGACTACACCCCGTTTGTGTGATGTTTCTACATCACATATGTAGGGTAGCGCCCCACGGTCTTCGGACCATTCTTGTGGAGTTTCAGCTCAAAATTAATGGTTAGCTACCATGAGATAGCGTCTCGTCTTGTGTTACACGTGTTGGTGAGTTTTCATACTCTCGTTTTGTGATAGGCCTCCCCCTTCTTGTGATTTCTGGATTTCTTGAGATGATTTCTGGAATTTTGTGCTTCACCAATTTTAGTGATTTCCATTGATATGTTTATCAATTTTTGTGCATTGGTGAATTTGTGTGTCATTGACTTGTTATGAATACAAGTTTAGGGTATGATGCCCTGTTTTATCTTTGAGAAGATTCTTGTGATATTGATTAATCTCTTGTTGATTATCATTTACGTACTTATAGTAGTATGCCATTATGGTTACTACATGTTTATGCCATATCTTTTATTCTATATCATGTCATTTGATATTTATAGCTATACTGATCCGTTTATTATTTTCTTATAAATAATACTCGGGTCAGACCGAGATGTTACAAGTGCTTCTGCTTGACTTCTCTCCTGGGATTATTCTGACTTTTGGCTAACTACTTAGATTAGTAGTTTTTGGATGTACACATTTGAGATATAGACTCTATGTTGTGTACTTATTCTTTGTATAGCACGTGTTGCTATTCTTTTGTATTATCGTGGACCTTTTTGATCACTACTCTGATGTACACTTTCATGTGTTATACATATATTCATATCTTTTTCCGCCTTTGTGATATGGATGTCTGTGACTGATTTATGTTATGTTTATTTCTATGTTTGTTTCCGAAGATTATATATAGCCACCGTGTGATAGCTTTGAGTTTGTATCGGTATGTCGGATCTCCTCCTTAAATGAAGTTCATGCTATACTATCTGACATATCGGTGCTCGCTTAAAGAAGTTAAATGGATGGTCGCTTCTCAACAGCCTTATTCTCCGTGCTAGTTGACAGCATTACACCGTAGTGTTCTTGGCTAGCGTGGGTATAAAGGTGGGGCATCACATTCTGGGTCTGAATGAAACCGAAGGCACTATTCCTACTACATCCATTTTGGAATCACCCTCAGGATTAGTAATGATTAGCCCTTGCACTTCACATCTCTATCTTCGATTCCATGCTCTTCACAATATCTTCACTTCGAAACGCATTCGTTAGACCAAAGTGGTTTTCGGATAACATATCCGATCCCGGTCTCTCTAAAACAACGTTCGATAATTTCCGGTAAACTCAACCCCGGTTCTTTAGGAAATAAACAGTCAAAGATAAGATCAATGATCACCTCCTAACCGTTAGTTGACGGATTTCCTTATCATTCGCCTAGGAGAATGAAACAAAATTTATACGCACAGTACAACATCATCTGAGATGACTGTGCCATATAACTCACGTGTTTCTCCTAGATATTTCCAAAGTTACGTTTGGGTCCATTTTTGATAGTCGGTTATTTAACTGTCGAATAACAAACATTCAATCATAAATTTCTTTCATAGGGAAAACCAACATTGGTTCAGCATATAAGCAACCACTAGCTTCCTTTAGTAAGTCTTTCATCCATACAATTACTTTGTAAATTACTTGTACATAAACACCTTTACAAAGATATACTCGCAAATCCCTATATTTCAATACTTAGAAATACCCATATACTTATCCCAATGGTATAAGTATATCCACAAAATTTAGAAAGGTTTTCTTTTTATTCGATTCTCAAATCATTTATAATTTCCCTAACAATTCTCCAAAATCATTTATAAACCATTTTATAAATCTCCAAAAAACCATTTATAATCCCTTTACAAAAATTCAATCACTTATAAACTTCTTGTACATTTCAAAAATCATTTATAACCCTTTATGAACACATAACCATTTATAAAATTTCTCTTATAAATCTATAAACTCGTTTCTAAAATTCGTTTATAAATATCTAACCATTTATAAACTCTTTAACCTTGTAAATAATCTTTCCTTAAGTCTTCAAACCATTTTATAAATTCCTTTTAAAAAAATCCAAATCTTTTAATTCTATTCATGGGTCTCGAAAACATATATAAATAATTAGAAATCTTTTACTTCAAAAATACCATTATATAGTAATGGTTATTAATAATAAATATTATAATACATGGAAATTATTAACTTTAAAACATCTTAAAAATAATAATTTTCAAAATATTGTTAATTTAATAATAATAATTAATATTTACCATTATTATAAATAATAATAATTAAATTTCAAACCTTTATTAATAATCCCTATTATTAATTTCAAAACCATAACTATTCTTAAAATAATTAACCTTTAAATTTATTAACCTTTCGATAAATTCTTTAAAACACATTAACTATAAACAAATAACTTTAAAACAATACTAATATAATTAAATAACCTTAAAATAATATACTATAATTAAATAACTTTAAAATAATATTAATGTAATAATTTAATTTTAAATAATATTAAATTAATTAAGTATATAATATTTAAACAAAATATTTTCGAAACTATATTCAGATTTAAAAATCGTTTTCTATCTCAAAAACCAATTCCGACTCAAATGGTAATTTATAGTATTTTTAAAATACTAATTCGAGGCCAATAGCCACCCAACACTTAACCAATATCAAAACTGATTTTCTATCACTACTGATTTTAATTTTCAACACATAACAATGTTATAACCATAATATCCACAATCAAGTTCATTTTTCAATAATCCGTATAAAAATATATTATTGAAACAATTCAACAATAGCGAGGAATCCTGTTGGACCCCTCCAACTTATTTCCCTGCATCACAACATTATATAATCATACAATATAATCAACCGCTTTGTGGCGGGATTCGTACACAAATGGTCATCCACTCTTACACGGGAACGTAATAGGGTCTCATCCGCTCCAAGGTGGGAATATATCCAAACCAACTAATAAATATAGTAATTCATCCAAACAATCATTCAACAATTTTAATCAACTATATACCATTCCAGTTAACCAAAAAGGTGAGTTTAACTCACCAAAATTTTCTGCCTTCGTCGAGGCATTCCGGTTTAGAACTAAAATCGAACGACGTTTGATTTTAGCTCAAAATTCAACAGTCTCCAAATTTATCCAAACCAGTTCCATCGCGAAGCTTTTGTCGTTACGAGCGCAACGCAACATTTCGCTCCTCGATTGGACCTCATATGGACACGTTATTAAAATTTTAAGTTATCGATTTAATTTTAAAATTATAAAATACAAACTTAAACATATTTACAAGTTTACCCTGTTCCTTTCTTCCCCAATACCTCGCTCATTCCTGTGCACGCTTCCGCCCTAACTCCCCCGTCTATCCATGCTGCGCCCTGAGACCACTGCCAAAACTCCTCTCTTTACGAGCCCTACCTTTCCCCCACCACGAAGTCGAGCACCACCGCTTCCAGTAAGATGTGACCACTCCCTTGCCTCGCTATAGTCCGAAGTCGCGATGATCAAATCGTGATCGGACCCCACCATATTTTGGCCGCCGATGCCCTCTACCATCGTGAACACGAATCCATCCTCCAATTTCCATAACATTGTCCAAAATTGTTAATATCTCAAGCCCTAGTTTTAAATCCATGCTCTGTAAAACTATCAAGCACTCCAAACCTTGATCGAACACCCCCTAACCCACGTCACAACGAAGCTCTCATCGAATCATGATTTATAAAACTTGTTTCAGATTTTTTTTATTAAGTAAATTTTGAGATATTAAATTTTGAGTGAGTTGATTTTTTTTTCTTACAAGCAGAGGTTTATATAATGGAGGGAAAGATATTGTAACGACTCGGGTTTTGCCCGCTCGAAAATCAACATCCGTACTTCACATTGTACTAGAATGCCGCAGATTCGACCGTTCAAATCCGATTCGCCGGAGCTATAACAACATTAAGTAAATAACACAGCGGAAGAAAAGAATAATACATTGATATACAACATCTGATACAATATCCAGATACAATGATGATACAATGAACATCTATATACATCAGAGATATGATACAAGAAATAGCAGCGGAAAGAAAATAGATAACACCAGCAGCGGATAGAATGTCTCCAAGATAAGCAACGTCAATCCATGAACTCCAAGAACTGAACTAGCTCCAGATAATCTACTAAACCTGAATATCTGAAAAAACCCAACTCTAGACTTCCCGTGTGGAAAATAGTGGGCACCCAGAGTTTAGGAAGGGAACAATAAACTCCGGATCAGTCATGGGACTGGTGTGAGCAACAAAAACAGTTTATCTTTAAAACAAGCAACAAAGGCTTTTAAACATTGAAATCCGCAATGATTTTCGAAAATGAAACTACCATAAGGCCTCCCGCCACACACACAATGCAATCGCAGAATTGGAGGAGATTTCTCCTTATGATAGTCAAACATGCTTACTACGCAAAATCAAAACTCTTTTGATATTATTACTAGTGCATAGTGTAGAAAAAAATTTTGAAAATATAATATCAATCTTAGCCAACATACAAACATTGTTGTATGTCTACTATAACTACTACGTTCAGTAGCAGGTTACCGCCACATTCCATAGCAGGTAATACAACTAAAAACCGTACAGGGTTCGTATTGTTTCTTTGGATTTCCAACAAATGATCAGGCTAAGGAACTTCCTTACCGAAATAGAAACGCCTCTGGAAAGACGCCCCGGATCCTAACCGGATCTCCGCAAACAAAAGGCCGACGCTACCTCACGCTGTACAGCTGTAACTAGGTAACTAACACACTGACGCTACCTCACGCTGTACAGCTGTAACTAGGTAACTAACACACGAGCATGTCATCCCCCGGTCGTAACCGACCTTTATCCGAGCGCTCGATAACCAACATCACACATAATAAATAAAGTGTATCCACATGAGTAAGTATCTGGGCTCCATACCATGATACCACCCTTTATCCAGAAGGAAATGACATACCCTAGGGGCGCTACCCCTACAAACCTTTGCCGCAACATTCCTGTTTCGACCATTACCGGGTTGTGAGGCTCGACGAAGTCTCGTCCACAGAGCCACGCTTTTTCACAAAGCCACGCTTCGATCAACAAATGATCAGCAGCACTTCGTATGCCACATTACCAAATTGGGAATGTATCACTAGTAACCATCAATTACATAACCTCTGAGCTCGTACGTCTCAGAGAAGGGTGTTAAGCTAAGAGAATAAATTCTCCGCCACCAACAGAAATATATTTGATAGAAACCAGCTTTACATCTCAAAGTGTAACGTCAGACACACATCCATACAAGTCTGTTCCGGGTTCGAACAGAACCGAAGGGACTTCCGAAGAAGCCCTTGCAAATCCGGGTATTCACAATCTCGATCGGACTTCCCATCACTTAGGGAATCTCTATACCGGAGCCATGATGTAGAGAAAATCGATAGGTCATCATATCGCTCTCGCAAATACCCGGTCTTCACCACCGGTCTTCAAATGCTATCCATATCGTCGTATCACTATTCGGAATGGGTTCTATGACACAAAGGTCCTCTCCCGGCTAAACCGAATAACGAGCGCAATTACAAATCATATGGATACTGGGGTCTCAGTTAAATCACAGCTTAAAGCCCAAAACTTTTCATTCGAATGGTAAAACAAATTACCATTTCCAATCTTTTAAATAAAAGATTCATTTCAAAAACCTTCAATGGTTTAAACAATTTCCACACTTGTAATCTTTTAAACAAAAAGATTTATTTCACAAAGTTAACCCCATTCACAAAGATTCATTCATAGATTTTCAAATCGAATTCCATTTCAAGTTAGATTAACTCATCCGGTCTTTGAAATCAAAGGCTCATTTCATAATTTTCAAAACATTTCAATTCTATTTCAAACTTGAAATTTTTCAACACAATTTGGAAATTCATTCCTTATGTGAAAGCTATTATTATTTGAAACCAAGTAGTTTCGTTTCATAAAAATCCAGTTATATTTACACGAGTTAAAACCCTTGAATTAAATTCAAAATTCCCAAATCAATACCTTTAAAATGGTTTAACCCATATATATAACTTGTATAGCATCTTTAATCCCTAGTTTCAAATCATAGAGTTCAGTTTCAAACTTGGATTCAAATTTAAATCAAATTATTTAAATTTTCAAAACTCGATTAAGTTATACAAAATAACTTTTATCTTTGAAATTCCATTTCAAAAGCTTTTCATATTAAACCCCAATTTCCAATTTCAAAATCAATTGAAATTAAAATTTCAATTTCAAAAATATTAAATTTAAATTATCTGTGATTTAACCGATTTCCACGTGAAATCCATATTTGTGTGTGTAAAAGTGTGGTCCAGGGGTTTCACACAAAAGTGCGCAACATCAATCATCACAGATATATCGATAAGCGGTATAATCCATAACGCTTATCTTCATTCACAGATTCATAGATAAAATAAATTTATCAGTCACAAAGATTCACTATTACGATTCGATGTGGGTTTCGGATAACCAACTGGAATCCGACTCCCTGTCGCATCAAAATTCAAGTGCCGTTTTACGGGTCAAGGGTTTCATATTCACATAGTAATATATCACAGAAACAGAAATCACGGCTCAGCACAACATAAATCTGGGTATATCACAAATGATCATATATCAAGGATATCAAACAATTCACATTCAATAGAATTCAAAACATTCATAAGTAAGGTCAGTTAATTGTTTGATTTATTCAAATCAGATTAATTTCTTATGAATTACTAATCCTGGTTAATCAACATCGATAAATTACAAATTATTTTGATTAATTATTCTTTAATTATTTATAAATTAACCCTCAATAATTAATTAACCTTTAATTATAATTTATCAACCTTTAATTATTAATTAATAAATTCCCAATTCATTAATCTCTAATTTATTAGTTAATCACTTATAACCATTAATTAATTAAATTACTTAATTATTCTTACATAAATCACTTAATTAACCTTTATCATTAATTAATTAATTATACTTAATTTCCTACCTAACTTAATTAATTCAAAGATAATAAATCTCCTTTAACTTAAAATAAAATTTAGGTTGAATAAATTTTAAAGCTCTTTAACAAATGTTAAGAAACCATTGATATTTAAAAAGTAACATTATAAGGGAAAGTTTTAACAAGATTTGTTTTAAATTCCAAAAGCCTTATTTTTAAAACATTTAATAAAAACTGGGCTTTCTTTCCCACTTCGGGTCCTACCCGAATACCACTCGGGACTATCCCCGAGTTTTCCCTACTTCCTCCCCTGTTTTAAAACTTAGATTAATTACAGTTTAAAAACTGAAACGTATCACTATCAAAATACTCGAGTACGAACTCGAGTTAATCCCAAAAATACAGACCTTCGCTTCGAGTCACTCCCACACCATCACGAGCAATCACACGCGAAACTTCTTCTTCCCCAAAATCTCGAACGCAATAGATACGCGACTTGCACGTGTACGTGCACACGAACGCTGGCGAACTTCGATCGAATCGCCACCCACCACCAAGTCGACGATATCCCCCTTGACCAACCTAAACACCCAGATCACTCAAACTCGCCGCCGATCGAAATCGAGTAACTCGATTTAAAAACTGGAACCAAGTAGTTCGTCAAAATCCCCTCGACTTGCCGCCACAGTTCACCGGAACCCACGCGACTCCGACCCAAGCCTCGCCGCAGTCTCGAGCTTCCATCCCCTTGAACCACGACGAACTCGATCGCCCACCCATGATGAACGAGACGAAATAGAAACCTATGACAAAACTAGGTTTTCGAACGAAAAACGTCTGCCGTTGCCTCCACGGTGATCGTGAGCACCACCGATCATTTTTCATAGACTCCCCATTCGTTCCTCCACCTCCTGACGAATTCCCGAGGCCTCATCTCCCAGAGATCATCAGTAATTACCTCGAAACCTATTTTCAGATCAACTGCAACTGCTCTTTGTATACTCAATGGAAAAATTCCATTTTAGTTTTAAAAATCTTATTTTCGAATGACGGTTCAAGTTATAAAATTTAATTAATGTCCCATGACATTCAGATTTATCATGTAGTTAAGTTTCCCTGTAAGAATATAAATTTTCAGATGCTATAAAACACTAATTTCTACTGGAGACCATTTTCAGATCCTAAATCAAGTATAAACAACTTGTTTATTTTAAATTCTAGGCCTTAATTTAAGTTTAAACAAACCTACTATGTTTGAAAACCAAACCTATAGGAAATCAGTGAAGAAGAAGATGAATCTTTGGTTTTAAAACTTGAAAATTCTGTAACAGGAACAGAGGAAACAATATTTGTTTGATCAGTAAAGTCTAGAAGGAATTTGAAGATGAGATCTTTGTTTTATTTTATTTTTTTAAAGGTTTGGAAACCTGTTTTAACAAGAACAGAAAACATCTTCATCTAGATGTGCACACATACATTTGTATAATATACACAGACATGCAAGAATACATAATCATTTAAGCCCATTTCAGGTCATGCTTCAAGGATTATTCAGATGCATCAAGTTTAATAATTTAAGGAGGAGAGTTGCTCACTTGTATTTTTGGAAGAAGAACAGAACACATCTTCTTGAAACAGGCTTGAACATCTGCAAGCTAAAGCCTTGATTTTGATCTCTGGAATTGAGTTATTTTTGAATTGAAGTTTTGTTTCAGTTTTGTAGATGATATCACTTCAGTTTTATTTACTTTTGTTTGAATGGAAGAAACTGAGATGAAGTAAATATAGACAAGAGAAGTTTAGAGAGGAGAGTTATGTGCTGGTGATTCTTGCATTGCGTTGATGAGTATTATACTGTGTACTAAGGTGAAAGCATTAAATGCAAGCATGCTTCCTTGTCTTCAGGTGATAACATTGCTTTGGTGTACTAGAGATGTCTTGCCTTAATTGTTCAAGTCCTCTATGTCTTGTTTATAGACATTTGAATATTTTTCTTTCGGCTGCCTGTACTTTGTTTTTCACACTTGAATATCTTTTTGCTTAACAATGCTCTGTTTATGTTTTACACAGCACATCTCAGAATGTACTTTTGTTTGCTTTTACAAGCTTAACCTGGCTGCATTAATTATGTTTGCACTTATTGATGTTTTGTTTGTACTGAGATATTTTTTTTTTCTAAGTCTTGTAGGCTATGGTATACTTTTGTATGCTAGAGGTATATGGCATTAATTGCTATGTCTTGTTCATATCTAAATATATTTTATTTCAAATTTTCCCATATATGCTCAAATACATATATATCCACTTAAATACAATATTTAAAGTTTAAATGATTTATACAAAATTCATCTACGATCGGGGAAACTCGCATCACTTAAATCAATTTATTTCACAATTTTAATTCAAAAATTCAATAAATTATTAATTTAAATTAGATAAAAATCTGGGGTCGTTACAGATATGAAATAACGTAGAGGAGGGTGTGGGCTCATATATGGCTGGCTTGTTGGAGATGGAACATGGCAGATGGGGTGGGCTTGGCCTGTGAATGGTCAAATCAATATATATATATATATTATTTAAATTCAAAATATCTAGCTATATAATTTCGAACCTCGATAGAGACGTGCCTCCTGGCGTTCTATATGTTATACCCCTATTCCGAACGCAATGGGACTAGTTTCGAGACCTACTTCGATCGTATGCAGAAGATAGCTTTTTGTACCCAATTATTATATTAAATTTTTGATATTAATTTAAATGCGTTTCGATCTCGCATGACCAAACGATATATCTGATTGCCCTGAAATTCGACGGCATACTACAACTCATTATTACGAATCCAACGAAACTTGTTTCGTCGAAACAATGCCAAGGAAGACTATTTTCACTCGTTATTTAAAATGAGTTATTTTCAAAGTCAGTTAAACCACTTTTAAATCCAATTTAAAAGCTTTATTATCTTCATTCTTATTAAATAGAATTTAAATAAGCTTTGAAAATATTTTTATCCATCTTAAAACCCAAGATTCAATTATTTAAACAATTTCAATTATTAAATTCAACAATTAAACTATCTAATAAATCGCTATATTCGAAATTTGAGTTATTTGATCTATCAAATTAACGTTTCAATATTTAAAATAAATTAAATATTCCAATCTCAAATGACTAAAATTTTGGGTCGTTACACAACAATTCACATATCAAATAGGACGTCCAAAGTTCCATACCCAAATTCAATGTACAAATGATCAATCATATCAATAATGATAATAACAGGGTGATAATATGGATATATCAAAACCACTAAACCTCATAATAGCCAATTACAAATATCATCCATCTCAATATCAACCAGCATCCAAAACAACCAATTCATCCATATCAAAACAATCAACAACTATCAATGTCGAGTGTTTAAAAGTGATATGAAATTTCAATTATCAACATCAATTTAAATATCAAGTTCAATGTCAATTTAACTATCAGATTTAAATGACACATCTAATGTCTCAAATTTAAATATTAGATCTACTATCAATTCCTATTGTCAAATTTTCGATCAAAGTTAACTAACAAATTTAATTATCAATTTAGCGGTCAAATTTCAACATCCAGTGAAAATACTTGGAAAACTTTTAAAACAGATATGGAAAGTACCAATCGAAAACCAATCATGGATCGCAGTTACACAATGGTTACGCCCCTATCCTAGAGGAAACATCTGTAACTTTTAGTAATCTCTACCCAGCGAATTACGCCATGAAAATCAAAATCAAATCGCCAATGGATCGTAGTCTACTTAGCTGTTACGCCCATGGTTACGTTTCTGTCTCGGAGAAAACATAGTAGACTATAGGCAATCATTGCCCCTCGAATTATGCCATATGAATCGTAGTTTACGTAGTGGTTACACCCTATGGTTACGTTGGTATCCCAGCGAAATCATAGTAAACTGTAGGCAATCTCTGCCACATCGAATTATTTTTTATTTTTTTTTGAAAAAAGGGGTTCAAACTTTTCTATTAAGAAATAAAAATCAAGTCCAACAAGATACAAGAGCAAAAGCCAATAACCGACCCAAAACAAAAACCAAAGACAATACAAAAACTATACACGTTGGGCTCAATAACAAATACAACCCATACCCAATATCAGGCCCAAAGAATGGAAGCCTCCAGAAAGAACCAGATGCTTCTCGATAAGGAAGAAAGCAATACGACTCTTCATTCTCTTCATAACTCCATACTTTCCAAAAAGAAACATCACGAGAAACAGAAATGGCTGCTGCCATGAAAGATCTGATCTCCTCCTTTTACTTCTGAGACGACAAAAACTACAGCGAACTCCAAATGAAAACAGTTAGGACTCGGAACGCCATCCCTCCAGAATTACTTGAGTAAGTATACTATCTAAATCTACTTCTTTGTTCCTTAAAGCCTTCAAACTAACGAGGATTTTTATGATTCCAGGTCAGGGAAGCTGCAAAAACTCTTAACAACCTTCAAACAAGAATTTAACAGTTTAGATATGAGATTCATCTCCGATCTGAAAGACTTGCTAAACCATATGAAACATCAGCTGTTTCTCAAGACGACTCTAAACAAGATAAGTTTTTGATATGGCTTCTGTTTTCCTCAGTAAAGCTGCTTCCTTTGAAGCTTCTAGTATATCCATAATAATTCAGCGTCTTGTTGTCCAGGAATCCACAGACAAATTGCTCCACCCAATAACAGGCCCAAAGATTAGAAGCCTCCCGAAAGAACCAGATGCTTCTCGTCATGGATGATGCAAAAACTCTTAGATAACCTTCAAACAAGAATTTAACATTTTAGATCTTAGATTCATCTCAGATCTGAAAGACTTGCTAAACCATAGGAAACATCAGCTGTTTCTCAAGACGACTCTAAACAAGATAAGTTTTTGAAATAGCTTCTGTTTTCCTCAGTACAGCTGCTTCCTTAGAAGCTTCTAAAATATCCATAATAAATCAGCGTCTTGTTGTCCAGGGATCCACAGACAAATTGCTCCACCTGCAGATCAATAAACTTAAAAACTACTGTTTAGTTAGAGATGAAAAACAGTTATAATGTAATTTAGAGAGGGAGAGAATCATTGTAAGATAAAACAGGTACTCGAGATCTGAAGCCAGAAGACATAGGAACAATAAAGTAGCAAAAAGAAACAGGAATTATGATAATGTCCCCAATTCAGCGTTGGGAGGTATAGCCCCATTTCAAAGCTATTTCCGAGTTCATGCCAGTGCTGTTCTGAAAATATTTTGATTTTGCCATTCTGATGTTCATAGTTTGGAAAATTTTTAAACAAACTTTCGACCCTTCTGTAAAACGATTTTGAAAAATCCTTTCATTTCTTTCTTTCCAAATGTGCCAGACGCAAACTGAGAGTGAAAGTTGGAACAAATCAGACTTGAAATTTCGAGCGTTGGATATAGAAACAATTTTCGTTAAATCCTCCTTCAGGATAAAAGAAAATGTACTTTTCGGTTTAACGAAAAAAAAATTACAACTCCAAAACCAGATCTTTTCTGTAAAGTCACATTGAAAAAATAGATGGTCTATATTTTCAATGTGACTATTACAAAACACACAATTCTGATCAACCACTATCTGCTTCTGAATTAATCTTTCTTTTGTCAAGAG
Source organism: Allium fistulosum (assembly GCA_030737815.1). NCBI lineage: Eukaryota > Viridiplantae > Streptophyta > Magnoliopsida > Asparagales > Amaryllidaceae > Allium > Allium fistulosum. Next base: position 386,628,803 of record CM060907.1, on the reverse strand, counting down.
AAAATCATTTATGGCCTTGAAGAGGCAAACTGCCATTTTAGGAACATGAATTTTGCTCCATACCATATTCGCCCAAAATTTAGTATCAAACCTAGTTCGAACCAAGTTCCAAACTTTTTTAAACTGATATTGCCCATCCGAAGTGCACTTCCAAGACCAGAAATCCCTCTCTTTGTCATTGTGAATCTTTACATCTTCAATTTCACTCTGTATTTGAAATAAAAAGCTATACAAGTCCCACTTCCATTCACCATTTCTTAAAATCCTGCTAAGCATTATATTATCTGTACCAGTTCTAAAAGCAGTATCTCTACCAATGCGTTCCATAATAGAACTCCCATTTAACCAAGGATCATACCATAACGAAGTAGATTTACCATCTACAATGTTAAGGGAAAGACAGTTCAAGGCTTCGTGTCTATTTTTTAGAATACACTTCCACACCCCAGAATCATCCGAACGCTGGTTAATATCCCAGAAACTTTTAAGCCCTATGTATTTTCCATGCATGAATACCGCCCAACTGCCTTCTAAGTTAATGATTTTCCAAATCAATTTGATATATAGCGTTTTGTTCATCTCTTCTAAGTTTCTCAGACCCATACCTCCTTCTTCTTTTTGTCTACTTAGAACCTCCCACGGGATCTTACTACTGCGACTTTTCCAAAGAAAATTTAATATCATATGTTTAATCTTCTGAACAGTAGCAACAGGGAGGTAGAAACATTGCATCCAAAACTGAATTATAGGGTATATAGTAGATTTTATAAGTTCCAGTCTCCCTGCTAAGCTCAGCATTTTAGTTTCCCATCTTCCAATCCTAACTTTGATCTTCTCTATCAACGGAGAACAATCCTTATCCCTCAAGTTAACGCTAGACAGAGGAATACCCAAATACCTTATAGGAAGGGTAGATTGTTGAATGTTGAGAATAGAACAGATGTCTGTACAGCCATCTACCCCTTTCCCAAAAAAGATGTTAGATTTCTCCGCACTTAACTCCAAACCAGTGACCCTTTTCAAGGTTTTAAAAACTTCGTTAATAGCATACGCAGTTTGCACATTGGCTTTAGTAAAAAGAATGATATCGGCCACATCGAATTATGCCATGTACATCGACCATAGATCGTAGCTACACAATGGTTACGTCGCTATCCTAGTGAAATCATAAGTAGACTGTAGGCATCATGCCCCCTAAATTATGCTATGCTAACCGAATCATAAGACCCTAGGTTACCCTATGGAATTCAAAGGAACTCATGAGTTTATGTCAAAACGACCGAAATCACAATTTTATGAATCCACCAAGTGGATTATCGAAAATCACGGAGGGTACTTCCCATATCTTAAATTTCAAAATGTATATCATATTATACATAGTACCCTTTCAAATCATAACTTCAAATATCACACTTATATAAATTCCATTTTATATAAGATTACATTTTCAAATCGAATACTTTCCAAAATCAATAGTCTTGAATATATCATATCATTCTTATATAAATTCCGTTATATATAAGATTATCATTTTCAGATCGAATACCTTTCAAAATCAACAGTTTTCGAAATAACTTCATACTTATACAAACCATTTTCATATAAGAATCGAGAACTTTCAAATCATATATTTATATAGAGTCAAAGGTCTTTGAAATCAATTCATTTTCATATTCCAGTTCAGTTTTAAATCCATATACGATTTCAACAATCATTTTTCCCTTTCAAATCGAATATCATTCAAATTCAAAAATTTCCAAATTTCAAATCAATTGTTTTTCACAACTTCAGTTTTATATTTATATACAATTCAGATAAAATCAACTTTCTTTCCAAATCAAATTCTTTTCAAAATCCTTTTTTTCTATTTTCATATAACATTTACTAGGTTTAAAATGTTTCTCAAAACAAATTCCATTATAAACCTTCCAAAACTATTTTCAAATCTATACAAAGTCAGAACTGCTTACAAAAATCAATTTGCCAAAAATAAGTTTTTATAAATATTTACTAGGTTTAAAACATTTCTTAAACTCTTTCCATTTAAAACATCTCAAAACTCAATTTCATACTTGTATAATCCAAAATAAACTTACACAATTTACTTATCAAAATATTTAGCTTTTAAAAATTTGTTCAACTTCTATTAGTCTTTATTTTAAAATTTTCAAAACTAAACTTTATATACTTTCCAAAATACATTGCTTTGAAAACTAATTCTCAATCTGGAAGTGTACGACTATTCAGAATAGTCGGAAAAATCAAATTACAATTCAAAATTGGAAATCAGCAATCAATCATCTCAACAAGATGCACAATCAATCAACCAATCAATCCTAATGCATAGGATACATGTGTTCATAATATTACTTAATAGAAAACTCAAGAACTGAACACCGGGTTTTATTTCAAATCGTTTGAAATAAATAAATACATATCTCTTTCGAATATCAAATCATAGTTCAAGGATTTGAATCAAATCGGTTTCATTAAACAATCGAGTAGCAAAGCTACTAAAGTGGCTTCCCTCCACTTTGAAACTCGAAAATGAATGTCGATGATGCTGTAGTCATCACCTAAATTTATTTTCCAGCGACAGAAGTGAGTTCCGGATTTCCATTTCTTTTAAATCTTTTAAAAATCCCCTTTGAAATCACTTTGAAATCATTTGTAACATTTCTATTTGGAAAATAATTTCAAATTATGCTATTATATATTTCCAGAATCTTAAAACCCAATTTCAAAAACTCCCGGAATTCAAACTCTCAAATTTCCAGTTTGAATAACTTTTTGTTTATTTATTAACCATATCTAGATAAACCATATTTCATATATCACTTTCAAATGGTATCCATTACTTTTTAAAATGATACATGGGGAAGGTCAGATATATATTCACTTCAAAATCCAAGTTAAAGCATACAATTTCTCAAACTGGTTAAACATATTTCAAAAAAACCAAAATTTCCAACTATAGTCAAATGCTCAAATCAACAGCCAATAGTCGATGCTCATAAACTGGCCGAGCATGACTCATCAATCAATAAGTGATAATATGCACATCCATATTAATCAAACAATCAATTAACAAAGAGATAACATCCAATCAACATCAACAATCACGGATGATTTTATCAGTTTATAGAATTCATTCTTTTATATTCTATATATAATCCAAGTTAAAATCATTTCATTTGTTAATTTCAAAACATTTTTATATCACTAACAAATACGCTCTCTCCAATACATATATACACTCATTAAGCTTATCCTACAGGTTTAGGTATACGCTAAACCAAGCTTCGATACCAATTATGACGACCCACCTTTTTGAACAGTTCAAGTCGACAATAAATCACACATGTCCAACTCAAACTGTTTAAAAGATAGATTATCAATGGGTTTATTTTAAAGAAATAAAAAGAAAAGAAGAAAACAATAACTGATTCTCGCAACGGAACGATAAAATACAATAATCATGTAAACAGTTCATGAAGCTGTTTAACAATATATACTCAATTCAATTTACAACATAAATCAAAGTTATACAATATTATCAGAGTTATAAAATTTTAATAGATAGAATGAAATAGTGCAGAAGAATAAATACTAGTAAATATGATATACCAAATCTTCGCCTTCGTCCTCCAGAATAATTGTCTTTGATAAATGAAAAACTCGGTCTGAACCGAGCGTAATGAAAACAAAATAGTCGAGTCAGAGCTAAAAATCCTCATGTAAGTCAAATCAAAATCAAGTGACACATATTTGCAATAACTTCATTTGTTTCAAAATTCCATAAAGTTTCCACCATTTTAAATCCTCACTATAGAGTTTTCAATAAGTTAATCAACTACAAATTGATTCAATATATTTCACAGTTTAAACAAAACTTCAATGTTTGAATATTCTAGATTATTTTAAATCATCGAATTAAATTCGGATTTCCCCCATCAAGTATTATTCAAATAATTTATTGCAGTCTCATAAGATTTTACAACACTTTACAGATTTTTAAAATTCGATAATCTCATTCAAACATATCAAAATCATTTAATGGTTGGAATTCCAACATCGATCTTCTTACAAACTCTTCATTTTATTTTTTAAAGTTATAGAAAAATTTGTAAACCTTTTATTACTCTTTAGGAAAAATATATATTGTTATTAAAAATTAGAATCTAAATTTTATAAATATATTTCAAGTTATTTTTAGATTTAAATTCCAGTTTATCAAAATCTTCAAATTTTGCAAAATGACTATACAATCACCGAAATCACATTTCTGCAACAACAGTCAATAATGCATCCAACAATTCACATATCAATTAGGATGTCCAAAGTTCCATACCAAAATTCATTGTACATATGATCAATCGTATAAATAGTGATAATAACAGGGTGATAATATGGATATATCGAAATCACTAAACCTCATAACAGCCAATCACAAATATCATCCATATCAATATCAACCAGACTCCAAAACAACCAATTCATCCATATCACAACAATCAACAACTATCAATATCGGGTGTTTAAAAGTGATATGAAATTTCAATCATCAACATCAATTTAAATATCGAGTTCAATGTCAATTTAACTATCAGATTTAAATGACACATCTAATGTCTCAAATTTAACTATCAGATCTACTATCAATTCCTATTGTCAAATTTTCGGTCAAATTTAACTAAAAAATTTAATTATCAATTTAACGGTCAAATTTAAATGTCGATCTAAATTCAGTCGATTCAAATTCAATAAATTAAATTTTCAGTCAATTAAATTTGCACCTAGTAATCAATATAAATTTTTACTTTGTTAATTGGTTTAACTAACAGTAGAAAATTTAGTACTTCGTGAATGGGTTTAACCACTCACCTTTATTTGAACTGAAAATTTTCCAACTTTAAATAAATTCTAGTCCATCTCCAAGTCGTAGATGAAGTTGATACAAACCCAACGCAACTTGTTTCGTTCGAATCCGACCTTGTATGGAAAAGTTACGGATTAAATAATATTTGATATAATTAAAACATAATTAACAAAACTAATTACCAATTAACAAAACCGAACCTATCTTATACCAGGCTATGCTCAATCAAACCCATCACGTGACCCCGACTTCGACGACCGCCCATCAGCAGACCCCACTGGACCTAGATCCGAGCCCACTGCCCCAACCGCCTCTCCAAGCTCCACCACCGCCTGCGATCCTATAGCCTCCACCACCATCGTCTGCACGCGATTCGAGAAAACCCACGCAACCTTCGAGCTTCAATCCTAGAGATTTCGAAACGTATCGCCCGAACACATGATATCGAATATCATTAACTCCCACTAGCAACAACAATGAGCATACTCTAAATATGGTGTTGATATACCATATGGATTAGCTAAACCCCTTTGGCTATGCCCCTACTCTGTTTTTAGTCATTTCTGATGTCGAGGGCACATTCGACATCTTTCACACTAGTCTTCATCACTCGAATAGAATACGAATTATTTCAATGAATTCTAGCACAAATCAACCGACAAATGCTAATGATGACCTATCCTTTGGCTTAACCTTAGAATAGACAGTTTAACTCTATAGCATTAGTCTGAAATGTTAACGCTACCTCTCTGTTTGACTTAACCCTAGGATAGATAGTTCAACTCTATAACATTTCACTTCATAACCGCTTACAAATGTAGACTTGTATACTAGTTTTAATGTGGTATATGGTAAGTAAATCACTTGCCGATCCTAGACTCTTTAAAACTAAATTGATGTATTTCTGGTTAACTCAATTCAGGTTTATTTAGAAGTAAATCAAACTACATAAAGAGGAGTCCTCCCCAGAGGATCTTTTCTATAAAAGTTCTTAAAGCTAGAGATGTTTCATACCAATGCTCCTCCCTAGAGATCTCAAATCCTATGAAGCATTGAATCTGTTAGGTACCTCCTAAGTTAATATTTGGTCAAGTTCGATGGATGATGTTGGCCGAGTCATCATCCAAGGATCAAGGTGTCGTACTTGCTGTTAAGTGGAATGTGTCATCTTTAAAAGGTTCGAAGAAGCGAAAAAGAGTTAACAAGAAAAATAAGAAGACTGCTACTGCAAACAAGGATGAATGATATCATTATCACAAGAAGGGTCATTGGATATGGAATTGTGTGGAGTATTTAAAGATCATTAAAAAGAAGAAGCAGTATGGTTCTGCCAGTCCATCAGGTACATTGAAGGTTCAAAATTGTTTTTCAATTAGTAAATTATCTTAAGTTATAGATAATGGATTTGAAACTCACATCTATAGTTTATTACAGGGGCTTAGAGACAAGTATCATGTGGTAAAGAGAGAAATGAGGCTTTGCGTTGGGATGGGTCTATTGTAGTTGCAATAGCAGTTGGAGCGTTTGAGTTTGTCAAGTAGATTTGTTTTGATATTAAATAATTGCTATTATGTAAAAGACTTTATTTGTGGAATTATTTAGGTGTCTAGATTTTATAAGATTGGTTATGTTTTTCGCTATGCTAACAATTTTATGAACAGTATTTTAGATGGTAATAAAGTCTGTGATGGTATTTTAGATAATGGCATTTATGCAATACGAATTATGTCTATTCTGTGAGTAGTTCTTCAAATAATGATATAAATAAAAATTATCTTTACATTATAGATTAGGTCATATAAGTGAGAAATGACTACACAATTTGAAAACCAAAGTTTTTCTCCCATCATTTGATTTTGAATCATTTAACACGTGTGAGTCATGTCTAAGTGTCCAAGCACCCCTTCAGTGGGAGCAATGAAAAAGTTAATGAACTCTTTAGTTTCATACATAGTGATGTGGATGACCCAATGCCTATAATTCTAAAAGACAATTATTCTTACATATAGCCTTTACTGACGATTTCTCGATACTAGGACATGTGTATCTTATGATGAATAAATACGTGTCCAAGAGAAATTTATTGAATATAAAAACGAGGTTGGAAATCAGACGAATTGAAATATTAAAATATTTTAATCTGATCGAGGAGGTGAATACAATGGATAAGAACCACAATAGTACTTAAAAGATAAATGAATTATCTCTCAGGTTACTCCACCATATACTCTACAACACAATGGCATGTCAGAGCGAAGGAATCGAACCCTGTTAGATATGGTTCAATCCACGATGAGTAAGGCTGAGTTATCTCTATCCTATTAGGGATATGCGCTAGAAACCACAACATATATGTTGAATTTATTGTTATCTAAGTTTGTGCCTATGATGCCAAATGAGATGTGGTACAAAAAGAAACCCTACCTTAATTATTTGAAGATGTGGTGGTGTCCAGCCTATGTTAAGAATGTCAGTCCCATTATGTTTGAGGCTAGATCGGTCTTGTGTAAACTCATAGGAATTTCAAATAACTCCATGGGATATATTTTCTACAACATCGAGGAAAAAAGGTCATTATTTCTCCACATGCTATTATTTTGGAAAAGGAATTTCCATCGAAATAAATTAACAGTGAAGTTGTTGCATTGGATGAAATCCGAAAGTCGAACATGAAGACTAAACTAGTGGGAGAACCAACTTCACCTGCATATGAAAACATGCAACCTACTAGAAGGTTTAATAGGAAATCTCACGCACCATTGAGATACTATGGTTTTCTTGTGGATGGCGAGAAAGAGGACCGTAGATGATGGCACTCCTATATCATTCCAACAAGTACTGTAGAGTAAAGACTTCACACTTTGGCTTGGAGCAAGAAAATCCGAGATAGATTCCATGTAGAAAACAAAGTATGGACTTTGTTTGACATATCCGAAGGGGAAAACCCATCGAGTGCAAATGGATTTTTAAGAAAAAGCTTTGAAGAGTCTGAAACTGGTGGAGCTAGAAATACTAGTTCCCTAAGGGCCATACCACCTTTAAAGCCAACGACATCTGTTGTCATTCCTTACTGTAGCTAAATAGTCTCTTAACTAATCAGGCATCTCAGACTGCCTATTCACAATCGCACTCGCATACCCCATCCGCTCATACTTACATCTTGACAAAGATACCTTAGTGACTAGCTATAGAATACAATATAATATAGTACAAAAATACAAGTACGCGCTCTCTACGTATCTTCTTTTTCCAGATTGATAACCTCATACTGGTTTTCTTGGTCTGAGTGTTGAGCCTAAACTCCGATACCAAATGTTACAATCTACCCTTCGTAATAACTAAAAATCAACTCCTCACATCAATGCCTGACTTTTAAATACCAAAAAAGATGGCTTGTCGAGAAAAGAAAGAAAGAAGAGGAAACAAAATACTACACCAAGGCAAAATGATATGATCTCACAACAGAATGATAACATATAATATACTAAATATACATGAACCAAATGGAATGAACAATATATAAGTGACTACACTGGCGGAAGTAACTTACTAATGAATATCAATACAGAAAGTCAGAATAAAATATCTGATATAATAAGTCTCATATACAAATAATATCAAGTATGCATATCCAAAATATCATTGCTATGCCTCTAAAATGCTCCAACTGCACATCCTGATAGCGTATCCCCAAAAGCACCTAACTCCCAACTACTCAATCGAGTACCTATGAGTTGTCATAATATAAACATAGACAAAATGCGGATCAGACTTAAAGCCTGGTGTAAGGGTAACTATCTCAAAATACTATATATCAAAAAGTATATATGTATATAAACATGAAGCTTATAAGGCATAGCCAGTCCTCTCCATGAACGTGGTTGAGGATAATCCGGACTGTCCATAGACAAGTAAAGTAAATCCATCACAAAACTAGGGAATCATACCATAACCTGCTCTTCTCTTGTAATCAATTAATCATCACAACTGATATAATGTGACTGTAATGTAACAACATGCTATGATAAAGTAACCTAATATACAATTGTGGAGAAAATGTAAATATCATAATACAAGCGAATCCTAGAATACATAACAATATTATCAACCAACTAATACAACACACAATATAAAAATAAACAATAGACAGATAATATGTGATGCCCCACCTCTATACTCACACTAGCCATGGACACTACGGGGTAATGCCGTCGACTATCATGAAAAATAAGGCTGTTGAGGAACGACCATCTGTGTAATTGCTTTATGCGAGTGCCGATATGTCAGATAGTATGACATGCATTTCATTTCAAGAGGAAATCTGACATATCAAATACAAACTCAAAGCTACTACAAAGTGGCTATGTGACCTTCGGAAACAAATATAAAATAAGTATAACACAAATCAGTCATAGATATTCATATCACTAAGGCAGAAACATATATGAATAAAACGCATAGAAGTATACATCAAAGTAGTGGTCATACAAGATCCATTACATCAAAAAAGAATAGGCACAAGTGCTAGACAAAAGAATATGTATACATCAAGGAGTCTTATCTCGAATGTATAAAAACAAAAACTACTAAGCTAAAGTAGTTAGCCAAAAGTCAGAAGCTAGTCCCTACTAAGAAGTCAAGTGGAAGCACCTGAAACACCTCGGTCTGACCCGAGTATTATTTAAGAAGAAATAATAAACGGATCAGTCTAGCTATAAATATCAGATAAGATGAGATAGGATAAGAGATATGACAAATATATATGATAACAACAAAAATCATACAATATCTCCAGTTTTCTCAAAACATCAAAAAGAATGTCATATTCTTTAGTTTATTCACCAAATCAAAAATATTGATAGAGCTTATCAATGCAGATCACAAAAATTGGTGAAACACAAATTTTAGAAATCAATCATTAGAAATCTAGAAATCACAAAAAGGGGAAGGCCTATTACAAACGGGAGCACGAAAACTCACCAACAAGTGTATCACAAACAGGACGCTATCCCATAAAAATACGGGGTACAGTCCCCCCATGGGGACTGCTAAGCTGAACATCGACGCACCTAAAAAGATACGCCCCATGCACGGGCGAACATCGACACACCTAAAAAGATACGCCCCATGCACGACGAACATCGACGCACCTAAAAAGATACGCCCCATGCTCCGAACTCGTTGAGCCGATTGCTCCACGAACGGTCAAAAGACCAGAGGTCGCTAGCCCCTAAAAATGAGACGAAGCTCCACATAACGGGGTATAGTCCCCCACGCGAACAAAGAGACATCGCATATCGCTAGTCTAAACCTTAAAATGATCATCATAGATCAATGAGAAGTGTAAATTACACTAAGCTGGTAAATAAATGAGTTTAGCTTCATGTCCCATAACCAATAGCTTAACTTAAAATTTTACGAACAGATTGTAGATTTCCACTCGAAAAATGTCATGAGATTTCAATCGAACAAGTCCAAGAATTAATCGATGAAGTAAATGCAAGCGTTTCATACCACTTGTTTTGCTAAGTCGTTTAATTAGACTTCTCGTACGAATGAGGTAAAGGTTTGTATATACTAATAGATTTGGAAAACAGTCTTAAAAACGAGCTTTGTATTATAAATAGTGTTGAAATTGTTTTTGAGAAAGAGTTTGAGTATTTACTACTAGTATAAAAACCTTTGTATTTTAAAGTGACATTATAGAAATGATTGTAAAAATAATCTATCATCAAAAACCACATTCGACAACGTGAATTAAAACCACAAAAATTGATAACAAATCCATCAAATGGAATTCCTAAAAATCCAGAAAAGAAGCCATCAAAGTCGATAATAAACAACAACCACTAATCGGATCAACAAAAATCGATAAAAACTTGAAATCCACTCGAAAATAGGTGAAATGGTCAAAAGACAACAGGACCAGACGTCTGACCTGGCATGACCAGGCGTCTGACCTGGGGCTCTGCCTATTTTTATTTTATCTCTCATTTTTTTAATTAGAAGCCCTTCTAGACGTCTGGTATGGTCAAACCAGACGTCTGGTCGAGGGTTCGGTCCTTTTTTTTTCTTCTGCCGAATATTTTTTTCTCCAGGGACCATAACCAAACGTCTGGACTATCCCAACCAGATGTCTGTTTGCCTGTACTGGGCAATAGATTTCCTAGGCCAATGATGGCCAAATCGATTCGGAAGCGATCGGATGAGCAACGAAGACTAGGGATTTATGCCAAGCGACAACCCAGCCATATAGGATCTTCGATACACCCCAAATATCATGTCCAAACATCCAAAATAGGATTTTTTTTATAAAGATTTTGGCTTCAAAACACCAAAATTGGAAAATTCACCAAATCGATTCAAATCAAAGCAAATAAATATGAAATAGATATTAGGAATTCATACCTAACAACAATAAAAGCTATAGACGTAGATGTGAGTTCAAAAACTTACTTTTAAAACTCAAAAACAAAGAATGAGAAGCTCTAAAACAAGGCAAGATCAATTCCTCTTCAATACACCTCTAGAATCTTCAATCTATTATCAAAGGTGAAGTTTTTCCTAAGTTAGGTTATAGGAATTTTTGAAAATTAAAGAGAGATTGAGATGGAGAAGATGAAGAGGATGCTTACCTAAGCTTCTCTTTGATTTTAGAGCAAGAACTTGAATTTCCTAAGAGAACTAGGGCTTAGGAATTTCTAATCTCCTCTCTTTTCCTCCATTTTTCTTTTAGCTTGAGCGTTATGAAATGTTATGAATGAATGAAGAGGAATGGAGTGGGAGTTATTACGTAGAGGAGTTGGGGTTACCCTGTTAGGTTAGTAGGCTGAAACTCAAACCCAAAGCCACAAATGAAAATATCATAATTCTAATCAACTCCAAACATATCGATGTTTATACTCAAAAAGGTCGCAAACGCTGTCTTGGACTTAATGGAAGTGGTCCCGAGTCCGAATTCGACCATTTACAGAAAGTCACATTTCAGTCTTTAAATTCAACTAACGATGCTATATTTAAATTCAACATTTACATATATAATCGTAAAATATGCGGGTTGTTACATAATATAAGTTGATACTCGTCAATTATGATGGGGGAAGTCCATGGAAGACTCGTGCCCAAGATAAATATAGTCAATTCCTAAATGTACCATAGACCACGAGCCGCTTCCAGTGTGATCGAACTCATGTAAATCTCACCGTACCCTATAACGAGCATAAATGATATGTGATCTACTCTAGATATCTTTAACTCGAGTTTACATTAGACACCCATCTATAATTCAAATCATCGTGATCCAAAGATTTCCATTGAGGGTCCAAAATAAATAGAGTCATCACCTAAATGTACCATAGACCACGAGCCACATCCAGCTTTGATGGAACTTCTGCAGATCTCACCGTAACCCTATAACGAGCATAAGTGATATATGGTCTACTTCAGATATCCAAAACCTATATTGACCTCACTGTACCCCTATAATGAGCATAAGTGATATGTGGCCCACTTGTAGATGAATGTCATCATCTTCCTCACAGCCATCGTGGATTTTGGACAAATTCGCATAACGTCTCGACCAAAGAGAACAACGGGCATATCCCGTATAATATGCCATCGGGACTATAAAGGAACACTAATGCTGTAAAGATATATATATATATATATAATATAATATAAAGTCACGTAATCAAATACGTCTAACATAAACAAAGTTCGATATCTCGTGTAACGACCCGATATTTTCAACCATTCGCATCCATTATAAGTGTATAGGTAGACACTCATGCCGAAATTGAATTGCTCAAAATACCGCGTTGTAAATAAAAATTTGGCAAATCTCAGAATATACAGTAAATAAATATAATCACAGATCACAGACATAGAGTAAAATAATGCAGCGGAAGTAAAAGAGATAGTAGTTCATGAAGCTACTATATAAATATATCAGAGTTACATAAGATACAACAGGAGAAAATAAAGTACAACAGAAGTCTCAATATGATAACCAAGTACAAGCTGAACAGAACAACAAAACTGAAATAGATAGGACAAGACAAGCAGATAATCTCCAGCTATTCAAATCTCCAAGAGAGTGGAAATCCAAATCTGTGAATAACTCAGGCTGACCCGAGCGTAAATAAAAATACAAACACTCGAGTCAGGACATACATACTTATATAATGTAAACCAACTCAAGTGAACTGTAATAAAGGTACAAGTAACTTAAAGAATGCTTGGGATCGCCCATTCTTTAAGGATCCGTTAAACTATCTACTATGTAGTAATATTCGCTATTATAATAATGTCTAATCATAAAATAAACATACTTTTAAATAGCGTTAAGGCTTTACATTTTCCACCTTAACACGTAATATGCCAATAGTCTACACAGTACCTACATACCTCGCAAGGCTATGAGAAGATACACCATAGGTATGACACAAATAGAAACTCGTAGTAAAGCTCGATATGGTAGGTGACACGGCACAACTAGGCAATGCCAGGGTAGATATACCAATTACGCATCCGGACTGGTGGTGACGCATAGCAGCCACTACCGCCCACCTCGAACAACACTCCTAAATCAAGGGTGTGCACCAAATCAATCACAAGTAATAGAATGGTATCGAAGAAGTGTGTCCGATCAGAGGTGCTACCTCCTTTGTCCGTCAATCGCTCCTGTTTTAGCCACCTTATGCCAACTCATGGGAGTTGGGTCCACATATATACCTTAGGATCGTCGCCACCATCCTACTTCATTCTGGAAACTCCACCGCGTACACAGTTGTCAAAGTGGTTTTTGGTATCGACAGAGAGTATGTCCATATTCGATCCCGGTCTCTTTAACAACCAATCGTTATTATAAACCATGGTTATAATTTAAAAACAGTTTATACTTCAAAATAAAATATCATTTCAAATCCAGATCTTTATCAAATAAAGATTAAATCAATTCCAAACCATTTCAATATATTTAAAATATCATATCATTTCAAACTTCATTTCAAATCATTTAAATATCTCAAAATATCATATCCTTTCAAAACTTCATTTCAAATCATCATTTGAGTTCAAATCCAAATATTCAACTTTAAATACCTTTTAAAATTCAAAGATATCCTTCATTTATTATCATTTCAAGTCACCTTTAAATAATTTATATTCCAACAAATTAATTCATTTAAATTCATTTAAAAGTGTAAGTATTATATTTAAAATCAAGTATTAAAATTTCCAAAGTTTCAATTCAATTCAATCATTTATTTCAATTAAATTTCCATAGACCATTTCAAATCTTATAAATTTCAAATATAGATTTAATCCACAAAATAACTATTCCAATTTATAAAATAAATTCCAAAGTTCCTATATTTCATAAGTCCAATGTCTTTTAAATAGATTCAAATTACAAGTAAACCAAATATTTTTCATACTAATATAAACTTCAATTATTTATTCCAAGATTTAATATCATTTCAAAATTCATTTCAAAATATCATTTCAAAACATCATTTATTTAATTTAAATTTAAATACCATTTAATCCAAATCAATATTCCATTTAAATCATTTAAAGTCAATTCATTATATTTAATAATTAAATATTTAATTTCCAAAATTTAATATTTTTCAAAGATCATTTATTCATTTGAATTTATTAAACAAAGAAAATTCAACTTTCGTAGCACTTAGAAAATGCTACGAAATGTTCTGTTTAAAAACAGTTCATTAACAAAAGATGGCATTTAAAATGCTGCAATATCTTAATTTAGTTTCAATTAAAATTTTAGTTAAATTTAACAAATATAGCACTAACAAAGTGCTATAATAACCCTTAGTTCAAATTTGCTATTAGGTTCATTTAAAACAGCTACAGCATTTTCCAATGCTGTAATATCTTTACATTATATTTCAAAATGCTGTCAAATCAAATTCAGAGTTTTATTACAATTTCACACATAATTAACTTTTAATATAAATCATTTTAACTTATAAAATCATATATTTTCACATTTAAAAACAATCATTTAATTACCTTTATTTCTATGATTTTATAAAGTCAAATTTCCATACAAAAATCAAATTGAATAACAATTAAATTTCATTTCTTTAATTAAATTCTTAACTTAACAACTAAGTTTAAATTTCCAAAATATAACTTATTTCCATTTATTTTACTTAATTAAAGATTCACTTTTAAACAAATTTCACAAAATTCAATTTATGTTATATTTCCAAATTCAGCTTAAATATTCATTTATTTCATATTTTAAGTTATACAAAATCATTAACACTTTACAAAACCATTATTTCTTAATAAAATCATTAAGTTCATCTTTTAAATCAAATTTGTCATATATTCATACTTTACATAAATTCCATTTATAAACAAAATCATAAATTTCAAAATTTTCTTATATTACAAATTCTACTTCACCATTTACTTAATTCACTTATTTAATTTGTAGAAAATCACAAATATTTTATAGAAATCATTTTAATAAAGTTTAAATCAAAATATCATAATATTTACATTTTTAAAATATTTTAGAAATTTTAGAAAAATATATAAACCACGGGTCTGTATAAAATTTTCTAGCCTAGGTCAAGTGATACGGATATGTATCATTTCAATCCACAGTTTACAAAGAAAAACTGAGTTTTATCATTTCAAACCCGCAATCCCAAGTAAAATAAATGAATTTGAAAACCGCTCAGGCCTATCATTTCAGCCCATAACGATTTTCTCTTATTCTAAAGTCTGTTCGGGTATGTATCATTTCAACCCATAGTGAACCTAATCTACATGGAACTTGCAGTGTGATAAACTGATAAAAATGAACAGAATAACATCATATAACAGTAATGGATGATATAACATATGTAATAACAAGGGTAAACATTATATGATCATAATATAACAGTTATAACAGGATGATATAATTTTACAGATTCAAATGGTGTCAGTTTACTAGTTATATAAGTACATATCGTCTGGTGAGAATTACTCACTTGTTTAAGCTGGAGATGATGACACAACCACACAACACAGAATCTTCAAAGGCACGACAACACAAATATGATTTGAGATTGGGAGAGCCAAAGCTAATTGCCTTGTCACATTCAAACCAAACAATTACAAACAACATAAGATTTCAACCCAAAAATTCAATAAACAATGCTAGAAACAATTGTATAAAACCAATCCAAATCATTGCACTTGCTTTCAACCTCCTATACTTCAGCTACTGGTCTGAAATTTACTATCAAGGGTTGAGTTTGGATCTAGTCTTGGGTCTATATGGTCGCCTTAACATGGTTTAAAAGATGGTGCAATATATAGGTGCTTGGATCTACAAATACAAGGCAACTAGCATCAATTCAAGTCACTATATGGTTCGGCCAAGGGGTCCTATGGGATCGGCCTGATGCTCTGATGGTGGTGGGTGGTGTGGCAGTGGGTGGTGGTCAGGTCAGAGCAAGGGGTGGTGGTGGAAGTGGCGGCAAAGGAGGTGGAAGTGGTGATAGAGGAAGGGAAGGCTAGGCTAGAACATATGGTGATGGTGTGTGAAAGTAGAGGGTGGTTCTCTTGCATAGGGGTGGTCGGCCTGAGGGGATGGTGATCTGGAGGTGGTGGTGGCTGGTTGTGGTGGTGGTGGGGTCGGCCTAGCTGCTGGAGGAGGTGGGGCCGGTCACATCTAGTTGAAAGCAATGGCAAAAATCAATAGAAAAACAATGTAAAACAAGCTAAAGAAGAAAACATTTACCAAACTTTGATCAAAGGAGAAAGATGATAGCCGTATTTTTTTCTTTCAGAAATGAGATGAGAAAAGTTTACGTGAATGAAAAATGAGATATGCAGCTGAAAGAATGAGGAGTTAAGGCCAATTGAATGAAAAGTAATGTTGAAATGTGAAAAGGTGGGAATTCAAAAGGCCTTAGGAAATAAAAAGCCACAAACCTTTCAAATCACTTTTATTTCTTTTTAATAAGTTTAAATAACTGAAATTAATTAAAAATTCAGTTTCAATTCTAAAATGTAACAAAAATATAAAATATAAATAAATAAATATTAATAATATATGATAAAATAAGAAATTAGCACAAAAATGAAAACTAGTCTAGAAAATTTGAAAATAAACAGAATAAATTTTGGAAAATCCATATGGACGTGTAAAACATTTATAAACAAAGATAATAACATAAAATAAAAATACATTCACAAAATAAATATTTAAAATTTAATTTAAATATAATTTTTAATGAAGAAAATAGCAGAAAATAGCAGAAAATATGAAAACAGCCTTTAAAAATTGAAATAAATTCAAGTAAACTTTAGAAAAATTATACTATCACTTTAAAATTATTAAAATACATAAAATAACCTATTAACACATATTAAAACAAAATATGACAATAAAAATATAATTTATATGATTTAAAATAAATAATATTGCAAAATAAACAGTTTATACACAAAATTGAAAATTACATAACTTCTACAATATAAGTCCATTTTCAACGAAACGAAAAGCAGTATTCATGGAATTAAATCTATTTTCATAATAAAAGATAAAATTTAAGAATTTGAAATAATTTAGATTTAAAAGTTAAAAGTCAAAGTTTGACCAATTTGAACAGAAATTCACTTTTCAGTGAAATATCCAATTTATACTAGTTTGAAGTTATAGTTTACATAATAATTAACATTTATTTTAAAAATGAAATTTTTTAAATCAAACAAGTTTAAAATAGTTTCAAAATAAAATAAAGTCAAATTTAAAAATATATGGAAAAATCTAGGGTTGTTACATCTCGTCGTCATCTATCAATATGGATGGCCTCTACTATAAGGCCAATAATAGGCATAACCACTAATATAAGGCCAATACAATGTATGATCTCTAATATAAGATCAATACTATATACGATCACTAATATAAAACTAATACAATTCATCAAACCACTCCACCACAAGGATAAAGCCCAAAGGTACAAATTTAGTTCGGTTGATCGTACATGCTCGTCGGATGTGATTGTGTGACCAATCCTCATACCGATCCCATGCTCGATCTTGATTGATCCCATAGGAATCACTTAACATTCACATTCAAATCTCAAGCTTTGCCTTGTTTTCGCCTCCTCGAGTAGCTATAGTCTTCCCTAAAATTGCGCCATAGCTCCCCATGAACCCCGCACCCGAAACAGGGGAAGAATCCCCCAAAAAATGTTACCTGGCCTGGGCTTCACTACCCAGGTCAGTACACCACCGGTAGTTGCCTTTTCGTAGGTAGTAAATCCCAGGTAGGTAGCCTCTAAGCTGTCGATTCGAGCACCATTTTCTCCTTCGTTTCGCCCGATGTGTCGCCTAGCTCCCAAAGCCTGCCTTCACCACATCGGACCTTTTCTGAAGTCCATTGGTTGATATTCTAGAAGTGGTTTCTTAAGCATTCGAAAACCAATCTTGATACGAAAAACCACTCTTCTACGTGCAGAGTTCCACGAAGAGATTCTTTCGAACCAGCCTCCTCTAACACACCAAAATGAACACAACCAACCATCTCGCTTCACGTGATGCTCACATGTGTAGATATGCCTACTTGTGCATGCATATGCACACACATACACCCAAACATGCTTCCGCTACACAAATTATGTTTCAGGCATCACCGAAGTGTAAACTTGATCCAGTATTCTCTTGCAACTTAGCGCACTCGATAGTCGCTATGGCCACACGAGATTGCCCGTAACGTGGTTATATACATGTATGGATATTCCAATATACATATATAACTAATCACACAAATAAGCAATCATTATCTATAATCCAAACTATTCAACAATTCTAACTATAATACTTGAATTGTATTGATCATTATATAACTTCAAATGCACGTATATGTATACTTATCCATATAGAGGAAATTAGGATAAATGGCTCCTATACATCAACGTATTAGTTTCCAGGCATGTCAATTTAAATAATTAGTTTGCAGGATAAATTAAAAGAAATTACATCTTTACCCCTAAAATTAAGCAAAACATTCCTACCATTCTCCCAATTTTATTTTCACAAATTTTCAAAAAACTAGGGTTTTTGTCTTTCTTCTCTTTCATTCAATTCTTAGCTAAAATACAATATCAATTTGTGTCCTTCAGTTCAGTTTGTTCTTAATTGAAGTTCTATCAGCTCAGCTCAATGTATCATCTCCCGAATTATGACAAATCATTAATCGAGGTACTTTAAATATTGATTTTCAAGTATAATGTTTGTAAAAGTTCAAATCGTTGTCATAATCGCAGTAAGTGGAATTAGCATATGAATTTATTGTAGAATAATTGTCTAATTATACTTGAAAATTTACAGTAATAGTTAATTTTTTTACTCATATTGCATGCTGTATTTTCACTTCTAATCTAATTAAAACTTTAAATCGTATTTTCAGTTCAGATTATTGTAATTTGTTCATATGTTAAATGATGAATTTACAAATCATAGCGGCTGAATGTTTCTATGTAATGAAAATAGTTTAACATTCTCATGCCTTAAGTAATCATTAGATTTAACAATATTATTCATAATACTTGTTGTTTTTTGTTTGTTGCTATTTTTTAGGTTTTGGAGCAAAACAAGATAAGTACTAAGTCATTCGTTTACAATATAATTCACTACCTTTAGTACTACTAAACCACATGCAATTAGACTTATGGTTTAATGTTTTAAAAAAAATTTGACCTATCATGCTTGTTTCAAAATGCTTGAATTATATCTTAATAATCATCTTATTATGTTTGACTTGTATATTCCAATTATTTCAAAATGCTTGAACTTTGAAAAAATCAAGTATACACAATGATGATAGTTATTTCATTGTGCTTGAAATTATTGAGCCATTGACATAAAATTTAATTCGTTTCTCAATAATATGTGACTTTTTAAGTGTTCTATGATTTATACACCTTTATTGTAATTTTCTTATATATATATGGAGCATAATATTTGTTATAATCAATATGTAGAAGCCTTGTAATTACTACTTTAATCTCTAACTTGAATTTTTATCTTTTATATTTTTTGTTTTATCTTTTAAGTTTTAAATTTTGTCTTTTCTACTTTTAATTTTATCTTTTATACTTTATCTTTTATACTTTATCTTTCATATTTTTCGATTTATCTTTTTGAATGCAGTATGCTTTGAAGTTGAGTGCCACTACTTAAGTTAAGCTTTGATGCACTTTAATTTAGAGATGAAATTAACTATGATTGTTAGGTGTTAATATGACACTAATTTTATCTAGTTAGAAAAGTATATGAGAGTTGAAGATTGTCATGAATTTTAGATGTTTTCAAGTAGATTACTAACTTGATAGATTGTTATGGCTTTGGTTGCTAGAAGTTTAAATCGTATTAGTCAACTTTATATTAACATTCACATTTCAATTTGAGTTCAATTTCAATTTGAGTACTATCACAACTTCACATTGGTAAGGGTACAATTTAAAGAGGAATATTTTAATGTTTTTTATTATAGCACATGCATACATTCAGAGAATAATCAAATAAATTAAATATGAATAAATTAAAGATGCTTTCTAATATCATGGTTTCAAGGTGATAACCTCTTAACGTTTATGTTATCAAGAAGGAGTGTTTAATTGTGTCATTTTCAGTGATGGTATCAAGAAGCATAAGGATAGCCAAACCTATTTCATAAACACCACGTCAACATGTAGCACATGCATACTATATGAAAAGAAATAAATAAGCAAAAGCCTTGTAATTACTACTATAAATTGAGTATTTATCTTTTACATTTCTAGTTTTCTTGTGATAACCCAGAATTTCAGGGAATTTAAAATGTGATAATCTTTTAAATTAATTTTTTTAAAATGGGTATAGTTTGTTATTTTCAAAAAAAATAATAATAATAATATAGTTTGGATATAAAATATATGAATAAAGTTTTTATTTAAAATAAGATTTGTCTTATGTTATTTTCCTTAAAGAGTTTTATTTATATAAATTAAGAAAAGCATTTATTAAATAAGATATGTATTTATCTATTTAGGAAAATTAATTTAAAAGCCTTTAAAATCATTTAAAAATAATTATGCATGTAGTATTACAAGTGTTAACTTATTAAACTCTCTTAATAACATGTGTTAAATGAATAAGTAAGGTTAAGACAAGTGTCAATTTTTATTTTAATTTTCTTTAATTTTTAATAAATTTTAATTTACATTATATAAACATACATTCCCTCTCTTCTATTTCTTTTTCTATCTTCACAATTTCAAAAGAAAGAAAACTCAAACTTGTAAATATTCTCAAAACAGATTGAACTAAAAAAATCTGTAAAACATTATTCAATCCACTAGAAAATCAAAACAAACTCATAATCAACTCCGTAATCCTCTTTATCAAGCCTGCAAACTCATTTTCAAAAGCAAGGTCCAAACCTGAAATCAAAGCAAACTCAAGTTTAAAAGTCTGGATCATCTCATTCAACTGAGCAATTCAGATCACTTGACAAAGCATTCCAGTTTAAAAGAAATCAAGCAATACAAGTTTTCAGAGATCTAAGCATATCAGTTTTCAAAAATCTGGCATCCCAGTTTTTAAAAGCTCTGCTCATTCATTCAAGGTGAGTAAACTACTTTAAAATTTGAACTGTTACTGGTTGTTTGTGATGATGATTGAAATAAAATCATAATATGTTTACATGCAAGCAGATATAAGTAGATATATATGCAAAAATGCCTGTGCATGTCTGAGAACATACATAAGTTCTCTGTTCTAAACATTTACAGGTTTTAAACCTGTTTAAAAATTCGAATCATTCCATCTAAATGATTTTAGGTTTCAATCTCTAAATGAAAAGTAATTATAATTATGTAATACTAATTTTAAAAATAGTTTCAAGTATATTTATTGAGTGAATATTTTAAATTGGAAAATTTTAGTAATGAACATTTTATATAAGAAAAATCAAAGATCAGACAAGATCAAAACTTCCAGGCTCTGTTTTCTTCAAACACATGTGAGTAAATGTTTTATATAAAAGCCTAAGTAAGTAAACAATTTGATGTATGGAAATTTCTGAGATAAATTATTCCTTGCATGTATATATAGTAGTGAAATCTCTGTATATATGTATATACATAGGTGATGTACAGGTGTGCATGTCAGTTCAACTATGTTACCTGTTAACAGAATTTTAAAATTTAGATAAATTCAATATCTCTTCACCTGTTCTCGGTTTGATTTTAGTTTTCAAACAACTTATATTTGTTTAGAACATAGATTGAGTTTAAAAAGAAATTGAGTAAAATTAGTTAGGATTTATCTGGAAAAAAAAACAGTAAGATTTTTAAACATGATAAAAATCAACATTTATATTTTGCTGTTTCAAGTATATAACATGAATCGTCTTTGAAAAATATGATTTTTAAAAGGAAAATCTTAATTTTTAGTTTTGGATTGAATGGGTTATTTGAGGATGACCAGAAAGGGAACTTTGGGGTTTTTCTGGTGGAAGGAGGTCTCGGGGTGGTCGGGGTTTCGACTGGAGGTAGATGGAAGTCTGGGGAACTCGGCAAAAATGCAAAGTGGATTTATCGTCTACGGTGATGGCGGGAGATCGTCATTGTAGGGTTTAGATGGGTTTATGGGTCGAAGTTGAATTGTGGGATGCTGCACTGTCGACATAGCTTCGGAGGAGGCCGGTCGTGAGGGAAAAGAGAGAGGGGACTCGGAAGTATCTCCAGGCAGGATATCGTGAACTCAGGTGATCAGTGACGGTGGCGAATGGTGGTTTTGTCGATCGGTGGGTTTCCTGGAAGATGCTCGATGGCTCATTTCCAATTTTCTGGCGAATTAGTGGATCTGGGTGCTTGTGACGATGTAGGCGAGGTTCGGTGACTTGATGGTGGTCAGAGACTTGGTCGGAGATGGCCAGTTCGGTTGTGTACGTGCACGCGTGCACATTTGTTGTTTGGGTTGTTTGTAGAATTGGGGAAGACGAGTTTCCTCGGGTCGGTATCGAAGAAAATCGTGGATGGTCTCGGGGAAGAAGTTGAGGAGGAGTTTCCTCGGGATTGAGCTCGGAAAATATGTGTATGGGCTCGGGATTTTTCCTTTGTAAGCTAATAAATTTTCAAAAGCAAAAGGAAGTTCAAGTTTTTTTTTTTAAAAAAAAAAGAAAAATCAAGCAAGTTTTAAATCAAGTTTTAAAATATATTTAAATAAACAAGTAATTAAAGGATAAATCTGTTGAGGGTTAATTAATATAATTAGCAATTAAAGTTTAAATTAATTAGGGATCAAGGATAATTAACTAATGGGATAATTACTTGATGAAAGTAATTAAAGATAAACTATTTAACTGAAGTAATTAAGAATTAATTACTTAGTGTAATTAATTAAAGGATTGATTAATTAAGGAAATAAATTAAGGGTTAGTTAATTAATGAGTGTGATTAATTAAAGGATAATTAATCAATATAAGTGATTATAGGATAAATTAATTTGGGTAATTAATTAAGGATAAATGTAATTAATGTGAACGGGTGAAGGTTAATTAATTTTGGTTATTAATTAAAGGATAATTACTAAATGTAATTAAGGAATGATTAATTAATGGGTTGTAATTAATTATTGTTAAGTAAGCAGGATTTAAAAAGAGATTAATGGTAATCTAGGTGATTAAAAATTTGTAATTAATTTAATTAGAGATAAATTAAATTAATTTTAGAAGTGATAAATCTTGCTTAAAAATGATAAACCTGAATTGAATGCCATGGATTATTTGATATCTCTGATATGTGATTTGTGATACTCTGATATGAGATGTTTTGGAAAAACTGTGATAATGTAAGTTATCTATCTGAGATAGAATTGCTATGTGAATGTGATATCCTGAATTTAAATTAAATTGTTAACTTAAACATCTTGATTAAAGGATGACATTAGATTCGAAGAGACAGGAGTCGGGTATTAGTTAATACCCGAAACCACTTCGATTCTTTATAGATCGATATTTGAAGTAAGTATTGAGCATAACAAGTAATGAACTCGTAGTGAAGTATGAGTTACCCCGGGTTTTTCTTTATGATTTTCACTTAGTATAAAATTGTATGGGTTTACTCACGCTGGTTTCCAGCCTGACCCGGGTATTACTTTGATGTAATGCTCGGGTCAGACCGAGTATTACAGATTTTCAAGTAAGGACGTTCGAAAGCTCAGGAGGCGAGCTGGATGATAGGAACGTATGGAGTATTCCGCTGTATATATGAGACTGTGTAGTCTGTATAGATTGTAGTCTGGAACAAGTTGTATAACTGTCCAGTTCATGTATAAATGGTTGTAACTCTGATATATTAAAATGTAATTGACTGATACAGTTTTCTTTGTGTAAAGAATATTATTTGATATTATATTTTATCCGCTGCGAATGTGAGAAACTGTGTTTTAGTATTTCTTCTTCTTCTCCTTCTATCTCTTTCTTCTTTTTCATAACTATCTGGAAATTTCAAGGTCGAAATTTCCGGGTCGTTACAGTTGGTATCAGAGCAAAAGGTTAAGCGAGAACCTTGGCTCTGTTGGGATTACTCGTTAAGGATAGGGTCAATGGTACCCTAGAACGAGTTGAGTGTATATATATATATATATGAGAGCGTAATTGTTATTTTCTTATATAAGCATTTTAAATGATTTTATATAAGAATATATTTTGATATATAAAATGATATTTCTTTCTAATAAATATTAAGGTAATTGGTTGTTAAAATATTGGAATTAAATTAAGTGGTAATAGTAATACAACCAAATTAAAATTGAATGAAGATAAGTTTGAAATGAATTCAAACTGAAATTAAAATCTTGAATTTATAGAAATGTTATCAAGAATAAAGATAATAATGAATTGGTTTCCAGATATGATAATCTTGGTTATTATCATAAATGGTTGTTGTATTTAATAATGAAATGTTGTAAATAATTAAGTAAAATGAAATGTTTTAGGAAAATAAAACATTTAGACAAATATGACTTGTAAATTGTAGTGGGTTTTAAATTGTGAAGTTTTAAATTATAAATCCAGAAAACTTGAAATTATTTTAAAGGAATTTGTTTTGAAATTAAAAACCAAGAATGATTTAAAAATTTAAGGTATAACTTGGTGTGTTAAGGAAATAAACATGTATATTTGAAATAAACTCTAAGTGTTGAGTTTTAAAATTTTCCTGGGAATGTGATGTGAAAACCCTAAGTGAATTAAGTTTTTAAACTTAAAGGGGAAAGATTATTAATCTGAAGTTTAAAATTTGAATGGAATTCAGATTGTGTAAAATTGACCGGATTAAGTAAATTTAATTTAACTTGGAGGAAGTTAAATAAGTTTGAATGAGTAACTTGAATTGGAAATTTCAAGATGAAATTTAAATTTAACTTGGGTAGTTAAATGGTTAATTTAAATGGGAGTTATGAGTGATCTCAAAATGGGTTTGAGATCTGGAAATTGAAAATAGATAATAAATTGGAATCTGAAGAATAAATTGTTTTGAATTCTTATTTGAACTTTGTAATAAGTTAAGTAATGATAATTTAAAATGGAATTTTGGAATTTGAATTCAGAATTAAATGGTTTAAAGATTTAAGTTGTTAAAATTAAAAATTAAGGATGAATTAATTTAAAAGTAAAGAAATTGTGATTTAAGGAATTAAATCAATATTTAAAATTTTAACTCGAATTTATATAATTCGAGATAGTTTAAAATTGAGATTTAAATAGAATTAGTTCAACTGAATTTGATTTGAATTAATTAGAATTATGATTAAAGATGGATAAGCATAAGTTTAAATGAAAATTTTGAATTTATATAATTTAAAGTGAAATTGAAGATGTATAAGTTTAAAAATTCAAATGGTGAATTAGAATTAAAATGAATTGTAATTGAAGCTGGTTCAATTTGAAATCTATCCAAATTTATTTGAAATAATTTGGAATTGTGATTAAAGTTGAATAAGTTTTAAAATCAAATGGAATTTGATTTGAATTAGGAAAGAAATTGAGGATTTATTTAACTTGAATTGGGAATAAATCAATTTCAATGGAAATTGAAGTATTGAGTCAATTTAAATGGAAGTGGAAATTTAAATTGAATTAATGGGAAATTAATTGGAAATGGAGATTGGGAAATTAAACAGTTTGGCTCTGGATTATTTTCAAATTGTTTTAATACAAGTATATGTTTCCAAACTATTTACTATACAATCTTTCTTCTTAAACCCCAAACTATCTTATACTTATTTTATAATTATTTTGAAACTATTTAATTATTTTGAAATTATTTAACTATTTTGAAACTGTCTTATAAACTAATTACTATTTTTCAGTTACTTATATTTAATCACTATTTTAAAAACTATTTTGCAATTATCTAACTATTTTATACCTACTTAACTATTTTACAACTATTTTACAAACTAATAACTATTTTTCAACTACTTATCTATTTTAAAACCTTTTCAAGCTATTTTTAAATTTAAATTGGTCAGAGTTCAAACTGTTTGTAATTGAAGTAATAACTCACTTGGTAATGAAGCAATTGAGAATAAGTGAATGGAATTAAAGGAAATGTGAATAGAAAAGAGAATTGATTTGGCTAATAACCAACAAAGATAAATACGTAGGATATACGTATATTATTCTATTCGCATAGTGATTTGATCCAGATTCGAACACAGAATTTCGAGATAGTATTATCGATCCGAGTTAGAATTTTTCGCTCGATTTTCAACGGCGAACCTGGATATGGATTGTTGATTGGTTCTGGATATTCTCTATCATAGTTGTGACTATGCAAGGAGAATGACGGTTTCTGATCAGGAAACCAGATCTGAGTCCGCACTAGGAAGCCGGGTGGACAATACTAGTTCGGAAGTGAAATTGTGTGATCGATTGAGCGATCAGATTGATATAGCGTACGGATGATATGTGTACATCGTACGGGTTTGAATGAAATTGGCATTTAAAATTTGAGGATAAGAAATTTGAAATGGTTTTCGAAAATGAAAGGTATATTATGTGAAATATAATGGAATTGGGTATTTCTTTGGTTGAAATTTACTTTATGGAGGTAAGTAAATGGTAAATAACTTTATAAAGAAATCAAACTTGAATATTTGATTTGACAATAAATAAAGTTATATTTTGTAATATGATAAACTTCCCTTATTGAATCTAGCCAGAATAAAAAGGGTTTTGAAATATTTGAAGTATAAAAGAGGTTTTATACAAGTTTGAAATGATCCAAAGATTTTCAAAGTTATATATATCTATATCTATATATATAAAGGATCTTATGAGAATGATTTTGGAAAAGGTCTTGGGAACCTATGAATTTGGAAAAGGCTTTTGATTTTTGGAAAAATCAATTTTGGGAATTTGGAAAGCCTAATTTGAGAATTATCGATTTTGGTAATCGATTTTGTGTAAAGGAGATTTTGATAAATCATAAAGGGTATGATTTGAGGATACTATAAATATATAGTATAAAATGTTTTGAGTATAGCTCTGGGGAAAAAGGCGCTCCCTTGAAATGAACTTCTCAGGAGTGCCACTGGGTGGTACTGCCTTGAACCCCAAGGGGGGATTCTAAAGTTGATCCTGTGAGGAGTCCGGACAAAACTAGTTCCTGAGGATTATTTGTGTAGCGAAAGTCGAGGGGCTGGTGCCCACAGAGGCATTTGGGTTATTCTGTGACGACAATGTAACTCGATGTCACTGCGATCTACTGCAGACCATAGCGAAAGTCATGTGTGTCGCTGAGAGCCAACTGTCTACGTTTGATTTTATATCGGTAGACTGTGACACTATGGTAACATAGCGAAAGTCGTGTGTGCCGCTGAGAGCCAACTGTCTACGTTTGATTTTATATCGGTAGACTGCGACCTATGTGGGAGAAGTTTCATTATTTGGCAGCGAAATTCGGTGGCGCTGATGCCTACAGTTATATGGGTTTATGCTGTGATAGCAACGTAAGGCCCGGGTATAACTGCGATCTGTAGCGGGTTCCATGGCGTAATCGAGGAGCGCGGAGACCTACAGTTATCTGTGGATTTTGCCGGGACGGCAACGTAACCATCGGGTTAACTGCGACCATGGATGGGGGTGATGATTTCCAGAGCATTCTCACCAAAAATATTTCCTCTATTTTCAAAGTAAATGATTTTCTATATTTTCAATAAAATTATTTTCCAAGTATTTTCACTGGATGTTGAAAATGAGTCTGCTAAGTACTTATAGATCTTTAGTCTTACGCCTGATCAACGTATGACCGAATTTCTGTGGGAACAAGGATGGACTTGTTGAAACATCAAGTTATAAAAGTATTTTTATAAAAACTATGTTTGTAATACTATATAGATTTTAAAGTATTTTAAAAATGATCAAAAGATAATTTATCTGATTTTAAGTATTAAGTAAATTCTGGCCTCGTTCCTTTTCGAGGACGAAAAGATTCTAAGGGGGGAGGAATGTGATAACCCAGAATTTCAGGGAATTTAAAATGTGATAATCTTTTAAATTAATTTTTTTAAAATGGGTATAGTTTGTTATTTTCAAAAAAATAATAATAATAATATAGTTTGGATATAAAATATATGAATAAAGTTTTTATTTAAAATAAGATTTGTCTTATGTTATTTTCCTTAAAGAGTTTTATTTATATAAATTAAGAAAAGCATTTATTAAATAAGATATGTATTTATCTATTTAGGAAATTTAATTTAAAAGCCTTTAAAATCATTTAAAAATAATTATGCATGTAGTATTACAAGTGTTAACTTATTAAACTCTCTTAATAACATGTGTTAAATGAATAAGTAAGGTTAAGACAAGTGTCAATTTTTATTTTAATTTTCTTTAATTTTTAATAAATTTTAATTTACATTATATAAACATACATTCCCTCTCTTCTATTTCTTTTTCTATCTTCACAATTTCAAAAGAAAGAAAACTCAAACTTGTAAATATTCTCAAAACAGATTGAACTAAAAAAATCTGTAAAACATTATTCAATCCACTAGAAAATCAAAACAAACTCATAATCAACTCTGTAATCCTCTTTATCAAGCCTGCAAACTCATTTTCAAAAGCAAGGTCCAAACCTGAAATCAAAGCAAACTCAAGTTTAAAAGTCTGGATCATCTCATTCAACTGAGCAATTCAGATCACTTGACAAAGCATTCCAGTTTAAAAGAAATCAAGCAATACAAGTTTTCAGAGATCTAAGCATATCAGTTTTCAAAAATCTGGCATCCCAGTTTTTAAAAGCTCTGCTCATTCATTCAAGGTGAGTAAACTACTTTAAAATTTGAACTGTTACTGGTTGTTTGTGATGATGATTGAAATAAAATCATAATATGTTTACATGCAAGCAGATATAAGTAGATATATATGCAAAAATGCCTGTGCATGTCTGAGAACATACATAAGTTCTCTGTTCTAAACATTTACAGGTTTTAAACCTGTTTAAAAATTCGAATCATTCCATCTAAATGATTTTAGGTTTCAATCTCTAAATGAAAAGTAATTATAATTATGTAATACTAATTTTAAAAATAGTTTCAAGTATATTTATTGAGTGAATATTTTAAATTGGAAAATTTTAGTAATGAACATTTTATATAAGAAAAATCAAAGATCAGACAAGATCAAAACTTCCAGGCTCTGTTTTCTTCAAACACATGTGAGTAAATGTTTTATATAAAAGCCTAAGTAAGTAAACAATTTGATGTATGGAAATTTCTGAGATAAATTATTCCTTGCATGTATATATAGTAGTGAAATCTCTGTATATATGTATATACATAGGTGATGTACAGGTGTGCATGTCAGTTCAACTATGTTACCTGTTAACAGAATTTTAAAATTTAGATAAATTCAATATCTCTTCACCTGTTCTCGGTTTGATTTTAGTTTTCAAACAACTTATATTTGTTTAGAACATAGATTGAGTTTAAAAAGAAATTGAGTAAAATTAGTTAGGATTTATCTGGAAAAAAAACAGTAAGATTTTTAAACATGATAAAAATCAACATTTATATTTTGCTGTTTCAAGTATATAACATGAATCGTCTTTGAAAAATATGATTTTTAAAAGGAAAATCTTAATTTTTAGTTTTGGATTGAATGGGTTATTTGAGGATGACCAGAAAGGGAACTTTGGGGTTTTTCTGGTGGAAGGAGGTCTCGGGGTGGTCGGGGTTTCGACTGGAGGTAGATGGAAGTCTGGGGAACTCGGCAAAAATGCAAAGTGGATTTATCGTCTACGGTGATGGCGGGAGATCGTCATTGTAGGGTTTAGATGGGTTTATGGGTCGAAGTTGAATTGTGGGATGCTGCACTGTCGACATAGCTTCGGAGGAGGCCGGTCGTGAGGGAAAAGAGAGAGGGGACTCGGAAGTATCTCCAGGCAGGATATCGTGAACTCAGGTGATCAGTGACGGTGGCGAATGGTGGTTTTGTCGATCGGTGGGTTTCCTGGAAGATGCTCGATGGCTCATTTCCAATTTTCTGGCGAATTAGTGGATCTGGGTGCTTGTGACGATGTAGGCGAGGTTCGGTGACTTGATGGTGGTCAGAGACTTGGTCGGAGATGGCCAGTTCGGTTGTGTACGTGCACGCGTGCACATTTGTTGTTTGGGTTGTTTGTAGAATTGGGGAAGACGAGTTTCCTCGGGTCGGTATCGAAGAAAATCGTGGATGGTCTCGGGGAAGAAGTTGAGGAGGAGTTTCCTCGGGATTGAGCTCGGAAAATATGTGTATGGGCTCGGGATTTTTCCTTTGTAAGCTAATAAATTTTCAAAAGCAAAAGGAAGTTCAAGTTTTTTTTTAAAAAAAAAGAAAAATCAAGCAAGTTTTAAAATATATTTAAATAAACAAGTAATTAAAGGATAAATCTGTTGAGGGTTAATTAATATAATTAGCAATTAAAGTTTAAATTAATTAGGGATCAAGGATAATTAACTAATGGGATAATTACTTGATGAAAGTAATTAAAGATAAACTATTTAACTGAAGTAATTAAGAATTAATTACTTAGTGTAATTAATTAAAGGATTGATTAATTAAGGAAATAAATTAAGGGTTAGTTAATTAATGAGTGTGATTAATTAAAGGATAATTAATCAATATAAGTGATTATAGGATAAATTAATTTGGGTAATTAATTAAGGATAAATGTAATTAATGTGAACGGGTGAAGGTTAATTAATTTTGGTTATTAATTAAAGGATAATTACTAAATGTAATTAAGGAATGATTAATTAATGGGTTGTAATTAATTATTGTTAAGTAAGCAGGATTTAAAAAGAGATTAATGGTAATCTAGGTGATTAAAAATTTGTAATTAATTTAATTAGAGATAAATTAAATTAATTTTAGAAGTGATAAATCTTGCTTAAAAATGATAAACCTGAATTGAATGCCATGGATTATTTGATATCTCTGATATGTGATTTGTGATACTCTGATATGAGATGTTTTGGAAAAACTGTGATAATGTAAGTTATCTATCTGAGATAGAATTGCTATGTGAATGTGATATCCTGAATTTAAATTAAATTGTTAACTTAAACATCTTGATTAAAGGATGACATTAGATTCGAAGAGACAGGAGTCGGGTATTAGTTAATACCCGAAACCACTTCGATTCTTTATAGATCGATATTTGAAGTAAGTATTGAGCATAACAAGTAATGAACTCGTAGTGAAGTATGAGTTACCCCGGGTTTTTCTTTATGATTTTCACTTAGTATAAAATTGTATGGGTTTACTCACGCTGGTTTCCAGCCTGACTCGGGTGTTACTTTGATGTAATGCTCGGGTCAGACCGAGTATTACAGATTTTCAGGTAAGGACGTTCGAAAGCTCAGTAGGCGAGCTGGATGATAGGAACGTATGGAGTATTCCGCTGTATATATGAGACTGTGTAGTCTGTATAGATTGTAGTCTGGAACAAGTTGTATAACTGTCCAGTTCATGTATAAATGGTTGTAACTCGGATATATTAAAATGTAATTGACTGATACAGTTTTCTTTGTGTAAAGAATATTATTTGATATTATATTTTATCCGCTGCGAATGTGAGAAACTGTGTTTTAGTATTTCTTCTTCTTCTCCTTCTATCTCTTTCTTCTTTTTCATAACTATCTGGAAATTTCAAGGTCGAAATTTCCGGGTCGTTACATTTCTCCTTTAAGGTTTTAATTTTATCTTCTCTATTTTTATTTTTATCTTTTATACATTATCTGTCGTATTTTTTATTTAACTTTTTGAATGCAATATGCTTTGAAGTTGAGTGAAGCTGTTTTCATACTAGTGTGCTAGACAGTGATCATTATGTTTAGAAATTAGCTACAAGTACAAATTTCAGTTGATTTATCTCTAACTTAAATTTTTATCTTTAATATTTCTGGTTTTATCTTTTATACTTCATCTTTCATATTTCTGGATTTGTCTTTATTGTTTATGTTTCATATTATACATGTCTTCTATATTATCTTTTATTTTTTATATGTATAATTATATTTTACTTTTTTTAACTCCCCATTTTATAAACTACTTTTTGCGATATTGTTTTAATATGTGGGTAAACTATGGTATTACTAAAGTTATGATATGGTTTTAATGCCTGTTGATTTATCTTAAGCAACACACATTTAGTCTAGCAACTTGTACTTCAACTGCACTAGTATTGTGGTGCTAGTGCTAAAGTTTTGATTCATTCTTGCTATACATTCTCAGCCTTGCACCAAACTCTTCTACAGCATTTGTGCTGCACTCATAATGCATATGCCTTGCTTATTACATGCTACACATGTCTAGTCTCATACCAGGCTCATGTCTAGCATTTCTCTTGCACCTGTTTATCACTTTGCTATGCACTTTTTTATTTGACTTTGGCAGCATCTATTCTAAGTACACTATACTTCAGTTCACATTTGCAGCTCAGTTTTATATGCAAAATAATATCAATAACTTTCACATTCAACTAATCATTCTTAGCACATTATACCTGAACAAGAGAAATCATACTTTTTAGTTCATTTTTTATAATTTTTCAAGTGCAACATGATTTTTTTTAATTAGTGTATTTTAGATGTTTAAAGTTAAAAAATTTATAAATTTTTTATACTATATTTTCTATTTTTCAGGACATAATGTTAACCCGTAGTGCTAAAAGAATTAAAAAAAGTTATGGCCAGTGCATATTTGTAAATCTTGCTGGAAAGGAATACACCGATTTCATATCTTCAAATAGCTCCTTCTATGAAGTTCATAGCCAATCCAGCTAGGAAACTGATTTAAATTCTTTCAATTCTCCTATAAGTAAATTTTTAGTAGTTAGTGTTTGTTCAAGTATGCTAAACAAAGTGGTTAAATTATGGATAAAAATTTATGAAATTAGAGATAGAACCACTAAAAAGATGAAAAATGAAGATACTTTTGTTATATATGCTTCAGTCTTTAATTTTCAATCTTCAATTTTCAGTCTTCGGTTTGTTTAGTGATTGTTTTTCTTGCAGATATTTTTGTATTTTAGCTTATATAATTTTTAATGTTTAGGTTGTAATTGAGTTTACTTCTTCTGATAAAAAAGCTACCAACCACACAAGAAGAATCCGAGCATTCTAGCAGTGGTAGTTTAGATTATGAGCAAAATAAATCTGAAATTTCTGATTCTGAATGTTTAGTTAAATTAGATGATATTGAGGAAGAAACTGAAGATTCTAGCAATTGAGCACCATATGAATTTAAAAGGAGAGGAATAAAAATGTTTGACACGTATAAATGTTGTTTATATTCTTTGCATATGCTCTTTCAAAAGCTTAGAAACAAAATTTTGTTAAATCGAAAAGCAATTGACTATCTGAACAAGACTCCTTTTAAGAATTTTTTCAAAGTATTTATTGAAAATAAAATTACAAGAAGTGATTTCAGAAAAAGTTCAAAAACATTGGATGATGTTATTCGCACTTATAATTCTAAGAATAATTCATTTCAAATTGGAGAGAAAATATTGAAACTAATTGAAATGGATGTAAGCTTGATATTTGGATTTCCTTTGCATGGTAGAAAGATATTTCCTCTTCCAAATACCGCTAGAAGTTCATTACCTGAACAATACCATAGCTTCTTAGATTCTCATTTTCAAAATAACAAAAGGATTACAGAGAAGATTATTTAGAAGATAATTCAGTTTTTAATTGGACAAAATATGGAAATGAAGATATATGGTTTTGGTTATTATGTTAATGGTAATTTCTTTCTTATACCCTAATAATCAAGGATATTTATCATGGATTATATACTTCATAGTATCAATATATAATCAACTATTAACATTCATTTAGAACATAATTAAACACTTACATATACTCAACAACAAATGAGAAAAAATATATTAACAAATGTTCAAAAACTAATAAAAGAAAGATAAAAATTAGTAAATTACCATAACTTACATGCATTTAAGGTAATTTTAGAAAAAAGATTATACCTTGAATTCTATTTTTTGTTGTAAAGGCCATCAAACAACCATTTCTACCTTGTAAAAAAGTAGCATCAAGAAAAATCATAGGACGACAATGGCAAAATCCATAAATACAAGCCTCAAAAGATATATAAACTCTTTGAAACTGATTTTTATTCTCATCTACATTAATAGCAGAATAACTACAAGGATCGCTATTTTCCACAGCCTTTGAATACCAAACCAAGTCATTATACGATTGTTCTTCATTACCAAATATTTCTTTCAAAGCCATCTTCTTGCACATATACGCATAACAATAACTTAATTCAATATCATAATCCCTTTTAAAGCTTGCTATAATATCCTTTGTTTTTCTAAACAGCTCATTGCGCAATTGATCCAAAATTAATGTTTTCACAAGATCACTATTTATTATTGGGCTACTGATTGATCGAAAACCACTTCCGCATGTATGTTTGGGTTCAAATATTCTTACTAAAAAGTGATCCAACTGCTCAAACTTACAAGATGCATGAATTTTATAAGAACAATTTTTAGTAGAACATTTAACTGAACTACATTCTTTGCAATTCTTCCCAAACTTAGGTTTAAACCCATTTTTAGCACAATATGCATTAATAGTTCTATGAAAATCAAGTGCTGAATCAAATTTTTGACCAACTCTAGTAAAGAAATCCAAAGTAGAACCATTTTTCATCAATTCATTAAAATTCTGTTCTTTTGCAAAAGAATCCACACTATCAACCAAATCAACCACATTATCATCACCAAGAACCGATCTACAATTAGAGTAAGATATACTGCTATTTCTAGCAAAATCAATATGATCAAGATCCTTCAGTTTAACAAATAACACTAAAAAAATCCTGTTTTCTATAAAATGTTAAACATAAAATAACTTGTAGATCACTATCCGTCTCAATGACTATAGTCTTACTTTCTTTAACATAAAAAAGATCAAAAGCCAAAGGAGTTAGATTTTTCCAAACTTCACATATGCTATTCCTAACACTTAAAATTAGAGAATTCACACAAAGCCTCAAAGAAAAATAAAATAAAAAACAACCATAACAGATTCTACATCATTGTAAAACTGAAAAAAAGAATTTATAATTATACAAAAATGGTAAACAAAATGTTCTAAATAAATTCAATGCAAAGCATAACTCTGCTCACCAACATTTTCCCTCATAACAATAATATTAGCTAAATTTCAACCAAAAGCAGCTCATGAATACAACAAACCAATAACAGAAAAACCCTAAAAAAATATATATCAATTAAAGAACATAATCGACAATTAAATGAAAGAATCCATTCATAATATAAAAGAATAAAAGCATAAAACAATACATACCAATAGTAGCAAAAGCATAAGTCTAATGAAAAATAGAAGACCTCAGCCAAAATAGGACAATCGAAAACTGCTATGATGAAAGCAAATCAATGCTAGAGATCTGGGGAAATCAAAGAGGAGGACAAAATCTGAGAAAATTGACGAAAATAATATTTGCGCTGAGTAAACGTGAAGATATAAGGAGGGTTTTTTTCGGTAATGATCCTTGACGGCCCATCCTTAAAACTAATTGATTTTAAAAAAGAAGTCCTAAAACTATAGCCGAAAAAAATAAGGCCCTACAAACTAATAATTTCAAACAGCGGGCCTAGAAACTAATCCATATCATATTGTGGTCACTAGGACCTAATTTCCAGTATTCGTATACATATACATACATGTATGTTTACATAAATATTTCAGTCATTACTTAAATCAAAACATACATTTATTTATTAAATCTTTTTAATAAAAGTAAAAACATCTTTTTATATTATTTTATAAATTCATATTATTTTATAAAATATAATTTACACTATTTTATAAAATCTCACTCTATTTTATAGAATATACGATTAATACTATTTTATAAAATTTTATTCTATTTTATAGAATATTCCATTTATACTATTTTGTAAAATCTCATTATATTTTATAAAATATATCATTTATACTACTTTATAAAATCTCATTCTATCTTATGAAATATATCATTTATACTATTTTATAAAATCACATTCTATTTTATAGAATATGTCTTTCACTTGTAAAATTATTTCTTTACTTAAATAATATTTATAAGTACTGGTTAAGCTTTGTTAGGCCTCTAATCACTTTAATAATAAGTGTAGAGCACTTAAACTACTTAATAGCTTACTAATAGCGATGACCCACATTTTGGAAGGTTTAAATTAACAATAATCCACACATGTCCAACTCAAACAATCCGAAACACAGATAATTAATAGGGTTAATTAAGAAAAATAAGAAAAGAAGAAAACAAATACAGAATCTCGCAATGGAATGACAAAATATAATAATCAAATAAACAGTTCATGAAGATGTTTATACTATACATTTGATTATAATTTATACAATAGTACTCAAAGTTATATATACAACAGAATAATAGAGTAATGCAGCAGAACAACATGATGCAGGGAATAATACTAGTAATAATAATATACCAAATCTTCATCTTCGTCCTCTAGAAAATAATCATCGGTGCGCTGGAAACTCAGGGCTGACCCGAGCGCAATGAAAAGACAAAACACTCGAGTCAGGACTAAAATATCCTTATGTGAGTCAAATCAATATCACATATAACATGAGTGTAATAGCGTCAGAGATGTTTAGAAGATTTTACATCTCATATCCATTGTATAACGTGCGTGCAATAACTCAAGAGATTTTACGGGATTTTTCATCTCTTAAGGATCCATCAAAATATCTATATATAGTAGAATACGTTATATATGTAATGTCTAATCAGTAAAATAAATATTTTTCTTAGCATTAAGGCTTTACATTAATCCCCCCTAACGCGTTTTTAAGCATTGTTGTATAGTTTGCATATAACGCCCCAGTAGCACGTTTAGGGATAGGGATGCGTTGTGATACGACAATACCAAACCAAACTCGTAGTGGTCTCGTATAAGGACAAAAGTATGACAAGGCACGTAAGGTAATTCCCAAGGTAGGATACTATCAGTTCGGGTCGCAGGGCTAGTGGTAACGCATCGTAGTCACGATCGCCCACTACATCCATCCATCCCATATCGAGTCAAATGGAGGTCATCCCAAATCAAGGTGCACCAATCGAAACCAATATTAAGGAAATAGTATGGACCAAGACCAAAAAGAAAATCGAAGGACAGAAGTCCGCTAGGGGTAGCTAGCCCACTTGGCCCTATCAAGCCGTCATGTTTTAGTCATTTCAAATTGGCACAAGTTTCGGGGTCTATCCATCACCGTTCTCTTTCTTCAAATCCAGCAAACGTACACAAATCCAACCACTTCGTTCTGGAGTCTCTTCCGCGTACACAATTGTTAAAGTGGTTCCAATATTGACAAAGAGTATGCCAATAAGAGGCCCTGGTCTCTTTAACAACCAAACGTCGTTTTACACATCAGTTGGTACTTTTACATTTCAAAATCGATTTATACTTGATATCAAAATATCATATTCACTTCAAAATACCATATTTACTCAAAATATGTCAGTTTCACTTGAAATCATTTTGCTCCAATATTTCAATTTCACTTCCAAAATCGTTGCGAATTTCGAATTTCGAATTAGATTATAACTTCATTTTAACCACATTCGAATTTAAATCAACGATTTAAATATAAACAGTTCCCACCTGACCTGTTTGAATTTTTAGAGAATAGTTTGAATAGTTAAAATAATTTGATATAAAATGGTTTGAGCATTAAAATGGTTTACATAGTAAAATAGTTTGGGAAATCAAAATAATTTGAATATTTAAAAAGATAAATTTTAAATAGTTTATATTAAAATAATTTATTTTGAAAATAGTTCAGATCAAATTGATTCAATTCCAAATCTTTCAGTTCAAATCATCTTTAATCTCAATTCAAATCGACTCAATTTTGATTTAAATTCAAATCAATTTCAATTTCAATTCAAATTTATTTCGATTTCAATTCGAATTAATTTCTTTAACGACCCGCCTTTTTGGACGGTTTAAATCGACAATAAGCCATACATGTCAAACTCAAAACATTCAAAAGGGTGGATTGTTATGGGGTAAATAAGAAAAAGAAGAGAAAGAAATAAAACAAACATAGAATCTCACAATGGAATGATAAAATATAATAATCAAATAAGAGTTCATGAAGTCGTTTTACAAATAACATTTGATTACCCTTCTACAATACAGAATCAGAGTACATACAGTAGGAATAAATAAATAATGCAGTGGAACAACATAATGCACTGGAATAAATATAATAAATAATAATAGTACTAAATCTTCGTCTTCGTCCTCCAGAAAAGCAGTCTTTGATACACTGAAAAGCTCAGACTGACCCGAGCATAATGAAAAGACAAAACACTCGAGTCAGAACTAAAAGATCTTATGTAAGTTAAATCAACAGTAAATAAATATGAGTGTAACGGCGTCGGAGATGTTTACGGGGTTTGACATCTCCTATCCAGTGTCACGTGAGTGCAATAACTCAAAGGATGTTCGGGATTCCATCTCCTAAGGACCCATTAAACTATCTACATACATAGTACAATACGCTATTATAATAGTGTCTATAGTAAAGTAAAATATTAAAATAGCGTTAAGGCGTTACCTATATCCCCCTTAACACATTTTATATATTCCCGTAGTCTATACAGATACTATAAGCCTCACCAAACTGATGGGATACTCAGGGAGCACTCCATATGTACGGTATAAAACAAACTCATAATGAGCACGATATGGCATGACAAGGCACGCGAGGCAATGTCTAGGGTAGGATACTACCGTTTTGTGGATACGGACCGGTGGTAATGCATAGCAGCTACTACCGCCCACCTCGGAACACACGCCCATAATCAAATCGAGGGGTAGCCACCAAATCAATCACAAAGTCATAATATAGTATCAAAGAAATGTGCCCGATAGGAGGAGCGACCTCACTTGGCCTGGCATGGCTCCTGTTTTAGCCACATCAAGCTGACACATGGGAGTCAGGGCTACGTAAATACCTTATACAGAATCATTTGCCAAACCATCCTACTTCATTCTGGAATCTCCACTACGTACATAGTTGTTAAAGTGGTTTTCGGTATTGGCAGAGAGTATGACAATATCAGATCCCGGTCTCTTTAACAACCAAACACTTATTTCATACTGGATGGTTCTTTTACATTTCCAAAATTTGATTCATAATTGATATCAAAATATCATATTCAATTCAAACCATATCACTTTCGAAATCATGTTCACTTTCGAAATCATGTTCACTTTCGAAATCATGTTCACTTTCGAAATCATACCACATTTGAAATCATATCACTTTCGAAACCATATTCACAAAATAGGTTAAAATCTCATTTTAAAATCATCATACTTACTCAAATATGTCATTTCACTAGAAAATATCATTTTAAATTTCAACTTTAGGCTATAACATCATTTAACCATATTCGCTTTAAATCAAGGATTTAAATATAAACACTTCAACTTTACACATTCTAAAATTCAGAAAATAGTTTAGATAGTCATAAATAGTTTTAAAAATAGTTTAAACAGTTAAAATACTTTAAGACAGTTTTAATGGTTTAAAATAGTTTAAATAGATTAAAATAGTTTTAAATAGTTAAAATAGTTTAATAGTTTATAGATTAAAATAGTTTAATATAGATTAAAATAGTTTATTATAGTTTAAAATAGAGTAAAATAATTTAATATAATTTAAAATAGAGTAAAATAATTTAATATAGTTTAAAATAGAGTAAAATAGTTTAATTAGTTTAAATAGATTAAAATGGTTTAAATTAGATTAAAATAGTTTAATGGTTTTAAAATAGGTTAAAATAATTTAAAATAGCTTAATAGATTGAAATATCTTAATAATCAGGATTTTTAAAATAATAAATCTTTAAATAGTATATATTAAAATAATTAAGTTTGAAATTGATATCAAAATAAACCATATCTGCCTTTTCAACAAATCCGGACCATATCCAAATTTCAAATCACCAACTCAAATTTAAACTTTCAATTCAATTTTCATTTATATTTCAAATTTCAACTTTGAAATTTCCATTTTTATTTTGTTTAAACAATTCATTAAACCAACTCCAATTTCAACATTTAAAGCTTGGATTTTTGAAAATAATTCAGTTTATATAAATCAAATTTTATTTCAAAATATCATTTAACTGAATCCAAAATTTAAGGATTTTAAAATCATTTAATTTAACCAATTCGGATTCCGTATACAATTTTCTACCCTATGGTCAAGTGATACGGATGTATATCATTTCATTCCGCAAATATTTTATATTTATGGATATATATCATTTCAACCCGCAATCCTAAAATAAATTCAAAATCCATAAAATTGCTCGAGTCTATCATTTCAACCCATAACGATCTTTCCCCACCTATAAGATCGTTTGGGTATGTATCATTTCAACCCATAATGATTTTCCTAGCAATAACTAAGGGAACTTGTAGTGTGATAGCAATATACAGTCATCCAATATCAACAATTAAACATCCATCGCAATCATCATTCAAACAAACCAATAAATAACAACAATTGACTGATTTTCAATAATAGGTATTTAACAGGCAATTTAAACTTCAATATTAAATTAAATTGCAATTAAATTCAATAAAAGTTAGATTTAACTGGAATAACAATTTAAATATCTCAAACAGTAATCAATCAACTCCTAAACATATTATAAATTTAATTTAACTAACATAAGACAATTCAGTAGTTGTGAGTGGGTTAAAACACTCACCTTTGAATTTCCGACAATTTGAAATCAAAATAAAGGCCCAAAATCTAATAGTCTTAGAATTCATCCAAACTAGTTCCATAATGTTCGGAATTTCGATACAATCGCAGTGGAGAAAATCGCGTGTGAATCCGACCTCGTACGCAAAAGATATGATATTTAGAACGATTTAAATATTAAAATTTAAATTAAATTAAGCAAATTACAATCCATACCACGTCATTATCGTTCCAGAACTCTCGACCATCAGCACACGCACGCGGAGAAAAATCGAACCCAACCCGCAACTTTGACCGAACTTCGACACCTCCTCAGGCCGCCTGCACGATCGTCGACCCCACCACTTCCTTGTCGTGACCTCCCTACGTCACCTCTACCACCTGCGATCGACCATCGACGCCCAAATTTGCAGCCGTTGCCACGTTATTACAAACCCTAGTTGAATTTTGTTGGCCGATCCACCATCAATCGACCAAACGAACGGCACAGATGCACTTCGCGTGCCACTCTCCACGCGACCATACCCCCGGTTCGACGATCCATCGTCGTTGATCAAACCCCAATGAACAGCTGAGAATTATCCATCAAATTCTGGACACATGGAGACTGAATCAAAAAATGAATTGCAAATCTAGATTGCGCTCTTCGAGAGCTTTCCAATGATATATAATTCGATATAGTTTTGAAGAGTTTGATTTTTGAAATTGGTTTGGAAATTGAATTTAGGGTTTTGAATTAGAATTGGTTTCTGCCATTGAAGAAAGGAACAGACATAATTTGATGTACGTACTGTAATTAGAAATAGAAAGTCTGCTAGGAATTAGAAAAATCTATTTATATAGACAAGGCCCGATAAGAAAGAATGAACATATCGAATCGGTTCGAAACGACAATAACGACCCGAAAAGCCCGTTCTGCTTCCGAAACAAAAATGGGTCATCCAATATATCAAAATCGATGTTTTCGATATTTTTAAATTCAATGGAATATGTTTCAAGTCCTAATTTCACTGTATGAAGAAATTAGCTTTTAAAATCAGCTTATTTAAATTAATTTCATTAAATTGGTCTCTGCGCGTTTCGAGCCCACACGATCAAACGACACGTCCGATCGCTACAAAACTTGAGATCCTACACTAATTCACCATTACGAATCCAATAAAACTAGTTTCGTTGAAATCTGAGACAGTGACCAATATGGCTATTTTCACGTTAATTAAATAAATTAATATTAAATCAATTAAATCACTTTTAA
This sequence comes from Allium fistulosum, assembly GCA_030737815.1. Classification (NCBI taxonomy): domain Eukaryota; kingdom Viridiplantae; phylum Streptophyta; class Magnoliopsida; order Asparagales; family Amaryllidaceae; genus Allium; species Allium fistulosum. The sequence goes on along the minus strand of CM060907.1, from coordinate 386,586,276 downwards.
CTTCAAATTTACTAACTAACAAATTTTTATCATTTTTGATTACCTAGTAATTTATAATCTTTTAAAACAAATTTCCATGTCCAATCCAATGTTAAATATTGCATTAATTACAGTGTACAATTTCAATTGCAATAAATTCATTAATTATAATCTAAAATCCCAATAAATTGATTTATTTTGATTTTAATCTTATTATTCAATCAACTATCATCTTGTGGATATAATTAACATTGGTTTACATTTTATTACATCAATAGTCTGCAGTTATCATCTTTTACAATATTAATTACATTATTCAATTAGATTAATTGTAATTGATTTTTAATTTATTTCAACGAATTATATAGTGAATTTATAATTAAACCATTGTTACAACTTACCAATTCAAACACATTTCTATGTTTATTATTAACAAACAAAACTAATAAATTCACATACTGATTCATTATTCTATATTAACCAATTTCCATTAATTACATACAATTTTACCATTTAATACAACTTTTGGTTTATTTACTCATTTACAATTTATAACCAATTTTTATATTTACAATCATTTCAATTAATGGAAATTGCCTTAGAGTAGTTATCCATTACCTTACATTAACATTATCAACATTTTATTCTAGTTCATTTTCTCATTATTAAATCTTAAATTTTTAATTTTCCACAACATCAAACTCCAAAACTTATTTAATTTAATTATCGAAAATTACGGGTCGTTACAATTTCAATTTCGATTTTCATTGATTTGATTCAAATAGTTTAACTTCCAATTCAATTCTCAATTTTAAACCTTTCTAGTTTATATAAAGTTTGAGTTCAATTTGGGAATATCGATTTAAATTACTTAAATCAAATTTAACTTCGATGTTCAATTTAATGTTCAAATCTTTTAAAATAATTCAATTCCTATAATTCAAACCATATTTCAATTATAACTTCAAACTTCCAAATTCAATTCTTTAAAATAATTTCTTTTAACTAATTTTAAATTCAACATTTTCAAAACTCGAATTCGAAATTAATTCAATCTTTATAAATTTGATATTTATTTCTTTAAATCATAATCATTTGAATAATTCAAATTCATGAATTTAAAACCATTTAATTTAACTAATCCAGTGTCCATATATAATTTTCTATCCTATGGCCAAGTGATCAATTATTGCAATTTTAATTTTAGGGATGGATGTATATCATTTCAATCCAAATCAAAGTGTCATAGGTATATATCATTTCAACATATTTCTTAATTTATTCAAAATAATTCAAATAGTTTTATATATTGTCAATAATTTACAGGGTGATAACATGATATTTATAAATAAATAAACATCCAATCATCCAAAGTATCAACCAATTGGCATCCATCACAATCAACATCCACACCATTCAATATATCACAACAGTTAACCAATTATTAATAATCGAGAATTTAACTAGCAGTTCAATTCCAATTTCAATTTAACTATTAATTCAAAATTTCTAACATATAAATTTCAATGTCCATTTCCATGTCAGTTAAATTACCAAATAACAATCAATAAAATTAAATTACATCATAATATCAATTTAACGAACATAAAATATTTTAGTCTTCGTGAGCGTTTAAAACACTCACCTTTATTTGAAACTGAAAATTTTCCAGCTTCAAATAAATTCCACTCCATGTCGTAGACTGTAACATCCTACATTTTATTGACAGTTAAATTAAAATAAATTTAATTTATTACTATGAAAATAGTGAAAAATAATTTTTTTCTAATGTTGTAATTTAAACATGAAACTTATACCATTGTGTTCGTAGCAATTTTTTGATCAACTTCCATATACAATGTTTTCCGAATGGACTTCAAATGGAGAAGTTATAGCCATTTGAAGTTTTAGCGTCAGAAACAATTACATATGCAAACATGGAAATTTTATCAATTATAAACATTTGCAATGAATTCATAGGATATTTATAAAAGTGGTAACAAATTTATTATGTTTGTAGTGAATGCAAATTATTAAGAGAATTAGATGTAAGAGGAAAAAAATAAGGGGAATAATTAACATTACAAATAGAATCAGCTAAAAAGTGCAATTAATTAATATGTGAATTAATATTGGAGATTAATATATAACGTGTGTTTATATATATCAGATCCCTCAATTTAAAGAGGTTTACATATAAATGTAACAAATAAATGTTCAAATTCATATCTGGATAATAAAATATATATGCATATTAAATATATATGTTAATTGAATGGTGGAATTAATTGACATGTCAATTAATGAAACATTACAATGTGTAAAATATTAATTAAGGAAATTAACTAATAGATGTCATGTTAATCTAGTATTGGGGCTATTAATTAGGATTGTAACGTAATCAATAGAAAATGTCAATTAATAAGGAAATGAAATAATAGTTTACCTACATTAGAATGTGTACATATAGGCAGCATATTGCTGCACATAAAAATTAATTGAAGGATCAATTAAGAAGAGGATTAATTAGATAATTGGTGGGCTGCATCTATATAAAAGAGAACGTAATGCAATTCGTTCCATTAGCCGTCACTTTCTTCATCCCTCTCTTACAGTAAACAATGACTTCTTTCTTCATTCTTTTCTCCTATTTCTCACAAATCTTCACCAAATGAATCCAAATAAAATATATGTGAACAAAATAGAGAAATTGCAACAAATTAAAGGAGAAAAGTTATAGAATGGCGTAGTAATTTTAGAAGATAGAGATTTAAAGCTAAGGACGACCGGTGAGTGGATTTAATTATATATCTTTTACGTTTATGATATATTATCGTTAGATTCCCGTTAAATAATTTTATTCAGATTTATTTCAGTAATTAATTCTGTTAATTAGTTATGCTGAGACTGTAAATTGTATAAGAGAGCTTATATTTAATTAATATTAGGCTTGACAGTTAGAGAAAGACATAAGTCTAAAAGTAAGAAATTTACAGTTATTTACATATATTTTAAAGTTGAAATTTAGCATGTAAATGTTAGCTTCTTTTTATTCCTTTTTACGCGAATAAATTAGTTAAAGAGAAGAATTCGCGAATACGGACTAAAATAGAAGAACGCTAGATTTACAGAAATTAAATGTTAAATAAGAAAAGCTGAAATAAAAAGAGAAAAATAGAAATTTGCAGTAAATTATGCTAAAATGGGGTAAAATAAATAAAAAGGGAAAACCTAATAACTTGATTTGGAAGTAAGTGATAGATTAATTGGTTGGTTTAGAAAAGAGAATACATTTCTATAGTTTAATATTTAAAAGATAACGATAAACGTAATTGCAAGAATAAAAATAAAGAAAAATGGAATTAGGGTAAAATAGAGAAATTATTGTATTTTGCACTATCCAATAAGTAAAGAAATAATAAAGGAAATATCTTGTAGTTACGGATTATTGTTTATAGCATTATTTAGTATTAAAACATGGAAATGGATTTTTAGCACAACTTTTTGTAACCAACCAAATAGATAGAACTATTTCCTAGAATATAAGAAAATGAAGTGAAGAATTAAAGGAATTAAAGAAGGAATCAAGTTAATTATTAGACAAGAATAGAAGCTATAGACAGAAATGTAACTAGATCTGCATTTACTACGCAGATAATAGAATAAAAGTAAAGCAGTTATTATGATAAGTAAATTTGTGACAGTTGGACGTAGTCCCAAGTCAAGATTGTCATATAATATAAGAGAATTAAAGAGAATTCAATATCATAATAAAAGAAGACAGACCATAATAGAAAAGAGACGCTTGTAATTATATTTATAATATATAGATTATAAAAGAATATAGTAGTGACAATTGCAAGTAAAATTATAACATATGTTATAATTAAGTAGAAAGAACGAAAAAGGCTTATTTTAAGACTTAAATTAAGTTAATAAGCAAATGGAGCAGAAATAACAGAAGAGGATTATTTTAATAAACTTAGATCTTGGATTAAGTTAATAAGCAAGAAAATAGAAGTGACCCATACCAACAACATTTCCCTTTCAGTCAGGAACTGATGGTCTCACAATAGTTAGGTGAGGTTGGGACAAGATTATGCTAATTAGGGTAAGTAGCCAACAGAATAAGAAAAGTAAACTAAATGAAAAATAAAAGATTAGACTTAGGGTCTAATAAAAGAGTGAGATGCATTTGGAGTGGCCCAAAGGATGAAGAGCCTAACAAAGCAGTTCATCACAGATTTCAGCACAGAAGGAGCACGTCCAACTTGGTTATTTTGGGCTAGAAGGAAGTACGAGACTTCAACGGGATGTGAGGGTACTCTAGGATGGCCCTCTGGGTAGGCATACCGAAGCAGTCCTCTGGAGGCAGGTCTGTAGGTGTTCCATCAAAAGAGTATGCCTTGACTGCTTTTTGCATGGCAGGACCATTGTAGGTCTTCAAAAGGAGTTAATGTTTGGAGTAGAATATTCGTATGTCCCAATACTTGCAAGTAAGTTTTAGTGGGCAGGACCCAAAAGAATATTCGCATGCTGATAATGGGCCAGCATCAAAACCAAGAAGTGAGTTCGGGAAAGACTAGAGTTAAACCTACAATCTAATGATTCTTTCACTATCGAGACATTGGATGAGGGGCGCAGCCAATTGGATGTTTAGATTGTTTTCAGTAAGGCACAGCCACTTAGCTCTTTAGAGGTCTTTCGATTAGTTGAGGGGTGGCTGCGTGGGGTCATAGCCACGATAAGAAAAGGGAGAGACAAGTAGAATATATGTATTGTAGGCCTAACGCGGCAGTCCTTTGCAAAAATAGAAAATCCCCGACTGAGTTCCGTACAAGGTAGACCTTGTTAAGCGGGATTCAGGGAGTAGATAGAATGATTATGTATAGTCCTCAAGGTACGCACTGGATGGTACATTATGGATGTCCGAGCATTAGTATAGACTAGTGCAGACGCAGTTTTACGTTTTCAATAGACGACGGAACATCTGTATTGTAGGCCTTACGAGGCAGTCCTTTATAGATGTAGTCACAGAACGCCATAGAAGCAAGACGATGGAGTCCTTTGCGAGGAGGATACGGAAGGTACTATGACCGATGTGGTCATTGGGCTTATAGCTACATATATATATATATATATATCGGTTATTAGGTTTTGATCTATTAGGGAGTAGATGGGCACGATTCACGCACAGAGGTGAGAGTATTATGAACCTAATGAACCTAATATAACAGTAATTGGAAATAAACGATATATGTAGAATTAAGCATAGAAGTGTATAATTTGTCCATTCACCAGAACTTTAGTTCCTACCCCCTCCTCATAACATCCTACAGGTTAGGTAGATGACAGAGACTTTCCAGCTTTGAGACACTTGTTTAGAAAGTGCTATTATATTGGTGAGTATTTACTTACTATTATATTTTAGTCAGTTCCGCTGTGAGATATTTATCTGAGCTCTGATATATTTGTCTTTGCCTATTTGCAGGATACCAAAACCCCAACTCGGGCTTCAGTGGGCTTGGATTTTAGCATTTTTGCGAAAAATCTGGACCCACTAGAATTCGAGTTGTTACATAGACGATGTCGATACAAATCCAACGTAAAAGACGACACTCGAATCCGACCTTGTACGGACGATATACGAATGAATTAGCAAAACGAATAATTTAAAATAAAATGAATATAGTAATTAACTAAAACTAATCCTCACCCTAGCCCATCCTCATTCTCGATCACGTACAGCCCCAGGTGCGCTCCTTCTTCCAGGCCAAACTCGCAACATTATTATTTTATTTGATCGCACAATGATCGACGACCGTGCTTGCACCTCTGATCCGCCGTCGACTTCCACCTCGATCTCCCAATGCCGCCGCCTCATGCGTGCGCAAGCGAAGCATGGAAAACCCAAAACTGCAGCGAACTTCGAGCATCGATTTTGGCGATCTCACTCTCTTTCCACACGATCCAACTGCACACAACGTAGAGGAGATCGAGCTCTCCATTTTTGCTTATGGAATTATTTGATTTTATCGAACGGATGAGAGAAAATGAGGAGAGAAGATGGCGAATTTTCAACCACTGAAATCGCGCACGAGAGAGAGAGAACGACCGATATTTTCTTATTAGGGTTAGTGAAATGAAATATAACCTGGCTTATTATATAAGTTTCCGACCCAGTTCACACATAAATTTTCCAAACTTCAAACGAAGCATGCCACCTAGTCATTTTATATGTTATACCCCCATTCTGAACACAATGAAACTAGTTTTGGGAGCCAATTCCATCATATTAAGAAGATAGCTTTTCAAAATCAATTTATTTTAATTAAATTCCTTCAATTAATTTCTACGCGTTTCAAGCTCGCACGGCCAAATGATAAGTCCGACCGCTACGAAACTTGAAATCCTACAATATATCACTATTACGGATCCGATGAAACTGGTTTCGTCAAAAACCGAGACAGTGTCCAAAAAGACTATTTTTACGCGTTAATTAAAATAAGCTATTTTCCAAAATCAAATTATTCATTTTAAATTCAATTTTAGAAGTTAACAATTTTCATTTTTGTTTAAATAAAATTTAAATCAACTTTTGAAATTATTTTCATTCTTATTAAATTCAGGGTTCAATTATTTAAATAATTTCCAATATTAAATCTAAATAATTTAATTATCCAATAAAACGCTATAATTGAAATAAAGTTATTTAACTTATAAAATTTAACTTCTAAAACAAATTCAAATAACAAAACAACTACTACACTCAGTTCCACTTCTTTATTTTAAAGTACTCCAAAAATCCAATTTTGATGAATTCAAATATTAGAATTTCAATAAATCCCAATATTAGATTTCAAATGAATTTTAGTTATCGAACAATTATTTTATTTTCATCTAAATAATTCAACATTTATTATTCAATTCTAACAATTGATTATAAACACATTCAGTATATTGAACTTTATTTCAATACTTGTTATTGTCTAAATTTTCGAAATTGGTTATTTCAGAATTTTATTCAAGTTCATATTCAATAAATTACATTACTAAATCATTAAATTTTTATTTCTAACCATTTTCGTTCAATAATTATATTAAATTTAATAATTTAAAATAGTTAAAAATACCGGTCGTTGCAATCTCCCCTACTCAATACTTTTCGTCCTCAAAAAATGGTTAAGTAAGGAATTTAACATTTGATATATTTTACTCAAAATAATTAGCGTATAAACATTAAAATCTTATTAGAAAACCATTACTACGCTTCCTCTACACCACTCCGATACCAGCTTTACGTAAATTACACTTATTTCTAAAAACAAGTTAAAAATTTTTAAAATCTCAAAAATTTTCTAATACCCGGATTTACGAAAAATTTTGGCAGCGTCTCCTTTGCATGGCTCGATCACAAAATTTTTACAGTACAAATATACCAAATATACATCTCATCTCAATGATGAGGCATCCCGTAGGAAACACATAAAAGTGTGGTATGTAATCCGAGATACGTACCTTATTATTATTAATACGAGCGAGTTCGTTCATATTAAGCAAACAAAAGCAAATTAAATTCGCATATACGTCCAAACGGTCTTCGTATTTTCCTACCTCAACTCAAATTAGAATATTAGTTACATATAAAAGTATATAGAAACATGTATGAGTTTAACAGAATTATATGACATGAATTTTGAATCCAAATCATACGCACGAGCACACATACACAACATAAGAATCATATGCAGCCAAAAACAGTAATAACAATGGTTTACGACAAAAGAAACCGTCCAACAATTAATATTCATCCAATTAATCCAAACTATATCAATTTACATTATTCAATCTCAACAGTTTATTTATACACTTTCATTTCTTATTAACATTCATTCTTCATTAACATTCAATTGATTTGCTTCAAATTTATTTACATCTATTTCATTTACAATCAATTTATTCAATTTCAATTACCACTTTTTTGTTTAACATATTTCTTATCGAATCATTTCTGGATCATTTTATAAATCATTTCATTTAATCTTATTTAATTTAAATTTTATTTCATTACCACTTAGTATATTCTCTTTAATACTAATATCATTTATAAACCATTTCATAAAACCATTTAAGTTTAAACTCTATTCATGTTTATTATTACTTCATAACTTAAGTTCACATTAATCCATCGATTCACTTCATTAGTTCATTTCATTAATTCATATCATTAACTTTATTTAAGTAAATTTTATTTTATAACTCAAATTCATATTAATGAATTTTTTTATCACAATCAATTTCATTCAACATTTCTTAAGTTAACTTTCATCTTATAATTCATTTCATTAACTTATTTCATTAATCATTTCTTAAGTTTATAATCATTTTATACAAATGTATTTTCTTTTACACAATATTATTCAAATTATAACTATCGCAGAAAGCTACAACTAAATCTTAAACATCCTTTGCAAAAAAAAATTATTTTTTATTTTACAAACAATTTACAAAGATACGATTTAATTTATTATTTGTTTACCTTCTCTTAAGTTTATATCCAAATTGTCTTTTTACTACTCAAATTATTCATTTAACATTTCTTAGAATATTAACTAAGTGTATAACATTTTTTTATTTAACATTTGCTTATTTCATATTCAATTAGTTAACAATCAATTTATTAAAACTCATTCCATTTGTATTCAATTTATTTACATCCAATTTAGATCAAATTCAATTACTCACATAAATTTTACTTACACTCATTTATTCTTATTCAATTTCTTTCACACCTAAATTGCATTTCATTTTATAATTCAAGTTCGTATTCATTCTATTAATTCATTTTATAGCTTAAGTGGAATTAATTCACTTTACTAATTCATCTAATTCCATTCAAATCCAATTCAGTTCATTTAATCTTTATTAAGTTAAACTTTATTTCATTCAATCCATTACTCAGTTTATTTAACTTTTTTTAAGTTAATTTTTCTTCTTCTTTTCTTATCATTCACATTCAACAAACTTAAAATTTGTTTCTAGCTTAATATTTCTCAGATCTATAAGTTATACAAACTTATTCACTTAAAATTTCATTTCATTATTTTATCTAATTAATTTCAAATACAATTCACTTTCATTTAAGCTTTCTTGAGTTAAACTTCATTTTATTTACTTCATTTTACTAACTCAATTTATTTAACATTTCTTAGGTTAATTCTTTTATTTAATATCTCAAATTCAAATTTTCTTTTGTTTTCTTAACCAAATTTTTTAACCATTTTTAAAATTTAGTCTTACTTTCCTGTTCAAATCATAAGTTATAAACTTATTTCTTATCTATGCTATTTTCAATTTATTAGTTCAAAAAATATTTTCATATATTTATCAAACCATACTTGGAATATTTTTTTCACAATCAAAACTTGTTTTAACCAGAAATAAATTTCTTTTTGTAGCAATTCTCACCCAAAAACTCGAAAATGGATACTAGCGATGATGTAGTCATCCCCAGAATTATTTCCCAGCGACTAAGGCGAGTTCAATGCTTTTATTTCTCTCAAAAACCTTTTCAAAATATATTTCCAGTCAAAACACTTTAAATAATATAATTATTAATTTTGAAGGCTTTGAAAACAATTTTGAAAGCAACGAGATTTAAATTCTCAGCTTTTAAATCCTTTCTATTTATAAGCTATATTATAAATATACTTATACAATTCCATTACCTTATTATGAGAACATTTTGTTAATTTACATCTTTGTTATTGCAAAAAATTCTTATTGTAATTAGATTTCAATTTAATTTAATTATCGAACGCTTCGTGAAATAGAGTTCACAAAGTATTCGTTTTTAGTTTAATTCAAACGATAATCGATGATAACTAAATATTATCATCTCCTAACAAATAACATTCGTTAATAATCATACAGGTTTATGAAAATCATCATTTTATATATAAAATATAATTTAGGTAAAATTATTTCATTTACCCTCTTTTAAAAGAATATTACGTCGACTTGCCTTGTTTAAGTGTTTAGAAACCCCTATCAATAACATGGCGTCCCACGCACCGACTAGAATTCTTAAACAACTCAACAGATAAGAAAACACAATATAAAACATTTATAACACTAACAAGTATGGGCTCTCATATATATACGCTCAAACAAACTCATTCTAGGGTATTACTACCCTATCTCTAATGAGTCAAACCCCACAAAGCTAAGGTTATCGCTAAACCAAAGCCCTGATACCAACTGTGACAACCCGCATTTCAGAAGGTTTAAATTGACAATAATCCACACATGTCCAACTCAAACAATCTAGAACACAGATAATCAATGGGGTTAATTAAGAAAAAAAAGAAAAGAAGAAAACAAATACAGAATCTCGCAACGGAATGACAAAATATAATAATCAAATAAACAGTTCATGAAGCTGTTTATACTATAGATTTGATTATAATTTATACAACATTTATCAGAGTTATATATACAACAGAATAATAGAGTAATGCAGCAGAACAACATGATGCAGGGAATAATACTAGTAATAATAATATACCAAATCTTCGTCTTCGTCCTCCAGAAAATAATCTTCAATGCGCTGAAAACTCAGGGCTGACCCGAGCGTAATGAAAAGACCAAACACTCAAGTCAGGACTAAAATATCCTTATGTGAGTCAAATCAATATCACATATAACATGAGTGTAATAGTGTCAGAGATGTTTACAGGGGTTTACATCTCCTATCCAGTGTATAACATGCGTGCAATAACTCAAGAGATGTTACCAGATTTTCCATCTCTTAAGGATCCATCAAAATATCTATATATACAGTAGAATACGCTATATATGTAATGTCTAATCAGTAAATAAATATTTTTCTTAGCATTAAGGCTTTACATTAATCCGCCTTAACACGTTTTTAAGCATTGTTGTACAGTTTCCATATAACTCCCCAGTAGCACGTCGGGGGATAGGGATGCGCCGTGATACAACAACACTAAACCAAACTCGTATTAGTCTCATATAAGGATAAAAGTATGATTAGGCACGTGAGGCAATGCCCAAGGTAGGATACTACCAGTTCGGGGCACAAGGTTGGTGGTAACGCATCGTAGCCACGATCGCCCACCGCGTCCATCCATCCCATATCAAGTCAAAGGAAGGTCATCCCAAATCAAGGTGCACCAATCGAAACCAACATCAAGGAAATAGTATGGACCAAGTCCAAAAAGAAAATCGAAGAACAGATGTTCGCTAGGAGTAGCTAGCCCACTTGGCCCTATCAAGCCGTCCTGTTTTAGTCATTTCAAATTGGCACAAGTGTCGGGGTCTATCCATCATCGTTCTCTTTTTTCAAATCCAGCAAACATACACCAAATCCAACCACTTCGTTCTGGAGTCTTCTCCGCGTACACAGTTGTTAAAGTGGTTCCAATATTGACAGAGAGTATGCCGATAAGAGGCCCCAGTCTCTTTAACAACCAAACGTTATTTTACACACCGGTTGGTACTTTTACATTTCAAAATCGATTTATACTTGATATCAAAATATCATATTCACTTTAAAATATCATTTATTTCAAAATATCATATTTACTCAAAATATGTCAGTTTCACTTGAAATCATTTTGCTCCAATATTTCAATTTCACTTCCAAAATCATTTCGAATTTCTAATTAGTTTATAATTTCATTTTAACCACATTCGTATTTAAATCAACGATTTAAATATAAACAGTTCCCACCTGACTAGTTTGAATTTTTAGCGAATAGTTTGAATAGTTAAAATAGTTTGATATAAAATGGTTTGAGTATTAAAATGGTTTATATAGTAAAATAGTTTGGAAGATCAAAATAATTTGAATATTTAAAAAGATAAATTTTAAACAGTTTAAATTAAAATAATTTATTTTGAAAATAGTTCAAATCAAACTGATTCAATTCCAAATCTTTCAATTCAAATCATCTTTATTCTCAATTCAATTCAAATCTACTCAATTTTGATTTAATTTAAATAAATTTCAATTTCAATTCGAATTAATTTCAATTTTGATTTTCATTGATTTGATTCAAATAGTTTAAGTTCCAATTCAGTTCTCAATTTTAAACCTTTCCAGTTTATATAAAGTTCGAGTTCAATTTCAAAATATCGATTTAAATTACTTAAATCAAATTTAATTTTGATGTTCAATTTAATGTTCAAATCTTTTAAAATAATTCAATTCCCATAATTCAAACCATATTTCAACTATAACTTCAAACTTCCAAATTCAATGCTTTAAAACAATTTTTTTAACTAATTTTAAATTCAACATTTTCAAAACTCGAATTCGAAATTAATTCAATCTTTATAAATTTGATTTTTATTTCTTTAAATCAAAATCATTTGAATAATTCAAATTCATGAATTTAAAACCATTTAATTTAACCAATCCGGTGTCCATATATAATTTTCTATCCTATAGCCAAGTGATCAGTTATTACAATTTTAATTTCAAGGATAGACTAAATCATATTTAATTAATGCTAGTTCTTATTAATTAAATCAAACATAATTATCTTTCAATTCTTATTAAAGAAATCATATTTAATTAATTTTTAAATCTTAACTTAATTAATTAATTTAATTATATAAGCTTTATTTTATTTAGAATGTCATAAATTTTGTTTTATTCAACTAAAACTATTTAAGATGAATAATTTACTATAACCTTTATTTTTTTATTTTAGATTATCATTACATGTATATTAATTATTAAATTTTAATTAAATAATTATTTACTAAATAATATTATTTAATTAAATAATTTAATTAATTCAAAAACTTTTAATTAATTTATCTTAAACAACTTGAAGATATACATAACTACATTAATTATAGTTATATACATATATAAATACATATAAATACATACATAAATACATACATATATACATACATGTACGTACGTACGTATGTATGTCTCCAATCAATTAACTTTTAATTAATTATTTCATTTTATTTTACTAATCATATTTATTAAATTAAATTATAATATTTGAAATTGATTTTAATTTTTCAAAATAATTTTGAATTTTTTTAAATTTTTTTATCAAATTTTATAAAATGTGACGCCCCACCTCTATACCCACGCTAACCAAGAACACTACGGTGTAGTGCTGTCAATTAGCATGGAGAATAAGGCTGTGGAGGAGCGACCATCCATGTAACTTCTTTGAGCGAGCACCGATATGTCAGATAGAATAGAATGCATATCTTTTAAGGAGGAAATCCGACATACCGATACAAACACAAAGCTATCACACGGTGGCTATATATAATCTTCGGAAACAAACATAGAAGTAATCATAACATAAATCAGTCACAGACATCCATATCACAAAGGTAGAAGAAGATATGAATAAATATATAACACATGAAAGTGTACATCAAAGTAGTGGTCAGAAAGATCCACGATAATACAAAAGAATAGCATCGCGTGCTATACAAAAGAATAAGTACACAACATAGAGTCTATATCTCAAAGGTGTACATCCAAAAACTACTAATCTATGTAGTTAGCCAAAAGTCAGAATAATCCTGAAGAGAAGTCAAGCAGAAGCACCTGTAACATCTCGGTCTGACCCGAGTATTATTTATAAGAAAATAATAAACGGATCAGTCTAGCTATAAATATCAGATGATATGGTATAAAGTAGAAGGCATGACATGAACATGTAATAACCATAACGGCATACTACTATAAGTATGTAAATGATAATCAACAAAAGATTAATCAATATCATAAGAATCTTCTCAAAGATAAAATAGGGTATCATACCCTAAACTTGTATTCATAACAAGTCAATAACACATAAATTCACCAATGCACAAAAACTGATATCATATCAATGAAAATCATGAAAATTGGTGAAGCACAAAATTCCAGAAATCATCACCAGAAATCCAGAAAACACAGAAAAAGGGGGGAGGCCTAACACATGAATGGGAGCATGAAAACTCACCTACGCGTAAACACATGAATGAGAAGCTATCTCATGGAAGCTATCCATTAAATTTCCACACAGAAATGGCCCGAAGACTATGGGGTGCTACCCCATATATGTGATGGCGAAACATCACAAAAAGCGAGGTCTAGTCTCCCTTGCAGACAAAGAGACATCGCTCAATCGCTAGTCTAAATCACAAAAATGATCGTCATGATCATAAAGAAGTGTCAATCACACCAAGCTAGTAAATATATGAGTTTAGCTTCATGTCCCATAACCACTTGCTTAACTTAAATATTTACGAACAAGCTGTAAATCTTCACTAGAAAATTGTCACAAAAAGGGTTCAATCGAATAAGTCCAAGAGCTAACCGACGAAGTGAACGCAAGCGTTTCATACCACTCGTTTTACTAAGTCGTTTAAGTCGATTTCTCATCCGAGTGAAGTAAAGGCTTGTATATACTAGTAGATTGGAAATCGGTTTGAGAAAAGAACTTTTGATATTTAAAATAGTGTTGAAATCGCTATGATGAAAGAGTTTTGATATTTACTACTAGTATTGAAACCTTCATATATTTAAAGTGACAAGTCACAAAACGATTGTTGAAACAATTCGAATCACATCAATTCACGTTCGAAGACGTGAGTAAAGTCCAAAGAAGTCAATCCCAAAACCATCAAAGTAGAAGTTCTGTTGAATGTTTTTCAGATAAGATCCCCTACGAAGGGGGGTACGGGGTTCGACCTGCCCGGTCAGGTCGTGGGGGTCCAGGGGGCAGCGCCCCGTCAAAACGGTACGACCTAAGTGAAGACAAGCGGCCTACGACCTAAAGCAAAATGAGGTCTAACGACCTAAAGAGTTCGCGACCTAAGGGATACGACCTAAGTGGCGCGACCAAGAGGGGCTTAGGTCGGAGACGACCTACGAGGTAAACTAGGTCGACTTAGTAGACGAGCGACCTAAGGTGAATGGTCTAACGACCTAACTCGAACGACCTAGAGGGTCGAACGACTTAACTGGAGGATAGGTCGGAGACGACCTAGTGGAAATGGTCGGGTGATTTACGAGCTACGACCTAAAGTGACGAGGGACGTTAGGTTGGAGACGACCTAACACTTGACTCGCGAGCGATTTATGGAAAAGAAGTGGCGAGCGACTTATGGTCCAACGACCTAAGATGAAACGACCTAAGATCGAAAACAGGGTCACGCGACCTAACAGGAAACAAGGTCAGGCGACCTAAAGAAGTTCGCGACCTAAAGGTGCACGACCTAAGGTCTTACGACCTAAGGAAAAAGGTCTTACGACCTAACAGTACGGTGAGTGATTAAGCCAAACGACCTAAGACCTAAGCCTTAAACGACCCAAGGAGTTAACTCGTGAACGACCTAACTCTTTAACTCACGAACGACCTAAGCCTTTAACTTGTGAACGACCTAAGCCTTTAACTCGTGAACGACCTAAGAAGGCGGTGACTTTTCAACGCGCGTGAGCTAGCAGCCTGGACGACTTAACCTGGGCAGAACGACCTAAGGGCTGGAACTCACCAAAAATGCTAAAAATTAGAGTTTTTCGCCAATTCAATCCAAACCAAATGCAAATGAGCATGCTAAAGTGATAGGGAACCATTCCCAACAGTCCAAGATAGTTATAAGCAAGAGTGTGAGATAAAAATCTCACCTTTTCACTAAAATGGATGAAGATGGAGATTGAAAGCAAGGAGAAACAATCCAAAGCTTGAATCCACTATCTTCTACTTGAATTTGAAGTTGAATCTCGGATTTGAAATAGAATTTGAGTTTGGAGTTTTAATTTCTCTTTCCCACCACCATTTTTGACAAAGCTTGAAGTGTTTGATAAAGTGAGGAAGAGGGTTGGGCTGAATTAAGAAGGTGCAGTCCAAACCAAAGTCAAAGGCGGGAAAAGGTGACGAAATTTCCACTTACTCCAAACATGTCGAAGTGTATACTCAAAAAGATCGCAAACGTCATTTTGAACTCAATGGGAGTGGTCTCGAGTTCTAATTTGACCGTATGCAAAAAGTAGCTTTTTGGACTAACATCCGACTGAACTATAAAATATTTAAATATAGAATTGATAAATATGCGGGTTGTTACATAAAATTTCCTTATATTTCTTAAACATAACATTTAAATCTAAAGTTTTCAAATTTTAATTTAGAAACTAGCCCAATGCCTAAATAATTCAGGGCCTTCCAACTAGACTAACCTTTTGGACTTACTCCAATTATTAGGCCAGGCCAATAACCGAGGAGGGAGGATAATCAATTAGCCAATCCCAAGCCTAGACACTACTTTTCTAGACATCCATCAAATAAGTTGGCTTAATTATTTGGCCCTAAATGTTGATTAATTAGAACGCATAGACTGTTTAGCCTTTGATACAATTCTTGGAACTAACCCGATCCATAGCGGGCGATATAAGCGACTTTAAAAAAAATCCTAACTGGATCTAGTGGGCCTATGAAGTCTAATATTTACACTAGATACAATCTAGTTATTTTAAACAAAATCACATTTTATTTAATTAATTAATTTGTATCGATTAATAATATATGATGTGTACTAATGTGTAAATTATCATGTATACGTTTACACAGGTTGATGACATAGGATATAACTTGATGTTATTATAAATAATAACATAATTAATTAATGTATACATATGTAGATATTGAGATTTATATCTATTACGTAAACATTTTCCATCTAAATATTTATTAATTGTTTGAAAACATTGTTCAATATACATATATTTGTATATATAAATTTCGAATTAATTTATCTATAAATAAAATAAAATTCAAAATATCTAATTTAATTTTGACTAAGTCAAAAAACTTTACATTCGAATCATATAGTTGAAAACCTCCTAGGATAACTTAGTAAAACATTCTCAAATTCAAATCTAGATCAAGAAGTGATCACTAAAATTATCTTTAATCAATTAAATATTAATACTACAATATTAAAATTCATATAATATAATTTGTAGTCGAAAATATAAATTTTTTTATTTTAAAATATTCAAAACTATTTTAGTATGTGTGTGCGTATATATTATAGAATAAATATATAAAATTATGTATTTATAAACATAATTCGGCCGAAAAAAATAATTTTTTAATCGGAAAGTTAATTTTTAAATACATAATTATGTATATACTAATATTTAATATAAACACTATACTTTAAATAATAATTAATATATAAATTATGTGATTTATTAAAGAAATTTGGCTAAAAAAATATTTTTCTAATTTAAAAATCTGAAAGCTAATTATATATATATATATATATATATATAAAATATAGTTTTAGTGTATATTATGCTTTAAAATTCAAAAATAATCGTTAAAAATTGTAAAAATTATTATTAATGTTTAGCAAATTATAACATACACTTTAGAATGTATACGACCGAGTTAAATTTATAACATACCTATTTTTGATTCTAGACTTCTACATTGTTAAATTCTTTCAAACGTGATAATTGTTTTAAGGTTTTAAAATAATAGTAATTATTGTGAGATAAAAATACATATACAAAACCATTATAATGATAACTAACTAACATATAAATATAAATCAGAGTGTTTCCTCTTGCCTTTGAACACATCTTGATTCAAGAACCTCATAGACACCTTAGAATCAGTCACCCGATTATGCAACGATCGATGTACCACACTATCTTTTATTAATTTTATGTATTTTGTGCTAAAGTGTTTTGACCAAGAGGGTAGGGGAGGTGGATAGTTCGATCTAGGTAGAAGGAAAGAGGGGTGCACAAAACCAAGTGCTTGGTTTGGTTTATATAGGGAGAGAAAGGGAGATAAATTCTCAATCATTTACTCTTTCTTCTTTTACCAATTATCAGACCTTGATCTGAAATTCAAACCTCCTTTTACCTTATCGATGGCCAACCACTATTGGACCCATTTGGGCTAATAAAAAATCAAACTCATTCATTAATATCATTAAATGTGTATTGATATCGTATATTGATACTAGGTGTATAACTTTAACATACGCACCCGATTATTTAATAATGACACCCAAAAAATTACTTATTGCATCTAGAACATCAAAATATAAATAATTAATATTTCATAAATATTAATTAATATAATTAATTTATAACACTTTATAAACTAATTAAATTGAGTGGTATTTTGAAGAATTCACTAATATGGTTGTACGACTGGCAGACGTAAATTCAGTTAGTGAATAATATTGAAAATTTGATATTAATGTTCACATGTTACCTTAGCTAGTAGAATAACAGTTCGACCAAATTTATCACTTATAGATCTTCATCTGTAAAACTCAATTTTACAATCTAAGCATTAAATTTCATAATGATTATTTACACATACTCTCTTCGTCAACATCTGTAAAAATGGGTAAATTTTTTAAAAATCCCAATTCGCTTAATCATGGGTCTATGAAGTCTAATGGGTTTTATTTATCGAATCTAATTAATTTAGATAAAATCCAATTTTATTTCATTTTCTTACCTAATTGTTAATGAGTTAAATAAAATTAATTTGTATTATATACTCATATGTGTGCAATGTGTATGTGCAATATGATAATATGTACATAGTTAATGTATATGTATATAAACGTTGGGATTTACATCTACAACGTATACATTTGTCATTCATATATGCATTGGCTGTCTCAAAATATTATTTAAATCCACACACTCATATATGTATGGATGTATGTATGTATAAAATTTGAAAGTAACTTTACATTTAAATAAATAAAATTTTAAAATATCTAATTTGATTGACAAAGTCAATAAGTTCAAATTAGTATCTAAAATATTTAATTTTTAACTTGGTAAATTTTTTTAGTTCAAGTTTGGATCTACAAACTTATTTAAAATAAATATATACCTATATTTTCCAAAATATTTTAACAAAGGTAATAACTTTTTTAATATAAGCTATTGAAAATTTACATAAAAGAAATTTACAAAAAAATTATCATTAAAATAATTATATTTATTTTTCTCCATCGGGTTTGAGTTTTTTTAATTTGAAACTATATATATATATTAGTTTATTTAATAAAGATTTAATATACACACACACATATATACATATAGTATTATTAAATAAACATTATTGACATTTATTAAATATAAATACAATTATAATATATATATACGTGTGTGTGTGTATTCAAAAAATTGTTTTTTTCTATTATTTTTTAAATGGTTTAACCTGTTTAAATTTATTTTATATACGTTATATGTATATGATTTAAAATTATCAAATAGAAAATTTTAAATTAAAAAATAAATTTTAATATTTTCAAAATATTAAATAAATTCTTAAAATATGCATGATTGCAAATAATAATAATTTTTATTTTAAAGATTAAAATACCAATATTGATTAACATAAGTAGTATAGTGTGATTTGAGAACATATAGTTAAGGACAACATATGCACATATGAAATCATTATGTAATTCAACTACACATGTTATATATCAAATGGAATATAAATGTGAGTATATACTCTAAAGAAACTTCCTTTAAATACATTTCGATTAGTGTGATCTCCTAGACTTAGCCTAAATCGGTCACTGATGTTACAAGTATCAAGTGTACCACCAGATCTACTATTATTTGATGTGCTTTGGGTGTTGAAATCTTCAACATTAGTGGAGATAGGAAGAGGAGTTTGGCCAGCCTTAGAGAGTAGAAGAAATCAAACTGAGATAATGAGGGGGTAGGCTTGTTTGATTAGAAAACGTGAATGAGGAAATGTCTCCTCCTTTTGCTTTTTTCTCCCTCTGCCAATTCTAGATCAGATCAAGAATTCAAACAACCCACTTCTCTCTCTCTATGGCCTCCTATTAGGCTAAATAAGCCTACACAAAAGTCCAACCCATTTAGTAATTAATGTCGTTTAGTCGTATTTAAATGCATATCAATATTGTATACTGATACATACATATATGAGTTTTATACACACTCATAGTTAATTACTAATGGCATCACGAAAATTACTAACAGCACCCAATAAATAAAATAAATAAATAAATAATATTTCATATATATTAATTAATTTTTAGCAATTTATAAATCAATTAAGTTTTGTGATATTTCGGAGAATTCACTAATGCGATTATGCGATTCAAAAGTGTAAATTCAGTCAGCGATCAATATCGAACAATTCGAATATTAATGTTTACACATCATCTTAGCTAATGGTGTGACAGTTTGGTTAAATTTATCACTTATACATTTTTATCGGTAAAATACAATTTTATAACTTAAGTGTTACCTTTTAGTAACGATTATTTATACACATTCTCTTCATCAATACTACACCATTTTTGGATGGATGGAATTTGGTTTTAATCAAAATTCCAATATTTTCTACATTCAACTTAGTTAGTCCATAAAACAAAATCCTTGGTCCAATAATAATGTTTATCATTAACCGTACTACTTTGGCTAGATATTTTGACTTTTAGTTGACTACAGTCGACCGTGATACTAAAGTCATACAATCGAGGAGATAAATTTTCTATTGAATACTATTTCACTTCCAATGTTTCAACTCGGACTCAATTATATTTGCTCGATGGTTGTCATGCCATGATTTAACTATAATCAAAGTGAAGTATCCACATTAAAGCTCAATGATATTCTCAAGTCAAGAGAATTTCGTACTATTGTCACTTCAAGGTTTTCTGATTGAATTACTTGTTATTAATCAATCTGAAACTCTCGGATGAGTCGTTTCATAGTAAGTTAATAACTATTAGTACATAACCCTTGTTATCCTCAATAGTCATGAATAATACACTGTATAATATTTGAGAGCATTACATACTTTAGTCTCAATGGATATATCGGTATTCTTTCTTGAATCATCTTGACCATGAATATTTAAAATAATACGTTATTTTATATTGTTATAATTATTTATGATGACAATTACTTGTAATTATTTTCACATAACATATAATTTATGGATTTTTTATTTAATATACTTAAATTAATTACTTAATTAATATATTACAACATAACAAGTATATAATAGAAAACAAACACCTGTTATTTCTAACGAGATTCTACTACAAAGTTAAAATTTTATAATCAATTATAGAATTGCTCCTAGAGCATACCCTTAGCTCTCTCAAGTACAAAAGTACATACAAAATAATAAACCAATTCGATTAACAATATAAACTAAACATTTGTAGATACACCTCGACTCTCGCAGTGTTTTTTGATTTTCCTATGCATTTGTTCACATTTCTAGCTTCATACGGTCATATCTTAACATATCAATGGTTGATGCTTCTTTATTCATCTGTGATTTCTCCTTTTGTAATTCCATAAACACGACATTGCGAAGTGTGAACTCACTTTCGGTATCAATAACCTCATGCTAATGGCATTGCTTTTCAACTTCCTCCCTAAACATTTCTCGATCCTCTTATGCGCTTTTGTTATACATCACTTTTGTTTAGTTTTGTATTTTTTTTGAAACAGGTTCTTTATTGCTAAAATTAAAACATATATTTCCATGATATGCCTCGTTAAAACCTTACAATCCCTCTATCCTAAGTGGGTGCCTTGCAAGAAAAAAGAGTACATATCATGTCCATATATTAACAGTACAAAGAGCATCTAGCCGAAAAAGCCAAGTTGTCAAATAGATGGAGGAGTAAAACCAAATTTAACGCACTCAAAACCATCCATACGACAACTTGGGGCTAAAAATCAAAAACAAAATAACAAAGAAAATACAAAGAAAATCCACAAAGAAACACGTGGCCACCATGAGAACCGCAAAATGAGTCTTCGAAAAGCGAGCTTCTGTATTGAGAGAATCAACTGCAAAAACCAAAATTAGATCTCAACTTCATCATCTAGAAATCTCAATAATGGCCGAATTCGAAATCATCTCAAAGCGAGGAAGCCAAGACATCTCTAGACGCAAGAGAAAGATATGAACAACTGATTCAAGGAGGATGAAATTCCCGAGGCGTATCAACTCTAATTCCAAACTTAGACAAGATAAGTTACGTTTCTCTATTAATCTTCTCTGAATTTAGTTTATTTTGAATAAGTAGCTTACAGTCTTGGCTTATAAGGTTGATTCGAACTGTTAATGGTAGTTCTATGCCTTTGAAGACCCTTGAATTCCTTTCACACCATATGTGCCAAATAAGAGTAGTGAAAACAATGTTCTTAAAATGATTAAGAATGTAGTTACTTCCCTGACTCTGACATATTAATTCCAAAACCTGATTGAGTTCAAAAGAGTTTTCGATATTCAATTTAAGTTTGAGCATAATTTCTACGGTTATTTGTCAGGAGTAAGGGCAACTGAAGAATAAATGATCTCTATCCTCATTTTGATTCACACACAGCATGCACGTCTGGTTAATAGTATCATTCATCTTTTGATTCTGTCTTTAGTATTGAGTCTGTTTAGTTTAGCTATAAGAGCACATAAAGACATTTTAGGTGCACAATTCTTATCCCAAAGGTTCTTTTCCCAATTAACTTCAGGAAGTTGATTTCTGATATTATTCCATGCTGATTTTGTATTGAACTGACCATCTTTACTAGGGATCCAATACCAGAAATCTTCTTGCCTTTGGTCATGAATTTTTATGTTATGCACTGTATTTTGAAGTCGAATAGGAATATTGTCCATATGATTTTACCATTCATTTCCAGAAATGAGAGTAGAGACCTTTCTATTATTCCCACCAGTGACTGTCATTGTGTTCCACCCATATATATCTAATAGTGAATAACCATTAATCCAGGGGTCAGACCAAATTTCAGTTTGTTGACCAGTCACAATTTTCCTGTCTATAACTCCTTTACACCACTGTCTTGCTTTTAACATTGTTTTCCATGTGTTTGATGCATTATTGTTCATTGCTGCAGACCAAAAATTTATGTTGTTGCAGTATTTACTATGCATCCATTTAGCCCATAATGATTCCTTTTGTATAAAAGTCCAAACCAATTTGACTGCCACAGCTTTTGCCATGTCTTCAATCTTTCTAATACCAAGACCTCCCTCGTATTTCGTTTTACGCACATCATCCCAACTGATTTTATGGGCTTTAGACTTCCATATAAAATTGGCACGTAAGGAATTAATTTTCTGTGTAATAGTTGCTGGGAATGAGGAAAAATGCAGCCAAAATTGAACCATTGGGTGAATTACTGTTTTAACCAATTCAATTCTGCCACTAATATTAAGCCTTCTGCTATTTCAATGATTAAATTTTTTGTTGATTTTGTCTGTTAAGTGACTAAAATCTCTGGGTTTAAGTTTATTATTGGATAAAGGAATTCCTAGAATTTCAGCTATTTGTTACCTATGCTTGGCTCCTCTGCTGAAGAATAAAGTTGATTTATTTTCATTCAAATTTAAACCAGTTACCCTATTCAAAATTTGAAATATATGTAAAATGCATTCAGCATTCTCTTTTGTGGCTTTGGTCATGATCAGAATATCGTCCGCGTAGAGCAAATGAGTAATCATAGGTTCTATTTTATAAATAGGAGTGATAATACCCTTCAAATATTCACTTCTAGCTTAATTATAAGGAATTCCATAGCAATTGAGAATAAATAAGGTGAGAGAGGATCACCTTGCCTTAGACCCCTTGAACTCTCTAAAAATCCAGAGGGAGTTCCATCTACTAGCACCGAAAACGAAGGGGTGGCTATACATTCATAAATGAGATTTGCAAATAAAGTTGGGAAGCCCATGGAAATCAGCATATGATGAATAAATTTTCTATTAATTTTATCATAGGCTTTATGCAGATCAATTTTTAGACATAAGTTGTTAGAATTATTCCTATTAAAACCTCTGACCATTTCATAAGCAAGCAAAGAATTTTCGGATATTAATCTTCCAGGAATAAAGGCATTTTAATTGTATGAGATAAGGTCATTCATATAGGGTTTTAGTCGATTACAGAGAAGATTGGCTAAAATCTTATATGTGACATTACATAGGGAGATCGGTCTAAAATCAGAGATGTCATTTGCGTCAGGTTTTTTTGGGATTAAACAGATAAAAGTAGATTGATTTCTCTTATGAATTTACCTGATTGTAGAATTCCATTCATAGCATTCCAAATTTTAGTCTTAAGTTGCTCCCAATGAATTTTGAAAAATTTCGAATTGAGGCCGTCGGGTCTAGGGGAGCTGTTGTCATTTATTTGGAACACAGCAGTTTTGATTTCTTCTAAATGAAAAGGTTTACATAGATTTACCTTTGCATTCTCTGATAGGATTTTCTTACAAATTATGTTCGGAAATTGATCCATGGTCTGATTTGATGAAAACAGCTTAGTGAAGTAATTAATAGCTTCATATGCAAGCTTATCTGACGCTGATGTCCATGTACCATCACTATTAAGGATCAGGTTACTTCTACGTTTAGGAATATTCGCATTGATCCTATTGTAGAAAAAACTGGTAGGCTTATCTCCTTTTGTCAGCCAGTTTACTTTCATCTGTTGATCATTTATGGCTACAATTTTCCTCATCATATAATGCAATTGAGCATATTTGGAACTGTATTGTTCTATAATGTAATTATCCAAAGGGTTTTGAACCATTTGGTTGTATAATAAGTTAGCTTCTTCTTTTAACTGAGAAACCACTTTATGCGTGTTACTTTTATTTTATTTTCCAGCTTTTCAGAGCAGATTTTATCCCCTTTAACCTGCAAAGAAGGATGTGCAGAGGGATTCCATGAAAGTCTTTATGCAAAGCATCTTGGATAGACAAGTGGTAATCTTCTTGAAAGTGCCAAGCATTGCAATACCTGAAAGGTACTATGTGGTTCCTATTATTTTGATTAGTAAATTTGATAAAAATAGGAGAATGATCGCTAATAGAATGGTTTCCAAAGTTAATACCAAATTGCTGAAACATATTCAACCAAAGGGAATTAACGAATACTCGATCTATTTTACTATGTATAGAAAAGTTTTGACCACCTCTCCAAGTAAAGTAATTGCCAGTGAAATCCGGTTCCACTAGTTTAGCTGAATAGATGCAATCAATAAAATTTTGATCGCTCGTAGAATTATAAAGACCATTATTAATTCTATCAGATGTCGAGAGAATTGAATTAAAATCTCCAGCAACTATCCATGGGAGATTAAAGTTAGTAGATTGCTCCATAAGATATTTCCAAAGATCACTTCTCCTCACCTCATTATTGAAAGCATAAACCATTGTGCATATAATACTAATCCCATTAGCATTATGTAAATTACAAGATATGATCTGATCAGTAACATGAAGTATGATATTTGACCATATAGTAGAATCCCAAAGGATAAGAATTCTACTTTTACGGTCATTTGAAATGTAATGTGAGAATTTCCAGTTCCTATTAATTTTTATAATAAAACTATCAATATTTTCCATAGATAGTTTATTTTCGAGGATGCCAATGAATGACAATTTCTTATTATTTAATATATGCAATATTTCCATTTGTTTCGATGGGGCATTCATACCCCTAATGTTCCAAAGTAGGAACTCCATCGATTAACTAGGTTCTGGACTACTACTTTCTACAGGGGAAGTAGCAGCCCCCGACGTTTTATGTTTTTTTGTTTTTTTACCTTTTCCTTTCAGCTGGCTAACCATAACCGACCATGTAGGATTTTCTATGACTTTCGAAGAGGTGGAAGCTTTGAATTCAAATGTCATTTCCTTCGTTCGCGTTTTCCGTATGGATTTTGCTCTAGTCAGGTGCAAGTTTTCAGAGCTAGAGACTGCAAGCTCTATACAATGTCGACTGTCTGGAGAAGCCTCAGACGGAATAACAAAATTTATGTTTCCATATTTACTGTTATTTGCTGTAGTTTGTATTTCCATGTCTGATGTGTTATTATTATTACTTTGACTTGTATTTGAGATTAAAGTCGTAGTCTGAAAGCACGACTAAACATTTGAACTTTCTATGATACTTTGATTTTTCTTGTTTTTAGTTTTGTCATCAGATTGTATACTGAGTTGTATGTGTTCCTGAACGAAGGTGTTTGTCTCTTTCTGAGTGTTTGAAATATTCGACATACGTGTTGGGTTATCTTCATTTTGCCTGCTCTCATCAATGATCATATCATTAAAATCATTCTCTTGACTCTGTGATGCTGCTTTAGGTCTCCATATTTTTGTGAACTGGCAATGGGCATCAACATGTCCAAAACTAGTACAATTTGAACACATCTGTGGTTTCCACTCGTATAAGATCTCCTGCCAAATAATTTTATCAGTTTCTATTAAAATAGGAATTCTATTCGGAAACTCAAACGAATTGTTGATTTCGATTAAGACCCTCGCATAAGCAATTTTAGTAATACCTTCAGTGTACTTGTCTAACTTGATAGGGGATCCAAGAACGGAAGCAATTCGACTTATTCCTTCTTCCGTCCAGTAGTCAAGAGGTAAGTTAGGAAAACGTACCCAAATCGGAATAGAATTTAGAAGTTCTTTGTCTAATTGCATTCCAGGAGACCATCTCTTCATCATCATTAGTTTTTTGTTGTAGTAATAAGGACCACCTTCTATGATTCTATCACAGTCTTGTTTTTTGTTAAATTTGATAACATAAAATCCATTTTCCTAGAGAAAATAGAAAATTCTTCTTCAGGCTTGCATACTCGGTTTATGTAATCTCTGAAATAAGGATAATATGGATTAGGTCCGACCACATATATCACAATGGCATTATCCCATTGCTTTCTAGCATCCTTAACAACTTCTATTGGCATCTTGGCACATTTTAGCTCTTTAAATTTGCGAGGTTGGTAGAATTTTAGCGGAATTGAAACTGGGATATTATTACCCTTTACCACTTCGCTCCATGCCCGGGTCGATGTAGTGGAGAAATTCCACTTTGATGAATTAGATCTACAATCAGTTTGAGATGGACCTTTCACGGTCTTGTTGACGTGGGGAATATTGTTATGCACGGTAGGGGATGGGGAACGATGTAGATCTAAATTCTGTTTGATTTTATGAGAGAATGATGGGTTAGAGGTCTGTTGCAATGTTTTTTCCTGTTGTTTCCATTTTTTACTTTTAACAGGAAGAAATCCTTCATCTTGATCAGCTGATGGCTTAAAGGGCTGCAGTGGAGGGAAGCCGAGGAAGTTTCAATACACGTAGGCGGTAGGTCAGGAGGCTGACGAGATTGGGGATAGGAGGAAGTAGGGAGATCCATACGCAGATTGAGGAGGAGACAAGAAAAACTAGGCAGATACGGACAACAAAAGGAGACAGCGGCTGGGAAACGAGATTAGGGTTTCACCATTTTTGTTATTATTATTTTTTCTTATTATTATTATTTTTGAAAGTTTGATTACAAGGTTTTAGTTTTGTATTGAAGACATACGTTTCACAATATCTTCATACCTTGAGCTATATTCAACCTTATTTTCAATCTTTTCTTATTTGGCACATGCGTATTGCATCGTTGGAGTGTAGTGGAATCATAAACTTCAACTACATCAGGAGCATCGGAACCGTTGGGATTTGAATAACATTCATTTTCTCAAATTGAAATGGAAAGTGATGTGATGCAATTTAATCATGCTTTATTTACCTTATAATTGCATGTAATCATAGACGCATAGAAAGTTAAAGGCAATTTGTTTATATGCTTTATGAGATTTTTCAAGTTTTTAATAAAAATATTATTCGATGTTTGTTAAATGAAACTATATTATGTAAGGAACAGTAAGATAGTTACCAAGACATCAGACGCTCCACTTTCTTTTCTTTTCGTCAAAGACAATTTCATTCCATTTATAGCTAGCTGTATTTATCATTTTCCATTGATTTTTCAATGTGTCAATGGTTTTATGGAGATTATTAGCATGATGACCATTGAATAAGTCGCAAATGATCTCCTAAATTGCACATTCATATTGGGATAAACTTTTTTGGATCTTTTGAGCACTCGAGCCAACAAACACCTAATTCTAATTGTTGTCAGTCAAGCATCTATTTTGGTTTGTACATTTCGGTGATGGTTCACAAAACTTTGGAAATAGTGTCTCCTTGATGTTTTTCCACCAATATCTTCTTTGGCTACATTAGGAATTTCTAGCTCATATGTTATCATTTTTTATGTAATCTTCGCAATTATATCAAGGACAAATTTTCAAAAGAGACTGGTTTTTTAAACTATTGGCATAAATAGGCTAGTTTACAAACTATTTGCAAGTTTAGGCTAGTTTTGGCCAGCTCAGCGATGAGCTGGCCAGTATTTGAAAAAAATATCACGGGGCGCATTTGTGAAATGCGCCCATACAAAATTACACTGGCGCACTTGCCAAGTGCTCCAGTGTAATTTTTTGTCCAAACATGAAAATACGAACCAAAGCCAAATTTGGAGTTTGCTATCATTCAGTGGAACAATAGACATAACTGTATCGTACACCAACAATTTCCTACCATTCCTATTTCGAGATACATGACTTGGTATTGGTTGATTACTCGAAGATTCATTGTTGCAGATCGGACTTCTCACGAACGTGCATACACCGCTCGTGCACCGCTTGAGCGAGATGTGGTCAATCTTCATATTATCATGATATTTTTAGTTCGTTGGCTTGAATTGTTTGTTCACTTGAATTATGTTTCTAATTTTGAATAAATAATTACAACTTGTAGGTCGATATATTAGAGACGGTAGAAAGAGGGTTGGACGATATCGGATATGGTAGAGTACCCGAAAGAGAAGTCCAACCACGATGTCGTGATTTCAACAAACTTATTGATACACACTTTTTTAGAAATCGATTAGCACGACCAAGCCCTTCCGAACAAGCTATGCAGACTAGAGAGTGAAGAACTAAAAGAATGCAAGATACACACCAATCGCAAGCCGCTGGATCTTCTCAACCACCACCTACATAAGACGATCCAACTCCACTATGAATATTAGTATTTTTAGTTTAATATTAGTTTGCTTTTGTAATCGAACTAGAACTTCTACTTTAGTGCGAATGTAATCGAATTCTAACTATGTTATGGTTGAAATTTATTAATGGTAAATTTATTAATGGTAATTCTAACTATGTTATGGTTGGATCGTCTTATGTAGGTGGTGGTTGAGAAGATCCAACGGCTTACGATTGATGTGTATCCTGCATTCTTTTAGTTCTTCGCTCTCTAGTCTGCATAGCTTGTTCGGAAGGGCTTGGTCATGCTAATCGATTTCTTAAAAAGAGTGTATCAATAAGTTTGTTGAAATCAAGACATCGTGGTTGGGCTTCTCGTTCGGGTACTCTACCATATCCGATATCGTCCAACTCTCTTCCTACCTTCTCTAATACATCGACCTACAAGTTGTAATTATTTATTCAAAATTAAAAACATAATTCAAGTGAACAAACAACTTCAAGCCAACGAACTAAAAATATCATGATAATATGAAGATTGACCACATCTCGCTCAAGCGGTGCACGAGCGGTGTATGCACGTTCGTGAGAAGTCCGATTTGCAAAAATGAATCTTCGAATAATCAACCAATACCAAGTCATGTATCTCGAAATAGGAATGGTAGAAAATTGTTGGTGTACGATACAGTTATGTCTATCGTTCCACTGAATGATAGCAAACTCCAAATTTGGCTTTGATTCGCATTTCCATGTTTAGACAAAAAATTACACTGGAGCACTTGGCAAGTGCGCCAGTGTAATTTTGTATGGGCGCATTTCACAAATGCGCCCCGTGATATTTTTTTTCAAATACTGGTCAGCTCATCGCTGAGCTGGCCAAAACTAGCCTAAACTTGCAAATAGTTTGTAAACTAGCCTATATATGCCAATAGTTTAAAAAAACAGCCTCGTTTGAAAATTTGTCCTTATATCAAACCATTTGTAGATACACCCGACTCTAGAGAATACCCCTAACTCTCTCAAGTACAGAGATACCGACAAAATAATAAAACAATTCGCTTAACAATATCAACTAAGCATTTGTAGATACATCCGACTCTCATGGTATTATTTGATTTTCCTATGCATTTCTTCATGTTTCAAGCATCGTAAGGTCACATCTTAACATATCAATGGCTCCTACTTCTTTATTCATTCGTAATTTATCCTTTTGTAATTCCATAAACACGACATTGCAAAAGTTTGTATTCATTTTCGGTATCAGAAAACCTCTTGCGGATGGCGTTGCTTTTCACCCTCCTCCCAACCATTTCTCGATCCTTTTATGCGTTTTTGTTCATACATCACTTTGGTTTCGTTTTGTATTGGAGACATACATTCCACGATATCTTTGTACTGTGAGCTGTAATTAATCTTTATTTTCAACCTTTGCTTACTTAACACACTTATTGCATCGTTGGAGCATACTAGAATCATAGACTTCAACTACATCAAGAGCTTCAGAATCTTTGGGAGCGGAATGGAAAGTGGTATGACGTGAGTTAATCATGCTCAATTTGTCTTATTATGCAGATAAATGCAGACGCATAGAAAGTTGAAGGCAATTTATTTATATATATGCTTTGTGAGATTTTTCAAGTTGCAACAAAACTATTATTCGATGTTTGTTAAAAGAAACTAAGTTATGTAAAGTACTGTACGATGATTACCGAATTGAAATCAAACGCTCCACTTTCTTTTCTTTTAGTCAATACGGAGATGATTTCATTCTGTTTAAAACTAGCCTTATTTATCATTTTCTATTGATTTTTCTATGATTTTATCGAGGTTATTAGGTTGATGATAATTGAATAAGTTGCAAATGATCTCCTAAATTGAATATTCAGACTGGGATAAACTTTTTAGATCTTTTGAGCACTCGAGCCAACAAACACCTAATTCTTATTATTGTCATAAACCATCATTTTTGGTTTGTACATTTCAATGATGGTTCACAAAACTTTAAAACTGGGGACTCTTCCACCAATATCTTCTTTGGTTACCTTCAAAATTTCTAGCCTATATGCTATCATTTTTTTGTGTAATCTTCGCAATTATATCGAAGCTGACTAATTCCTCCTTCCATGTAATCAAATAGACTATTCAGATTCCTACTTGAGTTTTGCATCTGATTGTAGTAACTCGGGGTCTACCATAATTATTTCGAGATCATAATTGTGGAGTAAGATTTGAATGATAGTTGAATGGCGGATCATTCTAGAAACAAGTAGTATGTTGGTGCAATTTTAGACAAGAACATGGTTGAGAACTTTTTTGAATAAGTTATTGGAAATGTTGTTGAGATTGTTGATTAGAAAAAGAATTATCATTGTAATAGGAATTAATGTGGTATGGTTAGAAGCTTGAGTAAGTGGAATTCATATGTTGTTTAACTTTTGGACAATTTGATAAGTATATACTGAATGTCTAGAGTAAAAAAAGTGAATGATATAGAGTAAATGATGTATTTGTGATAGAAATAGAGGTAGTGATTGAGAATTATAGAAATATGGGGAAATAATTGAAAATAATCTATAGCCCTTCTTAGTTTTTGTATAGTCGAATAAGTAGACAATTGTATTATTTTATTCGACATTCCAAGATCATTTAGAATAGTCGACATTCTAAATGTCGGCTACCTCGATAACCCTAGGTTGCCGAAGCAACCTCATGAAATGCTTTGATCGGCTTCCTGTTGAAAGTGGATTAGTCACCCCCTGTTTAAATTGCTCTTAGCAAGCCCTAAAAATTAGGTAAATTAATTCAAACAATAAAAAATGACTTCTAACTATTTTTCACATGATATGCTTCAATGAATCAGAAAACTATCACAACAAATTAGTAAAGTTATTTATTGCATACCTCAATAAACAAAATAAGAACAAGAAATGTATCATGAGATTATTAGGAATGGATATTGAAGAAGCACAGGATGGACAATAGTCGTCTATGAGAATGCGAATATTTCCATTCAAACAAAGAGAAATGCTAAACACACTTGTTTAAAAGCAAATGTGCATGATACTTGTTTTATTATTGACTGTAGTAATAATGTTGAATCCCACGTGCAAATTTAAAAATTATAAAAAGAATTAAATTAATATATTTTGAGTCGATCAAAGAGCAAGTACCATGTACATTTGCTTTAAAAGCGAGTTTGAATAGCAAATCTCTTTCAACTAATATTAGCTTGAAAGAGTTTTGACTTTTTATCATTGCAAAAGCGAAGATCTTCTGTCCCAAAGCTGAATGTTCCCCTCTAAGAATTGAATCTTGCCAATTCAATTTGCATGTATTCAAATTTTTTAACAAAGATTCCTTGAGTGGTAGAGATTCAGATGGAAACACGGAACACACGATTTAAGGAAAAAAGAATTTATGTAAAGAAAAAAGGTTACTCGTAAGCGTTCAGATTTTTTTTACTTGTATAAATTTTATAATAAAACTTATTATTTTTGAAAATTTAAGGTTCAGAAGCAACAAAATAAATGAAAACCAATAATTAAGCTGGTATACTCCTTGAATTACTGCGACTAATATAAAAACCATCTCATCAAATATTAGAACCAACTACATTTTCAAACTGTAAAATATTTTTATTAGTAACAGATGAGTTGAAATTCAGAATGAAACACAAACGCAAAGAACATTAAGGCATGACTAAACTACCTTTGCACCTAAAGAAATTCCAATGATTATCACTATTGATACCAACAAATATGAAATAACATAATAAAAGCACAACTCAATTTTCTTTTCTTTGAAAAAAAAGAACTAGTAGAAATTTTTAATCAATTCCCAAATATGCCAAAATAATTATTAACAAAATCAATTAAAGAATTTACACCTGGCCTACTTTAATCAGAATAAAAAGAAGTCACTCCTAAACTTTTCTTGAAAGTGTCCTTTGCTTGGTAGCATGCTTAACAACTTTCTCCTCTACATGCAAACCTTTCCTCCTCCTCACATCATTAACAAGTTTCATTGCTACATTAGCACAAACACTGGAACCATCTCCAAACTCTTCCTTCTCTTCTTCGGTCTTCGGAACAAACAAAGGATCCGCTGGAATAACTTGCCAGTGACTAACTGTAAGAAGAGGTCTGCAAACAGCACTAGTCTTTCTTCTCAATTCATCGCTGAAACCGAAGCTCTCTGCTACTGGAAGATACGCATGCACAGTGAACAAAGAAGAACCTTCCTGCATTTCTTCTTTGAATATCTTACCTCTCCTCTTATAAAGAACTGCATCCATGGCTCCTAAATGCTCAGGGGTTGTCTTCAGCTCGCAGAAGTACATGCCTTCCACTAGTCTGGGTTTGTTCTGAAGCACACATGACCTACAAGCTTCTTTCACAGTTGTTATGACCTGACCACTAAAATTGAAGGACTGGTCATTTTTTTGCAATGTATCAGGAAATAAGTAAGGTTGCAGCATGAAGGCAAGACCCCACATGGGTTCATTGCATAGTGGACCCGATGATGTAGCCAGCTGATAGCCAGATACTATGCTTGTTATCAGATTCTCGGCCTCTTCGTATAAAGAATCGGTTTCTTTTGATGCAAATTCTGAGTTTTTTGAAACAAATCCTAGCTTTCTAGAAACATGAGGAGAAGTGTGTATTAGGATTCCAACTTGGCCACTTCTAGAAGTAATAGTTTTACTAGCTTTAGAGTCGGGTGCTAGTAATATGTTCGGTCCAACTTGCCCTGGTCCGAGGCACCAAATTCTACTAAGAAACTCAAGGAACATATCTCTGTATTTTTGGCTTTTTTCATTAGGTAAATTTTCTAACTCGACCTCCAAAGAGTCGATGATTCTTTGTCTAAGCGTTGAGACAGTTACTGTTTCCAGGCTTTTGTTTCCGCTACTAGATCTATCCCCTATTGTATCTCCTAATATTTCGGTACTTTCTTCGAGTGTTTTTGTCAGGGCAGAGGGGAGTTTTATGACTTGAACCTTAACAAGAAACCTACCATTTGAAGTAACTTTCTCAACAGTGTTGTTGACAGTAGACCCATTTAAATGGTCTAAGAAACTGACAGTGTCATCTAAGATGGTTTCCTTAAATGAAACGAGCGGTTCTGATGTAGTGAAATCTACTTTTGCAAATCTTTTTCTCAAATCTTCGAGACATCTCCATAGATGTACTTCACCTGCAACAGCAAGCATGTGTTCACCTCTAGAAGAAACAGACACTTCTACAGAAGGATCGGCTCGATTAAGAAGTTCTAATCCTCTTTTTAAGGCGTTCATATCTGATAAACTAGTAGGATTAGTAGGCTCTACAGCAACTCTGAGTGTTGGTGCTGCCTGGAACATCATTCCTGAAAATAAGAATGAGCAAATGGTTAGTTTGGTTTGAAACCGACAATAAAAATATCAACCAAATTAACCGTTCAACAAGAAAAAACCGAACCGAACCAAACCGAATCAATTGGTTTACTTTGATTGGTTTAATTGAGTGACCTCTAAATGATAGTCTACTTGTTAACACAAAAAATGATTGAAAAAATTGATTGACTCTAAGTATATAGCTAAAGATCTGATGATGTTTAATCTATAGAAACAAACTCGTCTTTTAAAAACAATAACATGAAGTAAAAAAAAATGTTAAGATAATAATAATAATGTAAATAATAATACTGGCACTGATAATAATGAACTTTCAAAAAATTCAGTTTTTTTTTGTATTTGGTTTAATTGATTGGTTCGGTTTTATAGTTTTAAAAACCAAAACCAACCAAAAAACCAAGTAAATACGAAAATCAAACCAAAATTAACCAATTAACTAACAAAGCCGAACCAAACCGACCAATCATCTTTGAATCCGTTGGTTTTCAGTTTAAACCAATAAATGCTCACCCTACCTGAAAATGGATAGCAATTTTTTGTGGATGAAAGTGTAGCACTTTTCGATATGTGTTGACCTAACCCTTGAATTGCTACAATGTTTCCAGCACTAGCGGAAGAAACTGGTTTGAAATCTCGACCCATCATGAGGTACAGTGTCTGAAGCTCCACTTCTTGTGCATGTTTCTGGGTCGACTCTTTTCTTAATGGATCATACAAAGCAGAAAGCACATACATTTTCTGACCAGAGTGGATGACTCCACTAAAAACTCTAGCAAATGCAAGAAAACATTCATCTGAACTGAAACTCTCATCTTTATGAGGTAACATGTTAGCTGATACAGCAAACATTTTAGAAACAAAGGCAATGCAAGGAGCCTTGACACTAGAATCACATCTCTCCACAGATTTCCTCACATGCTCTATTTCAGAAATGATATCTGAGGTCAGTTCAGAACAATCTTTAGTTATCAACTCTTTTTTAGGAAGTAGCCGTTCAATTCTATGAGTTTGAGCAGTAACTGGATTAGAGATGTGCCTGATGACCATATTCAAAATACATTCTGATAAAGGAAGCCATTTACTCATAAGAGATTTTAGCATGGATCCTTTCTTTTTATCATCACTTTCAGACTCACAACTTATACTCTGAAGTTTGCTGCGCAAAGTTGATAGCTGAATTGCATTAATAACTCTGTCCAGGTTTTCTTTATCTCCATAAGTTTCTAAAACAGCCTCATAAGCTTGCCATAATGGTTCAAGCACGAAGTCCACAAACATGGGATGAGGATACTTGCTATTACCTTTTATTGCCTTCTTCCCTACTACCATTTTCTTCTCCCTGTCATAATATAGGGGACCCCACAAACTTTTCTGTAAGGCCTTCACATTTGCTCCAAGTTCTAAGGCCCATAAATGTGCAAACTCGTGAATAGAGAAACCCCATCCATGTACAGCAGATGCAAAAGCAACATTCCCTTTTCGTGGTTGAAATTCATCCTCTTCATCTTCGATAAGTTCTTCACTCAATTCACCATATTTAAGAGAATCAACATCTGAAAAATATTTTTCAGATTTGTATTCACTGAAAATTTTATTAACATCATGAACGATGTTCTGCAATCGAACAAAAGCTTCCATTGGAGTTAGTTTCAAATCACTATATAACCTATCGATCTTAGTTATAACCAGACAAGGTATTAGTGTCTCCACCCATGCTTGTCTAAGAACTGCATGAGTTTGTGTCTGAACGCCTTCCACTACATCTACTAATACTAAAGCTCCATCACTTAATCTAGCAGCAGTAGATACTTCACCACAAAAATCAATGTGACCTGGGGAATCAATTAAATTAATAGTGTGGCCTTTGAATTGGAGAGCGATTGAAGAACTTTTAATGGTTATGTGTTTTTCTACTTCTTCATCAAGATAATCCATGAACATATTATTGCCTGCTTGTGTAGGATGGAGAACTCCACCACCATGTGATGCAATTAGATGGTCGGCTAATGTTGTTTTTCCATGATCAACATGTGCAAGTATACAAATATTACGGATTTTTTTGCAGTCTGAAACACCCATTTTTGCATGGATAGGTTAATCTGACAATTAGCTGCAAAGCTGAAGTTTCCATAAAGAAAAATCAGATGAGAATTGTAAACATAAGATTTTAGACTCAGATTAGAAACATCTCTTATGTGCTATCTACACATGAATACAGTGGCGGCCCAAATGATTGGTTGTTCGAGCCACGGTAAAGTTTGGTTGCCCTCTAATACCAAATATATTAGCTATTAATTTTTTTCCAAATCAATATAATGTTAAATATAAACTACTACAACAATATCATTTGGACTACAATATCTAATTCACAAAAAAAAATACAGTCAAATACCAACTTTTCACACAAAATATCACAAAATATTTCAACGGTAAGTTCAAAGAAAGATATTTCATCTTGCATTTTTTGAAGCATAATCTGGTTTCTCCAAAAAAGGCTTTCGATTGAGATCATCCATAATCCATTCAATTGCTCTTGTGACATGGTTGTTCAAAGTTAACTTTTAATCAATTTTAATTTAGAAAAACTTCTCTCCATGAAAGCAAATGTCACCGGTATAATTAATAAAATTTGGTAAGCAACCTATGCACATTGACAAACACCATCATCCACATAACATCTTATAAAATCAAGAATGTCAATCGACTTAGTTATTTCATTAGGTAGCAAAGTTTGCAAAACTTTTAGATCTTGAAATAAATCTTGTCCATATATATCGCATTGTTAGTTATATTTCAAATAACTTTCTAAGTACGATTAATGTTCCATCAACTCTTCTTTGCCAATTTCCATAAATTTCGCATTTAATAAAAATCAAGAAATTTTATCATAAACTTCAAATTGTTCAAAACGATCATTGAATGATGTAAGGGTTTGATCTAGAATGTGAATGAAGTATATGACTCTAAATTTCTCTTTCAGTGATTGACTTCCTGCAACATTTGTTTCAATATCTTCATCAAAATGTTTCTTCTACGAACAACTCTTTTCATCTCTAATATTGGTTCAATACCAACATCCATAGCAAGTTCATTAGCTTCTATCATCATTTATTCAAACCCGTAAGCTACAGAGTTGTGTTTTCCAATTTACTCGATTTTTTAGTCTTTTTTTTATGGCATAATATCCAATAACAGATTTTAATTAAATTATGATACAACGAACTATTTAATTAGTAAAATCATTATTTTACAAAACCATTAACTTAAAATATTTTTACAAATCGGTAAAAATAAATCAGTTAATTCAATAATACCACTAGTATTAGGCATTATGGTCTACTACAGATCAATTAGGTATTAAGTAGTATTTTAGAAAACTTTAAGGAGACTCGGCTTAAAAATAAAATTGTTATGGAGACTCGTTCGAAAACAAAATTCGGTAGAACCCGATCGAAAAATGAAGTAAAATTCGACACCATCCTATTGAAAATTAAAGCAAAATACGACATTAATTCACCGAAGATAACTTTCGGCGGGATATGATCGCAAAATAAACCAAAATTCGGTAGAGGGTTACAGAAATATAAATGGCATTTACGATTTATTTATTTTTTGCTAAGAGGGGGCGAAACCTTTTTGGTACACCTCTAAGTAATTTTTCGAAAGATGAAATAATGATCATCTCTTGTTCAAAGTTGGAGTCCCTTTAACAAAGTCCTAAATTTTTGTTTTTTGAAATGACTGATTGATTACTGAAATAGTTTCTCAACAATACCCTTTTCATGCATAATTGATTTTTTTTCCATTCATTGCTTTTAATTGTATAAATATTATTCAAACTATTCGAATATTTCAAGCTCAACGTTAATTTTCATTTCTACTCAATCTTTCTAGATCAAGCTAAACTTTTATCATTTGGTGTTGATTGTACTTTCACTTTTTGTAATTTTCCATAATTGAAGAATAATATTAACAATTGTACAAGGTAAAAAGCGTTTGGTGATGCCTACAAATAACATTTGAACATAAATATGATAACCACAAACTCACTAATAAGAATGAAAATTACAATTAACTTTGAGTTAAACAGAAATATAATGTGTAATCGAAGGCAAATACATAACAAATAAAGAAATAATTTCGAAAAGTGAATAAAACTGTGAAATCTTCTGCGTTATAATGAAAAGAAAACTTCTATTTCCATCCTTTAAATTTTTCAAAGGTAAAAGAAAATAAAATTATGTGATTTTATGATGGTTGTTTCAAAGAATAACTAAAATTAACAACGAAGGGTAATATCGTCAAAATAATTATGCATGTTAATAAAAATCATTTATAATCATAATTCAAACAGATAACACTTTAAGAATTCAGTAAGGGCATTGTTACTCACACTCCACATTTTAGGAGCGAGCATTTTTTTTAAAAAGTTCTTTTATTATGAGGGGTACCAGCAAAAATAGCTCCCTCATATAATTATATTGTAAATTGATAGATTTATTCCATTATTTTTTTACCTTAATTTCCTTTATTCTTCACTATTCTTCTTCTTTAGTCTGTAATCCAAATCATAATAAACGAAGAAATTAAACTTATCTGCAGATGAAATTCCAAAAGAGAAAGAAATAAGATTGATTGTTACCCAAGAAAGCATCAGTACGTAGATTTTGTTCAACAAAAAAAAAGATTTTTTTCTTTTAAATTCTATTGTTTTATACGTTAATTTGGTTGTCAACAATTCTGAATCGAATTAAATGATGGGTAAAATAGGAAAGTGCTTTTCGTCTAGAAGCATCATTACTGATAGCTAAATTGAACTTAGTGAAAAATGTAAGTGAAGAAGAAGAAGATTGGTTAAAAATAAATGATGGGTAAAATAGGAAAAGATATATATTATTTGTACAACATGAGTACCTCTCATAATAATTTTAAATTTAGTGGAATGCAAATAAAAAAGGGTCCCCTCTTAACCAAAAGTGGAGTGTCAATAACAATACCCTTCAGCAATCAGCATTCAGCAATCATTATTTAGTGATCGGTATTCAGTAATCGGTGTTCAACAATCAGCATTTTAAACAAACGCGACCTTAGTTGATGAGGAATTGAATGATAAAACATGGAGAATGTTTTCTTATGATCTGATGATGATGCTGAACACCATATAATTGGGCAAAACACATAACTCTATGTAAAAAAAATTGTTGCCCCTTCCCAATGGGTTGCCCTAACCCATTGGCTTGCTGGGCTGCCCACTGGGCAGGCTCTGCATGAATAGTAGATGTCTACTATTTACAGCTAGTGCACTAATATTTTTTATTCTCTTTTTTTAAATCAAATAAAAAACTTGGTACTTTTGCCCATGTGTTCAATAAAAGAACTCTTTGCCAATACATCCCATGAACCAAAAGAGCAAATCTGGCATAAACCACCTTTAAAAAACTTTGAAATATCAAGAATTTAACGAGTCTACATAAAAATATAATTAACCTTTGAAATATCAAGGAAACACAAATCGAACCATTTGAAAATAATTTAATAACTATCCATCTTTGTTTTACACAATCTTTTCTAACCAAATGTATTTCTATATAGTTAATTTTCATATAACAAATGGGATAAATATATAAAAAATATTAATGAAATTGTCCTATTAGAGTATCATTTGTAGGAATAATGGCAACAAATTAATCCAAAAAATATATAAAGGACCTTCTTAAAATGAGGCTTTAAGGATGTGCCTTTTGGCTTAATAGATGAGCCAACTATGACTGTGACCACATGTATTAATCGTTGTTTTAAAAAACCCATCTCGATACTCGCCTCGAGGAGCGTCTCGAGGAAATGATGGATAAAATGTCATAAGGCTTTCTTTAAAAGGTTTTTTTACCTCTAAAGCTTACGCCTTAACAATTTGAGAAATACGAAGCGAACAAAGCTTATACCTCAACTTCTAAGGCATGCGACTCAAGAATCTTTTCATCCTTAGTTGTAGATATTGACACTAACAAACGTTACTAAACTTCTATTATTTAATGGAAAACAAAAAACAAAATTTAAGGAAACAGAAGTTGGTTTTTTTACTTTTCAATTCTAATATCGACATGATTAAGTAAGATTGTTTCTGAAACACCTATCAAGAGCTATGAAATGAATTTTCTCATTGCTATTTAAAGAAAAATTCTTTATAAACTTTATTGAATCTTCAAATAAATTTTGCGATCAATTTGAATTGGTAGAAGGAATCAAAACTGAAATTTTATGGAATCTTCAAATAAATTTTGTAGAATCGAAACTGGAATTTTATGGATTTCA
Organism: Allium fistulosum; assembly: GCA_030737815.1. Taxonomy (NCBI): domain Eukaryota; kingdom Viridiplantae; phylum Streptophyta; class Magnoliopsida; order Asparagales; family Amaryllidaceae; genus Allium; species Allium fistulosum. Next base: position 386,545,625 of record CM060907.1, on the reverse strand, counting down.
GTTATTTATTTTTAATCTTAGAAAAAACGATGTATGCCTGTTTAGAATCAGACCTGAATGGTTTGTTCTTCATTTTTTGCATAGGTTAATTTAAAATGTCAAATTTCATTATATGTTTTGTATTTTAATTTTTACTCGAAAAACTTACACCTCAACGTTTTGAAGCTTACGCTTCGCCTCACGCACCAGAAAATGCCTCATGTACGCTTTCGCATTTTAAAACAATGGTATTAATTTATTTAAGAAACAATTTATTATAATATTTGATTTATATATTCTTTGTTAAAATTAAAACTATCCACTAAGACATCAACATCAAAATAAAATATAGAAAACAATATACAAAAAAATAATCCAATTAACAATGATACAAGGGAGAAAGTTAAAAAATTCATAATTCCCAACAATGGAAAAATATTCAAAATCTTCTTACTTGCGTTGGCAACAACTAAAGAAAATCTTATTTAATAATATTTAACTTGACATAAACTAAACCTTGAACTGTAAAGAAGATTCATATTTGATAGATAGACCGCAATTTCAGTTAAGGTTGGTGAAATATGAGGGTGTATATGTGTGTATGTGTATATATGTATGTATAACATATGTATGTATAACATATGTATGTCTGTATGCATAGATGTATGTAAGTACGTATATATGCATCTCAACGATTTTTACGCCAATTTGATCATTTTTGGATGGCTCTATTTATGAACAATTATGAATAAAGACACTTTTGAGAATTTTGAAGCATCACCTGCAGGTGCTTTAATAACGGGTCAAAACCGGCATAGTGTAAATTTCATCTTTACTAAATCCGTTGAATCAATGTTTTTTTTATTGTTTCTCAAGTTGTTTTTCAACTCTAACCTCTATATAACCGTTTTTAAATATTCCCAATCTCACAATATAACTTTGGTTTCATGTTTTTCTATTTAAAGAAGAGCTTTTGAGAAATATTTTTATAATTATGATACATTAATGACCATTTAATAAACTATGTTATTAAACTATGTTAAACATTAATTACTATAATTTTTAATTTTTCAATTTATCTTCATATTGAAAATTTACTCTATTTGGTTTTGATTGTTTTTAAAACATGGTTTATCATTTTTTATGATGCAAAATTTAAATTTTGGAAAAACATTTTTTAATAATTATCATTTGTATAAATATTTCCTACTTAGGTATATGTATGATTTTACATTATTGGAATAATTTTCAAAACCCTTGAAAATAGGACTTTCAAACATGATTTAATATGTTATAAAATCGTCCGCAAAAACATCTTAAATCAAACACCTCGTTAACAGTCGAAACTGAAAACTTTAAAGCTTTTTGTAAACAATACTACAATACTTTGACATAGGACCTAAAGTTCCGCTTGAAGGTTCTTTTCTTTCTAACGGTTTTGAAGGGCTCTATTCATAAGAGGTTAACAAACTGAACGCTTGTGAAAATTTTGAAGCATCAGTTACGGTTGTTATAAAACAATTCAAGATCGGTGTAATATAATTTTGATGTTGCTTTCAACCCATCAAATCGGTGGGTTTGGATCATTTTCTTAAAATACCAACTCTACCTTCTATCAAAACAATCGTTTTAAGTATTCCAAATCTAGAACTATAACTTTGTTTCATACTTTATATTTCAAAAAAAAGTTTTTAAAATAAAAATAAAATGAAGTATGTTTTTACATTGATGTGGTTTCAATGACATTGAAAATAAATAAAAGAATGTTACGTACCCTCCATTTTTTGACATGGAAACTGCACTGTTTAATTCATCTTAATTTATTTTGTTTGAATTAAGTTAAGGTTTGTGGCACATCTATGGCTATGTCTGTTGTTTTTAAACTCTAAAATTTGAAGAGTTCAAAGAAGTTCAGAGGATTGTAAGACTTTACATCTCACTTAAACTCCTTTAAGTCAAATGTACAGATCTTTATTTTGCTTTATTATTATTATTTTTTAACTCGCAATTTAAATATTTACTAACTAATATTAACTAATAAATAATCGAAAGTTTTACATAATGAACCACCATTTGTTGATCTATCGTCGGAGAACTTAAACCTTAATTGAATTATTTTGATTATACCTATCTCAATTTTTTTCAATATTTTATCTTCTTATTAAAAGTAGACCGTCAAAATTTGATTTTTTTTTCCCTTCAAAATATAGTTTTGTGAATTTATAATGTAATTATTAAAAATCTGAAATTTTAATTTGTAAGTTACCTATAAATAACTTTTTTTAGTATAATATATTTTCGATTTAAAAAAGTATGCAATCATGTAATTTAAGAATTATTTCAAAAACCATGCCGTCATAAAACTTAACCCAAAATCAATACCTACCAACCCCTCTAAGTGATGCTAAACAAATTTAACTAGCAATACTTGGTCGTAAAAAATTTAACTGGTACTCTGGTGGATTTAGATTTGTTTTTCACGATTAATTCGTATAATTATACAAATTTCTAGTTGGAGGCTTAGAGCGTCGCTAACCGTGCTATACAATCCATTTTATCCATTGTTTTGGCCAATGATAGATCGTCGAAGATGCTCTCAACGGACGTCGACGAGCTGCCGATTCCTTTTCTTAAAGAAGGAGCCCTCCGTGTTTTCCCCTTTCAGCCGACATTCTATCGCTGTTCCTTGCGCATGCTGATCGGCAATCAAATCAAATCTGGAGTAAGAAGGAGTTGGAAACGTGGGGCATTCATCACCGCCCTTCCGGCTCCAGACCGAACAACTCTTGCAAACATTTTTATTTATTTATTTTATTTTTTAAAAAGAAAAAAAAAATCTATTGTGAAATCAAGATCGAAAAGGAAACAGATTAAATTCTCAGAGAGATAACTAGCGAGTTTTCTAATAGAAATGTAAATGTACTGAATGATGATTAAAAAATTACTTTAGGAAAATTGATTATAAATGTTTAATCTGAGTAAAATATAAAAGAATACCTGCGTTGTGTCACTGTGTGAGGGGTGGAGAGGTGAATATGCGGCTGAAGAAGCTCTGGAAGATTTTACTTTTACTTTTATCTTTTAATTAATTAATCTATTAGTCTATTCTATTCGTTAAACAGTACAAGCCAACTTTTGCTCATGACGTGGCAAGATCAGATGCGTTTAAAAATGGTAATATTTGATACTATATCTTCAGTGATATTTGTAGCACCCTACCTGTCGCTTTTTTATTTTCCACAAAATACTCTCATGTGAAGATGAGGTCATAAGTCTGAATCTTACATATTTAGTTGAAAATTTTATTACATGAAATTGAGTCACAAGTTCGAATAAGTTTCAACGAAAATATCTTTAGTTTTTTTAGTTATATTCGCTGTAATTATGTGCAAATTCAATTGCAAAATTCAAATTAAAAGATTTTGATCGTTATATTATTCTTTTAATTATATTTTATACAAATTTTTGTTTACTTTCCAAATTTTATTTATTTATATATATTTTAGTTTATCTTTATTTTTCAAAATACTCATTTATACAAATGATAATAAGATTTCAAATCACGCTTTTGACGTGTGCGTATGCAAGGTAAGTCGACATTAGTGGTACTCTGCCAATAGTTTATTCAACACAATAAAATATGTGTGTGGCACTGTAACGACCCGACTTTCCAGTCCCGGAAAATCGAACCATTAGTACTTAAAGAAGAAGAGGTAGAAGAAGAAAGAGAAAAACAATATCAGAATCTAACCATCACAGCGGAATAAAATATAATATATAATAACAGATCTTTACACAAATCAAAACTATATCTGTTTTTATAATACATTATCAGAGTATACATCAGAATTCAACAGCATCAACAACATACAACTGGACAGTAATCATAACATGTCCTCACAATCTGAATACCAGCTAATCAACACAGCGGAATATATAAACAAAGACGAGGAATACGTCTCGCCCTCCAACTCATCGCCTGAGCTCCATAGCTGTAATCTGAACCTGTTTATCTCGGTCTGACCCGAGCATCATATAAAACAATACCCGAGTCAGTCTGAAATACCAGCGTGAGAAAATCACATTCAAATTGATTATTAAAGTTTCAAAATCCTTTGAAAACAAAAGCATCTCGTAAGACCACGCCACAAATAAACATGCCGGGTTTTTACCTTACGATAGCTAAAACACTTTTTATAAAATCCTCTGATATTATAATAGTGTCTATTCACAAATACTTATTCAAATAGCTGAAATTGTTACATGATTAAATTCCAGCATACTAGGTATACAAACAAATACCGTACAAGGAACGTAGGGAGTATGGATTTCCATCAATGACTAGGCACTGGGGTACCACCTATCACAGTACGTGGCCTAGATCACAGTACCGAGGAGTACGCCCGCTCCCCTGCAACACAAGGCCGGAATCATCCCTTACTGGATAATTCCAAATAAGATCACCCCACGGTTGGGATCAGCAACCGCAACACTAAGCCGAAATAAAAGGGACATCTAGACAGGGATGACCTTACTCTCAAGTGGGGGCTACCCACGAAGCCTTGCTGCATAACCCCTGATTTTCAGTCATTCCTAGTTGATGAGGTTCGAGGCTAAACGATACCTTTAGAGAACATATCCCTTAGAATGCCCATCGTCCACCTGACGATGTCTCGAAAGCATTCGTCCATACAAGTCCGTCCCGGGTTCGAACGGAACCGAAGGCACTACCCCTACTACATCCATTTTGGAAATATCCTCAGGATTAGTAGCGACTAGCCCTTGCACTTCACTGCTCCATCTTCGACTCCGAAATCGTTTTCGCGAAACGTACAAACCGGATCGAAGTGGTTTTCGAGTCTCCAGACCTAGAATCCCGGTATACGGAAACCCGATCCCGATCTCTTCGAAACGATCAGCGCATTTGGCCAATATTGATAGTCGGTGATTTAACTATCAATTGATGTTCACAAACATCCATACACATCCATCACAAAATAAATAATCTCCATATTATTTATTTGCTTCTAATATCTTTCCAAGATATATTTCCAAATTTTCAAAGCTCATTTGAAAACAATTTCAAAACAGTTTCCGCTTACGGAATACATTTCCCAAATAATTATTTCCACTGAATCACCAAGTACAAAATACTTTTAATTTTAAAATAATTTAAAAACACTTTATTTAAATATACTTTATAACATTGAAATTTTAAAACTACTTTAATACTTTATCAAAATATATATTTTAAGAACATTTAAAGTAAAACCACTTTATAAATATAAGCTAACTTTCTCTTTTTAAAACATAATACCAAATCGCTTTTATATAATTACTATAATAATAGATTTTTGAAAATACTTACCTAGGAAATTAACTTTTAAAAATAATCAATTTCCTAAAACATGCCTTTTTAAACAAATTAGAACTTTTAACTTATATTTAAAATTGCTTTGAAAACGTACTTGGCTATCCCGAGAAATACACTTCTCATTCCCATCTTTTAAAAATAAATCAACATTTATTTTTAAACCAAATCTATATCCTTTTATAAATTCCCACATTGAATTTATATTTTCAAATATCCTCTGATATTTTATTTTACTTTATAAACCCAGTTTATAAATTCCAAAATCTCCCTTTTCTTCAAAATTTCAATTCCAAATACTTAAATCAATTTACAATTGATTTCAAATTTACTTTACTTCGAAATAATTTCTTTATCTTTCCAATAATGTCACTTTAGTTTAAAATTTATTATTCTCATGTTAATTCAAAATCCCATTTTTCCATATTTGTTCGACTTAAGAAATTTCTTTATTTCTTTTACAATTCCTTATTTAATTTATTCGAATTCACGAGAATTATTTAACTTAAATTTTACTCTTTTATTTCTTTCCAAAAATCCAATTCAATTGCTTTTGATAACTCATTATACTGGGAAATTCAATCCAACCAGATTATCCAATATAAATCATCACAGGATATCAACAATCATATCACAGAATATTTAAACAAAATTAAATATTTTGAGGAATCCAGTCGGATCCCTCCAACCTGTTTCCCTGCATCCAGAAACGTTAGCACAATACCAATTCCACTTCGAGGTGGAATATCGCGGTATATGGGTTTTATAAAATATCATCCGCTATTATGCGGCGCATAGGGTCTCATCCGCTATAAAATGCGGGAATATCAACTTCAATATATACATATGCCAATATATATATATATTGGTATATACTACTATATATGATATAGCACATCCAAATCAATCCAACCATTCAATCAATTATTTAAATTTTAGTATTTAAATTTAAGACAAGATTTACTGAGTGAGATTAACTCACCTTTCTTATTTGTTTGCAATTCCATTCCAGACCAGCTTGTTTCTGTTCAGATTTCGAACCTTGAATAAATATTATACAATTTATTAATATTTGAACTAATTGAACAATCAATTATTTACCATTCATAATTTTAATTAACGCACAAATTTAATTTTAAATTAGTCCCTCCTTTAAAAATTTCTTAAAAGCTAAAGTAATTAAGTAAGCTAATTTAACACATTAATTCCCATTTATTCAAAATTAACTAGTTAAACAATTTAATCACTTTAATATATTGATAAATTTGTAAAAGTAAAAATGTATATTTATTTTCTTTTGAATCTTCATAAGTATATACTCGTGAGAAAATCTATACAGGTTAAATTCCAATACCATAAAAATTCCTTCAAACTTATATACTAATTTAAAACAAAATAATTTTATACGTATTTACTGTTTTTAACATAATATGTATGTGGATGAATCTTGAGTAAATTAAAACAAGGTTAGTTTATACCTTGCCGAAGAATCCCCTCGTGAGCATCACTGCTCTGACAAGACGAACTCGACACTCCCCACCACTAACAAGCTGTCGCGAGACCATCACCTACCCCGAGCTCCCACCAGCAGCACTTCGACGCCCAACGCCTCGACCTATATCGAAGCAAGTCGCGGCCCCAAAATCGCATGCGCCTCATCGCGGCTTCGACGAACTGCTGCCCCCAATCCCAACGCGAGCCTTCCACCGCGAAATCCTTTCAATATCAGTCGCGATTAGATCGCGAGTCCCACGCGACCTCTGCCTTCCACGAAATCGCGCCACCGAACTTCACGTGACGTCGGTTCGCGACACTCAATTTTGATCGAAACGCGGAGCTCGTCCATGTCGCCCATAGCGTGTTCGACGACGATGCCGAAGATTCTCCTTTGGATGCTTATACGAATGCGATTTCCCCCATTTTATTTTCCTTTTCTTTTGCTTTCTAACGATATGATTTTTGCTTCGTAATTTGGAATTTCGAATGTAAGTGAAAAAGGAATAAGAACGAAAAGGGGATATGGCTTCACAGAGAAGGGTATGCGATTATATTTATTGATCGATTTACTCCTTGATTTTCTTGTACGAGAGGGCAGCGTGATGAAGAAAAAGGCTACAGGATGTCGACTAAGCGTACGTAGGTATAGAATAGGATGGCTGATGAAAAGAAGATATTTTAAATGCTGATGGGGAAGAATTTGACCAGTCGAATTATTGTATTTAAATTCTAAATCTGTTATTACCAATTAAATTTCCAACGCGTTTTTATAACGTACGCCCTCACAACTCCAAATGCTACGAAAATTGAAATCCTATAACAATACAATATTACGGACCCAATGGAACCGGTTTCGTCGAATTCCGAGACTGTGCCTCGGAAGGCTATTTTTAAATTCAATTTAAACAATAAAATTTCAAAACCGAACAAAACGATTTAAAATTCAATTTTAAAAGTTTCATCACCTTCAATATTAACAATATAAATTTTCTGAACCTTTAAACTATTTTTAACAGGCTCAAAACTCAGGATTCTCTATTTACCCAATTTTCGATTGTTTAATTCAATAATCTATCATCCAATAAATACTGTATATTTGAAAATAAAGTTAAAATTTAACCTTCGAATATTTAAAATAAATTAAATATTCTCATTTCAAATATACAAAAATTCCGGGTCGTCACAGGCATGGCATGTACGCCTCAACGGCTACATCGCATACATCCAAATTATTGCCATTAAAACTCTATCTTATTTCTCACATAAAAACTCTCCCAAAAAGATACATCAAATTCCCAAAGTAACAAAGCAGATTCCCTAAACAATAAAACATACAAATGACAAGAAGCCCAGGCAAACCAAACTACTAAGCTATTCTACATGGAATTTGCTACTTCAACCAGGTAAAAACCTTGATTTTTTCGTCGGCTGAGATAAAACAAATGGAGCGCCCCTCCCCCTTCCTATTAAATTCTGAGCATTCCACATAAATACCTTTTCTACGCTGATGAAAACTGCGGTATTTAGCATGATCCATTTGCTAGGGTTTTTCCTAGGATCCCTACGCAATTAGATTTTAGAAGAGAGTGAAGAAAAAACAAATACACAAATTCCTCTAAACAAAAACCTTTATTAATTCACCAAAAAGATTACAAAAGAGAGCCTTAAAATTGAGAAGAAATCTCAATCCCCAATACCCAACAAGATACACTTTTCCCCCACACACATACTAATGAACCTATACATGCCTATTTATAATAGACTTGACAAAATGCCTTCATTAATCACTGTTTGATTACTTTCATCTTTTAAAATAATCATTTCCATGTAGATAATTTGTTGCATTCTCTAATGCAATAAAAGAGGCAACTAATCACTCTACCAAATCCACAAAATCTACAAAAGAGGCAATGTATTTGAGTCATAATTCCACATTGACTCAAATATCTCCAAAATCTACTTAAATATGGAATCTTGTATCACCAAAATCTAACAATCTCCACCTTGATACAATATTTCATAAATGTCATCCAAGCTCCATCTAGAACCTCAAATTACAAATAACTCTAATGTTACCATGGAAACAAATGTCTCCATCCCCAAAAGAAAATTTTAGCAACCTCCAAACCACCTAAATATGCACGTTCACCAATTGAACATGCATATCATCAATAAATCAAAACTGTTAGTAATACCATAAAGGTCTCCAAACAGACTTTGTAATTTCCCGTTGCATGCTCCACCTTGATTCTAGCAAATTTGCCTCTCCAAAACCACTTTGAGAAGTCCTTTCATTCCCCACCGTTTTTCCAAGCAACTTGTACACATTGTTGTTTCCCCTTTTTGCGCGCAGCGGCTCCCTATTGCCCTTTCAAACTCTTGTAACTTCACCTCGAGTTGAAAAGTTGCAGCCTTTTTACCTCCAATTGTCCTACTAAATGAGAATCTTTATAATTTCTAGGATGTGTCTAACTCTTGTAAGCTTCATGACACTTTCATCATGCATCTTTAATCTAACAGAATATATGCTCTTAACATCCAAATCTCCACCATTAACAGATTTCACCTTAGCATCTTGCTCTTCATAATCAATAGATGATTCCTTTTGATTGGATATATGGAAACAAGTACCTTAATCAAGCACTCAACCTTTGCTTTTGCCTTTATCCACACATAGGACATTGTCATTAAATTCCTCATCAAAATGCACCTCATCATCGCTATTATCGTCTTCTTCCAATGCCTTTATCCTCTCCTTGTCATTTTTAAGCTTATTGCAAAATCTCAGTCGATGACCAGGTTTCACGGTTATAGCAGATGAAATCCCTTTCCATATTTGGACAATTAACCCTCCTTGCAAGATGGCCTTATTAAGTAGGCTGCTAACCACCGAACCCATTGAAACAACTTCATCCAAATTTGAGTTGGTTAATGCAACCACAAGCATTTTCCAACTCTTTGGTAATGAACTCATCAACATCAAGGCTTGTGTTTTGGTATCAGAGCAAGGTTATCAAAAAGATTAGAGTAATTTTGGATTTGAAAAATTATTGAGATGTCGGATGTGATTTCTTTTTCAAAGATGGCTATTTTGGATGTAAAAAATTAGGGTATTTGGAAGCCTAGGATGGAAGATGTTTTGTACCTCAATGATCTTCATGATCCGATTGATGGAGATGGGAAGAAGCCCTTTGATGTAGAGGAGGGAAAATGGAAGAAGATGGATAAGAAGGCAATTGCATTGATTCGTCGATATCTTGATGATTCAGTCTTTCATCATGTGGCTAGTTGTGAATCCGCAAAGGCTTTGTGGGACAAGTTGGTATCTTTGTATGAGTCAAAGAGTGCTACAAATAAAGCTTTTCTTGTTCGAAAGTTGGTTCAACTGAGATTGTATGGAGAGAAGTATGTTGTAGTGCATTTGAACAAATTTCAAGATGTAATAAATCAATTGGCAAATATGAATGTAAAATTTGATGATGAATTACAAGCTCTTTTATTGATGAGTTTGCTTTTAAAAAGTTAGGAAACTTCGGTTGTTTCATTGAGTAATTCCAATGATAATGGAATTATCTCATTGGAAGCTGTTCGAAGTAGTATTTTGAATGAGGAGCTTAGAAGAAAAGGGTCATGTATGAAATTAGTTCAAGATGAGGCTATGGTAGCAGGGGACTCGAAGAAGGATACAAGTTCGAAGAAGAAAGTCGTTAATGGTAAAGGTATGTCAAAAAGTATCATTTGTTATTATTGTCAAAAAAATGGTCATATGCGTAATAAGTATGAAGCGTAAAAAAGGGCTCAAAAGGCTATACATAGTGACAGTGATAGTGATACACGGGCGGGCATAGCTGAAGATAGTGACAGTGATACTTCGTGGGATGTCTTCATTACTGAAGAGAAGCCTTGGAAGATGGATTCGGGAGCCAATTTTCACATTTGTAGAGATGTGAATTGTTTCTCTTCTTATGAGAAGAGTGTCGGCATGATTGGGACCGCCAATAGAGTAGAGCTACCAATTTGTGGTATTAGATCTATTCGGTTTCGTATGCATGATGGTGTGATTATAGAAGTCTCGGGTGTAAGGCATGTTCCTTCTAGTTCACATAATCTTATTTCTCTCGGTCAGTTGGATCACCGTGGTTGCACTTATGAGACTCGAGGTTGAGTTTTGAGAGTGAAGAAGGGTGGTCTTATAGGGATGAGAGGAGTATTGGAAGAAGGAAACCTTTATGGTTTGGTTGGTCATGTAGTCGACTATGGGAAGCGAGTGACAGTTGGAGAGCCTAGTCCATAGGCATGTGGAGAGGCTAATGTGTTCACTGCTTATGATGATCATGTTGAGATCATATTTTTAGACAGGGGTCTCCATGTTGATGATGCTCTAGGGGTCCATAGTGATTATGTAATGAGCTCAGATCGAGTGGTAGACGGGTGTCGAGTAGGAAAATCCACAAAGACTGTATGGAGGTCTTTGTGGTATTGCAAATGCTTTAAAACCGATTGGTGTGGTGCACCTCATGGTGGGAGATGCATCACTTGTAGTAGGTGGTAGAGGTTTGTAATTTGGTATGATTGAGACATAGGGAGTTGCGATAAATCTAGAGATGGCATGCTCGATATGTTGGAGATATGTGATTTTGCATCAAGGTGGAGTGTTAAATTTTGGTGATGCAAAATCACAAATAGAAGGAAATAAATATGAAAAAGAAAGAAAGAGAATATTTTTTTCCCTAATTAATAGGCATATTTGATTATGTTTAATTCTCTCTCTAATTGGCTAATTAGTTTATTTTTTGCCATTTAATATTTACTTGGGCATTAAGTAATTGATGTTATAAATAAAGACTAGAAGAGAGAGTGTAAAAGGTGTGGAAATCTATTTGCTTATTTTCTCTTCTTCCATCTTTGTTCTTCTCCTCCAACAATTTTAGCCACAGAGATTAAGACTCTCTTTCTCAATTGGGTTATTGGTTCAATTTGTATTTTGTTTACTTTTATTTTGTTCGATTAATTGTGAACAAATTTTGGTGAATCAATAAAGAGGGTGGTTGGGTGGAATCTCTTGTGTGTTGATTTCTGATTTCATGTCCGTTTATTTTCTATCCAAATTTATCTCTTTGTGATTTGGATGATAAAAGATCTATTGGGAAAAGGTTCCGCAAAGCAAAGTTTTCACTACATGTTAATGCAACCACAAGCATTTTCCAACTCTCTGGTAATGAACTCATCAACATCAAGGCTTGTGTTTTATTATCCACCTTATAATTCACGGCCGCCAATTGGTTCACAATTGCTTAAAAATCGTTAAGAGGCTCTCAAATTGACCCACCTTTGTTAAGTATTAGATTCACCAATCTTCTTATAAGAAGAGCCTTATTTGTTATGGAATTCTTTGCATAAATTCCTTCCAATTTCTTCCAAATTGAATAAGCGGATGTTTCATTAGCAATAATATAAAACACCGTATTCTCCAAAAAAAAACATCGAATAGTCGCCGTAGCCTTATTATCCAAAGTCTCCCAATTTGCTTCAGATACAATACTAGGTTTCTCCCCTTTGTTCTTCAATGGTTGGTGAAGATCATTGGGATATAAAAAATCCTTCATCTTCACCTTCCATAACTCCCAATTTCTTCCATTAAGTTTTTCTACAGTTATCTTCTCCAAAATCAAACTCTCTTCGAAAAATTTGTGTAGTAGGCTCTGATACCAACTGTTATGGTTTTTTCTAGGATCCCTATACAATTAGATTTTAGAAGAGATAAGAAGTGAAGAAAAAACAAACACGTAAATTTCTCCAAACAGGAGTCTTTATTAATTCACCAAAAAGATTACAAAAGAGAGCCTTAAAATTGAGAAAAATCTTAATCCCCAACACCCAACATGATACACTTTTCCCTACACACATAATAATGAACCCTATACATGCCTATTTATAATAGACTTGACAAAATGCCTTCGTTAATCACTATTTTATTACTTTCATCTTTTAAAATAAATCATTCCCATGTAGATAATTTGTTATCTTCTCTAATGCAATAAAATAGGCAACTAATCACTCTACTAAATCCACAAAATCTATAAAAGAGTCAATGTATTTGAGTCACGATTCTACCTTGACTCAAATATCTCCAAAATCATCACAAAAATCTAACACCATTCCCCATTTAGGATCGACATTAAAACCATAATAACGAACAAAAAATTACCTAACCCACTAAACAAAACAACTTCTAACCGTTCACTCACAAGATCCACCATATGCCACTTAAAAGCAGCAAAGTCCGTACAAAACCGAGGGCACCAGTAAAGTAGTGTGGCTATAAACCATTGCTTGCATCAAGGCAAACCGTATATTTCATAAGGAAACAACATAAGTGAACCCCAGCGCATCACTCTCAAAATAAGTTCCAGACCCTTTTGGAAAGCTGGTGTATGAGAGGGAGGCGAGGGCGGTGGCATCTAAACTGGGAGAGTGATAACTTAGTTCATGGAATTCCAAACCAAATGGATATCTGGTGCATGAGCAAGCTAGCAAGGCCGACGAACTAGTTAGCGAAGGAGAAGATATAGGAGGAAAGCTTCCAAACAACGTAGCTTACACGAGGAGCAGATCCAAGGCTAACTAATGATAGGGCCGACCCTAGCCTAAGGGCACCAAAGCCATCGCCTTGGGCCTCAAAATTCAAATTTTATTATTCATATATTGTATTTTGTTTATACATATAGCATGTCATTCACCAGATTAGTAAAAGTGGATTTAGTGTTAAGGCAAGGTGAATGCTTTGTTCCCGGGCCACAGAGTTCAAATTTGGTGTTGTGTATGATAGAGTTCAAGGTGTGCCATATGAGCAATTATGTAATTTGACTATATAACTTAACTTTTACAGCAAATCTTGTTCGAAATAAAGTAAGCATTTGGTTTTATTATATATCGTATATATTGTTATATTGGGATATAAATAATTTTATAAATATATTAAATATACACAAGTAAAAAATCTTTCGAAAAAATATTTAATCGATTGAAGTTACGAACGTGTATGTAACCATGAGTATTGAATCAAATAAAATAAATATTTGTCCTTAAATGTTCCTAATCAAGATGCCTTGATAACTAGATATCAATATATCCACTGAGATTAAGTTATAAAACACTCTCCATATGATAGAGGGTGAATTACTCGTATACGTCACATTGTCCAAAATTATTTTTCTAAAATCAATTTATAAAGTTATTTATTAAAATAGTTTTTTGTTAAATTAAAGAAATATGTGTCCACGGTTTACTGTTCTACATCCATGCATAGATGATCTTGCCATTAACGTTTATAAGAGATGAGCATTACTAATACGGCAATAAATAAATGCAGCATCGCGCATGACAGCTGGAACAAACAGGCACAACGACGATGTTGGTTTGCAATAGCGACAACAACAAGTCAAGTGATTAGGGTTTCAGGCAAAGACATTGAGCTCACATTTGATGGTGTAAATCAACTCAGCTCATCAAAAGTAACTAGTTGGCAGTGGCTTTGGAATATGCGAGACGTAAATTTATTCAAAACCCCTTATATATTATTTGATTACACTTCTGTTTCGTAATTGTTAATTTAAATAAAAAACCTCTATAATTTGTAACCTTCACAACTTTGACATATGAACTCCGTCTTGCGTATAACTTGCGACATTGAGTACATATTAAACTTTTGGACATGTTAATATTATTCAATTCTACATCATACTCTTTTATATGACATTGTTATTTAGATGTTGATACATACATATGTTTATACATACATACATATCTATAGTATTAGTATATTTATAAATCAACACTGTTAATAAAAACCAATACAGACCTTATTGTTTGGTTCGAATATTAAACATTTGAATTAAGACGAATTATAATCATTTTTATAACTTTAATTAAATAAAACTGAATTTAAAATTGTAATTTTAGTTTATATCATAATTATTTAATTAGTTATTACTTATCAAGTATTACTTAAAAATAATTATATATATATATATGTCTATATCATTGTATATAAAATTATTTTATTATTAAATTTACCTTTTAATAAATGTTATTTAATTTTACAATGAATTATTTTGTTAAATATTTCGGACAAATATAAACATTGCAAATCGCATTGATAATAATATAATGATAACATAACATTATTTAAATTCAAACAAAATCATCTAACGAAACATTAAATATGACTAAATGTTAATGACACTGTTCATGATAACACTATAAAATTAAAAAGATTTTTTTAAATTTGCCCCTTAAATTCATTGCCCGATGCACCTGATCCAATAATTGCATCATAACATGCATACTGTTATTATAAATAATATATAAAATTTGAATTCAAAATTGGTTTAAATTTAAATTTATAAGGGTTATGAGTAAATTTAAAAATTATTTTTAAATTTGTATTCATAAAATTATAAATAAATTAATTTAAAATTAATTATAATTATAATTAAAATTCATAAGGGTTATGGATAGAATATAAAATTGTTTTAAATTTGTACTCATAGAGGTTATATGTAACACCCCATATTCTTAATAAAAATTAATAATTAATTTAAAAAGTATTTTGGTAATTTTCCGTAAAGCTGAAGAACAGAATTTTATAAACAAAGAAATTTGAGAAATTTGATTTTTCTATTGGATCAGTTAAATTTTTCTACCCCATAATCGTATATAAAACGGCAAAAGTGAACACCGGATGAAGGGGATATAAATCGTTTACCGTAGCATGCATTTTAGATTTTGTACCTATTTTGAAATCTAAGTTTAATAATTGATTATGGGAATAAGTCAAAACTTAATTAGAAATTTCAGGAAATTATTGTCAAGGACAAAATTTCTCAGCATTTTAGCCTCAAGGACAGGCCTTCAGTATTTTATCCTGAAGGACAACTTTCTTTAGGTATCAGTTTTTACAGTTTTTAGGTATCAGTTTGTAGTTATCAGTAGCAGTTTTTAGGTATCAGTTTTTAGTTCGGTAGCAGTTTTGAAAGAATGTTTGTCCTTATGAATAATTTTGAAAGAATGTTTGTCCTTATGAATAATTTTTAGGAGAATGTTTGTCATTGTGGTTAAAATATTGAGGTCGTGTCCTTGAGGCTAAAAATATACAAATTTTTGTCCTTTAAATTAATTCCCCCCTAGAAATATAACCCTTGATTGTATACCATAATTTTATGAATATGTTTGGATTACTCTAAAAAGAATACAATGAGTTTATGTGCATTGAAAGAAAAGGTGAGAGATAATTACATGCACAAAATTTAAAACCGCTTGAGATGGAAAACATTAATTACTATGATAATAAAATTAACTATCGTAATTAACGAAAAAAAACGTTACATATTAAAAGAGAGAGAAGATAATGGTATGTTTATGGAAGGAAAACATCTCTTAGAGATAAGATACACTATCCCTTTATTTATAAAAAAATAAGGGTAAATCTGATTTTTGAATTTAGCAAGATTAATACCAATCAATTACAAATTGGTTGTGCAATTACTAATAAGATTAAGGTTCCTAATTAATGTCGATATACATACATACAAATTGATCGTTTACAGTGTGTGTATGTATATAATATAAATAAGTGGTATTGATTTGAATTATAATAAGTGATATTGATTTGATTTATAATTAATTACATTGATTGGGAGAGGATAAACATTATTTTCTTTAAGAAAATATAATGAATGGAATTTTGCATGGATGTAAGAATAAGTGACATGAATAATGAAATAATTTTCCTAGACCTAGACTTCACATAATTTCTACCTGTAATACATGCTTAATCCTCGCGTCTCACATTCTAAACCCTAGTCTCCATCTGGTAAAAGAAAACTCTAGCTCCAAACTTCATTCTTTTCTTGCTCCTCAACTCTTCTTAATCTAAATTCTTCAAAACAAACTACAGATAAGAATAGAAATCAAATTGAAGAAAATAAGAATCAAATCAACAATTGCAAGTTAAGAAGAGAAGGAGGAAACACCAAATCAAGTCAAATTAGGGGAAAGGTTTCTTCAATCAAAGCTCCAATGCGAGTGGAAATTTGTCTTCTACCTATACAATTAGATATATGCTTTTATTTCATTTCTATAGCCTATATTAGATTAAAGTGAGGAAATAGGTTGAATTATAATAACAAATCAACAATTGAACTAGGATTGAGTCATTGACCATGGAGGTTGAAGTGCTATCTTTAGTTGTGACTGGGTTAATAATGAAATTGTTTGGAGTTGAAATGATACTCTGATTGTTAAGAATAAATCATAATTTTATTAAATTACACCTAAAAATCTAGAATGAATCATATTGAACAAATATGTTATTACTTGGATTAATAATTGGTTGTTTGGGTTTGAAATGACACTCCGATTGTTAATAAAAATCAAATACAATTTTAAATTAGACCACCTATGTTTGTGTGTATATATAAAACTATATAAAATTGAATCGATGACATTGTGAAGAAAATTAGTAGGATTATTGCTAAATCAATTTAATCATAATATAACTATGTTAATGAAATGAAAAAGGATGTTATGAAAAATGGTAGGCATGGTAAATAATAAAAATAAGATAGCGCAAACCATTTGAAGTCTAGAAAGAAAATAGGACTAAGAGGTAGTGAGAAAAATGCAAATTTATAGTAATTTAGATGTCTGAATTAAGAGGTCGGATGTATTAAAATCTTACAGATGAAAACTGAAAGAAACAGGTTATAAATCAACTAGTTTTAGACATTTAAAATCAAAGTCAAACGTCTGAAATTAAAATCAGACATTCGAATGTTGGTTCCGACGACAGGATATTATCAACTCCATATTTAGAGTATGATTTTCGACGTTGCACATGGGTGTTGATGATATTTGGTTCCATATGGTTTATGTTTATGTTCGGGTGTAGGCCTTTGTGTTTACCTTATGGTATATTTTATCTAGATATAGACGACGCTCGGAAGGTATTTTTTAATCATTGTGAATGGAGTTCGGATCTAGCTTCACCGGAAAGATCTCCGTAGAAAATCCATTATGCGAACATTCCTTATAGGTTTTGATTGTACCTTCTAATATGCTGTTGAATGTAATCAATGTACCCATTCCAGCTATGTTATAAATTTATATTCTATACCCTAAACGTTATCTATTATATCATGTAACGACCCGTAATTTCAATTATTTTAAATTATTAAATTTAATATGATTATTGAATAAAAATGGTTAGAAATAAAAATTTAATGATTTATTAATGTAGTTTATTGAATATGAACTTGAATAAAATCTTGAAATAACAAATTTTGAAGATTTAGGCAATAACTTATATTGAAATGAAATTTTACATATTGAATGTGTTTATAATCAATAATTGAAATTGAATAATAAATTTTGAATTATTTAAATGAAAATAAAATAATTGTTAATAACTAAAATTTATTTGGAATCTAATATTGGAATTTACCGAAATTGGTTTATTGGAATATTTAAATTATTTAATCCTGAATTTAATATGAAAATAATGTCGAAAGTTGATTTAAATTTTATTTAAACAAGAATGAAGATTTTTAACTACTAAAATTGAATTTAAAATGAATAATTTGATTTTGAAAAATAGCTTAAATTTTAATTAATGAGTAAAAATAGTAATTTTGACCACTGTTTCGGCTTTCGACGAAATTAGTTTCATCAGATCGTGATAGTGAGTTATTGTAGGATTTCAAGTTTCATAGCAATCAGACTTATCGTTTGGCCGTGCGAGATTTAAACGCGTAAATTTAATTTTAGAATTTAATTAAAATAATTTGATTTTGAAAAGCTATCTTCCGCATACGAACGAACTAGGCTCCGAAACTAGTTCCATTGTGTTCGGAATGAGGGTATAACATATAGAACACCAGGCTTCACGTCTCGTTTGGAGTTTGAGAATTTTGAACGTTATAAGTCAGATATTTTCTAATTATAATATATATACACTCACCCATCTCTCGACCATTCGTACACCCTGCCTCTCGCTGGTTACCTCGTACTTCCCCTCTCTCTCATTTTCAAATCTCAGTCGATCGAAAGAAAAAGAAAAAAAGGAAAAAAATAATAATAACAACGCGCGACCTGAGGGTGTAGTGATGGCGCGCGATGCATAAGGGAGGAGGCACGACAGAGGGGCCGAAGCAAAGGCGAGGATGATTCTCGTTCATAGTTAGGGTCTTCTGGCACTTGGGTTCACGTGCGCGCGAGATGGTTGCGGGCGTGGCGGAGGTTGCGGGCGAGGCTTTAGTGACGGTCAACGTTCATGCTCTTGTGGCGATCGACGTTAGTAAAAAAAATTATATACGCGCGAGGGAAGGAGGCAGGAGGTACCACGCGATGGAGGTAGGCAGGGCTGAGGTCGGGTGCATGTGGTTCTGGTGGAGGTGCTTCTCGATGTCGATCACGTGAATGGTTTCTGAGCGTGCCTGGACGTAATGATCGAACGAGCAGCAGAAGAGGTCTTGTTTTTTAATTTTATTTTAGTTAATTTTGTTTAATTATTTGTTTTACTAATTTGTTCGTATATCATTCATACAAGGTCGGATTCGAGGCTGTCTTTCACGTTGCGTTCGTATCAAGTCATTTACAGCATGGAATCAAATTGGAATTTTTTGAAGCTGAAAATATTTTTAGTTTCAAATAAAAAGGTGAGTGTTTTATAACTCTCATGAAGTACTGAATTATTTTTATGTTAGTTAAATTGAAGTTGTGAAGGAATTTAAATTTATTGATTGTTGTTTGGTAATTTAATTGACATTTAAATTGACACCTGAATTGAACTGATATGAATTTAAATTGACAGTTCAATTTGAAATTGAAATTAAATTGCCAGTTAGACCCTCGATGTTGATAACTAGTCAATTGTTGTGATATTTGTCTGTTTGGATGATTGATTGTGATGGCTGCTATTGGTTGATAGTTTGGATGATTTGGATGTTTATTTATTTTTATATATTCTTGTTATCACCTTGTAAATTATTTGACAGTATATAAAACTATTATTTGAATTATTTCGAATAAATTAAGAAATAGGTTGAAATGATATATACTTATGACATTTATTTTGGATTGAAATGATATATATGCATACCTAAAATTAAATTAGAATAACTGATCACTTGGCCATAGGATAGAAAATTATATATAGACACTGGATTAGTTAAATTAAATGATTTTAAATTCTTGATTTTAATCTATTTAAATGATTTTGATATAAGAAATAAAAATTGAATTTATGAAGATTGAATTAGTTTCGAATTCGAGTTTGAAATGTTGAAATTAAATTTAGTTAAAAGAAATTGTCTTAAAGAATCTAATTGGAATTTGAAGTCATGATTGAAATATGTCTTGAATTATTGAAATTGAATTATTTTAAAAAGTTTGAACTTTTACTTGAACTTCAAAGTTATTTAAGTAAAAGCAATGTAAATTGATATTCAAAATTTGAGCTCGGAATTGAATTATTTTAAAGATTTGAATTTAAAATTTGAATATTGAAGTTTAATGTGATTTAAGTGATTTAAGTCGATATTCGAAAATTGAACTCGAACTTTATATAAATTAAAATGGTTTAAAATTGAAAATTGAATTGAAATTAATTCAAATTGGAATTGAAATCGAGATTAATTAGAATTAAAAGCGAAATTGAATTAATTTGAAATCGAAATTGAAATTGCTAATTCAAATCGAAGTTAATTCGAATTGAAATTAAAATTAAGTCGATTTGAATTGGATTGAGGTTGAAGATGATTTGAATTGGAAGATTTGGAATCGAACCAGTTTAACTTTGAAACTATTTTCAAATAAATTATTTTAATATAAACTATTTAGAATCTATCTTTTTAAATATTCAAATTATTTTGATTTTTCAAGCTATCTTACTATATAAACCAATTTCAATACTCAAACTATTATATATCAAACTATTTTAACTTTTTAAAATATTTAAAAAGTTTCAAACTATTTTCTAAAAATTCAAACCGGTCAAGGTGGGAATATTTATATTTAAATCATGGATTTAAATACGAATTGGGTTAAATTGAAGTTATAACCTAAATTGAAATTCGAAATAATTTTGAAAGTGAAATCAAGATATTGAGGCGAAAATGATTTTTAAAGTGAAATAGCATATTTTGAGTAAAAATGATGATTTTGAAATGAATGCTATTTTGAAGCGAATATGATATTTTGATATCAAGTATGAATTGTTTTCGAAATGTAAAAGTACCAACCGGTGTGTAAAACGACGTTTAGTTGTTAAAGAGACCGGAGCCTCTTATTGGCATACTCTCGGTCAATATCGGAACTACTTTAACAACTATGTATGCGGAGGAGACTCTAGAACAAAGTGGTTGAATTTGGCGTCGGTTGCTGGATTTGAAGAAAGAGAACGATGATAGATAGACCTCGGCATTTATGCCAATTTGAAATGACTAAAATAGGACGGCTTGATAGGGCCAAGCGGTTTAGCTACCCCTAGCGGACATCTGTTCTTTGATTTTCTTTGGACTTGGTCCATAGTATATTCCTTGTTGTTGGTTTCGATTGGTGCACCTTGATTTTGGGATAACCTCCCTTTGACTCAATATGGGATGGACGGACGCGGTGGGCGATCGTGGCTACGACACGTTACAACCAGCCCTTTGACCCGAACTGGTAGTATCCTACCTTGGGCATTGCCCCACGTGCCTTGTCATACTTTTATACCTATACAATACCACTATGATTTTGGTTTAGTGTTGTCGTATCACGGCGCATCCCTATCCCCCGACATGCTACTGGGGCGTTATATGCAAACTGTACAACAATGCTTATAAAATAATTAAGGGAGATTAATGTAAAGCCTTAACGCTAAGAAAATATTTATTTGACTGATTAGACATTATATATATAGCGTATTCTACTATATATAATATTTTGATGGATCCTTAAGAGATGAAAAATCCCGTAACATCTCTTGAGTTATTGCACGCACGTTATACACTGGATAGGAGATGTAAAACCCTATAACATCTCTGATGTTATTACACTTATGTTATATGTGATATTGATTTGACTCACATATGGATATTTTAGTCCCGACTCGAGTATTTTGTCTTTTCATTAAGCTCGGGTCAGCCTTGAGTTTTCGGCGCATTGAAGATTATTTTCTGGAGAACGAAGACGAAGATTTGAGATATATTATTACTATTATTATTTCACCATACTGTTGCTCTGCTGCATTATTATGTTGTCTCTGTTGTATATATAGCTCTAATAAATATTGTATAAATTATAATCAAATGTATAGTATAAACAACTTCATGAACTGTTTATTTGATCGTTATATTTTTTCATTTCTCTACGAGATTCTATGTTTGTTTTCTTCTTTTCTTATTTTTTTTATTAACCCCATTGATTATCCGTGTTCCGAATTATTTGAGTTGGACATGTGTGGATTATTGTCAATTTAAACCTTCCGAAATGTGGGTCGTCACAGTTGGTATCAAAGCTTTGGTTTAGCGATAACCTTAGCTTTGTGGGGTTTGACTCATTAGAGATAGGGTAGTAATACCTTAGAGTGAGTTTGTTTGAGCTTCTATATATGAGAGCACATACTTGTTAGTGTTATAAAATGTCTTATATTTGTGTTTACTATCCATTGAGTTGTTTATGAATTCTAGTCGGTGTGTGGGACGCCATGTTATTGATAGGGGTTCCTAAAAAATTAAACAAGGCAAGTCGACATAATATTGTTTTAAGATAGGGTAAATCAATTTCTTTTTACCTAAATCATATATTATATATAAAAAGAAATTGAATGAGAATAAATGAGTAAGTGAAATTAATGGGAGTAATTGAATTTGATTTAAATTGGATGTAAATAAATTGAATGCAAATGGAATGAGTTTTAATAAATTGAATGTTAACTAACTGAATATGAAATAAGTGAATGTTAAATAAATAAATGTTGATACACTTAAGTATAAGTGGTAAGAAATACTTTAAGTTTAAATTATGAAATGAATAGATTTATAAAATAAATTGGATATGAAGTAAATAGGTTGTAAAACCAAGTTTGGAAATATTAACCTAACTAATTCGAGTTTAGGGATGTTTATAAACTTAAGTAATGAGTTATAAAATAAAAATCTAATCTTAGTTTAAGTTTAAAGAATGGATTTAAAAACTGGAATTTGGGAACTTGAATTCGTGTGCTTTTGAAAATTTTTCTAAGATTTTAAAAATAATGTTGGTATTATTTAAAAATATTCACGAATAGAAATTTTCTTCAAAAGGAATTAAAAGGAAGTAAATCTTGTACTCCTCTCTCCTGACGTTGGAAAATAATTTCGATGATGATGGCTGCATCATCGACATTCATTTTCGAGTCTCGGGAGGCCACTTAGTAGCTTTGCTACGCATTTGAGTTGATAAACAGATTTTGGTTTAAAAATTTTAAATATGATTTGATATATATAAAAATTAAGAGTATATATATTATTTCAAAATGATTTGAAATGAACCCGGTATTTGAATTCTTAAGTTCCTGTTAATTAATGATTTTCAATTATAGAAATAAAGTGAATTATTTTGAATAATTGGAAACTTCTAAAATGAGAAATAATAAATTGAAGTTGTGTTTAAATGAAACATGAAAAGTTAAATTATAACTCTTAAATTTCAAGATAATGGAAATTTAAATGTGTGTAAATTATTGCATGTTCTTGTTAACTAAAATAAATAACATAAATTTGTATAATACTCAGTTACATTCTAAAAACATATATAAAACTTACCAGAAATATTTAAAAAGTTGAAATGTTAAATATGAATATGTAATAGAATATTATACATCTTTGAACTTAAGTAATAAAAATGTTCAATTTGAAATTGTGTTTAAAGAAATATTTATAAAAATTAAATTAAGTTGTTATAATGAAATGTTATACACTTAGTTAATGTTCTAACAATGTTAAATGAATAATTTGAATAGTAAAAAGGAATACTATTAGATATGAACTTAGGAGAAGGTAAACAAATAATAAATTAAATCATATCTTTATAAATTGTTGAAAAAAAGAAAAAAAGAAAAAAAGAAAAAAAATTGCAAAGGATGTTTAATATTTAGTTTTAGCTTTCTGAGATAATTATAATTTGAATAATATTATGTAAAAGAAAAAACATCACTATAAAATGATTATGAACTTAAAAATTGATTAATGAAATAAGAAAGTTGAAATTCGAATTATGAAATGAAATTTTAGTTAAGTCAAGTTGAATGGAATGAATTGATAAAATAAGTTAATGAAATAAATTATAAAATGAAAATTAACTTAAAGGAACTTGAATAAATTGATTGTGATAAAAAGAAAATTTATTAATATGAATTTGAGTTATAAAATAAAATTTACTTATGTAACGACCCAGATTTTTGGCCATCTAATATTTAGTGATTAACTAAATTAAATTATTGGAATATTAGTCTTAATTAGTCAAATAGATAAATTCTGATAATCAAAATATTGGGTAAATAAATAGCTTAAAAACTATAATAAACATTGGCTTATGTGACGACCCGGGATTTTTGCAATATTATTTTAATAAGCATCTAATCTAATTTATTAAAATACAAACTGATCATTTTAAAAAAATAGATAAGATTGTAGCCTTTACCATATATATATATATATATATTCATTTTTGAAAGAAGTTATGATTTGGAAATTGAAAATAAAAACCCTCAAATAATTAAATTTAAGTTCTACTTTATTAACATTTGATCTAAATATATATATGAATGTAATCTAGATAATAATGCTTGAAATAAAATCAATCTTATCAACACTAAATATAAGTATAAGAATATATAAATATAAATTAAGTGTTTGATAGTTAAGCTTAAAATAGAAATAAAAATAAGGATTTATGTTAGTAATAAATTATATGGTTATATAAAAACATAAAGTAAACACTCTAGATCATTCTAGTAAAATATATTAACTATAGGAATACATGTATATGCAAGAAAAATAATATATATGTTCATACAAAAATCAAAGGGGATAAGTATGTAAACATATAAAGGGACAATTGCATTTAATGCTATCATTTCTAGCACAAAACCATGTCATTTCGAAATACATAAAAATCATTTCATTGCCTCAAAAAAATCTAGTCTGATAAAAATCTCTGACCAAAAGAAAATGTTTGTACCAGCAATTACTTATCACCTGTATACTTTCTATATATATATATATATATATATATATATATATATATCTCCTCTTGTTCCATTTTCGCTCATCAAGAGTTAGCATATCAGAAAATAAGAAAGCATTTCATCTTACAACTGAAGCTGAATTAACAACTCAAATTTACAACTCAACTAAGCAAAACAAAAGGATCAAAGAAGATCAAGCTAACAGCTTTTCAAAATAGAAGTGTGTTCTATGTTCAAACTTTTTTACTTGTGAGTATTCCAACCTGGTTTCCTCTATTTATTTTTGAAATGCTTGTGAGTAAACATCACTCCCTATCAAACTTTATCTGCTTTGTTTTGATGCATTTGATAAAACTGTGAATTAATGTTGTGAAATTTTGTTTGTGTAATGGTAAATGTGCTTGCATGAATATCAGTTCATATATGATATGTATGCATGTTTGTAGCCTCCTCTGTTCTTGTTTCTTAGATACAAAACTAATTCAAAAACCAAAATCACTTCCTCCAATATCTTTTAAGTTAAGATGTTTAAAGAAAATATGTTTGAAAAATCAAGATCTTAGTTTTGGAAATATTTTTAAGTAGAATTTGAAAGCAGTTTTAACTGGAAGAAGAATTTACAGTGAAAACTCAAGAATGTCAAGATTTCAACTTCCATAATTTATTGTTTCATTTATATAACCTGATACGCTTTTGTAAACCATGAATTTTGAAAGTAAAATCATGATTTTTAAAGTTTTAAATCGAGAGAACTTGCGAGTTGAACAGAAATTGAAATCGTGGCAATTTCTGGTGATTGCAAAGGCGTATGGTCTCGTGTTTGATGTCGAAGGTAGCTGGGGGGGATGCAGATCGTCGGAAAAATAGTGGGTAATTTTATAATGTGTCGTGGTGGCTGTAACGACCTGTAAATTTTAACTATTTTGGTAACGTATTTCATTGAATTTTGGAGGAATTTTAAATAATGAAATCTGAAATTAAAATTTTATATTTGGGATACGTATATTTAAATATAGAAGATGTTAAATTTTCATCCAAAAATATGGAAGTTTATTTCGTGCGTAAATTTATTTTAATTTAAATCAGTTAGTAATTGTTGAAAATAAAACGTTTTCGAAACCTAAATATTTTTACATAGAAAAATTCTAAACCATCTTCTGAGCAAGACGTCATTCTTCGTTTTCCCAAATTCGGACTTCTTTAGCTCCGTCGATCTTATTTTCTGCGTTTTTGCTGCATTTTCCGCTAGTAGGAAATTCGAATTTTTATAATCCAATCGTACCAATAATATCTGTATGTCGTTTTGATCGTCTCGTTGTGCTGATCTCTACGGTATATTAGATTCTGTGTTTTGAAGTCTGGTGCACAATGGAAATCGTGAAACGACCAACCGTTTCAGTATCACTTTTACACTTTTGATGTCTATTCAAATTTCAAATGGCGAAATTAACCGCCACTAGCCATTTTTATTTGCAGAATTAAATGACCAGCTGTTACCATTTCCGTCATTTCCAATTTATTATATTGGGTTCGTTTACATTGGATACTGCTTGCTTGCCCACTAACCTCATTACTCACGTTCACTTCTTTTGCATGAAGCCAACCTGTCTTTTTGTTTCCCAAAGCAAGTGAACCCTTCCTTTGCTCACATTTACAGCAAATGTAATCTAATAAAAAAAACATATGTCTGCATTTTTTTTCTCTCACATAAAAGCCTTCTCGTCCGCCATCGCCTCCTCGCTTCTCCATGTTTTGCCCCACTAGCATAGATCTCGGCCTCGTTCGCCACATAGCAACCCACCGCCTCAATAGCCGAGCCTCCCGCCTTCGCCTAACCTCACCACCAACACCAGAACCCGAAGCCGCCCTCCGCATATTCCTCGTACTCCTCTCATGGCCGAAGCCGTGCAACCGGCCACCGCTTTTCTTCTCTCCCCTCACCAGTCGAGCGCAGCAGCCCCATCGCATGACAGCCTCAACCCTGACCTGCGTGCAACCCACATCAACGGCCCTTGCAAGCAGTCCCTCTCCTTTTCTTCCCTTTCGTTGCCTTCACCCATCCCCATTCCAGCTGCAACTTCCTCCAAACAGAAAAACCGTCTCCAGCAACCCGACTTTCTCCTCTTACCCGCTACCCTCGTTCTTTGTTTTGCCGACCGCCTTCATGTTTTCGTCTCCACGCCGCCAATCACAACCGTTCAGATCCGAGCCACCACTACGGCTCCGACCTTCTCTGTTTATACTCGCCACCTTCTTCCCCTCTTTCGCTTGAAATTGTAAGTTTCATATAGGGGTTTTGTATATATACTTGCTGTTTTTATATATATATACATTTGTTTATCTAAGTACATGGTTAAGGTATGTCTTATAACCTGGGAAGCATGTATATATAAGCATATGACCGGGTTAGATTTATATAGTTCTGATTCCAAATTTAAGTGGTTACCTTCTTTTTCTGAAGTTTGATTTTTATGTATATTAGGTGCTTATATATATCGTATGAATAAGGTTTGGGTATACATATGTTTTAGTTTAAAAAAAAATTAATCAAATTTTATTTACATATACAGTGTGTGTGTGTGTGTGTTACAGTATATTATCTTTGTATGTTAAACAGTATGGTACATCTTCTACTTATCACTATATATATAATCTAGTATATGCCGTTTTCATATAATGTTTTAAAATATTCATTATTGTTAGTATAGATATTGCATATATATGAGTTTGAATTCCATGTTCATATTTTGTTTACACGTAATATTTGTACACATGTATTAATTTAGAATGCAAGTGTCTGGGTGGTTCATATTTTGTTCCTGACAAGTCCATATAGTGTTGTGTAAGGAAGTTTAGGGTAGTAAATTTCGTAATCTATGTTTTCTAAAATTTTAAGACAATGGGTTATATTATAATGGGTACAGCATTTCACTATATTGGTATTTCATACGCAAGTCTTAAATTGTACTGTATATTTAATATAAAGTATACTGTATGCGCAACCTTTTATATATTCGATTTTATATATATATTGATTTGTAACTTACATACATAGATATATTATTGCGTTTTAGCAGTCTAGGTTATGTCGGGATCCTATATTGCTTTGGTTCTAAAGTTTAACGTGTATACATATAAATATATTTGGGTATTATATAATGTTTACAAACGCAGTTTGCCGTTGTTATATACTTGTAGTATCTTGTAAATAATATTTATGGGTGTGTTTCAAAAGATTTGCATTATGGCTAATGTGTATTATATGTATGTTATTGTAACCTTGACTTTTAAAGTAATCATATTAGACATGATGTGTTCGATTTTATACAACTATTGCTTTGCAAATATCGTTTAAGTATTGTATTGGAAAATATAAAATATTAGACTTTAAATTTTATGTGTTCCTTAATATTGGCTTTTAAGTATATGTGTAACGACCCCGGATTTTATATAAATTTAAATTAATAATTAAATTAATTTTTGAATAAAAATTGTGGAAATTGATTTATAAAGTGATGCGAGTTTCCCCGGATTAAAATAAATTCTATGTTAAATCAATTAAAATCTAAAATATGTATATATGTGAATAAATGTATATGGGCATATATGAATAAATTTGAATTTTTATTTATATATATGTATATATATTCTAGATTTGAAATTAAATCTTAAATAGATGATTTAAAAATAAAAATAAAATATAGGCTTTGAACACAGATATAAAATAAATAAATAAAAGACAAGTTATAAAAATATAAGTAATAATACAAAGTAAACATTTGATAAAATCTAACAACAAGATTAAAATAGAAACTTATATTATAAAGTAATATTATAAAAGACAAGTCCAAAGGAAAAGAA
Organism: Allium fistulosum; assembly: GCA_030737815.1. NCBI lineage: Eukaryota > Viridiplantae > Streptophyta > Magnoliopsida > Asparagales > Amaryllidaceae > Allium > Allium fistulosum. The sequence continues at coordinate 386,516,646 of CM060907.1, read as the reverse complement.
ACGAACATATATACCTATGGAAAGTATAAAGTAAAAAGGTAAAATATCTATGAACAACTACAAAATGAAGGAACAAAACATGCACATTATCCTTTGCATTGTACAACCGAAGAAGAAATAAAGCAAATATATATATATATATTTGTTTGTACAACGCAATTAATGCTTGGATCCTTAGCCACCAAATTTTTGAAACCATCAGCCGAAATCAAAGAAGGAAAAAAATGAATTGGTACAAACAAATAAAAGCATCTATATACTAATAAGATTAGGATAATACCTAAAGTACATAAACATTTAATGTCTTCATTTTAGCAGCAAGACAAAGTCAATTCGAATTGTTTTCAAAAGCAATTCAGCCATCAAGAGTAACAGAGATCTGATAAAAGAAAAGAAAAATATCTCTGGCATTGTACAAATAAAATTATATCAACCTATACAATGTAATACTATCTGTAAACTCATTTCTTATATACATTATCTTAGCTCGTTTCTTCAAGTAAGATGTTTGTGACGCCCCACCTCTATACCCACGCTAGCCAAGAACACTACGGTGTAGTGCTGTCAACTAGCACGGAGAATAAGGCTGTTGAGGAGCGACCATCCGTGTAATTGCTTTGGGCGAGCACCGATATGTCAGATAATAAAACATTGCATTTCATTTTTTTGAGGAAACCCGACATACCGATACAAACTCAAAGCTACTACACAGTGGCTATAATAGTTTAGGACAATAGATATAAAAATAACACAGATAACATAAATGCGGAATACAGATGGAACGAAAAGTCTCATATATACAATAACTGATATCAGTTACAATACATTTGACACAATACAAATGATACAACTACAATTGTCGACTCAAGAAGTTATATATATACAAGTACATTATCGACTAATATACATGAATACATTATCATCTTAAAACAGACACACTGACTACTACAACTCGACGAAGACCACTTCAAATGATATAAAAAGTCTTCATAGCTCTAGCAGCAACCCAAAGCTAAAAATCTACAACCTGTAAATACTCGGTCTGACCCGAGTATTACATTCAAAAGAAAATAATACCCGGATCAGTCTAATTCAAACCAGTTTATTAGTGCATATAGGCAGTAATAATTTAAATAGACGACAGTCACAATAATTCCCGTCAATCCGATTCTTTAAACAAAGAAACCGGATAACGGTCAATATAACACTTAACAGTGTTTAACAAAAAATCAGCAGATTTAAATCATCAACAGAGATAAATAAACAATTTATCAAATCGACTAAATTAATGTAAAGCAATCGATTCTGGGTGGCTGCAGTGCACGCACGCGTGCACTGCCTCGCCACTATCGCAAGAGATACGCAAAGGCTCAGTGAAAGTCACAAAGGATCACCAGGTCAAACCCCGAAATCGGGTTCAACACAAGTGATTCAAAAAGCAAATCCCAACAGGGGGAAAAACTGCAAAACACGAGCAACTGCAGACGTAAGCGAATACGAAGCAACCACCACGATGAAGCTACAGTAGCAAACAGTTGCAAAGACAAAGGCAGAATGCAACTACAAAGAAGACAGTGGCAACAGGTAGAAGATGATGCAGTGAAGCATGTACAAGGGCAGTACATATGAACATCATAGCAAGTGCAACAGGTAGAAGATGATGCAGTGAAGCCAATAGGGCAAATAATGAAGAAGTATATAAGTGCAGACACAACAATATGAACAGAGTAGTATGAAGGTGAGGGCACCATAGATATGGCACCACAGCACACACTATTTACAATAGAAAATGTTCAAATGTCTGTAAAATAAAATGCGAACCAAAGTTGCATTGAACAACATAAATGCCCAAGTGGCTGTGTGATAAAAATGCGAACAAAAGTGGCAGTAAACAACAAAATGAAACTAGATAGGCTATAAGTCAAGTGCCATCGTATAAGACAGCAAACACATGAATGTGCAAAAGTGAACATACATCTGTATACATACATGAATGTATGTATACAAATGGTCAAAAGTATCAGAAGGCAATTGGACAACTACAGATTCAAGTAGTAGCAATAATGCAATCTAGAATGTCACAGCAACAAGGCAAATGCATGTACAAAATTCAACAAGGCAAGTACAAACTGGACAACAACAAAAGCTACCAAGCAGGCATCTCAAGTGATCAAGGCTGTCACCATGATACTGCTATGGACAGTGCAATCAAAAAGCACGTATATGCAGCAGCTAACTGGCATATGAACAAGTGAAACAAATGACAGTTCAAGTAAAACTGGAATCATACAGGCAACATGAACAAATGAAGTCAAGGCCAAAGTTTGTCAGAATTTATATATAGCAGCTACAACAGTGAATCAAAGTATAAACCAGGGTGCACTATAATGAATGCAGAATGAACGGAAATGGTCAAGTATAACAGAGATCGACAATATGCACAAAGGCATAGCAAGAGTCACAAGACCATCAAGCAGTGAGCAGTGAAGACATGAACAAGTGATCGGTAAACAAAGACATAAATGGAATCTGAACCAATACACTTGAATGCACCAAGTAAGCTACAGAGATGACACTGCAGCACCAGTACAAATCAGTGAAATATAACAAAGATGAACCAGTTCAATATGATATACAACTTGAACCACAGACCCAAAATTTCAACTGACACATATATGCAGTAGTCGAACCAAAGAGCTAACATATGCAACTGAAATCAAGTGAAGTCATGAAGGCTACTGGACAGTGGACATAACAGATCAAAAGCCAGCAAAGACTATACAAAAGATGTCAACCCAGTGTGGATGCAAACTATATGATAAGCAATCTAAATATGAATGCAAGGGAGCAATGCACTAAGGAAATGAAGCAACTGACACAAACAATCATTAGCAACTACATACGCAGTAAAGATGGCCAGAGAACAAAGCTCACAAGTGCCAGAGAAACCAACTCCAAACTCACGAGAAAAAAATTATAACAAGTTCAGAATGACATGTGCAAACCACACTGGAACAAAATGACAACATCAACCTGGATGCAGGTACAAGGCTGTCAACAAGTAAATTCAAAGTGACAGTAACCAGTGTGCAAAAGGAAAGACAAGTCGAAATTACAAAGTGAACCAAATGCAAATAATACAATGCATCAATGCAATGTATCAGACTCAAGCTAAAAAAATCAACTCAGTGATGTTCAAATGAATAAACTCGAATAAAAATGTATAAGTGTCGAGTTCTAATAGACATGCACACAGAGGCGAAATCAATGTCGTCGAACTCAAACTCATAACAGTGAAAGTGTCGAGTTCTAATAGACATGCACGAACGAAGATCAAAGCATTAGCCAAAATCACAGAGACTAAATCAATGTCGTCGAACTCATAACAGTGATTATCCACGAGAACCAACATCTCAAAACAATCGAGCATAACAACAGAATAATACTCGAGTATGAATTAGAAGTGAGCAGAACTCACCTTGCTTCGAAGCGGCGACGAGCTCGACCTAATAGAAGCGGCCGAGCATCACAGAGACAAGCGAATTCGAAATCGAAGCCCTAGCTTTAGCAGAAGAATGAAGGAGAGGGGACGAACGAAGTTAAGCAACCACTCTACTCGATTTCTACGATGCCCTAGTTTGGAGGAGACGAGACCGCCATTATTTCACTTTCTTCGATTTTGGGCTTAGGGTTTTCGAATGGATGAAGGGGATGGGTTATCACTTATCACGGCAACAGATCAAGCATGGGCCAAGATTTTAAAATTTATAAAGCCCGAATACTTTTAACCATGTTTATTAAACACCTTGGTGATATTTAAAACACGATTTGAATCCATTAGAACAACGGATTCGAACACGATAAAAATTCATATTTAGGATTTTAAATACGAATAGACGATGTCATATTTAAATAAAATATTTATATATATTATCGTATAAATGCGGGTTGTTACAGACTTCCCTCCTTAAAGAAATTGCGTCCTCGCAATCATAAGGAATAAATGGATAAAAGGTAACAACCATAAGAGCATGGCTATGTCGAATGCATAAGCAAAGCAAAGGTCAGCAGGGGAAGCATTAGAATTATGGAAGTATCAGATATAGAATCAAAAGGTTCGACTGATTCAAATCAAAAGAATCAACATCGTGGGGATCAAGGAATCAAAATCAGACGACTATCAAAAGCAAGAATCAATCGAGTTCTAGCAATTGAAAGAAAAGGAATCAGAGCAGAAATCACGTACTGCACGAATTGAATGTGAGTAAATCAAATTACTCACCTGAATCGTCAGAGAAAAAGACGAAGCTCGAATCTCAAAATCGCAAATATTCAATCATCTAAAACGATAATCGAATTTTCACAAATATCTGATTATCAAAAACGATAATCAGCAATCACAAAGATTCGATTATCAAATTGAAAAATATTTAATTATCTCAAACGATAATCAAATTTCACAAATATCTGATTATCAAAAACGATAATCAGAAATCACAAAGATTCGATTATCAAATCGAAAAATATTTAATTATCTCAAACGATAATCAAATTTCACAAATATCTGATTATCAAAAACGATAATCAGAAATCACAAAGATTCGATTATCAAATCGAAAAATATTTAATTATCTCAAACGATCACAAATATCTGATTATCAAAAACGATAATCAGAAATCACAAAGATTCGATTATCAAATTGAAAAATATTTAATTATCTCAAACGATAATCAAATTTCACAAATATCTGATTATTAAAAACGATAATCAGAAATCACAAAGATTCGATTATCAAATCGAAAAATATTTAATTATCTCAAACGATAATCAAATTTCACAAACATCTGATTATCAAAAACGATAATCAGAAATCACAAAGATTCGATTATCAAATCGAAAAATATTTAATTATCTCAAACGATAATCAAATTTCACAAATATCTGATTATCAAAAACGATAATCAGAAATCACAAAGATTCGATTATCAAATCGAAAAATATTTAATTATCTCAAACGATAATCAAATTTCACAAACATCTGATTATCAAAAACGATAATCAGAAGTCATAAATATTCAATTAACGAGTCCGAAATTAACCGAAGTAGTAAAAGTATGGTTTCATACTCCGTACTTTTGCTAAATCGTTTAAATCTCGTTATCGTTTTCTTGAAAGTGCAGAATTGTGTGTTTTAAAAATAACATTTCACATTCTCAAACGGACAAGTCCGGAATTAAGCGAATCAGTAAAAGAAAGGGGTCATAGTCCTCGATTTTTCTGAAATGTTTAAATCGCTTCCTTGTTCTTTTGAAAATGTATGCTGTAAAAATTTTTGAAAACAATTTTAATTTATATTTTTGAAACAACTTTTAAAAATAAAGAATTTTGAAAACACGTGATTAAATTAGCAATATCAGTATTGCGGGAGAACCGCTTGTAAATCCATTTCAAAATTGACGGGTACTGAAGTTAACACGTCAAAATCTCATCAAAATAACTGGCATCAAAATATAATGCCAAATGAATTTTCATTCATCAAAAATGTCACAAGAATCTTCTCAAAGATAAAAAGGGATGTCATACCCTAAACTTGTATCCATAACAAGTCAATAACACATGAATTCACCAATGCACAAAAATTGATAAACATATCAATAGAAATCACGAAAATTGGTGAAGCACAAAATTCCAGAAATCATCACAAGAAATCCAGAAAACACATAAATAAGGGGGGAGGCCTAACACATGAATGGGAGCATGAAAACTCCCCTACGCGTATCACACAGGAATGGCCCGAAGACCGTAGGGTGCTACCAAAGAAATATGTGATGGCGAAACATCACATAATCGGGGTATAGTCTCCCCGTAGACGAAGAAATATGCGATGGCGAAACATCACATAATCGGGGTATAGTCTCCCCGTAGACGAATGTGATGGCGAAACATCACATAATCAGGGTATAGTCTCCCCGTAGACGAATGTGATGGCGAAACATCACATGATCGGGGTATAGTCTCCCCGTAGACGAATGTGATGGCGAAACATCACATGATCGGGGTATAGTCTCCCCGTAGACGAAGAAATATGCGATGGCGAAACATCACATAATCGGGGTATAGTCTCCCCGTAGACGAATGTGATGGCAAAACATCACATAATCGGGGTATAGTCTCCCCGTAGACGAATGTGATGGCGAAACATCACATGATCGGGGTATAGTCTCCCCGTAGACGAATGTGATGGCGAAACATCACATGATCGGGGTATAGTCTCCCCGTAGACGAATGTGATGGCGAAACATCACATAATCGGGGTATAGTCTCCTCGTAGACGAAGAAATATGTGTGAGACGAAATCCCACAAAGAGTATCCAGACAACCCTTAAAGCCCAAGAGATATGGGTGAGACGAAATCACACCGATGAGGCCTAGTCTAACCGTGCAATATGTGTGAGACGAAATCACACACTGGTGTCTAGACAATCCTCAAAGCCCAAGAGATATGTGTGAGACGAAATCACACCGATGAGGTCCAGTCTAAACCATAAAAATGATCGTCATGATCATAAAGAAAGTGTCAATTACACTAAGCTAGTAAATATAAGAGTTTAGCTTCATGTCCCATAACCACTTGCTTAACTCAAATATTTACGAACAGATTGTAAATCTCCACTAGGAAATTGTCACAAAAAGGGTTCAATCGAACAAGTCCAAGAGCTAACCGACGAAGTGAACGCAAGCGTTTCATACCACTCGTTTTACTAAGTCGTTTAAGTTGATTTCTCATTCAAGTGAAGTAAAGGCTTGTATATACTAATAGATTGGAAACCCATTTAAGAAAAGAGTTTTGTAGTAAAGTAGTTTTTGAAATCGTTTGGAGAAAAGGATTTTGATATTTACTACTAGTATAGAAAACCTTTATATTTTTAAAGTGACAAATCACAAAAATGATTGTAGAAATAATCAATCACAAGAATTCACATACGAAGAGGTGAATGGAATCCAAAGAAATCGATTCCAAATTCATCAAAGTTGGAATACCAAAAATTCCAGAAATAGAAGTTATCAAAATCGACAAAGGTGATAACAACTAATTTAGAAAAGAAGAATCGATCATCGACTGGAAAAACAAAGCAAATCGAGCGGAAATGCATAAATGACTTCAACAAAAGTAAGATTCAAGTTAATGTCGAAGTCAACAATTAATAGCCGCAGTCGAGTACAAAATGAATCAATTATCATTATCAAAGAAACCAACGGCAAGCAAAATCAGAGTCCTGAAAATCAAGAAATTAGCAATTTCTCAAAAACAGAGTGACCGAAGTCGAAGGGAAATCCAGATGAGGAAAACACAAAATATCAAGTTCAAAATTGCTGAGATTCAAACTAGATGTGAATGAGAAATCAAAATCACTCAATTTGCAACTAGTCCAGCTATTTTTCATCACAGTGTAACAGGTACACAATGACACTCATAGCATAGAACAAAAGTGGAACAAAGTCCAAAAGTCAAAATGGCTTTAATTTGCCAAATTAAAACAAAATCAACATCGGCTAAATCAATTCAAAGCTGAAAACACAAGCATAAGCGTTAGGATATCATACCTAACAGTCAAAAATAGTCATATGTAAAGATGAGAGATAAAACATCGACAAATAGTTGTAACACATGTTCCATCTAAGTTATGTTTTATAATTGTCCTAAACCCCATGCTCTGATACCAAGCTGTGACGCCCCACCTCTATACCCACGCTAGCCAAGAACACTACGGTGTAGTGCTGTCAACTAGCACGGAGAATAAGGCTGTTGAGGAGCGACCATCCATGTAATTGCTTTGGGCGAGCACCGATATGTCAGATAATAAAACATTGCATTTCATTTTTTTGAGGAAACCCGACATACCGATACAAACTCAAAGCTACTACACAGTGGCTATAATAGTTTAGGACAATAGATATAAAAATAACACAGATAACATAAATGCGGAATCCAGATGGAACGAAAAGTCTCATATATACAATAACTGATATCAGTTACAATACATTTGACACAATACAAATGATACAACTACAATTGTCGACTCAAGAAGTTATATATATACAAGTACATTATCGACTAATATACATGAATACATTATCATCTTAAAACAGACACACTGACTACTACAACTCGACGAAGACCACTTCAAATGATATAAAAAGTCTTCATAGCTCTAGCAGCAACCCAAAGCTAAAAATCTACAACCTGTAAATACTCGGTCTGACCCGAGTATTACATTCAAAAGAAAATAATACCCGGATCAGTCTAATTCAAACCAGTTTATTAGTGCATATAGGCAGTAATAATTTAAATAGACGACAGTCACAATAATTCCCGTCAATCCGATTCTTTAAACAAAGAAACCGGATAACGGTCAATATAACACTTAACAGTGTTTAACAAAAAATCAGCAGATTTAAATCATCAACAGAGATAAATAAACAATTTATCAAATCGACTAAATCAATGTAAAGCAATCGATTCTGGGTGGCTGCAGTGCACGCACGCGTGCACTGCCTCGCCACTATCGCAAGAGATACAGGCTCAGTGAAAGTCACAAAGGATCACCAGGTCAAACCCCGAAATCGGGTTCAACACAAGTGATTCAAAAAGCAAATCCCAACAGGGGGGAAAAACTGCAAAACACGAGCAACTGCAGACGTAAGCGAATACGAAGCAACCACCACGATGAAGCTACAGTAGCAAACAGTTGCAAAGACAAAGGCAGAATGCAACTACAAAGAAGACAGTGGCAACAGGTAGAAGATGATGCAGTGAAGCATGTAGAAGGGCAGTACATATGAACATCATAGCAAGTGCAACAGGTAGAAGATGATGCAGTGAAGCCAATAGGGCAAATAATGAAGAAGTATATAAGTGCAGACACAACAATATGAACAGAGTAGTATGAAGGTGAGGGCACCATAGATATGGCACCACAGCACACACTATTTACAATAGAAAATGTTCAAATGTCTGTAAAATAAAATGCGAACCAAAGTTGCATTGAACAACATAAATGCCCAAGTGGCTGTGTGATAAAAATGCGAACAAAAGTGGCAGTAAACAACAAAATGAAACTAGATAGGCTATAAGTCAAGTGCCATCGTATAAGACAGCAAACACATGAATGTGCAAAAGTGAACATACATCTGTATACATACATGAATGTATGTATACAAATGGTCAAAAGTATCAGAAGGCAATTGGACAACTACAGATTCAAGTAGTAGCAATAATGCAATCTAGAATGTCACAGCAACAAGGCAAATGCATGTACAAAATTCAACAAGGCAAGTACAAACTGGACAACAACAAAAGCTACCAAGCAGGCATCTCAAGTGATCAAGGCTGTCACCATGATACTGCTATGGACAGTGCAATCAAAAAGCACGTATATGCAGCAGCTAACTGGCATATGAACAAGTGAAACAAATGACAGTTCAAGTAAAACTGGAATCATACAGGCAACATGAACAAATGAAGTCAAGGCCAAAGTTTGTCAGAATTTATATATAGCAGCTACAACAGTGAATCAAAGTATAAACCAGGGTGCACTATAATGAATGCAGAATGAACGGAAATGGTCAAGTATAACAGAGATCGACAATATGCACAAAGGCATAGCAAGAGTCACAAGACCATCAAGCAGTGAGCAGTGAAGACATGAACAAGTGATCGGTAAACAAAGACATAAATGGAATCTGAACCAATACACTTGAATGCACCAAGTAAGCTACAGAGATGACACTGCAGCACCAGTACAAATCAGTGAAATATAACAAAGATGAACCAGTTCAATATGATATACAACTTGAACCACAGACCCAAAATTTCAACTGACACATATATGCAGTAGTCGAACCAAAGAGCTAACATATGCAACTGAAATCAAGTGAAGTCATGAAGGCTACTGGACAGTGGACATAACAGATCAAAAGCCAGCAAAGACTATACAAAAGATGTCAACCCAGTGTGGATGCAAACTATATGATAAGCAATCTGAATATGAATGCAAGGGAGCAATGCACTAAGGAAATGAAGCAACTGACACAAACAATCATTAGCAACTACATACGCAGTAAAGATGGCCAGAGAACAAAGCTCACAAGTGCCAGAGAAACCAACTCCAAACTCACGAGAAAAAAATTATAACAAGTTCAGAATGACATGTGCAAACCACACTGGAACAAAATGACAACATCAACCTGGATGCAGGTACAAGGCTGTCAACAAGTAAATTCAAAGTGACAGTAACCAGTGTGCAAAAGGAAAGACAAGTCGAAATTACAAAGTGAACCAAATGCAAATAATACAATGCATCAATGCAATGTATCAGACTCAAGCTAAAAAAATCAACTCAGTGATGTTCAAATGAATAAACTCGAATAAAAATGTATAAGTGTCGAGTTCTAATAGACATGCACACAGAGGCGAAATCAATGTCGTCGAACTCAAACTCATAACAGTGAAAGTGTCGAGTTCTAATAGACATGCACGAACGAAGATCAAAGCATTAGCCAAAATCACAGAGACGAAATCAATGTCGTCGAACTCATAACAGTGATTATCCACGAGAACCAACATCTCAAAACAATCGAGCATAACAACAGAATAATACTCGAGTATGAATTAGAAGTGAGCAGAACTCACCTTGCTTCGAAGCGGCGACGAGCTCGACCTAATAGAAGCGGCCGAGCATCACAAAGACAAGCGAATTCAAAATCGAAGCCCTAGCTTTAGCAGAAGAATGAAGGAGAGGGGACGAACGAAGTTAAGCAACCACTCTACTCGATTTCTACGATGCCCTAGTTTGGAGGAGACGAGACCGCCATTATTTCGCTTTCTTCAATTTTGGGCTTAGGGTTTTCGAATGGATGAAGGGGATGGGTTATCACTTATCACGGCAACAGATCAAGCATGGGCCAAGATTTTAAAATTTATAAAGCCCGAATACTTTTAACCATGTTTATTAAACACCTTGGTGATATTTAAAACACGATTTGAATCCATTAGAACAACGGATTCGAACACGATAAAAATTCATATTTAGGATTTTAAATACGAATAGACGATGTCATATTTAAATATATTATCGTATAAATGCGGGTTGTTACAATGTTATTCAAACTGAAACAAAAGTAAGCCTCAGTTCAAATTTAAACAAAACAAAAACAACACTGAAATTCAACAAAACATAGGATTTAAACTGGAAGGTTTCAATCTGGAGTTGTTACTGCAAGCAGCTCTGTTCTTCTTTTCTTGAAATACAGTGAGCAACTTCAAGCTTCAACCTAGAAATGATAAACCAATTTAAAGTCTTCAAAATCAAATAGTTGCAACAATTTTCAAGTTCCAAGCTTTGCAGTCCTATTCTCTGTTCTTCTTCTGGGTAAACAAAGGTGAGCAAACTACTTTGTTAAAGCTTAAAATCTGATTTAATCTTGCAAGTATGCTACTGTGAAAATCTCGGGGATAAATGTGAATATACTTGTATGTATATGAATTTAGGTGTGCATGTTTGAGTTACAGGCATATTTGCCTCTGTCATTTCTAGGTTTTCAAAAACCTGTTTAAAAACTGATTTCTCTTCCCCTGGATCTTGTTAAACTTTATAATCTAAACAGAAATTATTTGTTTAAACACCATCTAGATTTTGAAACAAGTTTAAGTAGTTTAAGTTTGAAAATTCCCTGCAAGCAAGAAAATACAGTTGAAACTTAAAAAAAAATGAGGTAAATCAAATGTCGTATTATACTGATTCAAGTATATGCCTCGAATCATCTTTGGAAAGTATGATTTTTGAAACAAATATCCAAATTTATCATTTTAAATTGAATGTAGATTTTGGAATTTGTCTGGAAAATGAATCTTGATCAATTTATGATAATCGAAGAATCTATGAATGTTGAAATTTTGTCTGAAGCTTGCTTGGTCACCAATGGAGCTAGGAAAAATGTTGAATAATTTTTCTATTGTAAACAATGACTATACGAGTAAGATTTAGGGTTTCGAACCAGTTTTGGGTTGCCTGAATTTGCGAGGTCACCGCGATGTCTCTGGATGATCGAAGTGTATGTGACTTTGGGAAAGGCAGCGTCGAAGATCGACGGAGGGGTGGCCAAAGTTTCGTGGTCGCTGGTGATGGGAAGCGTCGAGTCGAGGGGTTATTGATGATCTGCTTTGTTTCAAATTTTGAATCGAGTTGCTCGATTTTGGGTTCCAATGAGATTGATCATTCTGGGTGGTCTGAGGGTTCGAATAGATCGTCGTCGACTTGTAAGCGAAGATGAAGTTGGCCGGAGGGGCGACGAGCAAGCATGCACGTGCACGAATTCGATTGCGTGTCAGTGTTGGTCTCCGTGCACAGTTGGGTTGGGAAAGAAGCAAAGTTACTCGGGTTTTCACTCGAAGCAGTTCGAGTTTCTCTCGTGCTCGTCTCGGGGAGGAAAGATGCGAGGCGTGCTACTTCGAGTTCACTCGAGCGTGGACTCGAGTCTATGTCAGGGATTGTGAAGAGTTGCTGAGGATTGTATTTTGAGGAGTTTAGGACCTGTACCAATTTTGAGAAGAGAGAAGAAAAGGGGTTTTAAAGTTAACTTAAGTAAACAATACAAGGCAAGTTCAAATAAAAAATCATAAAGCAAATGTCTTGAATTTAATTGGTCTGACTTGATAATCTTCAAAAGAAATGCGATAATGATTAAATTAAGAAATTAATCAAGATAGATGGGTTATAAAGATAATTATTTAATGAAATTAATTAAGATTAAATGATTATGTAATTCACTTAAAGTTAATCTAATTAATTTATTAATTGAGAAAAAAAAAATTAAGAGGATTGATTAATTAATTTATATCAAATGATTTGTAATTTATAAATCAGAGATTGGATAACTAATTCATAAGTAATTAATTTGATTAGAAATAAATAGAATTAATTAGGATTAAACGATCAATTAATCCTACATATAAATGATTATTGAAAGTTTGACCTTTCTTATGAATGTTTGCCTTGTATAAATTGCCTTGGCTTGATTGTCCTATCTGATTTGAGATATTTTGTTATGTAGATTGAACCGTGTATGATTTATTCATTTATTTACATTTGTATACTATCGGTGAATCTATGAATGGACGATAAGCGTTATAGCTTATATCGCTTATCAATTATATTTTTGTGTTTTAATCTGTTATGATTGAATGATGTTGCACTACTGTGTGAAACCCCTAGACTACACATTTACACACAAATATGGATTTCACGTGGAAATCGGTTAAGTCACAGACAATTTAAATTTGATGTTTTTGAAATTGAAATTTTAATTTCAATTGATTTTGAAATTGGAAATTCGGGTTTAATATGAAAAGCTTTTGAAATGGAATTTCAAAGATAAAAGTTATTTTGAATAACTTAATCGAGTTTTGAAAATTTAAATAATTTGATTTAAATTTGAATTCGAGTTTGAAATTGAATCCTATGATTTGAAACTAGGGATTAAAGATGTTGTACAAGTTATATATGGGTTAAACCATTTTAAAAGTATTGATTTGGGAATTTGAATTTAATTCAAGGGTTTTAACTCGTGTAAATATAACTGGATTTTTATAAAACGAAAACTACTTGTTTTCAAATAATAATAGCTTTCACATAAGGAATGAATTTCCAAATTAGGTTGAAAAATTTCAAGTTTGAAATGGAATTGAAATGTTTTGAAAACTATGAAATGAGTCTTTGATTTCAAAGACCGAAACGAGTTAATCCAATTTGAAATGGAATTGTTTTGAAAGCTATAAGTTAAATCTTGATTTAAAGATTTAACAAGTTAATCAGATTGAAACGGAAATTGTTTTGAAATCCATGAATGAATCTTTGTGAATGGGGTTAACTTTGTGAATTGAATCTTTTTGTTTAAAAGATTTAAAGTGTGGAAATTGTTTAAACCATTGAGGGTTTTTGAAATAAATCTTTTTGTTTAAAAGATTGGAAATGGTAATTTGTTTTAACCATTCAAATGAAAAGTTTTGGGCTTTAAGCTGTGATTTAACTGAGACCCCAGTATCCATATGATTTTTAATTGCGCTCGTTATTTGGTTTAGCCGGGAGAGGACCTTTGTGTCATATATCCCATTCCGAATAGTGATACGACAATATGGATAGCATTTGAAGACCGGTGGTGAAGACCGGGTATTTGCGAGAGCGATAGGATGACCTATCGATTGTCTCTGCACTGAGTAGCTACGGTATAGAGATTCCCTAAGTGATGGGAAGTCCGATCGAGATTGTGAATACCCGGATTGCAAAGGCTTCTTTGGAAGTGCCTTCGGTTCTGTTCGAACCCGGAACAGACTTGTATGGATGTGTGTCTGACGTTACACTTTGAGATGTAAGCTGGTTTCTATCAAATACATTTCTGTTGGTGGCGGAGAATTTATTCTCTTAGCTTAACACCCTTCTCTGAGACGTACGAGCTCAGAGGTTATGTAGTTGATGGTTACTAGTGATACATTCCCAATTTGGTAATGTGGCATACGAAGTGCTGATGATCATTTGTTGGTCAAAGCGTGGCTTGGGGAAAAAGCGTGGCTTTGTGAAAAAGCGTGACTTTTTGAAAAAGCGTTGCTTTGTGAACGAGACTTCGTCGAGCCTCACAACCCGGTAATGGTCGAAACAGGAATGTTGCGACAAAGGTTTGTAGGGGTAGCGCCCTTAGGGTATGTCATTTCCTTCTGGATAAAGGGTGGTATCATGGTATGGAGCCCAGATACTTAACTCGTGTGGACACTATACATTTATCACTTTGTGATGTTGCTTTATGATTGAGGTACCGCGGATAAAGGTCGGTAACGACCGGGGGATGACATGACTCGTGTGTTAGTTACCTAGTTACAGCTGTACAGCGTGAGGTAGCGTCAGTGTGTTAGTTACCTAGTTACAGCTGTACAGCGTGAGGTAGCGTCGGCCTTTTGTTTGCAGAGATCCGGTTAGGATCCGGGGCGTCTTTCCAGTGGTGTTTCTATTTCGGTAAGGAAGTTCCTTAGCCTGATCATTTGTTGGAAATCCAAAGAAACAATACGAACCCTGTACGGTTTTAGTTGTATTACCTGCTATGGAATGTGGCGGTAACCTGCTATTGAACATGGTAGCTATAGTAGGCATACGATGAAATGTTGTATGCTGGCTAAGATTAATATTATATTTTCGAAATGTTTTCGACACTATGCACTAATGATAATAATATCGAATGATTTTGCGTAGTAAGCATTTTTGACTATCATAAGAAGAAATCTCCTCCAATTCTGCGATTGCATTGTGTGTGTGGTGGGAGGTCTTATGGTAGTTTCATTTTCGAAAAACATTGCGGATTTCAATGTTTAAAAGCCTTTGTTGCTTGTTTTAAAGATAAACTGTTTTTGTTGCTCACACCAGTCCCATGACTGATCCGGAGTTTATTGTTCCCTTCCTAAACTCTGGGTGCCCACCATTTTCCACACGGGCAGTCTAGAGTTGGGTTTTTTTCAGATATTCAGGTTTAGTAGATTATTTGGAGCTAGTTCAGTTCTTGGAGTTCATGGACTGACGTTGCTTATCTTGGAGCATTCTATTGGAGACATTCTATCCGCTGCCGGTGTTATCTATTTTCTTTCCGCTGCTATTTCTTGTATCATATCTCTGATGTATATTGATATTCATTGTATCACTCTATTGTATCAGATATTGTATATCAATGTATTATTCTTTTTCTTCCGCTGTGTTGTTTACTTAATTGTGTTATAAGCTCCGGCGACTCGGATTTGAACGGTCGAATCTATGGCATTCGAGTACGATGTAAAGTATGGATGTCGATTTTCGAACGCGAAAATCCGAGTCGTTACATGTGGTATCAGAGCTAAGGTTGAACTTTAGCTCAGGAGTGTAACACGTTAAGTAGCTCATTAGAGATAGAGTGAAGTAAACTCTAGAATGAGTATTCTCAGATATCCGTTCGAATGTCTCAGTAAATTCTCTTACTATCCACTGATAGTGAGTATGAGTGCAAGAAGAGGATGAGATAGGGGACAGGGGAATACGACTATAAATGGTCGATACTCTGTAACAACAAGGAAACGATTTTTTCTCTATCAATCTTTTTGGTTCAGCATCTCTTTTTCTCAATTCTTCGATGATTTCTGGTAGATCCAGGAAGATTTGATATATTAATATGGGACATAAACTCCAAATGAGCCAAAATTGTTGGTTGGATGAATTGGTTGCTTTGTTTGCTATGGTTGATAGGTATACCTTAGTTTCTAAAACTGAAAGTTTTGAAATTGTATCCATACATCTATCTATTCTTTGGGTCCGGATATATTCTACGAATGGTTAGTTATTCCTTCGAACTGACCGATGCCACTGTATATTTCGTAGATCTGGATAACCCGAGTATCTTGTAAAGTGTCAAACAGATTCGTTCTTGTATCTATTATTGATATTCTGATTTGGTAAGCCAAATGCAGAATAAATATTCAGTTTGATTTGATGAAATGTTCTTCATCTATCTTTGTGTCTCCTTGTCAAATTTCGAGGACGAAATTCTTTTAAGGGGGGAAGTCTGTAACGACCCCGGATTTTATATAAATTTAAATTAATAATTAAATTAATTTTTGAATAAAAATTGTGGAAATTGATTTATAAAGTGATGCGAGTTTCCCCGGATTAAAATAAATTCTATGTTAAATCAATTAAAATCTAAAATATGTATATATGTGAATAAATGTATATGGGCATATATGAATAAATTTGAATTTTTATTTATATATATGTATATATATTCTAGATTTGAAATTAAATCTTAAATAGATGATTTAAAAATAAAAATAAAATATAGGCTTTGAACACAGATATAAAATAAATAAATAAAAGACAAGTTATAAAAATATAAGTAATAATACAAAGTAAACATTTGATAAAATCTAACAACAAGATTAAAATAGAAACTTATATTATAAAGTAATATTATAAAAGACAAGTCCAAAGGAAAAGAAACGAACATATATACCTATGGAAAGTATAAAGTAAAAAGGTAAAATATCTATGAACACCTACAAAATGAAGGAACAAAACATGCACATTATCCTTTGCATTGTACAACCGAAGAAGAAATAAAGCAAATATATATATATTTGTTTGTACAACGCAATTAATGCTTGGATCCTTAGCCACCAAATTTTTGAAACCATCAGCCGAAATCAAAGAAGGAAAAAAATGAATTGGTACAAACAAATAAAAGCATCTATGTACTAATAAGATTAGGATAATACCTAAAGTACATAAACATTTAATGTCTTCATTTTAGCAGCAAGACAAAGTCAATTCGAATTGTTTTCAAAAGCAATTCAGCCATCAAGAGCAACAAAGATCTGATAAAAGAAAAGAAAAATATCTCTGGCATTGTACAAATAAAATTATATCAACCTGTACAATGTAATACTATCTGTAAACTCATTTCTTATATACATTATCTTAGCTCGTTTCTTCAAGTAAGATGTTATTCAAACTGAAACAAAAGTAAGCCTCAGTTCAAATTTAAACAAAACAAAAACAACACTGAAATTCAACAAAACATAGGATTTAAACTGGAAGGTTTCAATCTGGAGTTGTTACTGCAAGCAGCTTTGTTCTTCTTTTCTTGAAATACAGTGAGCAACTTCAAGCTTCAACCTAGAAATGATAAACCAATTTAAAGTCTTCAAAATCAAACAGTTGCAACAATTTTCAAGTTCCAAGCTTTGCAGTCCTATTCTCTGTTCTTCTTCTGGGTAAACAAAGGTGAGCAAACTACTTTGTTAAAGCTTAAAATCTGATTTAATCTTGCAAGTATGCTACTGTGAAAATCTCGGGGATAAATGTGAATATACTTGTATGTATATGAATTTAGGTGTGCATGTTTGAGTTACAGGCATATTTGCCTCTGTCATTTCCAGGTTTTCAAAAACCTGTTTAAAAACTGATTTCTCTTCCCCTGGATCTTGTTAAACTTTATAATCTAAACAGAAATTATTTGTTTAAACACCATCTAGATTTTGAAACAAGTTTAAGTAGTTTAAGTTTGAAAATTCCCTACAAGCAAGAAAATACAGTTGAAACTTAAAAAAAATGAGGTAAATCAAATGTCGTATTATACTGATTCAAGTATATGCCTCGAATCATCTTTGGAAAGTATGATTTTTGAAACAAATATCCAAATTTATCATTTTAAATTGAATGTAGATTTTGGAATTTGTCTGGAAAATGAATCTTGATCAATTTCTGATAATCGAAGAATCTATGAATGTTGAAATTTTGTCTGAAGCTTGCTTGGTCATCAATGGAGCTAGGAAAAATGTTGAATAATTTTTCTATTGTAAACAATGACTATACGAGTAAGATTTAGGGTTTCGAACTGGTTTTGGGTTGCCTGAATTTGCGAGGTCACCGCGATGTCTCTGGATGATCGAAGTGTATGTGACTTTGGGAAAGGCAGCGTCGAAGATCGACGGAGGGGTGGCCAAAGTTTCGTGATCGCTGGTGATGGGAAGCGTCGAGTCGAGGGGTTATTGATGATCTGCTTTGTTTCAAATTTTGAATCGAGTTGCTCGATTTTGGGTTCCAGTGAGATTGATCATTCTGGGTGGTCTGAGGGTTCGAATAGATCGTCGTCGACTTGTAAGCGAAGATGAAGTTGGCCGGAGGGGCGGCGAGCAAGCATGCACGTGCACGAATTCGATTGCGTGTCAGTGTTGGTCTCCGTGCACAGTTGGGTTGGGAAAGAAGCAAAGTTACTCGGGTTTTCACTCGAAGCAGTTCGAGTTTCTCTCGTGCTCGTCTCGGGGAGGAAAGATGCGAGGCGTGCTACTTCGAGTTCACTCGAGCGTGGACTCGAGTCTATGTCAGGGATTGTGAAGAGTTGCTGAGGATTGTATTTTGAGGAGTTTAGGACCTGTACCAATTTTGAGAAGAGAGAAGAAAAGGGGTTTTAAAGTTAACTTAAGTAAACAATACAAGGCAAGTTCAAATAAAAAATCATAAAGCAAATGTCTTGAATTTAATTGGTCTGACTTGATAATCTTCAAAAGAAATGCGATAATGATTAAATTAAGAAATTAATCAAGATAGATGGGTTATAAAGATAATTATTTAATGAAATTAATTAAGATTAAATGATTATGTAATTCACTTAAAGTTAATCTAATTAATTTATTAATTGAGAAAAAAAAATTAAGAGGATTGATTAATTAATTTATATCAAATGATTTGTAATTTATAAATCAGAGATTGGATAACTAATTCATAAGTAATTAATTTGATTAGAAATAAATAGAATTAATTAGGATTAAACAATCAATTAATCCTACATATAAATGATTATTGAAAGTTTGACCTTTCTTATGAATGTTTGCCTTGTATAAATTGCCTTGGCTTGATTGTCCTATCTGATTTGAGATATTTTGTTATGTAGATTGAACCGTGTATGATTTATTCATTTATTTACATTTGTATACTATCGGTGAATCTATGAATGGACGATAAGCGTTATAGCTTATATCGCTTATCAATTATATTTTTGTGTTTTAATCTGTTATGATTGAATGATGTTGCACTACTGTGTGAAACCCCTAGACTACACATTTACACACAAATATGGATTTCACGTGGAAATCTGTTAAGTCACAGACAATTTAAATTTGATGTTTTTGAAATTGAAATTTTAATTTCAATTGATTTTGAAATTGGAAATTCGGGTTTAATATGAAAAGCTTTTGAAATGGAATTTCAAAGATAAAAGTTATTTTGAATAACTTAATCGAGTTTTGAAAATTTAAATAATTTGATTTAAATTTGAATTCGAGTTTGAAATTGAATCCTATGATTTGAAACTAGGGATTAAAGATGTTGTACAAGTTATATATGGGTTAAACCATTTTAAAAGTATTGATTTGGGAATTTGAATTTAATTCAAGGGTTTTACTCGTGTAAATATAACTGGATTTTTATAAAACGAAAACTACTTGTTTTCAAATAATAATAGCTTTCACATAAGGAATGAATTTCCAAATTGGGTTGAAAAATTTCAAGTTTGAAATGGAATTGAAATGTTTTGAAAACTATGAAATGAGTCTTTGATTTCAAAGACCGAAACGAGTTAATCCAATTTGAAATGGAATTGTTTTGAAAGCTATAAGTTAAATCTTGATTTAAAGATTTAACAAGTTAATCAGATTGAAACGGAAATTGTTTTGAAATCCATGAATGAATCTTTGTGAATGGGGTTAACTTTGTGAATTGAATCTTTTTGTTTAAAAGATTTAAAGTGTGGAAATTGTTTAAACCATTGAGGGTTTTTGAAATAAATCTTTTTGTTTAAAAGATTGGAAATGGTAATTTGTTTTAACCATTCAAATGAAAAGTTTTGGGCTTTAAGCTGTGATTTAACTGAGACCCCAGTATCCATATGATTTTTAATTGCGCTCGTTATTCGGTTTAGTCGGGAGAGGACCTTTGTGTCATATATCCCATTCCGAATAGTGATACGACGATATGGATAGCATTTGAAGACCGGTGGTGAAGACCGGGTATTTGCGAGAGCGATAGGATGACCTATCGATTGTCTCTGCACTGAGTAGCTACGGTATAGAGATTCCCTAAGTGATGGGAAGTCCGATCGAGATTGTGAATACCCGGATTGCAAAGGCTTCTTTGGAAGTGCCTTCGGTTCTGTTCGAACCCGGAACAGACTTGTATGGATGTGTGTCTGACGTTACACTTTGAGATGTAAAGCTGGTTTCTATCAAATACATTTCTGTTGGTGGCGGAGAATTTATTCTCTTAGCTTAACACCCTTCTCTGAGACGTACGAGCTCAGAGGTTATGTAGTTGATGGTTACTAGTGATACATTCCCAATTTGGTAATGTGGCATACGAAGTGCTGATGATCATTTGTTGGTCAAAGCGTGGCTTGGGGAAAAAGCATGGCTTTGTGAAAAAGCGTGGCTTTGTGAAAAAGCGTTGCTTTGTGAACGAGACTTCGTCGAGCCTCACAACCCGGTAATGGTCGAAACAGGAATGTTGCGACAAAGGTTTGTAGGGGTAGCGCCCCTAGGGTATGTCATTTCCTTCTGGATAAAGGGTGGTATCATGGTATGGAGCCCAGATACTTAACTCGTGTGGACACTATACATTTATCACTTTATGATGTTGCTTTATGATTGAGGTACCGCGGATAAAGGTCGGTAACGACCGGGGGATGACATGACTCGTGTGTTAGTTACCTAGTTACAGCTGTACAGCGTGAGGTAGCGTCAGTGTGTTAGTTACCTAGTTACAGCTGTACAGCGTGAGGTAGCGTCGGCCTTTTTATTTGCAGAGATCCGGTTAGGATCCGGGGCGTCTTTCCAGAGGCGTTTCTATTTCGGTAAGGAAGTTCCTTAGCCTGATCATTTGTTGGAAATCCAAAGAAACAATACGAACCCTGTACGGTTTTAGTTGTATTACCTGCTATGGAATGTGGCGGTAACCTGCTATTGAACATGGTAGCTATAGTAGGCATACGATGAAATGTTGTATGCTGGCTAAGATTAATATTATATTTTCGAAATGTTTTCGACACTATGCACTAATGATAATAATATCGAATGATTTTGCGTAGTAAGCATTTTTGACTATCATAAGAAGAAATCTCCTCCAATTCTGCGATTGCATTGTGTGTGTGGTGGGAGGTCTTATGGTAGTTTCATTTTCGAAAAACATTGCGGATTTCAATGTTTAAAAGCCTTTGTTGCTTGTTTTAAAGATAAACTGTTTTTGTTGCTCACACCAGTCCCATGACTGATCCGGAGTTTATTGTTCCCTTCCTAAACTCTGGGTGCCCACCATTTTCCACACGGGCAGTCTAGAGTTGGGTTTTTTTCAGATATTCAGGTTTAGTAGATTATCTGGAGCTAGTTCAGTTCTTGGAGTTCATGGACTGACGTTGCTTATCTTGGAGCATTCTATTGGAGACATTCTATCCGCTGCCGGTGTTATCTATTTTCTTTCCGCTGCTATTTCTTGTATCATATCTCTGATGTATATTGATATTCATTGTATCACTCTATTGTATCAGATATTGTATATCAATGTATTATTCTTTTTCTTCCGCTGTGTTGTTTACTTAATTGTGTTATAAGCTCCGGCGACTCGGATTTGAATGGTCGAATCTATGGCATTCGAGTACGATGTAAAGTATGGATGTCGATTTTCGAACGCGAAAATCCAAGTCGTTACAATATGTGTTTTGAGGATAATGATTTTTAATTATATATATATATTTTATCTTGATATATGTGTGAAATTAAAATATTGATAAAATAATAATAACAATATATTTCTGTATAAATATCAAAACTGATTTGATTTGTTTCATCGATTCTTGTTATCGGCTCTGTTCATCGAAATCATGCCAATCCTACCTTTGCTTTGCAATTCATGCTTGGATTAGTAGCTCATTCCATTTGTTTAATCATCTCTAACCTCGGAAGGTGAGCAATCACTCACGATTAATGTTCTTTTATTTATTAAATTTGATTTCAATTGAAAGACAATTAATATGCTGCTGTTAGTTAATTACACTGTTATATATGCTATTACCTGTATCAATTCACCTGTGACATCTGACAACATTATCTGCTATTTATACAATGATAATCCAGTTTGGTTGATAAATGATTGATTGTTGATGTTGACATTGGACGTTAAATTGTGAATGTTGTAAGTGATAAATAATTTGAAATTGAAATTGGCGTAGGATAGTTAGATTTGATATATGTGTTAATTTGATTGATGACATTTGCATAATATGACCCCTTTAAATGTTAAATAAAATGACACGTAGGAATAGTGTTAACCACACCTTGAACCATTTAAATGTGAATTAATATTAGTGTAATGATCTTTAATCTACATGAAATGATAGTGTAGATTCTAGAAATAATTATATTAATTTGCACAAACAACAATGTGAATTAATACGATTATTTCGGGATTATTTGAATTAATTATTGGATTGCTATTGATTGTTGTTATTGCTTGTTTATTTACTTTGACACCATCCCAGTTATCACACTGCAAGTTCCCTTTGCTATGCTTTGATTTGTGAATTGAAATGGAATCGGGTTGAAATGATAAATACCCTAATTAAACTTTGACTTAGGATAGAGAATTAAATAAAACCCGATTGGTCAATAATTTGATTTAAAAATAAAATAAAGATTTTATTTGAATAAATAATAAGGTTTTAAAATGAAGTTGGAATTTGAATTTTTTATGAAAGGAAAATGTTAATGTGTAATGATCCGAAACAAAATATTTACATAGTAGTTGATGAAAGGATGTTGTTTAAAATTTAATTATTAAGTTTGAAATTATTTAATAATTAAGTTTTTGAAATTATTTAATAATTAAGTTTTTGAAATTATTTAATAATTAAATAAGATTGAATTATTTAATAATTAAATAAAATTGAATTCTTGATATGTGAAATTGAACTTCGTAATAAGTGAAATTGAACTTCTTGAATAAGTGAAATTAAGTTCTTTATTAATTGAGTTGTGAAATTATAACTAAGTAAATTAATAAGTGAAATTGAATTTCTCTAATAAGAAAAAAATGTGTTTTGATGAATTTAATTTAATGAAATTTGTAAGTTTTGATGCAATGGAGTTGAACTTTAATAATTGTTTAATAAAATTGGAATCGATTTGTGAAGGTCGAAGGAAATTATTTTATTTTATTTTATAAAGTAATTTAAAATTATATTTAAAACTATTGATATTTTACTTTATAAATTTATTTTAATAAAAACTATTTTAATATAAATCATTTTAATATAAATTATTTTATAAACTATTTTAACTTATAACTATTTATATAAACTATTTTTATTTATAAACTATTTTATTATATACAATAAATTTTAATATCTAAACGGTTTAAGAGGAAAGTGATATGATTTTGGAAATGGATTTATTTGAAGTGAAATTAATATCGGATGGATATGGTTTTGAAATATGAACTATTTTGAAAGTTATTAAACGACCAATCGGTGTAATAATTACGAAAGTTATTAAAGAGACCGGAATCGGTTAGGGACATACTCTTTGTCTAAACCGAAAACCACTTTAATAACTATACACGGAGTGTGATCCAGAATGAAGTGGTTGGAATGATGTACGTGATGACTGAAGAAAGAGAACGATAATGGATAGCCTTGACATTTGTGTCAAATTGGAAATGACTAAAACAGGAGCCGTGCCGGGCCAAATGGGGTTAGCCACCTCGAGCGAACACACTTCTTCGAAACTACTCATTATTTGTTGTCGATTGGTGCACCCTTGATTTTGGGAGTGTTGTGTCGCGGTGTTGCGATCGCTGCGGCGATGCGTTCTCACCAGTCCGGATCAGGCAAACGGTAGTTTCACTACCTTGGGTATTGCCTCATGTGCCTTGTCATACTTGTATCCCTATATACGCGACCACTACGATTTGTTTTGTGTTATACCTATGGAGTACTCCCTGATAGCCCATGTAACGATCCCGAATTTTTAAACTAATTTAAAATTAATAATTGAATTTAAAAATTTGAGCTAGGGTTAAGTAGACTTTGAAATTAATACTGCCCACATTTTCTTTGATGTAGTGATTTGGTAAACCCGACCCTTATTCGTATTCATCTATAAACCCTATACCTGTTCCCCTTTTTCTCATTCGTAACCCTAAGAAAAAATCAATCGAAGAAAATAAAAATGGCGGCGATTCTTCGACGATCGATTCTATGGCAATTTTAGGAATTAGGGCTTCGAGACCTTCGTATTGGCGTCGCTGGAAAGGGCTTCTTCGCGTTCGTCTTCCTCTTCGTTCGTCCCCCGTTCTTCAATCAAATTAGGGCTTCGCCGATCAATCTTCGTTCGTCTTCCATCCTTTGTTCGCAACCGCTTCGCGACCGTTTCAGATTTAAAGGTGAGAAATTTTAAATTCTCATATCTAATTTAAACTCATAAGTATGCGATTTTGTGAATAAATTTACAAAGCTTTGATTTTGTGATGATTTTCTCTGTTGGCTCGACTCCAGTTAGCTTGACCATTTCCGTTCATCCTTGTAGCATGAATTCAGTAATTTGATTTGCCATGAAATGGTGATAAATTTGTTCATCTGAGTTGTCACTGTCTCGCCCTCTGTTCTTTGCTTGCGCATTGATTCATTTGCCTAGTTGGTTTAGTCTGTTGGTCGAGTTGCCTATATGTGCTTATTTTTGAGCATGTTACATTTGCCTCTGATTGTTATGGCATTCATGTATAAGCTGTAGATTGATTGTGTTCATATTGTTATCATAATTTGACTTCAACCTGATAACACTTCACCTGTCCAGTCATCGCTATTTGGTTTGCATATTTGGTCGTCTGCATTTTTAATGTTTTTATTGCGTGAACTTTGGTCTGCTGATCATGTTCCCACTCGATTACTTGTGGTAGTTCGACTTGCTCGACTTCATATGTCTGGCTTTGGTCATTGTTGTAGTTGCACTGCAGTTCACTGTGTGCGATATTGAGTTGCATATCTGAACTCGATTCACTTGAACTTTTGTGTAGTCTGGTCTGTAGTGCCTCTTAAGTTCTTTGGTTGGCTGCATTTGTTTGAGTCAGTGGAATTTGCATTCATATTTTCCACTGTTTTGGCTCAAGTCTGCATTATATTGTACCTGTGACATTTTCAAAATATATGAATTTGATTTTCTCTTTATTTCCTGTTTCGTAAGTTCTAAAGTATGCCTCTTTTTCTTTTTCCCCGATTCGTGATTTTTTTCCAACTAAGAAAAGAAAAAAAATCTATGTTACATGTAATAATAAATGCTGTTCTGTTATATAAATGCATATACCCACCTCTGTTATGTTACACTTGCATCTAATTTATATGCTTTGATGTTGTGGTTGAAATTTGAATTATGATTGTTTCAAAATGCCTGCATGTATTTACTTTAAATGATTAAATGATTTGCATTTAAATTGAAGATGTAGATGGTAAGAAGAGTTTTAAAGAGTTAAGTTAAATCTAGAATGAGAAAGCTGTATTTACATTTTGAAATTTGGAAGTAATTTCTTAATTGATTTGAATTTAAATTGAACTGTAAATTAAATTCTTTTAGAAATTATTTTATAAAGTAGATGTTTCTTTTGACATATTAGATAAAGGTTTTGAATTGTTTTAAAATCTTGTTTAAGTTAAATTTGTATCTTAAGTTAAAAAATGAAGTTTGAATGGAATTTAAAGTAAATTTGAAAACAAATTTGTTTTCCATTTTCAAATTCGTATATGTTTGCTTGTTCAACCTTGATGTTGTTTCTTTGAACTTGCATCACTGCATCTTCTTCTACCTGTAGCCACTGCTCCACTTTGTATTTCATCTGTTGTTATTTCAGTTGCATCTATTTGTAGTCCAGTCTGGTTTTTGATTTCATTGGTGCTTGAGTTATTTATACATGTTGCTTCTGGTATCTTCATTTGAGTTGCTTGTATATGTATACAAGTGTTCACTGTTTGTAGTCTCTGTTCATGTAGTCTGCACATGCATTCATGTTGATTTTGTATTTGTTTTTGTGTCACTGCATGCTTGTCGAGGCTTTGATGGTTCCAGTTTCATTTGTTATGTTGGTGGCATTTGTTGCTTGCCAGCCTTTGATATTTGCCTGTCCACTGTTTTACTTGGTCATTTGAAATCTTTACTTTGGTATCTTAACTTGAGTCATTCTTGTTATACTTCGACTTGCATTCCTGGTTGTTTCAGTGGATTCACTGATCATCTTTCTTTGATCATATCTGGTTCATGTTATATATATATACATATATTTTGCACTTGATGAAATGTGCAGTAATGAGTTGTTTGGAAACTTGTTCTTGAGTTTGCTTGGGTATTGAACTGTTTCTTGCCTCTTTGATACTTGCAGTTTACTGACTTGACCTCTGCAGCTTTGATTGCTGTTAGTATTCACTCGAGTTGGCGAGGCAGTGCACATGTATGTGCGTGTGCACTGCAGCCACCCAGAATTGACAGTTTTGAATTGATATTTCTTTTTCTTTGCGTCGTGATGCATTGATCTTTTATGCCGTATTGGCGAGGTCGTACACGCGTGCGTGTACGGCAGCCAATCGAACTCTGATGGTTTTAAAGTGACAATTTCAATTGTTTTAAATTGATTTAGTCGATTTGATAAATTGTTTATTTATCTCTGTTGATGATTTAAATCTGCTGATTTATTGTTTAACACTGTTTAGTGTTAAAATTTTCGTTATCCGATTTCTTTGAAGAGTCGGATAGACGAGAATTATTGTGACTGTCGTCTATTTAAATTATTATTGCCTCTATGTACTCATAAACTGGTTTGAATTAGACTGACCTGTGTATTATTTTCTTTTGAATGTAATACTCGGGTCAGACCGAGTATTTTTTTTACAGCTTGAAGATTTTCAGGCAGCGAAGTTAGAGAGAGAGAGTAAAGAATCACTTAAGTTTTCAAGAAAATTGTATTTTAAGATATTCCGCTGTACCAGTTAAATACATTGTATAAACTCTGATGTATGTATTCAAAAAGATTTATAGTAATGAAATAATATTATTATTCTGTGTTTCTGTGGCTGATTCTGTTTAAACTTCATAAACTAAATAACAATCCGTCTTTTTGAACGTTTCGAGTTGGTTTAATTACCGACTGGAGGCGGTCAGAAAGGGGGAATGTTACAGAGTGGTATCAGAGCTTTGGTTTACACAAAGCTTAGTTTATGGTGTTTAATATGAATAGTTACTAGAAACACTTTAAAGAAAATGTTTTTCAAATCCAAAGAAGTATAAAATTGTTTTTGAAAATAAAGATTTTTAACTTAAGAAAAGTTAAATTGAATTGAGTTGGCATTAATAAATATATGGATTTGGAATTTAACTAAAGGAAAGTTAAATAAATTGAACTTGATTTGAAAAATTATTGAGATGAAAAGTTAAACTTGAAAGATAAGTGATTATATAGTATGAATTGGGAAGTTTAAATTAATAAGTTGTTTAACTTATAAAATGAGAAAATTTAAGTAAAACCAGTTGCTAAAATGGTTAAACAGTTTTGTTAAGTAAAACAAAATCTGAATTTTGGATAGTGGTATGAATTTGACTTTAGTAAAAGTTAAATAAAATGACTTTAGAAATGAAACATAGCTTAAGTAATGTTGAATGAGGTTGAATTTGATATCAAAATGAATTAATAAAGTGAAGTAATGAATATGAATTTGAGTTATATAAAGGAAATTCAACTTTAATTGTAAAAGTGAATTAGTGAATAAACGTGGATTAGAAATGTTGTTGTTAAGAGTTGAATAAAACTTAAGTTAAGAAGTTGTGAATATAGTGAATATTAGAATTCAATCTGAATTGGAATATAAACCAATTAAAATTATATGTGTTAAACCAAATTGAATGTAAGCAAAGTAAATAAATTTGGTTAAGTTGAATGTGCATTGGTTTTGCTAGTTGATTGTATAGAAATTCACTAAGTGTTAATGAAATTGAATTAATGGAAATTGGAAGCTAAGTAATTGAATTCAAATTGAAAGATAAGTAAATCTAAATAGAATCAAATTTGATTTGAATTGAAAGCAAACTAACTTGAGTATATATTAGTGAAAGTAAACTAATTGAATATGAATGAATGTTAGTAAAATCCAATGTGAATAAATCAAATGTGATTTAATTGAAAATCAATTCGATGAATGATTTACTAAAGAACTAGTTGATTATTTTGGAAATATAAAGCAGATGCAAAGTTCAAATGGGAATTAGATTTGAAAATTTTGAAGCTGTCAACATGACAATCCATAATAAATTTAATAGATTCAGTGATGAATTTAAATTTGAACTTGCAGAGAATTAAGTTAAGTGGAAAACTTAGTATTGGAAAATTTGAAGTTGGTTTAAAACCAATATTGTGAAAAGTATGCGGAATTCAAACTATAAATTGAAGTCTTTATAAATAGAAATGGAATTTTTAACGTTGTTTATAAATCCGGAAATGTCTTATTTTGATAAGTAAATTCTTATAGCTTGTTAAAAGATGTATATTCACGATTTTGGACAGTGAATATATTATTGAATAAAATGGACATGTTTGGGGAAGTTGATATTTTAAAACGAAGTTAATTGTTTTAAAAGATGTTTTAAAAGGCATTGAATATCGAAACCATAGATTTCAACATTCATTGTTGAAATAGATGTTTTCGAGATAAAAGGAAATGGTGGACTATAACACTGTTGTTATAGTAAATGATTTCCGAAAGGAAATGTTTTGTATAGTATTGGGATTTATACATCTATCTAAATTTCGAATCCCTATACTAGCGATTTTGAGTTGTCGTAACGATGTTTTACGTAACATTCGTTTTAACTCAAATAAATGTGTGAAAGAGAATGATTTCCTTAAATGATGAAATGTATACTTAATTATGATTTAAGTATATCGAATATTTTCAAATGTTGAAAATAGATTAGATTTTGTGAATTACTTATTTTTAAATAAGTATGGAAATGTTTTTCCAATATGAAATGAAATGTTGTGAATATATTCCGTAAGGGATAAATGATTTGAAATTCATTTTTGAAGTCAAAGTTGAAAAGTTAAATGAGAGAATTTGAACAATTTGTTCAATTTGAAATTTTTCAAAAAGATTGAATCGTTGAGTTAAAAATTGAGTTTAACTTCGACTTCAAAGACAATATAAGTTGAGCTTTGAATTTCAGATGATGGTTTGGATTGTATGTCTAACATTGTGAATTGATGACATAGCAATTGATCTCTATTAAATATATATCTGTTGGTGGCGGAGAATTTATTCTCTTAGCTTAACACCCTTCTCTGAGACGTATGAGCTCAGAGGTTATATATCGATAGACATCAATTCTGTGTTGAGAATTGACGATGTAACGTGTGATCCAAATCGAATGTGAAAGTCGATAATAAATGGAATTATGAATAGGAATTGGGTTTGGGATAACCTTAAACTTCCAAATCGACTTAGAGGAAAATTTTGAAATCCTCTATTTGTTATGGATATAGGATATGTAGGTTTTCAGAACTTATATATATATGAATGAGGTAAATTTGAAAACCGTCAGTTTGGAAAGTAAATTGTTATGGAAATCTTATGTAGGTTTACATGAGTATGATATGTACGAAATGTGAAATGAAGTACTATATATATATATATGATATTATGTTTTCCAAACTGAGGATATGGAAAAGTACCTTCCATTTATTATTGGAGAAGGTATTGGAACTCGTGATGAGTGTCCATTTGAAATTCGTAGCTACGTAGAATTTTCCATAAGTTGGAATGTCCATTTGGACTAGAATCCCTCGTGATGGGATCATGTTGATTATGATGTATGTTAGCGTAATTTGAGGAGCGAGATGCCTACAGTTACAAGCGATTCCACTGGGATAGTGGTGTAACCGCCGGGTAAACTGCAATCTAAATGCCAAGCGAAATTTGAGGGGCGAGATGCCTACGGTTACAAGCGATTCTACCGGGATAGTAGCGTAACCGCCGTGTGGACCGTGATCTATGGCAACAACCATGGCGAAATTCAAGAGAGATGTGAAATCTACGGTTACAAGCGATTCTACTGGGATAGTAGCGTAACCGCCGGGTAAACTGTGATCCATGGGGGAACGTGCTTTCCATATCCATTTTTGAAAAAGAATTTTTAAAATATTTTCACTGGGAATTGAAGCAAGTATGTTTAGTACTTGGAGATTTTTAGACCTGCGCCTGGCCAGCGTATGTCTAATGTCTGTGAGAACGAAGATGGACTTGTTAAATTTCGAGTTAGCAAGTATTTTCAAACTGTAAATAGCAAATCAATAGTTGAAATTAGAATTACATAATTCCTACCTAATGAACTAAAGAAGAGGATCTTTTGAAATGTTTTGAAAGTTCACAGCTTTGGAAGAGATATATTATATAAATCTCTAACATGACGAATTTTAAAGTTCGAATCTGAGTTATAAATTGAGAAATTTGGTAAAAGACTTTTGCGTTTTGATTGTAGAAATCAATAAACAAAAGAGAAGATAAACAAAACTAATGAGATTAAACAAATGAAATGAATACTATATTCATTTATTTGTATTGAGTTTCAAACTTAGAAAAATTGAGTAGAGTGTGAATATTAATGAAACTTTAACAACCTTTCCTTTTCATGGACGAAAAGTTTTAAGGAGGGGAGTTTGTAACGATCCTGAATTTTTAAACTAATTTAAAATTAATAATTGAATTTAAAAATTTGAGCTAGGGTTAAGTAGACTTTGAAATTAATACTGCCCACATTTCCTTTGATGTAGTGATTTGGTAAACCCGGCCCTTATTCGTATTCATCTATAAACCCTATACCCGTTCCCCTTTTTCTCATTCGTAACCCTAAGAAAAAATCAATCGAAGAAAATAAAAATGGCGGCGATTCTTCGACGATCGATTCTCTAGCAATTTTAGGAATTAGGGCTTCGAGACCTTCGTATTGGCGTCGCTGGAAAGGGCTTCTTCGCGTTCGTCTTCCTCTTCGTTCGTCCCCCGTTCTTCAATCAAATTAGGGCTTCGCCGATCAATCTTCGTTCGTCTTCCATCCTTTGTTCGCAACCGCTTCACAACCGTTTCAGATTTAAAGGTGTGAAATTTTAAATTCTCACATCTAATTTAAACTCATAAGTATGCGATTTTGTGAATAAATTTACAAAGCTTTGATTTTGTGATGATTTTCTCTGTTGGCTCGACTCCAGTTAGCTTGACCATTTCCGTTCATCCTTGTAGCATGAATTCAGTAATTTGATTTGCCATGAAATGGTGATAAATTTGTTCATCTGAGTTGTCACTATCTCGCCCTCTGTTCTTTGCTTGCACATTGATTCATTTGCCTAGTTGGTTCAGTCTGTTGGTCGAGTTGCCTATATGTGCTTATTTTTGAGCATGTTACATTTGCATCTGATTGTTATGGCATTCATGTATAAGCTGTAGATTGATTGTGTTCATATTGTTACCATAATTTGACTTCAACCTGATAACACTTCACCTGTCCAGTCATCGCTATTTGGTTTGCATATTTGGTCGTCTGCATTTTTAATGTTTTTATTGCGTGAACTTTGGTCTACTGATCATGTTCCCACTCGATTACTTGTGGTAGTTCGACTTGCTCGACTTCATATGTTTGGATTTGGTCATTGTTGTAGTTGCACTGCAGTTCACTGTGTGCGATATTGAGTTGCATATCTGAACTCGATTCACTTGAACTTTTGTGTAGTCTGGTCTGTAGTGCCTCTTAAGTTCTTTGGTTGGCTGCATTTGTTTGAGTCAGTGGAATTTGCATTCATATTTTCCACTGTTTTGGCTCAAGTCTGCATTATATTGTACCTGTGACATTTTCAAAATATATGAATTTGATTTTCTCTTTATTTCCTGTTTCGTAAGTTCTAAAGTATGCCTCTTTTTCTTTTTCCCCGATTCGTGATTTTTTTCCAACTAAGAAAAGAAAAAAATCTATGTTACATGTAATAATAAATGCTGTTCTGTTATATAAATGCATATACCCACCTCTGTTATGTTACACTTGCATCTAATTTATATGCTTTGATGTTGTGGTTGAAATTTGAATTATGATTGTTTCAAAATGCCTGCATGTATTTACTTTAAATGATTAAATGATTTGCATTTAAATTGAAGATGTAGATGGTAAGAAGAGTTTTAAAGAGTTAAGTTAAATCTAGAATGAGTCTAAAAGCTATATTTACATTTTGAAATTTGGAAGCAATTTCTTAATTGATTTGAATTTAAATTGAACTGTAAATTAAATTCTTTTAGAACTTATTTTATAAAGTAGATGTTTCTTTTAACATATTAGATAAAGGTTTTGAATTGTTTTAAAATCTTGTTTAAGTTAAATTTGTATCTTAAGTTAAAAAATGAAGTTTGAATGGAATTTAAAGTAAATTTGAAAACAAATTTGTTTTCCATTTTCAAATTCGTATATGTTTGCTTGTTCAACCTTGATGTTGTTTCTTTGAACTTGCATCACTGCATCTTCTTCTACCTGTAGCCACTGCTCCACTTTGTATTTCATCTGTTGTTATCTTCAGTTGCATCTATTTGTAGTCCAGTCTGGTTTTTGATTTCATTGGTGCTTGAGTTATTTATACATGTTGCTTCTGGTATCTTCATTTGAGTTGCTTGTATATGTATACAAGTGTTCACTGTTTGTAGTCTCTGTTCATGTAGTCTGCACATGCATTCATGTTGATTTTGTATTTGTTTTTGTGTCACTGCATGCTTGTCGAGGCTTTGATGGTTCCAGTTTCATTTGTTATGTTGGTGGCATTTGTTGCTTGCCAGCCTTTGATATTTGCCTGTCCACTGTTTTACTTGGTCATTTGAAATCTTTACTTTGGTATCTTAACTTGAGTCATTCTTGTTATACTTCGACTTGCATTCCTGGTTGTTTCAGTGGATTCACTGATCATCTTTCTTTGATCATATCTGGTTCATGTTATATATATACATATATTTTGCACTTGATGAAATGTGCAGTAATGAGTTGTTTGAAAACTTGTTCTTGAGTTTGCTTGGGTATTGAACTGTTTCTTGCCTCTTTGATACTTGCAGTTTACTGACTTGACCTCTGCAGCTTTGATTGCTGTTAGTATTCACTCGAGTTGGCGAGGCAGTGCACATGTATGTGCATGTGCACTGCAGCCACCCAGAATTGACAGTTTTGAATTGATATTTCTTTTTCTTTGCATCGTGATGCATTGATCTTTTATGCCGTATTGGCGAGGTCGTACACGCATGTGTGTACGGCAGTCAATCGAACTCTGATGGTTTTAAAGTGACAATTTCAATTGTTTTAAATTGATTTAGTCGATTTGATAAATTGTTTATTTATCTCTGTTGATGATTTAAATCTGCTGATTTATTGTTTAACACTGTTTAGTGTTAAAATTTTCGTTATCCGATTTCTTTGAAGAGTCGGATAGACGAGAATTATTGTGACTGTCGTCTATTTAAATTATTATTGCCTCTATGCACTCATAAACTAGTTTGAATTAGACTGACCTGTGTATTATTTTCTTTTGAATGTAATACTCGGGTCAGACCGAGTATTTTTTTTACAGCTTGAAGATTTTCAGGCAGCGAAGTTAGAGAGAGAGAGAGAGTAAAGAATCACTTAAGTTTTCAAGAAAATTGTATTTTAAGATATTTCGCTGTATCAGTTAAATACATTGTATAAACTCTGATGTATGTATTCAAAAAGATTTATAGTAATGAAATAATATTATTATTCTGTGTTTCTGTGACTGATTCTGTTTAAACTTCATAAACTAAATAACAATCCGTCTTTTTGAACATTTCGAGTTGGTTTAATTACCGACTGGAGGCGGTCAGAAAGGGGGAATGTTACAGCCCACTAGTTTACGGTGGAGTTTACAGTGCTGTATAGTCTATGACGCTTATATAAAAATGTGTTAAGGGGGATAATGGTAACGCCTTAACACTATTTTGATACTTTATAATTACTGATAGACATTATCTATTTACCGTACACTACTACGTAGTAGATAGTTTAACGGATCCTTAAAGGATGGTTTTCCAAACATCCTTTGAGTTACCTGTATTTCAGTTGCTATTTCACTTGAGTTGGATTTATTGATATAAGAATGTTGATCCTGACTCGAGTGTTTTGTGTTTTGCTTTACGCTCGGGTCAGACTGAGTGTACCAGTATTCGAGACTCACCTTTGGAGTTGGAGCTTCGCTTGGAGATCCAACTATCTATCCAGCTTTCAGATATTCAGTTGATTCCAGTGATGTATTCTGATATTGTATTTGATTATTTTATCCGAGACATCTGTTGTACCTTATTTAACTCTGATATGTATATAGTAGCTTCATGAACTACTATCTTTTGTTTCCGCTGCATTTATTACTCTGTGTCTATGATCTGTGATCTGTGTTCTATTTATTTACTGTATATGTTCAGTTTTGCCAAATTTAAATTAACAATTCGGTATTTTGAATCATTCAAGTCCGACATGTGCGGATGTGAATGGTCTAAAATAGCGGGTCGTTACAGTGGCCGATCGTCGATGGTTTAGGGTTTAATGGCTTAGTTTGGTCGACGATGATTTTTGAGTTCGTACGATGTCGTGGGGTGATCGGAATTGATCGTGTGGAGATGGGTCGATGCGTTGCGATATGGCGAAGCTTTGGACTTGGTGGCTCGTGATCTGATGATCGGAGGTGGCATGACGAGCGAGTTTTGTCGTCAGTGTTGGGTTCAGGAAGATCCTTGGTAGCTCATTATCGATTCCAAGGCGAATTGGTGAAGTCTGGGTGGTAGGGATGATCGACGAGGTTTATTGTCGATGTGTGGGTGGTCGTGGCTCTGGTCGGAGGTGACCAGAATTGGTGGATACGTGCACGGTGTCAAGAATGGTGTCAGTAGCTTGGGATTGAGGAAAAAGGATTGTTCTCGGGTATTGGCTCGAGTAAATATAAGCTTTGGCTCGAGTTTTGTGATCGAGTTGTTTGCGTAGTTGTTGATAACAGATTTTAAAATTTAAAACAAAATATAACAGGTTCTGAAAGAAAGAAAATGGCTCGGGTGGATGCTCGGGGAAGAAAAAGGATGTGGGTTTCTCACGTGTGTACTCTGGAAATTTATAATTTAGCCCGGGTTTTTATTAAAGATGAATTAACCAGATTTTTAAAGATAAAAAAATTAAAAGCATTAACAAGTTTTTAAGTTATTAAAGTAATTAAGTTTCAAGGAAAACATTACCAAGTTTTCAAAGTAAAGTATCAACAAGTTTAAAACAAGTTCTTCAAAGTTTTCAAATGTTTTGAAATTACTTGTTCAAAAGGTAATTATATAATAGGTTAATTTATAAATGTTTTTCAAAGGTGATTTAATGATATAATTAAATAAAGGATTAATTACTAAAGCATGGTTAATTAATTTGGGTAATTAATTTAAAGGATTGATTTATTAATGTGATTAATTTAAAAGATAATTAATTAAGGTGATTAATAAATTAAGGTGATTGATTAAAGGATGATTAAGAAATTAAAGGTTAATTAAGTAATTAGGGATAATTAGTTTCATGATTAAGGTTAATTAATTAGTAATTAAAGGTTAATTTGAATGATTAAATGATTAAAGAATAATTAATTAATTTCAATAATTAATTAAATGGTTTAATTAATGTTAATTAAGCAGGATTTATAAAAGTAATTAATTTACTTTGTGTTAATTAAATTAATTAGAAATGGACTAATAAATCTTGCTTAGGGATGATTAAATTATATTGAATGTTTGGATTGATTAATATCTCTAGTCTGATAAATTATGGTGTTCTGTGATATGAAATACTTTGGTTGAACTGTGATAATGTGGTTTATTTATCATTGATGAATTGCTGTGTAAATTGACATCTTGTATTTATAAATTGAATTGTTTAAACTTAAAATAACTTGGCTTAAAAGGATGGTATTGAATTCGAAGAGACCGGGATCGGATCTCAGCGATATCCGGGACCACTTCAATTAGTAATCTATAATTCTTTATAGATTTGATTTGTAAATCGAATAGGCTAGAATGGAATAAATTGAGTAGTCTGGATCATTGAAACTAAATAACGGCACTTAGATATGTGACGCCCCACCTCTATACCCATGTTAACCAAGAACACTACGATGTAGTGCTGTCAATTAGCATAGAGAATAAGGCTGTGGAGGAGCGACCATCCATGTAACTTCTTTGTGCGAGCACCGATATGTCAGATAGAATAAAATGCATATCATTTAAGGAGGAAATCCGACATACCGATACAAACTCAAAGCTATCACACGGTGGCTATATATAATCTTCGGAAACAAACATAGAAATAATCATAACATAAATCAGTCATAGACATCCATATCACAAAGGCGGAAGAAGATATGAATATATATATAACACA
Organism: Allium fistulosum; assembly: GCA_030737815.1. Classification (NCBI taxonomy): domain Eukaryota; kingdom Viridiplantae; phylum Streptophyta; class Magnoliopsida; order Asparagales; family Amaryllidaceae; genus Allium; species Allium fistulosum. The sequence continues at coordinate 386,479,516 of CM060907.1, read as the reverse complement.
TAAAAGTGTACATCAGAGTAGTGGTCAGAAAGATCCACGACAATACAAAAGAATAGCAACACGTGCTATACAAAAGAATAAGTACACAACATAGAGTCTATATCTCAAATGTGTATATCCAAAAACTACTAATCTAAGTAGTTAGCCAAAAGTTAGAATAATAGATCCCAGGGGAGAAGTCAAGTAGAAGCACCTGTAACATCTCGGTCTGACCCGAGTATTATTTATAAGAAAATAATAAACGGATCAGTCTAGCTATAAATATCAGATGATATGGTATAAAGTAAAAGACATGGCATAAACATGTAATAACCATCGTAGCATACTACTACAAGTATGTAATTGAAAATCAATAAGAGATTAATCAATATCACAAGAATCTTCTCAAAGATAAAATAGGGTATCATACCCTATACTTGTATTCACAACAACTCCATAACACATGAATTCACTAATGCACAAAAATTGATATCATATCAATGAAAATCACGAAAATTGGTGAAGCACAAAAATTCCAGAAATCATCACAAGAAATCCAGAAAACACATAAAAGGGGGGAGGCCTAACACATGAACGGGAGCATGAAAACTCACCAACGCGTATAACACATGAACGAGAAGCTATCTCATGGAAGCTATCCATTAAATTTTAACACATGAACGGCCCGAAGACCATGGGGTGCTACCCCATATATGTGATGGTGAAACATCACAAAAGCGGGGTCTAGTCTCCCTCGCAGACAAAGAGACATCGCTCAATCGCTAGTCTAAATCACAAAAATGATCGTCATGATCATATAGGAGTGTCAATTACACTAAGCCAGTAAATATATGAGTTTAGCTTCATGTCCCATAACCACTAGTTTAACTTAAATATTTACGAACAAACTGTAGATCTCCACTAGGAAATTGTCACAAAAGGGTTCAATCGAACAAGTCCAAGAGCTAACCGACGAAGTGAACGCAAGCATTTCATACCACTCGTTTTACTAAGTCGTTTAATTCGATTTCTCATCCGAGTGAAGTAAAGGCTTGTATATACTAGTAGATTGGAAAACGGTTTGAGAAAAACGTGCTTTATCTTTAAAATAGTGTTGAAATCGTTTTGATGAAAGAGTTTTGATATTTACTACTAGTATCGAAACCTTCATATCTTTAGAATGACAAGTCACAAAACGATTGTTGAAACAAATCAAATCACATAAATTCTCGTTCGAAAACGTGAGTAAAGTCCAAAGAAATCAATCCCAAAACCATCAAAGTAGGAATATACGTGCGACCAACGTGGTCGAATTAAAGTGCAAAAACTTTAAGTCAAATAGGTCGAACGACCTAAGGGTGGTCTGCCGTGCGACCTAGCAGAAGAACATGTCGAGCGACCTAGTGAAATACAGTGGGGAGTGACCTAACGATGTGGAGCGACCTAACGAAGTCGAACTTAAAAGGTGCGAGCGACCTAGTGGCTTAACAAAGCCAAGCGATCTAGCATGAAACAGGTCAAACGACCTAACGGGGTTGAGTCCATACGACCTAAGACCTAATGGTCCAAACGACCTAAGAAGTAAAGGCCTTGCGACCTAAAGAAATAAGGGTTGCATGTTGGTCAGGCGACCTAAGGGAAGTATGGTCATGCGACCTAAAGAGAACAAGGTCATGCGACCTAAAATAGCATATGATCGAGCGACCTAACATCATAAGGGGCGAGCGACCTATCGAAGTCAGTGGGTAGCGACCTAACGAGGTCAAGTGGCGAGCGACCTAACGAGGTCAAGTGGCGAGCGACCTAACGAGGTCAAGTGGCGAGCGACCTAACGAGGTCAAGTGGCGAGCGACCTAACGAGGTCAAGTGGCGAGCGACCTAACGAGGTCAAGTGGCGAGCGACCTAACGAGGTCAAGTGGCGAGCGACCTAACGACTTATCGAAGCCGAGCGACCTAACGCTGCCGAGTGATATCAGGCCAGAAACGACCTAAAGTGTTAACACGCGAGCGACCCAACGTTATAAAGGCCAAACGACCTAACGCTTAACTCGCGAGCGACCTAGCGACCTAACTCCAGGCGAGCGACCTAAGGCCAGAACGAAAATCTGCAGACAGTGGCTTCTAGACAGCGTGACCTAGTGCCCAGAATTTGCCAAAGACGCTGAAAATTTGAGTTTCTCACCAATCCAATCCAAATCCAATGCAAACATACATGCTAAATTGATGGGGAATCATTCCCAACAGTTCAATGACAATTATAGGCAAGATGTGAGATTAAAAATCTCACCTTTTCACTAAAATGGATGAAGATGAAGCTTGAAAGCAAGGAGAAGCAATCCAAAGCTTGAATCTAATATCTTCTACTTGAATTTGGAGTTGAATGTTGGATTTGCAATAGAATTTGAGTTTGGAGTTTTAATTTCCCATTCCCTCCTCCATTTTTTACAAAGCTTGAAGTGTTTGATAAAGTGAGGAAGAGGAGGTGGGTTGGGGCTGAGTTAGAAGGTGCAGTCCAACTAAAGTCAAAGGCGGGAAAAAGTGACGAAAATTCCACTTACTCCAAACATATCGAAGTTTACACTCAAAAAGATCGTAAACGTCATTTTGAACTCAACAGAGGTGGTCTCGAGTCCTAGTTTGACCGTATGAAAAAAGTAGTTTTTCAGACTAATATCCGACTAACGATAAAATATTTAAATAAAATATTCAAATAAAATATTTAAATATAAAATCGATAAATATGCGGGTTGTTACAGACTCCCCTCCTTAAAGAAATTGCGTCCTCGCAATAAATAAGACGGAAATAAAAAGTAACAACCATAAATGCATATTAACACAAAAGAAATTTGAAATAAGAAGTTTACCTCAAAGAGCATGAGAAAGTAATTCCGGATGTGTACGCTCGATGAATTCTCTGGTTTCCCAAGAGCAATCCTTAGGATTTGAGGACCATTGAACTTTAACAAGCGGAACATCTTTATTTCGAAGTCGTTTGATCTCCGAAGCAATAATTCGAACAGGCTGCTGCTCATAAGTTAAATTAGGCGAAACTTCAATCTCTTCCATAACACCGGGCTCAAGAATAGAATCAGAATCCCGAAGGCACTTCCGTAATTGAGAAACGTGAAACACGTCATGCATGGCAGAAAACTGAGCCGGTAATAAAAGGCGATAAGCCATGGAACCAATACGTTCAGTGATAGGAAATGGCCCAATATATCGAGGCGCTAACTTTCCCGATCGACTGAAGCGTACCACACCCTTCATAGGTGAAACACGAATAAATACGAGATCACCAACAGAAAATTCTAATTTCCTTCTTCGGTTATCGGCATAGGATTATTGTCTACTCTGGGCTTCTTTTATCCTATGTCGAATAAGTTCGATCTTTTCTATGGAATCTCGAATAAAATCTGGTCCTAAAACTAGCTTCTCACCGGCCTCTAGCCAACAAGAAGGAGATCGGCATGGCCTTCCATAGAGTGCCTCGAAAGGAGCCATACCAATACTAGATTGGAAGCTGTTATTATAGGAAAATTCAACAAGTGAAATATGATCTTCCCAACTTCCACCAAAGTCAAGAACACATGCACGCAGAAGATCTTTAAGTGTTTGATTCACACACTCAGTTTGTCCATCAGACTGGGGGTGATAAGCGGTGCTAAAATTAAGCTTCGTTCTCAAAGCTTTTTGAAGACTCTTCCAGAATCCACTAGTAAACAGTGGATCCCGATCACTAACAATGGAAGAAGGAACTCCATGCAGTTTGACAATTTCTTTGATAAAAAGTTTGGCCAGAAGAGGAACGGTTCGGTTCGACCGAATGGGGATAAAATGGGCAGATTTAGTAAGTCTATCAACAATCACCCATAAGCTATTATGACCCGAACGAGAACGGGGAAGGCCATCAATAGAATCCATGGAAATTTGATCCCACTTCCATACTGGAATTTCCAATGGTTGCAATAACCCACCGGGCCTTTGATGTTCAGCCTTAACAAGTTGGCAAGTCAAGCAACACTTAACAAAGTTAGCGATATCAGATTTCATTCCCTCCCAGTAATAAAGTCGCTTCATATCTGCGTACATTTTACTACTACCGGGATGAATAGAATACTTGGAACGATGATAATCTTCTAGAATATCTCTACGAAGATCACTAATATTTGGTACGATCAGTCTACCAAATTTCCGAATGCCGCCATGAAAATCAATATCAAAGTCTTTCAAACCTTCAATATCGGTTTTATCCTTAAGATTTTGGCCAAGCAAAGCCAATTCAGGGTCTAGCTGTTGAGCTTCAAGAATGTGGTCTAAAAGAGAAGGACGAGCCTCAAGGATACATAAAACAAGAGATGAACATAAATCGGAGACACGATCTCGAATTTCACAAGTGGATAAAACCTCGAGATTCCTCCATTCGAAAATCATCATCGAAACAACCGCTTGTTGCTTGCGACTAAGTGCATCGGCAACTCGATTTCCCTTTCCGGGAGTATAAAGGATATCAAGATCATAAGAGGCAAGGAACTCGAGCCAACGCTGTTGACGCAAATTAAGTTCCTTTTGAGAGAATAAATATTTCAAAGACTTATGATCAGTATAAAGTACAAATTTTTCTCCCAAAAGATAATGTCGCCAAATTCGAAGGGCGAAAACGATAGCCGCGAGTTCTAAATCATGTGTGGCATATCTAGTCTCAACCGGCTTCAATTGCCTAGAAGCATAAGCAATAACAGGTTCTTTTTGCATAAGAACGACACCCAAACCAACGCGACTAGCATCGGTATAAACGACAAAATCTTGATTCCCTTCGGGAATAATAAGAATAGGAGCATCAGAAAGGAGTTCTTTTAATTTCTGAAAAGAAGTTTCACATTTGTCCGACCAAATGTATTTAACACCTTTCTTTGTTAAGCTAGTAAGAGGCACGACAATCTTAGAAAAGCCTTTTATAAAACGGCGGTAATAACCTGCCAATCCGAGAAAGCTACGGATTTCAGTCACGCTCTCCGGTCTCTTCCAATTTTGAATCGCTTCAATCTTTGAAGGATCCACTGATATTCCGGATTCGTAAATAATATGACCGAGAAACTTCACACTAGATTGCCAAAAGTGGCATTTGGAAAATTTTGCTTTTAGTTGATTGCTCCTAAGAGTTTCCAATACAATTCGAAGATGCTTTTCATGTTCCTCCTCGGTTTTAGAATACACAAGAATATCATCAATAAAGATGAGAACAAACCGATCGAGGAAATCTTTGAATACTCGATTCATTAGGTCAACGAAATAAGCCGGAGCATTCGTTAAACCAAATGGCATAACTAGCCATTCATAAGATCCATAACGTGTATGGAACGAAGTCAAAGGAATACTATCCTCTGCAATACGAAGCTGATGAAAACCGGTAGCCAAGTCCAATTGTGAAAAGACTCTTGCACCACTAAGTTGATCAAACAGATCATCAATCCGAGGTAAAGGATATTTATTCTTAATAGTAAGATCATTAAGCTTGCGGTAGTCAACGCAAAGCCTAAGTGTACCATCAGACTTACTTACGAAAATAGCTGAAGCTCCCCAAGGCGAGGAACTAGAGCGAATAAGTTGCTTCTTCTCTAACTCGGATAATTGTTTGCGCATCTCTTCATTCTCCTTATTGGACATGCGATAAGGAGGACGGGTAATAGGTTGAGCTCCAGGTATAAGATTAATTTTGAACTCGATTGCTCGCTTAGGTGGTAGTCCTAAAACGAGCTCAAAGATGTCGGAAAATTCACGAACGACGCGAATAAGAGAAATGACATCCTCCTCGTCATCATTATCATCATCACGAGGATTTAAAGAATATAAAGATGCAACCAAAGCGGAATCCGAATCTTTAAGAATAATAGAAATCTGATTAACAGATTGCGAATGATGGAGATAAATAGTCCACTCAGGACATAGGATATGAGCTTCATAACGAGTAAGCCAATCCATACCCAAAATCATTCCAAAGCCTAAGTAACGCATGACATGCAAATCGGCTAGGAAAGATAAATCACACAAAATAATCTCCACGTCTTTACAAAGTAAACTAAGAGTTGCGGATCCACCAACCGGATTCGCAATTCTTAAAGAAGTCATTAAAGCAACAACAGTTAAAGAAAAAGTATCGACAAGTTCCTTTGATATAAAAGAATGGGAAGCACCCGTATCAAAGAGAACTCTAATAGGTTGATCATGAAATATAATAATGCCATCAAGGACAGAATGAGACATACCTTGACCGCGAGATGTGCTGCCATGGGCTTGAGCAACGTTTCACTTTCCCTCCTTATCTTGAAGCTTAGGGCATTGGTGCATAAAATGATATGGACTTTTACAATAGAGACAAGAGCGGGGCTTTGAACACTTGTTCGAAAAATGGCCCTTAGCACCACAGCTGAAGCATTTCCTATCACTGGGGGGAAATGCCTTTGCAGCAGGAGTTGCTTGCTTACCCTTTTTATTGGGATAAGGACCTTTGAACTTGTTTGGCCTTTTCTTGTTGTTGAAGTTTGGTTTGGCAGCCACCACTTCAACATCACTGTCCTTATCAGCCTCTTCAAGACGAAGAGCGATATCGATGAGTTGATCGAAAGAAACTTCTAATTTTAGAAGTAATGGCTTCTTGAGATTCTTGTTTAAGCCATAGACGAACCTCTGGTTCTTCTTCAATGGGGTGTTGATGTATTCAACCCCATATTTAGACAGTGACTCGAAGGATGAGACATAATCTGTCACGGAAGATTCACCTTGAACAAGGTCTATGAAACGTCGAGCCAATGTCACTTTCTCTGCTTCTGGTATGAATTTTAATTCGAAGAGTTCCCGGAATTGCTCCCAGGTGAGATCAGCTTCATTAATTTCAGAAATGAGAAGTTCATACCAATCCAGTGCTCTTTCTTGAAGCATACTGGAAGCCACCTGAACACGGTGAAGATCGACAAGATTCATGCGAGAAAAGATTCTATCGCATGTTCACCAAGCCTGGACTTCAATAATAGTTTCGGAACCTTTGAATGGTTTCTCACCTAAGTTGGTATAATCATTGCACAAACGTGCAAATCCAGACTTAGGATGAGTAGGTTCCTGATTAGGACCAGCAGCTTGAGCATTCTTTACTAAATCAAGAAGCTGTTGAGCGGTCATAAAAACTCCATCCTGGGGAGTAACAGTAGATGGTCCAGCTCTAGGATGGCCTGGTCTAGACATTCTCTTCTTTAAGAAAGAGAGAAGAAGAAAAAGGTTATTCACCAAATGAATATCAAGCAATCTTGATAGATGAAACAAGGAATCATAAAGAAAACAGGATGAATCGGTTCGAAGACTCGAACTAAATCCTGAAACACAACTCCTAAGGTGGACTTAGGACGATGATCCTTGTTAAGTTATTCTACATTGTTCTGAAGTTTGGCTTTGATACCAAGCTGTGACGCCCCACCTCTATACCCATGTTAACCAAGAACACTACGATGTAGTGCTGTCAATTAGCACGGAGAATAAGGCTGTGGAGGAGCGACCATCCATGTAACTTCTTTGTGCGAGCACCGATATGTCAGATAGAATAAAATGCATATCATTTAAGGAGGAAATCCGACATACCGATACAAACTCAAAGCTATCACACGGTGGCTATATAAAATCTTCGGAAACAAACATAGAAATAATCATAACATAAATCAGTCACAGACATCCATATCACAAAGGCGGAAGAAGATATGAATATATATATAACACATAAAAGTGTACATCAGAGTAGTGGTCAGAAAGATCCACGATAATACAAAAGAATAGAAACACGTGCTATACAAAAGAATAAGTACACAACATAGAGTCTATATCTCAAATGTGTATATCCAAAAACTACTAATCTAAGTAGTTAGCCAAAATTCAGAATAATAGATCCCAGGGGAGAAGTCAAGCAGAAGCACCTGTAACATCTCGGTCTGACCCGAGTATTATTTATAAGAAAATAATAAACGGATCAGTCTAGCTATAAATATCATATGATATGGTATAAAGTATAAGACATGGCATAAACATGTAATAACCATCGTAGCATACTACTACAAGTATGTAATTGAAAATCAACAAGAGATTAATCTATATCACAAGAATCATCTCAAAGATAAAATAGGGTATCATACCCTATACTTGTATTCACAACAAGTCCATAACACATGAATTCACCAATGCACAAAAATTGATATCATATCAATGAAAATCATGAAAATTGGTGAAGCACAAAAATTCCAGAAATCATCACAAGAAATCCAGAAAACACATAAAAGGGGGGAGGCCTAACACATGAACGGGAGCATGAAAACTCACCAACGCGTATAACACATGAACGAGAAGCTATCTCATGGAAGCTATCCATTAAATTTTAACACATGAACGACCCGAAGACCATGGGGTGCTACCTCATATATGTGATGGTGAAACATCACAAAAGCGGGGTCTAGTCTCCCTCACAGACAAAGAGACATCGCTCAATCGCAGTCTAAATCAGAAAAATGATCGTCATGATCATATAGGAGTGTCAATTACACTAAGCCGGTAAATATATGAGGTTAGCTTCATGTCCCATAACCACTAGCTTAACTTAAATATTTACGAACAAACTGTAGATCTCCACTAGGAAATTGTCACAAAAGGGTTCAATCGAACAAGTCCAAGAGCTAACCGACGAAGTGAACACAAGCGTTTCATACCACTCATTTTACTAGGTCGTTTAATTCGATTTCTCATCCGAGTGAAGTAAAGGCTTGTATATACTAGTAGATTGGAAAACGGTTTGAGGAAAACGAGCTTTATCTTTAAAATAGTGTTGAAATCGTTTTGATGAAAGAGTTTTGATATTTACTACTAGTATTGAAACCTTCATATCTTTAGAATGACAAGTCACAAAACAATTGTTGAAACAAATCAAATCACATAAATTCTCGTTCGAAGACGTGAGTAAAGTCCAAAGAAATCAATCCCAAAACCATCAAAGTAGGAATATACTTGCGACCTAACGTGGTCGAATTAAAGTGCAAAAACTTTAAGTCAAATAGGTCAAACGACCTAAGGGTGGTCTACCGTGCGACCTAGCAGAAGAACAGGTCGAGCGACCTAGTGAAATACAGTGGGGAGCGACCTAACGATGTGGAGCGACCTAACGAAGTCGAACTTAAAAGATGCGAGCGACCTAGTGGCTTAACAAAGCCAAGCGATCTAGCATGAAACAGGTCAAACGACCTAACGGGGTTGAGTCCATACGACCTAAGACCTAATGGTCCAAACGACCTAAGAAGTAAAGGCCTTGCGACCTAAAGAAATAAGGGTTGCATGTTGGTCAAGCAACCTAAGGGAAGTATGGTCATGCGACCTAAAGAGAACAAGGTCATGCAACCTAAAATAGCATATGATCGAGCGACCTAACATCATAAGGGGCGAGCGATCTATCAAAGTCAGTGGGGAGCGACCTAACGAGGTCAAGTGGCGAGCGACCTAACGAGGTCAAGTGGCGAGCGACCTAACGAGGTCAAGTGGCGAGCGACCTAACGACTTATCGAAGCCGAGCGACCTAACGCTGCCGAGTGATATCAGGCCAGAAATGACCTAAAGTGTTAACACACGAGCGACCTAACGTTATAAAGGCCAAACGACCTAATGCTTAACTCGCGAGCGAACTAGCGACCTAACTCCAGGCGAGCGACCTAAGGCCGGAACGAAAATCTGCAGGCAGTGGCTTCTAGACAGCGCGACCTAGTGCCCAGAATTTGCCAAAGACGCTGAAAATTTGAGTTTCTCACCAATCCAATCCAAATCCAATGCAAACATACATGCTAAAGTGATGGGGAATCATTCCCAATAGTTCATGACAGTTATAGGCAAGATGTGAGATTAAAAATCTCACCTTTTCACTAAAATGGATGAAGATGAAGCTTGAAAGCAAGGAGAAGCAATCCAAAGCTTGAATCCAATATCTTCTACTTGAATTTGGAGTTGAATGTTGGATTTGCAATAGAATTTGAGTTTGGAGTTTTAATTTCCCATTCCCTCCTCCATTTTTGACAAAGCTTGAAGTGTTTGATAAAGTGAGGAAGAGGAGGTGGGTTGGGGCTGAGTTAGAAGGTGCAGTCCAACTAAAGTCAAAGGCGGGAAAAAATGACGAAAATTCCACTTACTCCAAACATATCGAAGTTTACACTCAAAAAGATCGCAAACGTCATTTTGAACTCAACGGAGGTGGTCTCGAATCCTAGTTTGACCGTATGCAAAAAGTAGCTTTTCAGACTAACATCCGACTAACGATAAAATATTTAAATATAAAATCGAAAAATATGCGGGTTGTTACAAGATATCTTTGTGAAATAAATGTTTGACTGTAACAAGATTAAAACTCGTAGTGATGAACGAGTTACCCTGGTTTTCGGTGAAACTTTATAACTTAGTATTTCAAGATATATGGGTTTACTCACGCTGGTTTCCAGCCTGACTCGGGTGTTACTTTATTGTAATGCTCGGGTCAGACCGAGTATTACAGATTTTTAGGTTAGGACGTCCTAGAGCTCAGGAGGCGAGTTGGATGGCAGAAATGTATGGAGTATTCCGTTGTGTATTATTGTTGTTTATTTGGGACAAGTTAAGTTTTAACTGTCCAGTTTAAATGTGATTGGTTGTAACTCTGATTTATTGAATGTAAATTAACAGATATAGTTTTCCTTTGTATAACTACTATTATTTGTTATTATATTTTATCCGCTGCGAATGTGAGAATCTGTGTTTTGTTTCTGCTTCTTCTTCTACCTCTTTCTTCTTTACCCTAACAATTTGGAATTTTCGGGGTCGAAAAATTTGGGCCGTTACAACTTAAGTAAAATTATTAAGTTGAATTTGAATTAATGAAATGAACTAATGAAGTGAATTAATTAATTAATATGAACTTAAGTTATGAAGTAATAATAAACATAAGTTGTGATTTGTAAAATGTTTATAATAAACTTAAATGATTTTATGAAATGGTTTATAAATGATATTGGTATTAAAGAGAATATACTAAATAGTAATGAAATAAAATTTAACTTAAATAAGGTTGAATGAAATGATTTATAAAATGGTCCATAAATGAATTTATATGAAATATGTAAACGTAAGTGAAATAATTGAAATTTGAATATAAATGAAATATATGTGAATAAATTTGAAGCAAACCAATTAACTGTTAATAAAAATTGGATGTTCATAAGAAATGAAGTGTATAAATTAACTATGGACATTGAATAATGTAAATTCATGTAGTTATGAATTAATTGTTGCATGGTTTCTTTTGTTGTAAATCATTGTTTTAACTGTTTTTGATTGCATATGATTGTTGTATGGTGTGTATTGGTGCTTGTGTTTATGCTTTGGATTCAAAATTCATGTCATATAATTCTATTAAACTTATACATGCTTCTATATCTTTTATATGCAACTAATATTCTAAACTGAGTTGAGATAGGTACATACGAAGACCGTTTGGACGTACACACAGATTTCATTTTCTTTTGCTTGCTTAATATGAGCAAACTCGCTCGTATTAATAATAATAAGGTACATATCTCGAATTACATACCACATTTTTATATTTTTCCCTACGGGATGCCTCATCATTGAGAGGAGATGTGTATTTGTATATTTGGTATATATATTGTATTGTAAAAATTTAACGATCGAGCCGCGCAAAGGAGACGCTGTTGATATTATTCGTAAATTCGGGTGTTAGAAAAATTTTAGGATTTTAAAATTTTATAACTTGTTTTTATAACTAAATTGTAATTTCCGTAAGCCAATCGTAGTGGCATAGCGGAAGCGTAGTAAAGATTTTCAAATAGATTTTAATGTTTTATATGTTGATAATTTTGTATAAAATATATCAAATGTTAAATTCTCCACTTAACCCCTTTTCGAAGACGAAAAGTTTTGAGTGGAGGAGAGTGTAACGACCCGTAATTTTAATTATTTTAAATTATTAAATTTAACATGATTATTGAATAAAATTGGTTAGAAATAAAAATTTAACGATTTATTAATGTAGTTTATTGAATATGAACTTGATAAAACCTTGAAATAGCAAATTTCAAAAATTTAGGCAATAACTAGTATTGAAATGAAATTTTATATATTGAATGTGTTTATAATCAATAATTGAAATTGAATAATAAATATCGAATTATGTAAATAAAAATAAAATAATTGTTAATAACTAAAATTTATTTGGAATCTAATATTGGAATTTATCGAAAACTGATTATTGGAACTAATTAAATAATTGAATCCTGAATTTAATATGAATGAAAATGATGTCAAAAGTTGATTTAAATTTTATTTAAACAAGAATGAAGATTTTTAACTGCTAAAATTGAATTTAAAATGAATAATTTGATTTTGGAAAATAGCTCGTTTTAATTAACGAGTAAAAATAGCCATTTTGGCCACTGTCTCGGATTTTGACGAAACTAATTTCATCGGATCCGTGATAGTGAATTATTGTAGGATTTCAAGTTTCGCAACGATTGGACTTACCGTTTGGCCGTGCGAGCTTGAAACGCGTAGAATTTAATTTTAGAATTTAATTAAAGTAATTTGTTTTTGAAAAGCTATCTTTTGCATACGATCGAACTAGGCCCCAAAACTAGTTCTATTATATTCGGAATGAGGGTATAACATATAGAATGCTAGGCGGCACACTTTGTTTGGAGCTCGAGAATTTCGGACGTTATAAGTCAGATATTTTCTAATTATAATATACACACACACTCACCCATCTCTCGACCATTCGTACACCCCGCCTCTCACTGGTCTACCCTGTACTCCCCCTCTCCCTCATTTTCAAATCTCAGCCGATCAAAAGAAAAGGAAAAAAAGAAAAAAAGAAAAGAAAAATAACGACGCGCGACCTGGGGGTCGAGTGAAGGTGTGCAACACACGCGGGTGAGGCGGCGCGGTAGGGGGGACGGCGCAGAGGCAGGGGCGATTCTCTTGATAATTTGGGTTTTCAGGTGCTTGGGTTCGCGTGCGTGCGAGATGGTTGCGGGCATGGCGGGGGCTGCGGGCAAGGCTTTGGTGACGGTCGGCGTTCGTGCTCTGGTCGTGATCAACATCAGTGAAAAAAATTATATAAGCATGAGGGAAGAAGGCAAGAGGTGGCACGCGATGGAGGTAGGCAGGGATGAGGTCGGGTGTAGGTGGTTCTGGTGGAGGCATGCCTCGATGTCGATCGCGTGAATGGTTTCTGAGCGTGCCTAGACGTGACGATCGAACGAGCAGTAGAAGGGGTCTTGTTTTTTCATTTTATTTTAGTTAATTTATTTTAGTTAATTTTGTTGAATTATTTGTTTTACTAATTTATTCGTATATCATTCATACGAGGTCGGATTCGAGTGTCGTCTTCCGCGTTGCGTTCGTATCGAAGTCGTATACAGCATGAAATCAAATTGAAATTTATTTGAGGCTAAAAATATTTTCTATTTCAAATAAAAAGGTAGGTGTTTTATAACGCTCACGAAGTACTGAGTTATTTTTATGTTAGTTAAATTAAAGTTGTGAAGTAATTTAAATTTATTGATTGTTGTTTGGTAATTTAACTGACATTTAAATTGACACCTGAATTGAACTGATATGAATTTAAATTGACAATTCAATTTGAAACTGAAGTTAAATTGGCAGTTAGACCCCCGATGTTGATAACTAGTCAATTGTTGTGATATTTGTCTATTTGGATGATTGATTGTGTTGGCTGCTATTGGTTGATAGTTTGGATGATTTGGATGTTTATTTATTTTTATATGTTCCAGTTATCACCCTGTAAATTATTTGACAATATATAAAACTGTTATTTGAATTATTTCTAATAAATTAAGAATTAGGTTGAAATGATACATACATATGACATTTATTTTGGATTGAAATGGTATATATCCATCCCTGAAATTAAATTGGAATAACTGATCACTTGGCCATAGAATGGAAAATTATATACGGATACCGGATTGGTTAAATTAAATGATTTCAAAATTTTCGATTTTTAATTTATTTAAATGATTTTTATTTAAAGAAATAAAAATCGCATTTACGAAGATTGAATTAATTTTGAATTAGAGTTTGAAATGTTGAAATTAAATTTAGTTAAAAAAAATTATCTTCAAGAATTTAATCGGAATTTGAAGTCATGATTGAAATATGTCTTAAATTATTGAAACTTAATTGTTTAAAAAAGTTTGAACTTTTACTAGAACTTCGAAGTAATTTAAGTAAAAGCGATATAAATCGATATTCAAAATTGTAGCTCGGAATTGAATTATTTTAAAGATTTGAATTTAAAACTTGAATATTGAAGTTTAATGTGATTTAAGTGATTTAAATCGATATTCGGAAATTAAACTCGAACTTTATATAAATTGAACCGGTTTAAAATTAAAAATTGAATTGAAATTGGAATTGGAATTGAAATTGCTTTGAATTGAAATTGAAATAAAGTTAAATCGAATTGAAATCGAAATTAAGTCGATTTGAATTGGATTGAAGTTGAAGATGATTTGAATTGGAAGATTTGGAATCGAATCAGTTTTACTTTGAAACTATTTTCAAATAAATTATTTTAATATAAACTGTTTAAAATCTACCTTTTTAAACATTCATATTATTTTGATTTTTCAAGCTATCTTACTATATAAACCATTTTCAATACTCAAACTATTTTATATCAAACTATTTTAACCTTTTAAACTATTTAAAAAAATTCAAAGTATTTTCTAAAAATTCAAACTGGTCAAGGTGGGAATGTTTACATTTAAATCATGGATCTAAATACGAATTGGGTTAAGTTGAAGTTATAACCTAAATTGAAATTCGAAACAATTTTGGAAGTGAAATCAAGATATTGAGGCGAAAATGATTTTTGAAGTGAAATAGCATACTTTAAGTTAAAATGATGATTTTGAAATGAATGGTATTTTGAAGCGAATATGATATTTTGATATCAAACATAAATTGTTTTCGAAATGTAAAAGTACCAACCGGTGTGTAAAGCGATGTTTGGTTGTTAAAGAGACATGGGCCTCTTATTGGCATACTCTCTGTCAATATTGGAACAACTTTAACAACTATGTATGCGGAGGAGACTGCGGAACGAAGTGGTTGGATTTGGCATTGTTTGCTGGATTTGAAGAAAGAGAACGATGATGGATAGACCCCAGCACTTGTGCCAATCTGAAATGACTAAAACAGGACGACTTGACAGGGCTAAGCGGGCTAGCTACCCCTAGCGGACATCCTTTCTTCAATTTTCTTTGGACTTGGTCCATACTATATTCCTTGTTGTTGGTTTCAATTGGTGCACCTTGATTCTGGGATAACCTCCCTTTGACTCGATATGGGATGGTTGGACGCGGTGGGCGATCTTGGCTACGATACATTACCACTAGCCCTACGACCCGAACTGGTAGTATCCTACCTTGGGCATTACCTCACGTGCCTTGTCATACTTTTATCCCTATACGAGACCACTACGATTTTGGTTTAGTGTTGTCATATCACGACGCATCCCTATCCCCTGACGTGCTACTGGGACGTTATATGCAAACTGTACGACAATGCTTAAAAACATGTTAAGGGGGATTAATGTAAAGCCCTAACGCTAAGAAAAATATTTATGTTACTGATTAGACATTATATATATAGCGTATTCTACTATATAATATTTTGATGGATCCTTAAGAGATGGAAAATCCCGTAACATCTCTTGAGTTATTGCATGTATGTTATACACTGGATATGAGATGTAAAACCCCGTAGCATCTCTGATGCTGTTACACTTTTGTTATATGTGATAATGATTTGACTCACATAAGGATATTTTAGTCCTGACTCGAGTGTTTTTTCTTTTCATTACGCTCAGGTCAGCCCTGAGTTTTCAGCGCATTGAAGATTATTTTTTGGAAGACGAATATAAAGATTTGGTATATATTATTACTAGTATTATTTCACCATATTGTTGTTCTGCTGCATTATTATGTTGTCTCTGTTGTATATATAACTCAGATAAATGTTGTATAAATTATAATCAAATGTATAGTATAAAAAGCTTCATGAACTGTTTAGTTGATTATTATATTTTGTCATTCTGCTGCGAGATTCTTTGTTTGTTTTCTTCTTTTCTTATTTTTCTTAATTAACCTCATTGATTATCTGTGTTCCGGATTGTTTGAGTTGGACACGTGTGGATTATTGTCAATTTAAACCTTCCGAAATGTGGGTCGTCACATATCACCTTATGTACATATTAGATGGTAGTTATTTTGAGGGGATAAAAGTTATAGCATTCCATGCGGTGTCAAAAAAGTATTATTATAAACTAGCTACGTATTTCTTGAGTTCTCTCATACCAGACTTATGTCTAATGCTTAGTTTCTGGTTTTCTTAAATTCCTCACGTACTCTTTTGAGTATTGAGAAAGCCAAGTTTTCGTCGATCTTCTTTGGAGCTCTAGAAGACGAGCTAGATGTTTCGCATACCATAGTATTCTTATTTCCAGTGCATTACTATTGTATGTATCGGCATTTGTGAGGACATGTTATTATAACTGTCCATGCTGATGATGGTACTTAGATTTTGTAACTTCGAAATTTCTATATCGGAGCAACTCTTTATACTGATTTTTTGATGTTATATGTTATCATTCTGTTGTGAGATTCTGATATTGTGTTCCTTCTTTCTTGTTCCATTTCTTTTCTTTTTATTTTATCCTAACGATTCGTCTTTTCGGCACTTGGATACTCGGCATGTGAATACCGTGGATGTATTCATGTCGACATTTAGGGTTGAAGAGGTAGGTCGTTACAGTAGGTAATCAGGTAGGACAGGTAACTTGATTATCCAATTTCAGTCCTAAATAATACCTTTCTAGACATTGTACTAAGTGGGCGAACTTAATTAGTTAGCCATAACATTACAAATTTAGATCGCATAGGTTATTAGGCTATGATAATATAGTTGGAACTAGGTCAGCCCGCAATGTAGTTAAAGGGTAAATTTCAAAAAAAAAATCCTTTTTGTATCTATTGGGCCTATAAAGTCAAAAGAGATTTTAGATCCAATCTAAAAGGTGTTTTAAATAAAATCCTTTGTTTTATTTAATTAGTTTGAAAGAGTTTGAATTTGATATAAAACTAAATGAATGAGTGTATCAGATACACCCATGTATGTAGCAATTACTTAATGAAATTAATTTTAAGAAGGAAACCTTTTGTTTACTTCTTTAATGCTTGTGCAATTAATTGAGGGAATAAACAACATTAATTGGAGAGAGAGAAACCTTTCATATTTCTTTCTTTAATTATATTGATAATTTATAAATAAACATGTTAATATTCCAATTAAATGTTTTTAGGAATGCATCAACATACATTCAAATATATGACAACGTAATCGAACTAATACAAACATGTGTACATACATACATATATATATATATATATGTATATATATATGTACGTACGTATGTATGTATGTATGTATATGTACGTCAAGATATTGGAATTTATATCTATTTTGTGTGTGTGTATATGTATTACATATACATGTTTCATTTGCGCATGCATATTGGGAATATAAATGACTAAGTATATACATATGTTTGAGTATACCACAATATATGTATATGGTTTGTATGCACATATTGATAGTGCCACATATATATAGTTTAGACATATACATACATATATGTAATCTTTGTTGTCACTTATATTTTATATTCACATAAATAAAAGGTATCAAAATAATTCACATAAAGAGACAATTAGTGTAACAATAAATTAAAAGAGTGAAGATGGAAAAGTAATATATGTTGCAATTACAGTCAAATCTAAGTGAAAAAGGGAAATAATCAAGTGCAATTCTACTTTATCCTTTTTTGCAATCACCAATTAAATAATGAATTTAATACCATATGAGATTTCAAACCTAATTAGTTTATTTGCCCTAACGATATAGTTGGATCCGTAACATAAGTTTATATTTAGGTATAAACATATATGTAATGAACTAAAATTTAATTTTGAAACATAAATCTGAAATAATTGGAAACAAACCAACCAATTGAAATTTAGTTTAACATAAGTTTATAATTTCATGGTATGAAGAAGACATGACTAATTTATATCTATACACACATGCACACACATATGATATACACACACATAATTTTATAATTCAATCTATCAAAATTTGATTCATGATTAAAAAGGATCGAGTGCGATAACAAGAGTAATTTATGAAAACAAAGAAGATATACAATAACATACAATAGGATATCAAATGAAGGGTTAGTTTCAGATCTCAAATGAAATAAAATATAAATTATTTGGTTAGACAAATTATTAAGCAATTATAAAAAGATTTAACAAATTAATTCCAAAACAATTAATTATTTCAGATCCAATTGAATCATTAACATTCAAAACCACACACAAATAGAATTCACTATCAATCACAATACATAGAATAATTTTAAAATTGATTTTAATAAGTGGCTACAATTTACGTATGTGTAAAAAAAATATTTTAAACATAGTGAATGAATTATAAACTTACCTAATAAACCTTGCCCTTTATCGCACCTTAATTTGTGACTTCTCTTTAGATTTCAAATAAACTAGCATCCCACCTTGCAAGAGATGGATGAGCCTTCTTTCTTTAATATAATTTGATGATGATTTGAATTTGTTTTGATGTTTTTTTGGAAGTTTTTTCAGCCATAAATGAATGATAGAGAAGAGGAAGAAAAAGTTATGCTGTGTTCAAGAAATCAAAATGAGGAGATTTTGTTTTAATAGAATTAAAGGAACATTTTCCATTCTCTTATCAAAACTTCCTTCTTTAATTCCTTTTTAAATTTCAATCAACTCAATTAGTAGATTTCCTTCTCTCACCATTATATGGTTGGTCCAAGCATATTCTTAATGTGCAAGTTTTCCAAATAAAAGAAAAAACTTTTATGTAATTATTTTATTATTTTAATCATGTTTAGAATTATACCGATATCGCACATCGATATATGCAAATATAACTTTTATATATGCATTTAAATGATTACCAAAAAACATCCAAAACATCAAATAAATTAACAATAACTAATATTTCATAAATATTAATTAATTTAATCAATTTATAGCATTTTACAAATTAATTAAATTGCGTGGTTTCAGAGAAATCATAAATGCGGTTGTGCAACTCAGAGGTGTGAATTTAATCAGCGATTAATATTAAACAATTCAAGTATCAATGTTTACACGTCAATTTAACAAGTGGTGTGATAGTTTGGCTGAATTCATCGCTTATAGGTCTTTTCAGTAAAATCAAATTTCACAAATACTTAAGCGGTACCTTTTACTGACAATTATTTATACCAATTCTCTTTCTCAAAACTATATCACTTGGGACTTATGGAATTTGGTAATAGTCAAAATTCTAACATCATCCATATTTAAATTTATAGTACAAACACGAAGCCCTTGGTTCAACAATAACACTTATTATTAATCGAAATGCTTTGACCATAGACTTGAGTTTGAGTTGACTTTAGTTGACTATGGTACTAATCTCATATAACCGAGGAGACGAATCCACTCTTGAATAGTGTTTCACTTCCAATGCTTCCACTCGACCTAACTATAGTCGTTTGACGGAGGCCATGTCATGATTCAACTATAATCAAAGCGTAGCTTCCATGTTGAAGATCAACGGTATTCTCAAATCAGAAAAACTGTGTAAATCAGTCACATCGATATTTTATGTTTGACCTTAGTTATATTAACCAACATAAAACTATCGAGTGAGTAATTCCATAGTTATCTAATAACTATTAGGTCGTAATCCCTTGGTGCTCCAGAAGCCATGAGCGATACATTGCTCAACATTTGGAGGGAATTACTTACTCTAGTCTCAATGGATATATAAATATCCAGTCTCGATACATTTGACTAGGAATATTTAAAATGATATGTTTATTTTCATTATGATAAATTACTCATGATTACAACACTTTGTAGCTATTATCACCAAACTTACCGTTTATGGATTTTCAATTAAATATACTTTTAATTAAATAAATTAATATATAACACTTTATACCAAGTATATAATAGAAAGAAAACACATTTTATTTCAAACAAGATTGGTTATCGAGTTAGATATATGTAAAAAATTACATAATTACTCCTAGGGCATACCCATAACTCTATCACCAATAAGATCTAATGTAACGACCCGATATTTTGGACCATTCGCATCCGCACATGTCAGACTTGAATAATTCAAAATACCACGTTGTTAATTTAAATTTGGCAAAACTGAACATATACAATAAATAAATAATCACAGGTCACAGACACAGAGTAATAATATGCAGCGGAAATAAAAGAGATAGTAGTTCATGAAGCTACTATATAAATGTATAAGTTACATCAGAGTTAAACCAGATACAACGGAAGAGTAATACGATACATCAGATACAAATCAGAATACATCACTGGAATCATCGAATACTGAAAGCAG
This sequence comes from Allium fistulosum, assembly GCA_030737815.1. NCBI lineage: Eukaryota > Viridiplantae > Streptophyta > Magnoliopsida > Asparagales > Amaryllidaceae > Allium > Allium fistulosum. Next base: position 386,458,929 of record CM060907.1, on the reverse strand, counting down.
AATAGATGGCTGGATCTTCAAGCAAAGCTCCAACTTCAAAGGTGAGTCTCGAATACTGGTACACTCAGTCGGAGCCGAGCGTAAAGCAAAACACAAGACACTCGAGTCAGGATTAACATTCTTATATCAATAAATCCAACTCAAGTGAAATAGCAATTGAAATACAAGTAACTCAAAGGATGTTTGGAATAACCATCCTTTAAGGATCCGTTAAACTATCTACTATATAGTAGTGTACGATAAGTAGATAATGCCTATCAGTAATATGAAGATATCAAAATAGTGTTAAGGCGTTACCATTATCCCCCTTAACACATTTTTATAAGCGTCATAGTCTATACAGCACTGTAAACTCCACCGTAAACTAGTGGGCTATCAAGGAGTACTCCATAGGTATAACACAAAACAAATCATAGTGGTCGCGTATATAGGGATCCAAGTATGACAAGGCATATGAGGCAATACCCAAGGTAGTGAAACTACCGTTTGCCTGATCCGGACTGGTGAGAACGCATCGCCGCAGCGATCGCAACACCGCGAAACAACACTCCCAAATCAAGGGTGCACCAATCGACAACAAGTAATGAGTAGTTTTCGAAGAAGTGTGTTCGCTTGAGGTAGCTAACCCCCCATTTGGCCCGGCACGGCTCCTGTTTTAGTCATTTCCAATTTGACACAAGTGTCAAGGCTATCCATTATCGTTCTCTTTCTTCAGTCATCACATACATCATTCCAACCACTTCATTCTGGATCACACTCCGCGTATAGTTATTAAAGTGGTTTTCAGTTTAGACAGTGAGTATGTCCTTAACCGATTCCGGTTCCTTTAATAACCTTCGTAATTATAACACCGATTGGTCGTTTAATATATTTCAAAAGCAAATCAAATTCAATTTCAATTAAATTTGTAAATCAACATTTCATTTGTCTTTCTAGACCAATTTCCAAAATTTACGTTTCATAACTTCCAAATTCATAATTTCAAAATCTTATAATTCAATTCCAATTTCTATTTGAAACAATTCAAATATTGATTCAAGTTCGTAAATAAGTTTCATTCCAAATCATTTAAATTAATTTAATTTAACATTCAAATCAATTTAAATTCATTAATCGATTTTATTCAGTATTCATTAAGTAAATTTGTCATTTAAAACAATTTCTATTTAATTTCCAATTCATTAAATCAATTACTTAAGTTCAACTCCATTATATCAAAACTTACAATTTCATTCATCAAATCAAATTCTCTACATTTCAAATCTTACATTAATTTCAATAAAACACATTTTATTTCTTATTAGAGAAATTCAATTCCACTTATTAATTTACTTAGTTACAATTTCAAAGCTCAATTAATAAAGAACTAAATTTCACTAATTAAAAAGTTCAATTTTAATTATCAAAGGATTCAATTTTATTTAATTATTAAATAATTCAGTCTCATTAGATTATTAAATAATTTCAAAACTTAATTCAATCATTTCTTAAATTAAACAACATTCTTCCATCAATTTCTTTATAAATATTTTTTTCAGATTATTAAATATTCACATTTAAATTTCATCACAATTCAATTTCCAACTTCATTTCAAAACCATATTATTTATTCAAATAAAATCTTCATTTTATTTTTAAATCAAATTATTGACCAATCGGGTTTTTTATTTAATTCTCTATCCTAGGTCAAAGTTTAATTTGGGTATTTATCATTTCAACCCGATTCCAATTCAATTCAAGAATCAAAGCATAGCAAAGGGAACTTGTAGTGTGATAACTGGGATGGTGTCAAAGTAAATAACAAGCAATAACAACAATCCATAATAATCCAATAATCAATTCAAATAATCCCAAAATAACCGTATTAATTCACATTGTTGTTTGTGCGAATTAATATAATTATTTCTAGAATCTACACTATCATTTCATGTAGATTAAAGATTATTACATTACGGTTCTTCACTTGTCATCTATTTACAATTTCGTACATCATAAATTTAACAACATACATTCAGTGGTTCAAGGTGTAATTGAACAAATCCTACGTGTCAATAAATTTAACAGTTAAAGGAGTCATATTATACAAATGTCATTTAATCAAATTTAACATATATATCAAATCTAACCATCCTACGTCAAATTCAATTACATATTATCTATCACTTCAACATTAACAATTTAACATCCAATGTCAAACATCAACAATCAATCATTTATCAACCTAACTGGATTATCATTGTATAAATAACAAATAAGGGTGTCAGATGTCACAGGTGAACTGATACAGGTAATAGCATATATAACAGTGTAAATAACTAACATCAGCATATTACAATTGTCGTTTCAATTGAAATCTAATTTAACAAATAAAAGAACATTAATCGTGAGTGATTGCTCACCTTCCGAGGCTAGAGAGGATATACAGTGGATTGAGTTACAGATCCAAGCACGAATTTCCAAATCAACACAAGATTGGCACGAATTCAAGATCAAAGCTGATAACAGAAGTCGAAGAGAACAAATCAAAACCAATTCGATAGAACAGTAAGGCTACAGGTATATTATCATTATATTATATATTTAATACAATTATACTAAAATGCTACAAAATTTCGAAATCAATATTCAATACGTAAATAAACTTATATACGTAAATTTCAAAGTCACAATATATAAAAAAAAAACCAAATCATCATTGTATAAAAAAATTTCTAAACAAATCAGTATAGATATATATGCAGCACGCAATATATGCTCACTGACCTTATAACCCTTCATATAACAAATCTTATATAGACTATAAGTATATACTTCATATAGAACCCATTACAAAATCATCACATATTATAAAATAATACAACTTATAACCTGATATAAAATAGATAACTTGTCATACTTTATAATATATAACAGCTTGATTTGTATAAATTGTATACCCTTTACAAAACCAACATAACACTAATATATAACTTATTCACACAGTTCAGATATATACAATACTATATTTATTATATTAATATTTAAGTTCTCTCAGTTAAAATAGCAAATTTACACTATACATACCTTCAAATATAATGTAACCATATATGTGAAAAATATATGTATGTACAAACTACATCTACACCTTTCGAAATCCGAACTTAGATTCAACGTACACTTATATAATATATATATATATACACTATAAGCAATAACAGGACACCTTACTTTAATATTTGCACAATCTAATATAAATATATGCAAATAGCGAATATAGTATAAACTGACACACCAATGACAACCGAAATGTATACTTTGGACATAAACAAAATATTGACATATAAGCATATATACATACATAAACAGGTTATAACATTTTATATAAACTTTTATATACGATATCATATTATATATATATAAAACTAATATATATCTAGATATATATATATATGAACTCACACATATACTTGAAAACATAATATACGTAGACATCTCAGGTATATAAAACTTCAAAGTTATAAACAGTTACATATTTTAAACTCACTTTCACACATATGCACGCAACCAAATATAAAGTACTGTAACATAAATATGGTGGAAACAACTTTATATATGTATGTATGGATCATGTACAGCAGCTTGTTAGATAAAGTAAACTATTATAACTTTACTTTTAAAACTCAACAGACTAAAACCTTTAACATAAGTTATTATGAACAAAACAGAAACCAAATCTAATATAAAACATTAATCCAAATATATAGTATATATATTTACCTTTCTATAAAGGACAAGAAGGCTGCAGACTCGAGTATTCGAAGATGCGACACGGAAGGTAGGCAGTCGAGGAAACAAGGCCGAAGAGGTCAAGGAAGTGGATGCGGGTCTCGGTGCTGCTCACGACTGGAGCAAGGCCTACGTGGTGGAAGGCTGTCGGCTTCGAGGATTTGTGAAAGGGAAAATAAAGACGTGTGCAGGCAATAAATAAAATTTAAGAAGGGAAAAGATGAAGAACTGGCGCTCGGTATGGTGAGTGAGCAGGTGCAAATGGAAGCTTCATGTGCGGAGCGGAGGTGTTTTGGAGGCAGGCTGTGGGAAGGTCGGAGGCAAGGCAGTGGGTGTGTCAGGGATAAGGTGGAGCGGTTGAGAAGACGCGAGTTCAAGTGGCAGCAATATTTTATTTTATATATATAAGAGATCGAGAAAAATTTAAGGAGGAAGAAAGAATAGATAAAGTACAAAAATGAAAAGGCTGTACTAATTTGTTTGGTAGTAGAAGAAGTCTTTAGGCAAGCTTGCAAAAATGTTACATACGTAACTTATTATAACATATTTTTTCTTTTAAAACAAGTTCAGTGAGAGAGAAGAGAATAAGGTGCAAACGAACTACCAATTTATTTTTTTAGTGAACCGATGCGGTAGACAAATGGACTGAAGGAATTTATGGAAGAACGAACAGATGTAATTTAAGTCATAGGGAATGGAAATGGTCAAGATGTGAATTCAGGAGTTATAAAAGTGAATGGTTTTGATTGCACGAAAAAAATGAAGGGGGCAGGAAACCAAAAACTCGATTGCGGAACCGATACGCTAGGCGTTTCGTAGATCGTACCACACACCGGATTCCAAAATTGAAAATTGAATATACCGTAGAGATCAGCACGACAAGACGATCAAAACGGTATACAAATATCAGTGGTATAATTTGAATTATAAAAATTCGAATTTTCTACTAGCGGAAAATGCAGCAAAACGCAGAAAAATAAAATCGATGGAGCTAAAGAAGTCCGAATTTCAAAAAACTAAAAATGACGACTTGCTCAGAAGATGATTTAGAATTTTTTTATGTAAAAATATTTAGGTTATGAAAACATTTTATTTTCATCGCTTTTTAACTGATTAAATTGAAGCAAATTTTACGCGCGAAATAAACTTCCATATTTTCGGACGAAAATTTACCAGCTGCTATGTTTAATTAGACGCATTCCAAATACCAAATTTATATTTCAAAATTTTATCATTTTAAAATCTCACAAAATTCCAATTAATAACGTTATTAAAACGGTTAAAATTTACGGGCCGTTACACTCTCCCCCACTCAAAACTTTTCGTTCTTGAAAAGGAAGGTGGTAGGAGAATAGAAACAACCAGAAAGAAAATAGATTGGAATACAAGTAAACAATTAATTTAAACCATATAAATTTCAATTTAAATTAATTAATATTTAACCAGTTGATTTAAACCATTTGCTTTCTCTTAAGTTAAATCAAACTCAACTATTTCTAAATTCATTATTATTATTATTTTTTAATCTAATTATCCTAAATCAACAACTTCTAAATCATTAATTTGTATAATCATTTATCATACTCATATTTTATTCAACAAATTTAATTCTTTTATTCCAAATTATTATTAACTTTATTCCACTTAATATATCTTAGTACATATATCTAAACCATATAAATTAATTTAAACTATATAAAATTCAATTTAAATTAATTTATATTCAATAATTGGTTTTAAATTCAAGGTATTTCCATAAGTTAATCAAATTTCAATTTATCAATTCCTTCAAAACAAATTTATTTGTCTCATCTATTATTCAATTAACTTATTATTCTGGCATATTTATTAGCATTTTTTTATAATTAAAATCTAAGTGTATAACATTTATTATAAACACTCAAATTTTTATTTATAAAATTATTTTATATTGTATATTATGCAATTACATTTTAACTTATGAATAATTTGGGTAAGTTATATTGAAATGTAATTTAGTACTATACAAATAAAATTTTCAAATTCAATTATCTCAAGTTTAAATACTTATTCAAAATTTAGCTTTATTTATAATTGAAAACATCCCTCATAATTTTAAGAATTAAATTTCCGTTTAATTTCAAACCCTTTAGAATAATTTTGTATATACTATATATATTGAATCAAATTAAATTTAAAATAGTATACCCATATATATATAAATCCAGTCATATTTAAGAAATTCAAATCAAAATATTTTTCCAAACAAAACCGTAGCAAAGCTACATAATGGTTTCTCCACTTCGAAACTCGAAAATGAATGTCGATGACGCGGCCGCCATCACCGAAATTATTTTCCTACGACAAAGAGAGAAGCACTGGTTTCAACATTTTAAAATTCTTTGAAAACGATTTATATTCGAAAATATTTAAATACTATACACTTTAAAACTTTCAAATCAAAGTTTGAAATCACCAGAAATTTAATTCTCAAATTCTTTATTTGAATTCCTTTCAAATCCCAAATTAAATTATAACCAAGTTTCATAAATTCATTTATTTATATTATGCAATAATCAATGGTTTACAAAACAAGAAATGAAAATCAAATTATTATCATTTCTGACAACAAACTTCATTAACAATTTAATTTCAGAAAAATTTATACTTGTATATATATATAATCATTCAAAAATTTATTTTGTTTACCAAATTTGAAAACAATATTGTGTCGGTTTGCTCTGTTAAAGTGTTTTGGAAATCCTATCGATAGCGTTGATCAGACGAATCGATCGGAAACCCAAATCAACATCAACAACTCAAACAACACAATATATAAAACATTTTAAAATATTAATTTACAAATACACTTCTTTGCTCGACGATACAATAATGGATTTCAAAGCAAGGATAGAGATTTAATTTGAGTCAGATCAAAGAGAATTTTGATTCAAAGATAAGTTTGAAACCGAAGACAGGATGATTGAATAACGAAATAAGAAGATGGACAAGTTTATATAAAATCACGGGTAACCTTAACCGGGTCGACCGTGACTTCAAGAATAAGATCGATGAAGAATTTCGAGGCAAATCTACATTTGATCTCAAGAAATAGAATTCAGGTATGGCGGGAAATAGGTAGCATCGTAAACCGAGGATACAGAAATCTCTGGTAAATCAATGCCTATTGTAAAGGAGTTTCACCCATTTACAAATCATTCGAAGATTGGCGAGACCGCCGATCTATTATAAATATCATTCAAAATGGAGTTATGGGGTGCTCCAGAATTGAAAGAATACGAATAGTGAGGGACACGAATGAATTTTTGGAACCGTAGGGAACGTTCCAAAATTCAAAAGAATTAAGTCAAAAAGGAAGAGATTGAAACTCGAATGAGAGTGATTCTGTAAATACATTTACCCTATATGCTAAGTTTTGCCTAGAACTACCAAAGCTCTGATACCAACTGTAACGACCCGATATTTTGGACCATTCACATCCGCACATGTCGGACTTGAATAATTCAAAATACCACGTTGTTAATTTAAATTTGGCAAAACTGAACATATATAGTAAATAAATAATCACAAATCACAGACACAGAGTAATAATATGCAGCGGAAATAAAAGAGATAGTAGTTCATGAAGCTACTATATAAATGTATAAGTTACATCAGAGTTAAACCAGATACAACGGAAGTGTAATACGATACATCAGATACAAATCAGAATACATCACTGGAATCATCGAATACTGAAAGCAGAATAGATGGCTGGATCTTCAAGCAAAGCTCCAACTTCAAAGGTGAGTCTCAAATACTGGTACACTCAGTCTGACCCGAGCGTAAAGCAAAACACAAGACACTCGAGTCAGGATTAACATTCTTATATCAATAAATCCAACTCAAGTGAAATAGCAATTGAAATACAAGTAACTCAAAGGATGTTTGGAATAACCATCCTTTAAGGATCCGTTAAACTATCTACTATATAGTAGTGTACGATAAGTAGATAATGCCTATCAGTAATATAAAGATATCAAAATAGTGTTAAAGTGTTACCATTATCCCCCTTAACACATTTTTATAAGCGTCATAGTCTATATAGCACTGTAAACTCCACCGTAAACTAGTGGGCTATCAGGGAGTACTCCATAGGTATAACACAAAACAAATCGTAGTGGTCGCGTATATAGGGATCCAAGTATGACAAGGCACATGAGGCAATACCCAAGGTAGTGAAACTACCGTTTGCCTGATCCGGACTGGTGAGAACGCATCGCCGCAGCGATCGCAACACCGCGAAACAACACTCCCAAATCAAGGGTGCACCAATCGACAACAAGTAATGAGTAGTTTTCGAAGAAGTGTGTTTGCTTGAGGTAGCTAACCCCCCATTTGGCCCGGCACGGCTACTGTTTTAGTCATTTCCAATTTGACACAAGTGTCAAGGCTATCCATTATCGTTCTCTTTCTTCAGTCATCACGTACATCATTCCAACCACTTCATTCTGGATCACACTCCGCGTATAGTTATTAAAGTGGTTTTCGGTTTAGACAGTGAGTATGTCCTTAACCGATTCCGGTTCCTTTAATAACCTTCGTAATTATAACACCGATTGGTCGTTTAATATATTTCAAAAGCAAATCAAATTCAATTTCAATTAAATTTGTAAATCAACATTTCATTTGTCTTTCTAGACCAATTTCCAAAATTTACGTTTCATAACTTCCAAATTCATAATTTCAAAATCTTATAATTCAATTCCAATTTCTATTTGAAACAATTCAAATATTGTTTCAAGTTCGTAAATAAGTTTCATTCCAAATCATTTAAATTAATTTAATTTAACATTCAAATCAATTTAAATTCATTAATCGATTTTATTTAGTATTCATTAAGTAAATTTGTCATTTAAAACAATTTCTATTTAATTTCCAATTCATTAAATCAATTACTTAAGTTCAACTCCATTATATCAAAACTTACAATTTCATTCATCAAATCAAATTCTTTACATTTCAAATCTTACATTAATTTCAATAAAACACATTTTATTTCTTATTAGAGAAATTCAATTCCACTTATTAATTTACTTAGTTACAATTTCAAAGCTCAATTAATAAAGAACTAAATTTCACTAATTAAAAAGTTCAATTTTAATTATCAAAGGATTCAATTTTATTTAATTATTAAATAATTCAGTCTCATTAGATTATTAAATAATTTCAAAACTTAATTCAACCATTTCTTAAATTAAACAACATTCTTCCATCAATTTCTTTATAAATATTTTTTTCAGATTATTAAATATTCACATTTAAATTTCATCACAATTCAATTTCCAACTTCGTTTCAAAACCATATTATTTATTCAAATAAAATCTTCATTTTATTTTTAAATCAAATTATTGACCAATCGGGTTTTTTATTTAATTCTCTATCCTAGGTCAAAGTTTAATTTGGGTATTTATCATTTCAATCCGATTCCAATTCAATTCAAGAATCAAAGCATAGCAAAGGGAACTTGCAGTGTGATAACTGGAATGGTGTCAAAGTAAATAACAAGCAATAACAACAATCCATAACAATCCAATAATCAATTCAAATAATCCCGAAATAACCGTATTAATTCACATTGTTGTTTGTGCGAATTAATATAATTATTTCTAGAATCTACACTATCATTTCATGTAGATTAAAGATTATTACATTACGGTTCTTCACTTTGTAAAGACCCGCAAATCCGTCTTCCGAAAACCCGACACTGCTACGTCCACTGTAGCAACTGTCGAACGATCGGGTGGCGGAAGCGCGAACTTTAATGTTTAAAAGCAGAGATAGAAGAAAAGATAGAAGAAAAAGAGAAGAAGAAGAAAGAAGAGAACAACACATCAGAACAGAAAACAATATCAGAATCTTACACATCGTAGCGGAACAATATATAATAGATAATCACTAGTCTTTTAAAACAAAGAACTATATCAGTTTATACATACATCAATCATCAGAGTCAATATACAACTCAGTACAACAATGGACAGTTATATAACTTGTCCTCATACAGAATACACAGCGGAATAAATACTATTAGATACAAATACTACGTCTCGTCATCCAGCTTATCTCCAAAGCTCCAGAATATCCAGAATATCCTGATAATCTAACTCTAGATTGCCCGTGTGGAAATTTGTGGGCACCCAGAGTTTAGAAGGGAACAATAAACTCCGAGTCAGTCATGGTGACTGGTGTGAGATCGTAAAACAGTTTATCTTTAAATTAAACAACAGAAATATTTTTAAAGTCAATTCGCAATGCTTTTGGAAAATGAAACTACCATAAGACCTCCCACCACACACACAATGCAAACGCAGACTTGGAGGAGATTTCTTCTTATGATAGTCAAAGATGCTTACTACGCAAAATCAAATCATTTTTGATATTATTATTAGTGCATAGTGGAAAACATTTCGAAAGTATAATATAAATCTTAGCCAGCTAGGTACCATTATATTATGCCCGCTATAGCTGCCTCCTGAGGAGACAGGTTATACAATTGAAATCGTAAAGGCTCGTATTGTTTCTTTGGATTTCCAACAAATGGTCAGGCTAAGGAACTTCCTTTCCACGATGGGTACGTCCCTGGAATAGACGACCCGAGAACCTAACCGGATCTCTGCCAACACAAGGCCGGGTTACCTCTGCAAAAATAGGTAACTACTGACACGCGTATGCCATCCCCCGATCGTCACCGATCTTCCCGAGGATCCCCGATTCGCAACAAACCACATAGATAATAATAATGCAGTAACCACAGAGGTTAAGTATCTGGGCTCCATACCATGATACCACCTTTATCCAGAAGGAATGACATACACTAAGGGGCGCTACTCCCTAGAACCTTGCCGCATTCGTCCTGTTTCGACCATTTCCGGGGTGTGAGGCTCGACGAAGTCTCGTCCACAAAGCTACGCTTTCTCAAAAAGCCCTGCTTCGGGTCAAACAAAATGATCAACCTATGATCACAAAGATATAAGATCAAACAAATGATCATATCACAAATGATCAAACACTGATCATTTCACAGCAACACTCAGTATGCCACGTTACCAAATTGGGATATATCGCTGATAAATTTCAACTACATAACCTCTGAGCTCGTACGTCTCAGAGAAGGGTGTTAAGCTAAGAGAATAAATTCTCCGCCACCAACAGATATATATTTGAAAGAAATCAGCTTTATATCTCAAATTGTAACGTCAGACACACAATCCATACAAGTCTGTTCCGGGATCGAACAGAACCGAAGACACTTCTCACGAAGCCCTTGCACATCCGGATAATTTTCAATCACGTCAGGACTTCCCGTCACTAAGGGTGATAAAACCTCTAAATCGGAGATCAGCCGATGTAGAGTAACTCGACGGTAATCCTTCCGTTTTCAAAAATATCCGGTCTTCAACACCGGTCTTCGAATGCAATTCATAACGACGTATCACATATTCGGAATGGGTTATACGACCCCATGGTCCTTTCCCGGCTAACCCGAATAGTGAGCGTTTATTCAAAAATAAGTGTGGCATTCAAATTCATCCAATTCACAACAAATACCATTCAGGGTAATTATTGATAGTTGGTTATTTAACTATCAATAAAGATGCGCAACATCATCAGATTCCAAATAATTTTCCAAATTATTTCATCTTCAAAAATATCTTTACTAGATATAAAATTTCCACACTTTAAAAATAAATCAACGTTTATTTTTAAAACAAATTCCCATTCCATTTATAAATTCCATAGTGAATTTATATCTTCAAAATATCTACTGATATACGATTCTCAAATCGATTTCAAATATTCAATTTCATTTTATCTTTAAGAAGATAAAATCTCAAAACGTTTCATTTCATTTTGGAAAAGCATTTCCATACTTATTTAAAAATAAGTATTTCACAAATCTATTTATTTTCAACATTTGAAAATATTCAATATACTTAAATCAAAATTAAGTATAATTTCATTTTTTTAAGGAAATCATTTATTTTAACAACATCTATTTGAGTCAAAACGAATGTTACGTAAAACATCGTTACGACGACTCGAAATCACTAGTATAGGGATTCGAAATTTAAGATAGATATATAAATCCCAATACTTACACAAAATATTTCCTTACGGAAATCATTTACTATAACAACAGTGTTATAGTCTACCATTTCCTTATTTCTCGAAAACGTCTATTTCAACAATAAAAGTTGAAATCTATGATTTCGATATTTAACACGTTTTAAAACATCTTTTAAAACAATTAACTTCATTTATAATATCGTTTTCCCAAACATAACCATTTTTTTTCAATAATATATTCACTGTCCAAAATCGTGAATATACTTCAATAACCAAATTTCGATCTTTTCTACACATTTATTTCAAATAAAAATTCGCTATCCAAAAACGCGAATATATCTTCTTTAAATAATCTTCTATATTTAATTTATCAATTTCAATTGATTTCGAATTTATAAATCAATGTTTATAAATCCTATTTCTATATTTTTTTAACAACTTTGATTTATAAATCTTCTTTATTAACAATCCGATCAATATTCCATTTAAAAGCAAAAATTCAATTTATAAATAAATTTCTTATAATCATTCATTCTACAACTTCATACTTTATAAATCTATAAATTTCATATCTTTACAATTTATAATTCTATACATTTCATATCTTCACATTTTATAATTATAAATTTCATATCTTCACATTTTATAATTATAAATTTCATATCTTTTTTAAAAAACTCATTTTAAAATTCCAATAACTTTAATTGATAAATATCAATTTGATACATCTTTTATATACATTGGTTTAATAATTCAAAAATCTCAACTTAAACCATTTTATAAATTTCTTAACTCTTTATTTCAAAAGAAATTACTTTTTTTTTGTTAAAATTCACAAAATCTTAACTTTTATAACTTAAAAGTTTTAACGTTTATCTATTTAAAGTAAATCAATTCAACAATTTAAATAAACGTATATTTTCAAAGATCACTTTTAAAATTTCACTTTTAAAATCAACATTGTTATTTTTAAATTTCAAAATTTGAATCCAATGATGCAACGCATCAATTAGTCCATCGCAACATCAAACATCATATATCATCATATGATAACAGAATATATATCAACATCTGTAAATAAATAAATACAGTTGAGGAATCCAGTTGGATCCCTCCAACCTGTTTCCCTGCATCCAAAGACGTTAGCTGTAACATCCCTATAATTTCCGACTTTCGAAATTTCAACATCGATACTCACTTTATCGACTGCTGAGCCATCGAATGCCGGAAACCCGAAAAGTTATGGTTTTAAGAAAGAAGAAAAAGGCAGAAGAAGAAGAAAGTAGAAGAAAAAGAGAAGAAAGAAAGAAGAAGAACAACAGAAAACACATCAGATACAGAACAGAGACAATATCAGAATCTCACATATCGCAGCGGAACAATATATAATAGATAAATGAATATCATTTAAAAACAAAAGAATCATATCTGTTATTACATTACATCACATCATATCATCAGAGTCAATAAACAACAATGGACAGTTATATAACTTGTCCTCATACAGAATACACAGCGGAATAAATACTATCAGATACAAATACTACGTCTCGCCATCCAGCTTGCTTCCAAAGCTCCAGAATATCCAGGATATCCTGATAATATAACTCTAGGCTGCCCGTGTGGAAATTTGTGGGCACCCAGAGTTTAGAAGGGAACAATAAACTCCGAGTCAGTCATGGTGACTGGTGTGAGATCGTAAAACAGTTATTCTTTAAAAATAAACAGCAGAGAATTTTAAAGTCAATTCGCAATGCTTTTGGAAAATGAAACTACCATAAGACCTCCCACCACACACACAATGCAAACGCAGACTTGGAGGAGATTTCTTCTTATGATAGTCAAAGATGCTTACTACGCAAAATCAAATCATTTTTGATATTATTATTAGTGCATAGTGTAGAAAACATTTCGAAAGTAGAATATTAATCTTAGCCAGCATAGGTACCATTATAGTATGCTTGTTATAGCTGCCATATTAGATGGCAGGTTCTACAACTAAAACCGTACAAGTCACGTATTGTTTCTTTGGATTTCCAACAAATGGTCAGGCTAAGGAACTTCCTATCCACGATGGGTACGTCCCTGGAATAGACGACCCGAGAACCTAACCGGATCTCTGCCAACACAAGGCCGGGTTACCTCTGCAAAAATAGGTAACTACTGACACGCGTATGCCATCCCCCGATCGTCACCGATCTTCCCGAGGATCCCCGATTCCAACAAACCACATAGAAAAAAATAATGCAGTAACCACAGAGGTTAAGTATCTGGGCTCCATACCATGATACCACCTTTATCCAGAAGGAATGACATACACTAAGGGGCGCTACTCCCTAGAACCTTGCCGCATTCGTCCTATTTCGACCATTTCCGGGGTGTGAGGCTCGATGAAGTCTCGTCCACAAAGCTACGCTTTCTCAAAAAGCCCTGCTTCGGGTCAAACAAAATGATCAACCTATGATCACAAAGATATAAGATCAAACAAATGATCATATCACAAATGACCAAACACTGATCATTTCACAGCAACACTCAGTATGCCACGTTACCAAGTTGGGATATATCGCTGATAAATTTCAACTACATAACCTCTGAGCTCGTACGTCTCAGAGAAGGGTGTTAAGCTAAGAGAATAAATTCTCCGCCACCAACAGAAATGTATTTGAAAGAAATCAGCTTTATATCTCAAATTGTAACGTCAGACACACAATCCATACAAGTCTGTTCCGGGATCGAACAGAACCGAAGGCACTTCTCACGAAGCCCTTGCACATCCGGATAATTTTCAATCACGTCAGGACTTCCCGTCACTAAGGGTGATAAAAACCTCTAAATCGAAGATCAGTCGATGTAGAGTAACTCGACGGTAATCCTTCCGTTTTCAAAAATATCCGGTCTTCAACACCGGTCTTCGAATGCAATTCATAATGACGTATCACATATTCGGAATGGGTTATACGACCCCATGGTCCTTTCCCGGCTAACCCGAATAGTGAGCGTTTATTCAAAAATAAGTGTGGCATTCAAATTCATCCAATTCACAACAAATACCTACTCAAGGTAATTATTGATAGTCGGTTATTTAACTATCAATAAAGATGCGCGACATCATCAGATTCCAAATAATTTTCCAAATTATTTCATCTTCCAAAATATCTTTACTAGATATAAAATTTCCACACTTAACCGTTTGAAAACAATTTCAAATTAATTTCCACATTTCATTTTATTTTTGAAGATAAAATCTCAAAACAGTTCATTTCATATTGGAAAAGCAATTCCATACTTATTTAATAATAAGTATTTCACAAATCATTTATTTTCAACACTTAGAAAATATTCGATATACTTAAATCAAAGTTAAGTATATATTTCATTCTTTAAGGAAATCATTCTCTTTCATAAATTTTATTTGAGTCAAAACGAATGTTGCGTAAAACATCGTTACGACAACTCAAAATCACTAGTATAGGGATTCGAAATTTAGATAGATATATAAATCCCAATACTACATCAAACATTTCCTTTCGGAAACCATTTACTATAACAACAGTGTTATAGTCCATCATTTCCTTAAATTCCTCGAAAACGTCTATTTCAACAATAAATGTTGAAATCTATGATTTCGGTAATTAACACGTTTAAAACATCTTTTAAAACAATTACTTCATTTCAAATATCGCTTTCCCGAAACATATCCATTTTATTTAATAATATATTCACTGTCCAAAATCGTGAATATACTTCAATAATTACATTTCAATCTTTTCTACACGTTTTATTCCAAGAATTATCCACTATCCAAAATCGTGGATAAAATTCCCTCAATAACTTCTATATTACATTCATCAAATTTGATTGATTTCAAATTCATAAAACAACGTTTATAAATTCACCTTTATATTTTCTAACAACTTCGATTTATAAAATTTTCCTTTTATTAACTTCTAAAATTACTTATCAAAATAAGTGATTTCAGATTTATAAACAACGTTTATAAATCACATTTATACTTCATAACAATTTCAACTTATGAAATCATTTCATTTAGCAATTTCTATTTATATCCCAATTAAGTGCAAAAATCTAATTTATAAGTAAATTACTTATAAATCGTTTATTCTACAACATCTATTCACTTTATAACTTCACGTTATAAATCTATTAATTTCATTCACTTATGAAATCCATTTATACTTCTTTCTAACACTTATAAAAATTCGTTTTATAAGTCCAATATTTCGATTTATAAAATATCAATTTTACAAATCTTTTTATACAAATCGTTTATAGTTATTCAAAAATCCCAACTTAAACCATTTATAAATAAATCGACCTTTATTTCAAAAACGAGACTTCGGTTATATTTCACTAAAAATTTTAACTTTTATAACTTTAAAATTCTAACGTTTATAATCGATTCAAAAATTCCATAAAACGTATATTTTCAAAAATCACTTTAAAAATCCTTTTAAAGTAAAAGTCGTTATTTTTACATTTCAAAATTGAATCCAATGATGCAACAACACCAATCAGTCCATCACAACAGTCAAATATCATATATCAATATGATAACAGAATATATATCAATATCTGTAAATAAGTAAATACAGTTGAGGAATCCAGTTAGATCCCTCCAACCTGTTTCCCTGCATCCAAAGATGTTAGCACAATACCAATTCCGCTCCAGTACGGAATTATCGCGGTATATAGATTTTTATAAATCCGCTTACTAACGGCGCAATAGGGTCTCATCCGCTATACGAGCCGGGAATCATCAATCCAATATATACATATGCCAATATGTATATATTGCTATATATATAGATATATCCTATAATATCTAATATCACATCCAATATAGCAATCATATCAATCAATAATAACTGCAAAAATTCCACATTCGATTTGAGTGAGAAGATCTCACCGTGATTTTAATTCTGATTTCAGCGTTTATTTCGAATAAAATAAACAGACGTTTGATTTCATCCAAAATTTTCACTAACCCCGATCGCTTCCAATCCAGTTCCATCTCGAAGTGCTCGGCAAAACGAAGCCAACGCCGCTTGTTTCGTCCAAAACGGACCTCGTAGCAAAAAGATATCATATTTTAAACTTTACACGATTTAATATAAATTTTAAATAAATAAATTACACATTTTATTTCAAACCCACAATTTAATCTGGGCCGCACGTTTTTGAACAGGGAGATCACGGCTACCCCCCTATTTCATCTTCTCCATCGCGTTCCAGGTTATTCACGTTCGAAACCCACCAAAGCCGCCTACTAGGGTTCCAAACCACCACCTCCACACTCGACTAGAACGTGATCGGCTTACGCCATTTCGAAGCCCCACACGAATAGCACCTCCGCCCAGAACCCCTTGGCACTCGGCCCTCCCCTGTGCACGCAAAACGAGATGAAACGGCAGGCCATCTCGAGCCGATTGCCGTTGATTCCCTCCACCATAAACGATATTGACCGTTGATTGTCTTCGCCTTGTGACGCTCTACAACATCGTAGTTAACAACTTTTCGTAAAAACGCGTGGATTGAAAGAATTTGAGGAAGAAAAGATGTTGTTTTCTGGCCGTGGGTTATAGAAGTGGCGGCTGGTTATAGAAGAAGATAGCTAGGGTTTTGCAATTGCCTTGGGTGGTGAGGTTCCCTTTTATAGAATTTCAACGAAAAACACTATTCACTTCAGAATTTCCAAACTCCGATTTACGTGCGGTAACTGACGTTTCTGGGGTTTATCCCGCGTTCCGGACGCAATGGAACAGGTTTCGGAAGCTAATTCGATCGTCTGTGTGAGATATGGATTTAAACGATCAATTTAAATTAAACCGATTTAAATCGATTTCGAGACGTTTTGATTCGTACCGGACAAACGGTAAATCCAAAAATTACGAAATTTGAAATCTTACAATAATATCACATTACGGATCCGATGAAACTGGTTTCGTCGAAATCCGACACTGTTTGAAAAATGACTATTTTAACTCGACGATTTAAAATTAAAACGATATCGATGCGTTTCGAGTTGCCACGGTCAAACGACAACTCCGATGGATACGAAAATTGAAATCCGATAATAACTAACTATTACGGATCCAATGGAACTGGTCTCGTTCAATTCTGAGACTGTTCAAAAATTGGCTATTTTTACAGTCGGTAATTAAATATTACAATATTCAATTTTCACAATTTAACTCCAAATTCAATTCTGAAAGTTCTAAAATATTTCTATAACTCCAGTATGATTAAATAAAATTTTCCAAATTAATTTCAATCATATTAAACTCGATTTTCAATTATCTCTGGAATTTCACTATTTAATTTATCGATTTAATTGACCAAATTAAATCCAATATTCGAATAATAAATTATTCGACTTCTTAATTCTACTTATCAGTATTTAAAATTAATTAAATATTCGAATTTTAATTATCAAAAATTCTGGGTCGTTACAGACTTCCCCCCTTAAAAGAATTTCGTCCTCGAAATTACAAGTTAGGAAAAATGGCCCTTAACTCGTCTACTATTTTTCCACATTCAAATGGTTTTATCAATTTTCCAAAACAAATCTTTCTATTAAAAATTCGTTATCATTCCAACTATCTTTCTAACTTCAATTATAGTTCAAAACAACATTGTTTTCTTAACAATTCAATTTTTAAGTTTAAATTCAAATTTAAACTTCAAAATTTTCACAAAAATTTTCTAACGCCCTAAATTTCCGAAAAATTTCGCCAGCGTCTCCTTTGCGCGGCTAATACGGCACGACTACAAAACGTCCCTACGGACTCTCAGATTTCAAAAAGAAAAGAAAAAGCCAAGCGGCTAGACAAGAAATCATCAAAAACTCATATTCAAATTTAAATACATACCTTTTGTCGAGCCATTCAAATTTATCTTCGAAATTAAATTCCAATTCCTTTATACCTGTATATCCTACTAGCCATAATATCTAGTTGCATATATTCAAACCATTTCGTACATTCAATTACAAAATTTTCAATATAACTGCTTATATCATCTCTAATTCACTATTGAAGTTATATATTCAATTTCGTTCAATTTTGCATTTTCAAATTCATTTGAATTCAATTCACAATTCCAATTTAATTTGGATTCAGTTTATCTTTTGAATATTGAATTTATCATCAGCTATCTTTTATTCAACTGCACTATTTTAGACTAGTTTCATTTACTAATTCATCACAGATTCCAATTCATTTATTCAAATTTGTCTTCAACATTCAGTTTCAATTTATCACTTACAATTGTGAATTCCATTCATTTGAATTTTATTTCTTCTTACTTGAATTTATTTGCAATTCCGAACCATTCTTTTATTTAGTTCACAATTCAAGTCTCAATTTATCTAATTCAACTTCATAATATTTCATAGATATTTTCATATGGTATTCCAGAATCTTACCAACATTTCAAAATCATTTGAAAACAATTCAAACTATCCTTTGAATTTTCTAAAACAAAACCCAAATTTTCAAAACAACCTTCATTTAAAACCATTTGGCAGAAATTCCTCTTTTGAAAACCCGAAAATAAACACCGGTGATGTCGCGATCATCATCGGAATTATTTTCCAGCGACCTAAAAGAGTTTAGAGCTTTCATCTCTCTAAAATACCTTTCAAAACCTTTGAAATTCATTTTCAAATCAAAAAGGAATTAAACTTTCCAAATCTCCAAAATTTTCAAATTCTTTTCAAAACCTTTCCAAATACTTCTCTGGAATCCCGTTTTAAATTACAATTCACCTTTATAATTTACATTCTCAAATTTCATTTGCATGTGAATTTATTTCTTAACTTTGGAGTTACGGTTTGAATTTCTTATTCAATTTCAGTGATGATAATTTACTATTATTACTTCCTAACATCCATGCAACCATATACGGTAATAATTTACAGAAAAATCATTTCTTTTATATACAAAAATAGTTTTGGGCAAAATTATTTCATTTACCCTATTTTAAAACAATACTGTGCCGAATTGTTCTATATAAGTGTTTAGAGATCCCTATCGATAGAGTTGTACGGACAATACCGACCAGAATCCATATACCACTCAACAAACCAATCATCACAATATAAAACAATTTTATATTCACTAACAAATACGCACTCGTATCTATTACTACACTCAACTCATTCTAGAGTACTACTGACTCTATCTCTAATGAGTAACACCCAACAGAGCAGGGTTGTCGCTTAACCATATGCTCTGATACCAAATGTAACATCCCTATAATTTCCGACTTTCGAAATTTCAACATCGATACTCACTTTATCGACTGCTGAGCCATCGAATGCCGGAAACCCGAAAAGTTATGGTTTTAAGAAAGAAGAAAAAGGCAGAAGAAGAAGAAAGTAGAAGAAAAAGAGAAGAAAGAAAGAAGAAGAACAACAGAAAACACATCAGATACAGAACAGAGACAATATCAGAATCTCACATATCGCAGCGGAACAATATATAATAGATAAATGAATATCATTTAAAAACAAAAGAATCATATCTGTTATTACATTACATCACATCATATCATCAGAGTCAATAAACAACAATGGACAGTTATATAACTTGTCCTCATACAGAATACACAGCGGAATAAATACTATCAGATACAAATACTACGTCTCGCCATCCAGCTTGCTTCCAAAGCTCCAGAATATCCAGGATATCCTGATAATATAACTCTAGGCTGCCCGTGTGGAAATTTGTGGGCACCCAGAGTTTAGAAGGGAACAATAAACTCCGAGTCAGTCATGGTGACTGGTGTGAGATCGTAAAACAGTTATTCTTTAAAAATAAACAGCAGAGAATTTTAAAGTCAATTCGCAATGCTTTTGGAAAATGAAACTACCATAAGACCTCCCACCACACACACAATGCAAACGCAGACTTGGAGGAGATTTCTTCTTATGATAGTCAAAGATGCTTACTACGCAAAATCAAATCATTTTTGATATTATTATTAGTGCATAGTGTAGAAAACATTTCGAAAGTAGAATATTAATCTTAGCCAGCATAGGTACCATTATAGTATGCTTGTTATAGCTGCCATATTAGATGGCAGGTTCTACAACTAAAACCGTACAAGTCACGTATTGTTTCTTTGGATTTCCAACAAATGGTCAGGCTAAGGAACTTCCTATCCACGATGGGTACGTCCCTGGAATAGACGACCCGAGAACCTAACCGGATCTCTACCAACACAAGGCCGGGTTACCTCTGCAAAAATAGGTAACTACTGACACGCGTATGCCATCCCCCGATCGTCACCGATCTTCCCGAGGATCCCCGATTCCAACAAACCACATAGAAAAAAATAATGCAGTAACCACAGAGGTTAAGTATCTGGGCTCCATACCATGATACCACCTTTATCCAGAAGGAATGACATACACTAAGGGGCGCTACTCCCTAGAACCTTGCCGCATTCGTCCTGTTTCGACCATTTCCGGGGTGTGAGGCTCGATGAAGTCTCGTCCACAAAGCTACGCTTTCTCAAAAAGCCCTGCTTCGGGTCAAACAAAATGATCAACCTATGATCACAAAGATATAAGATCAAACAAATGATCATATCACAAATGACCAAACACTGATCATTTCACAGCAACACTCAGTATGCCACGTTACCAAGTTGGGATATATCGCTGATAAATTTCAACTACATAACCTCTGAGCTCGTACGTCTCAGAGAAGGGTGTTAAGCTAAGAGAATAAATTCTCCGCCACCAACAGAAATGTATTTGAAAGAAATCAGCTTTATATCTCAAATTGTAACGTCAGACACACAATCCATACAAGTCTGTTCCGGGATCGAACAGAACCGAAGGCACTT
Source organism: Allium fistulosum (assembly GCA_030737815.1). Classification (NCBI taxonomy): domain Eukaryota; kingdom Viridiplantae; phylum Streptophyta; class Magnoliopsida; order Asparagales; family Amaryllidaceae; genus Allium; species Allium fistulosum. The sequence continues at coordinate 386,437,178 of CM060907.1, read as the reverse complement.
CTCACGAAGCCCTTGCACATCCGGATAATTTTCAATCACGTCAGGACTTCCCGTCACTAAGGGTGATAAAAACCTCTAAATCGAAGATCAGTCGATGTAGAGTAACTCGACGGTAATCCTTCCGTTTTCAAAAATATCCGGTCTTCAACACCGGTCTTCGAATGCAATTCATAACGACGTATCACATATTCGGAATGGGTTATACGACCCCATGGTCCTTTCCCGGCTAACCCGAATAGTGAGCGTTTATTCAAAAATAAGTGTGGCATTCAAATTCATCCAATTCACAACAAATACCTACTCAAGGTAATTATTGATAGTCGGTTATTTAACTATCAATAAAGATGCTCGACATCATCAGATTCCAAATAATTTTCCAAATTATTTCATCTTCCAAAATATCTTTACTATATATAAAATTTCCACACTTAACCGTTTGAAAACAATTTCAAATTAATTTCCACATTTTATTTTATCTTTGAAGATAAAATCTCAAAACAGTTCATTTCATATTGGAAAAGCAATTCCATACTTATTTAATAATAAGTATTTCACAAATCATTTATTTTCAACACTTAGAAAATATTCGATATACTTAAATCAAAGTTAAGTATATATTTCATTCTTTAAGGAAATCATTCTCTTTCATAAATTTTATTTGAGTCAAAACGAATGTTGCGTAAAACATCGTTACGACAACTCAAAATCACTAGTATAGGGATTCGAAATTTAGATAGATATATAAATCCCAATACTACATCAAACATTTCCTTTCGGAAACCATTTACTATAACAACAGTGTTATAGTCCATCATTTCCTTAAATTCCTCGAAAACGTCTATTTCAACAATAAATGTTGAAATCTATGATTTCGGTAATTAACACGTTTAAAACATCTTTTAAAACAATTACTTCATTTCAAATATCGCTTTCCCGAAACATATCCATTTTATTTAATAATATATTCACTGTCCAAAATCGTGAATATACTTCAATAATTACATTTCAATCTTTTCTACACGTTTTATTCCAAGAATTATCCACTATCCAAAATCGTGGATAAAATTCCCTCAATAACTTCTATATTACATTCATCAAATTTGATTGATTTCAAATTCATAAAACAACGTTTATAAATTCACCTTTATATTTTCTAACAACTTCGATTTATAAAATTTTCCTTTTATTAACTTCTAAAATTACTTATCAAAATAAGTGATTTCAGATTTATAAACAACGTTTATAAATCACATTTATACTTCATAACAATTTCAACTTATGAAATCATTTCATTTAGCAATTTCTATTTATATCCCAATTAAGTGCAAAAATCTAATTTATAAGTAAATTACTTATAAATCGTTTATTCTACAACATCTATTCACTTTATAACTTCACGTTATAAATCTATTAATTTCATTCACTTATGAAATCCATTTATACTTCTTTCTAACACTTATAAAAATTCGTTTTATAAGTCCAATATTTCGATTTATAAAATATCAATTTTACAAATCTTTTTATACAAATCGTTTATAGTTATTCAAAAATCCCAACTTAAACCATTTATAAATAAATCGACCTTTATTTCAAAAACGAGACTTCGGTTATATTTCACTAAAAATTTTAACTTTTATAACTTTAAAATTCTAACGTTTATAATCGATTCAAAAATTCCATAAAACGTATATTTTCAAAAATCACTTTAAAAATCCTTTTAAAGTAAAAGTCGTTATTTTTACATTTCAAAATTGAATCCAATGATGCAACAACACCAATCAGTCCATCACAACAGTCAAATATCATATATCAATATGATAACAGAATATATATCAATATCTGTAAATAAGTAAATACAGTTGAGGAATCCAGTTGGATCCCTCCAACCTGTTTCCCTGCATCCAAAGATGTTAGCACAATACCAATTCCGCTCCAGTACGGAATTATCGCGGTATATAGGTTTTTATAAATCCGCTTACTAACGGCGCAATAGGGTCTCATCCGCTATACGAGGCGGGAATCATCAATCCAATATATACATATGCCAATATGTATATATTGCTATATATATAGATATATCCTATAATATCTAATATCACATCCAATATAGCAATCATATCAATCAATAATAATTGCAAAAATTCCACATTCGATTTGAGTGAGAAGATCTCACCGTGATTTTAATTCTGATTTCAGCGTTTATTTCGAATAAAATAAACAGACGTTTGATTTCATCCAAAATTTTTCACTGACCCCGATCGCTTCCAATCCAGTTCCATCTCGAAGTGCTCGGCAAAACGAAGCCAACGCCGCTTGTTTCGTCCAAAACGGACCTCGTAGCAAAAAGATATCATATTTTAAACTTTACACGATTTAATATAAATTTTAAATAAATAAATTACACATTTTATTTCAAACCCACAATTTAATCTGGGCCGCACGTTTTTGAACAGGGAGATCACGGCTACCCCCCTATTTCATCTTCTCCATCGCGTTCCAGGTTATTCACGTTCGAAACCCACCAAAGCCGCCTATTAGGGTTCCAAACCACCACCTCCACACTCGACTAGAACGTGATCGGCTTACGCCATTTCGAAGCCCCACACGAATAGCACCTCCGCCCAGAACCCCTTGGCACTCGGCCCTCCCCTGTGCACGCAAAACGAGATGAAACGGCAGGCCATCTCGAGCCGATTGCCGTTGATTCCCTCCACCATAAACGATCTTGACCGTTGATTGTCTTCGCCTCGTGACGCTCTACAACATCGTAGTTAACAACTTTTCGTAAAAACGCGTGGATTGAAAGAATTTGAGGAAGAAAAGATGTTGTTTTCTGGCCGTGGGTTATAGAAGTGGCGGCTGGTTATAGAAGAAGATAGCTAGGGTTTTGCAATTGCCTTGGGTGGTGAGGTTCCCTTTTATAGAATTTCAACGAAAAACACTATTCACTTCAGAATTTCCAAACTCCGATTTACGTGCGGTAACTGACGTTTCTGGGGTTTATCCCGCGTTCCGGACGCAATGGAACAGGTTTCGGAAGCTAATTCGATCGTCTGTGTGAGATATGGATTTAAACGATCAATTTAAATTAAACCGATTTAAATCGATTTCGAGACGTTTTGATTCGTACCGGACAAACGGTAAATCCAAAAATTACGAAATTTGAAATCTTACAATAATATCACATTACGGATCCGATGAAACTAGTTTCGTCGAAATCCGACACTGTTTGAAAAATGACTATTTTAACTCGACGATTTAAAATTAAAACGATATCGATGCGTTTCGAGTTGCCACGGTCAAACGACAACTCCGATGGATATGAAAATTGAAATCTGATAATAACTAACTATTACGGATCCAATGGAACTGGTCTCATTCAATTCTGAGACTGTTCGAAAATTGGCTATTTTTACAGTCGGTAATTAAATATTACAATATTCAATTTTCACAATTTAACTCCAAATTCAATTCTGAAAGTTCTAAAATATTTCTATAACTCCAGTATGATTAAATAAAATTTTCCAAATTAATTTCAATCATATTAAACTCGATTTTCAATTATCTCTGGAATTTCACTATTTAATTTATCGATTTAATTGACCAAATTAAATCCAATATTCGAATAATAAATTATTCGACTTCTTAATTCTACTTATCAGTATTTAAAATTAATTAAATATTCGAATTTTAATTATCAAAAATTCTGGGTCGTTACATTAGCACAATACCATTCCACTTCGAGGTGGAATATCGCGGTATATGGGTTTTTTATAAAAATCCGCTTACTAACGGCGCAATAGGGTCTCATCCGCTATACGAGGCGGGAAATCATCAATCCAATATATACATATGCCAATATGTATATACTGCTATATATATAATAGATATATCCTACTATATCTAATATCACATCCAAATAGCAATCAATCAGTCAATAGATAACTGCAATATTAAATTTTTCCTTCGAGAGAGAAAATCTCACCTTAGCTTTTAAATTCGCAATCCATTCCAATCTCAACCCAATTTCTTGATTTATACCTTGAATAAATAATTATACAAATTTATTAATATTCGAGCCAATTAAATAACCAATTTCCGTTTTTAATTGTTAAATTTTGATAGTTCGTTCTAAACCAATTCCTAAATTAATAAATTTCATTTAACCACCATTTAAATTTCTTTAAACCCATTTCCCTTTTATAAATTTATTTAACTAAAATTTAATTTAAACAATTTTAAATTTCTAAAATTATTTGTATTTGATAGTTTAACTAACTAATGATTTGTTTCTAATAAATTCCCCTTTTCAAAATAAATTTCTTTCTTTTGAATAGTTATCTATATATATATCACATGTTACAATTTAAACACATTTAAAATTTACTGTTATGTTTCAACACAAAATAAATTTCCTGTATGTATTTATATGTTTTACTGTTACTATATTATCAATGCACAAATTTATCTAAATTAAAACAAAATTAAAATAGCTTACTGTAAAAGAAAACTTCATTGTATATTCACATACCCATAGACTTCGAATTGAACCCAAGCAAATCGAACAGCTTCCAAATCGAGAACACCCAAATCGAACGATGCTACTCGACTGATACTCCTAGCTCCACGCGATAATGATCGAAGCCAAAGCCTCATTGTCGATTCCCAGCTACACGCCGTGATTCCCATAGCCAAGTCGATCGCCACTGCCAACTCGCGAGATCGAGTGCCTCGCGCCTACCAATCTTCGATCGTGAGTTCGATCGCGCCCCCATCCTCGATCGTGACATCGAACTGATTCTCGACTCAGTCGCCAATCCCACCTGAACTACCCACAATTCCGACCATGCGAACATCGCGACACACCCAAACCCATGCACGCTCTGCCAACCCTAGTTCGTTGCGAACGAACTCGGCCCCAACCTCGATCTGCGAATCGCGATTGCCTCTCCCCCGATCGCTCGAGTTCGATCTCCTCTCTTTTCTAATTGCTTTCGAACGATTTTAATCGTGCGGTCATTTATTTTGTTCGAGATAGTGTTTTGATTTTTATAATCGTAAGGGAGGAACGGCCATTGTTTTTGAGTTGAACGAATTTGTTTTCGTTTGGTTTTCGATCCTTTGAACGTGAAGGAGAGTATTTGAAACGAAAGGGTATGGGCTGCACGATTCTCCCCGTGATTTCAGACGTGAATATAGGCGTGGTTGAGGGAAGAACGTGTGCGTTGGCTAACCTTTAAAATTTAAATTTTAAATTGAATTCGAATTAAAATCCAACCCGTTTACTCACCGTACGGTCACATATCAATTCCGAAAAATACGAAATTGGAAATCCGGTAATAATACAATATTACGGACCCAATGGAACTGGTTTCGTCGAATTCCGAGACTACGCCCCGGAACACTATTTTTAAATATCGATACAAACGATAATTTTCAAAACTGAACAAATCGTTTTCAAATTCGATTCTGAAGCTTCAATTATCTTTAGTAATATCAATACGAATTTTAAAAGCTTTTGAAATATTTTTCTTCAACTTTAAATTGAATATTCAAATTTTTATTCAGCTTCAATCGATTAAATTTTAATATTTAATTGCCAAATTCAAAGTTATTTCGGGGATTCAAATTAAATCATCGTTCAAATATTTAAAATTAATTAAATATTCTCAATTTAATTTGTTCAAAATTCAGGGTCGTTACAGACTTCCCCCCTTAAAAGAATTTCGTCCTCGAAATTACAAGTTAGGAAAAATGGTCCTTAACTCGTCTACTATTTTTCAACATTCAATAGTTTTATCAATCTTTCAAAACAAATCTCTCTACTAAAGATTCGTTATTAATTCAACTAAATTTCTAAACCTTTCATAGTTTTCAAACATCATTGTTTTCTTCAAAATTCAAATTCGAGTTTAAATTCAAATTTTAAACTTTCAAAATTTCTCAAAAATTTTCTAACACCCTAAATTTCCGAAAAATTTTGCCAGCGTCTCCTTTGCGCGGCTAATACGGCACGACTACAAAACGTCCCTACGGACTCTCAGATTTCAAAAAGAAAAAGAAAAAGCCAAGCGGCTAGAGAAATAAGTCATCAAATCTCATATTCAAATTTAAACACATACCTTTTGTCGAGCAATTCAAATTCATCTTCGAAATTAAATTCCAATTCCTGTATATCCTACTAGCCATAATATCTAGTTGCATATATTCAAACCATTTCGTACATTCAATTACAAAATTTTCAATATAACTGCTTATATCATCTCTAATTCACTATTGAAGTTATATATTCAATTTCGTTCAATTTGCATTTTCAAATTCATTTGGATTCAGTTCACAATTTCAATTCTACTTGAATTCAATTTATCTTCAATTCTAAAATATTGAATTTATCAATTATCTTTCATTCATAACTGCACTATTTTAAATTAGTTTCAATTACTAATTCATTCGTCTTCGATTTGAATTTCATTCCAATCAGATTTCAAATATTCTATAAGTCTTCGACTTACTTACATTTCGATTTATAAGATCATTGATACATTCACCTTACTAATTCCATTATGAATTTTATCTTCAATTATCCTTTTTGAATTCTTTTTTTATTTGTAAATCATATTTACAATTCATATTCATAATTTTTTATTCATATATGAATGTATTTCCTTATACTTTCAATTCACCATTTTGGTTTATAACCACTTATATTAAACTGGATTTTAATTCGAATTCAATTGACGTTCATGTACTTGCAATTGCAAATTGATTCATTCATTCACAATTTTATTTTCATAATTCAATACTCAATTCCAGAGTCTTTTCAACCTTTTCAAAACCATTTTTGAAAACAATTCAAATTATCCTTTGAATTTCAAAAAACCAAACCCAAATTTTTCAAACAACTTCCATTTAAAACAATTTTGCAGCAATTCCTCTTTTGGAAACCCGAAAATGAACACCAACGATGCCGCGGTCATCATCGAAGTTATTTTCCAGCGACCGAAAAGAGTTTAGAGCTTTTATCTTTTCAAAACACTTTTCGAAACCTTTGAAATAAATTTTCAAATCAAAAAAGGATTTAAACTTTCCAAATACTTCTCTGGAATTCCGTTTCAAATTACAAATCACTTTTATAATTTACATTCTTAAATTTCATTTGTATGTGAATTTATTTCTTAACTTTGGACTTACGATTTCAATTTCTTATTCAATTTCATATAATAATGATAACATTTCAATATTATCACTTTTCTAACAACCATGCAACCATATACTATAGTACTTCATAGAAAAACATTTCTTTTCTATACAAAAATAGTTTTGGGTAAAATTATTTCATTCACCCTATTTAAAACAATACTGTGTCAGTTTATCTTGTTTAAGAGTTTAGAAACCCCTATCGATTACAGTTAGCTAGACTGCACCGACCAGAATCCATAAACAATCAACCGATAAGTCAACACAATACAAAACAATTTCATATTCAATAACAAATACGCGCTCATATCTATTATTACACTCAAACTCATTCTAGAGTACTACTGACTCTATCTCTAATGAGTAACACCCAACAGAGCAGGGTTGTCGCTTAACCATATGCTATGATACCAAATGTAAAGACCCGCAAATCCGTCTTCCGAAAACCCGACACTGCTACGTCCACTGTAGCAACTGTCGAACGATCGGGTGGTGGAAACGCGAACTTTAATGTTTAAAAGCAGAGATAGAAGAAAAGATAGAAGAAAAAGAGAAGAAGAAGAAAGAAGAGAACAACACATCAGAACAGAAAACAATATCAGAATCTTACACATCGCAGCGGAACAATATATAATAGATAATCACTAGTCTTTTAAAACAAAGAACTATATCAGTTTATACATACATCAATCATCAGAGTCAATATACAACTCAGTACAACAATGGACAGTTATATAACTTGTCCTCATACAGAATACACAGCGGAATAAATACTATTAGATACAAATACTACGTCTCGTCATCCAGCTTATCTCCAAAGCTCCAGAATATCCAGAATATCCTGATAATCTAACTCTAGACTGCCCGTGTGGAAATTTGTGGGCACCCAGAGTTTAGAAGGGAACAATAAACTCCGAGTCAGTCATGGTGACTGGCGTGAGATCGTAAAACAGTTTATCTTTAAATTAAACAACAGAAATATTTTTAAAGTCAATTCGCAATACTTTTGGAAAATGAAACTACCATAAGACCTCCCACCACACACACAATGCAAGCGCAGACTTGGAGGAGATTTCTTCTTATGATAGTCAAAGATGCTTACTACGCAAAATCAAATCATTTTTGATATTATTATTAGTGCATAATTTTTTATGCCCGCTATAGCTGCCTCCTGAGGAGACAGGTTCTACAACTAAAACCGTACAAGTCACGTATTGTTTCTTTGGATTTCCAACAAATGGTCAGGCTAAGGAACTTCCTATCCACGATGGGTACGTCCCTGGAATAGACGACCCGAGAACCTAACCGGATCTCTGCCAACACAAGGCCGGGTTACCTCTGCAAAAATAGGTAACTACTGACACGCGTATGCCATCCCCCGATCGTCACCGATCTTCCCGAGGATCCCCGATTCCAACAAACCACATAGAAAAAAATAATGCAGTAACCACAGAGGTTAAGTATCTGGGCTCCATACCATGATACCACCTTTATCCAGAAGGAATGACATACACTAAGGGGCGCTACTCCCTAGAACCTTGCCGCATTCGTCCTGTTTCGACCATTTCCGGGGTGTGAGGCTCGACGAAGTCTCGTCCACAAAGCTACGCTTTCTCAAAAAGCCCTGCTTCGGGTCAAACAAAATGATCAACCTATGATCACAAAGATATAAGATCAAACAAATGATCATATCACAAATGATCAAACACTGATCATTTCACAGCAACACTCAGTATGCCACGTTACCAAATTGGGATATATCGCTGATAAATTTCAACTACATAACCTCTGAGCTCGTACGTCTCAGAGAAGGGTGTTAAGCTAAGAGAATAAATTCTCCACCACCAACAGATATATATTTGAAAGAAATCAGCTTTATATCTCAAATTGTAACGTCAGACACACAATCCATACAAGTCTGTTCCGGGATCGAACAGAACCGAAGGCACTTCTCACGAAGCCCTTGCACATCCGGATAATTTTCAATCACGTCAGGACTTCCCGTCACTAAGGGTGATAAAACCTCTAAATCGGAGATCAGCCGATGTAGAGTAACTCGACGGTAATCCTTCCGTTTTCAAAAATATCCGGTCTTCAACACCGGTCTTCGAATGCAATTCATAACGACGTATCACATATTCGGAATGGGTTATACGACCCCATGGTCCTTTCCCGGCTAACCCGAATAGTGAGCGTTTATTCAAAAATAAGTGTGGCATTCAAATTCATCCAATTCACAACAAATACCATTCAGGGTAATTATTGATAGTCGGTTATTTAACTATCAATAAAGATGCGCAACATCATCAGATTCCAAATAATTTTCCAAATTATTTCATCTTCAAAAATATCTTTACTAGATATAAAATTTCCACACTTTAAAAATAAATCAACGTTTATTTTTAAAACAAATTCCCATTCCATTTATAAATTCCATAGTGAATTTATATCTTCAAAATATCTACTGATATACGATTCTCAAATCGATTTCAAATATTCAATTTCATTTTATCTTTAAGAAGATAAAATCTCAAAACGTTTCATTTCATTTTGGAAAAGCATTTCCATACTTATTTAAAAATAAGTATTTCACAAATCTATTTATTTTCAACATTTGAAAATATTCAATATACTTAAATCAAAATTAAGTATAATTTCATTTTTTTAAGGAAATCATTTATTTTAACAACATCTATTTGAGTCAAAACGAATGTTACGTAAAACATCGTTACGACGACTCGAAATCACTAGTATAGGGATTCGAAATTTAAGATAGATATATAAATCCCAATACTTACACAAAATATTTCCTTACGGAAATCATTTACTATAACAACAGTGTTATAGTCTACCATTTCCTTATTTCTCGAAAACGTCTATTTCAACAATAAAAGTTGAAATCTATGATTTCGATATTTAACACGTTTTAAAACATCTTTTAAAATAATTAACTTCATTTATAATATCGTTTTCCCAAACATAACCATTTTTTTTTCAATAATATATTCACTGTCCAAAATCGTGAATATACTTCAATAACCAAATTTCGATCTTTTCTACACATTTATTTCAAATAAAAATTCGCTATCCAAAAACGCGAATATATCTTCTTTAAATAATCTTCTATATTTAATTTATCAATTTCAATTGATTTCGAATTTATAAATCAATGTTTATAAATCCTATTTCTATATTTTTTTAACAACTTTGATTTATAAATCTTCTTTATTAACAATCCGATCAATATTCCATTTAAAAGCAAAAATTCAATTTATAAGTAAATTTCTTATAATCATTCATTCTACAACTTCATACTTTATAAATCTATAAATTTCATATCTTTACAATTTATAATTCTATACATTTCATATCTTCACATTTTATAATTATAAATTTCATATCTTCACATTTTATAATTATAAATTTCATATCTTTTTTAAAAAACTCATTTTAAAATTCCAATAACTTTAATTGATAAATATCAATTTGATACATCTTTTATATACATTGGTTTAATAATTCAAAAATCTCAACTTAAACCATTTTATAAATTTCTTAACTCTTTATTTCAAAAGAAATTACTTTTTTTTTTGTTAAAATTCACAAAATCTTAACTTTTATAACTTAAAAGTTTTAACGTTTATCTATTTAAAGTAAATCAATTCAACAATTTAAATAAACGTATATTTTCAAAGATCACTTTTAAAATTTCACTTTTAAAATCAACATTGTTATTTTTAAATTTCAAAATTTGAATCCAATGATGCAACGCATCAATTAGTCCATCGCAACATCAAACATCATATATCATCATATGATAACAGAATATATATCAACATCTGTAAATAAATAAATACAGTTGAGGAATCCAGTTGGATCCCTCCAACCTGTTTCCCTGCATCCAAAGACGTTAGCACAATACCATTCCACTTCGAGGTGGAATATCGCGGTATATGGGTTTTTTATAAAAATCCGCTTACTAACGGCGCAATAGGGTCTCATCCGCTATACGAGGCGGGAAATCATCAATCCAATATATACATATGCCAATATGTATATACTGCTATATATATAATAGATATATCCTACTATATCTAATATCACATCCAAATAGCAATCAATCAGTCAATAGATAACTGCAATATTAAATTTTTCCTTCGAGTGAGAAAATCTCACCTTAGCTTTTAAATTCGCAATCCATTCCAATCTCGACCCAATTTCTTGATTTATACCTTGAATAAATAATTATACAAATTTATTAATATTCGAGCCAATTAAATAACCAATTTCCGTTTTTAATTGTTAAATTTTGATAGTTCGTTCTAAACCAATTCCTAAATTAATAAATTTCATTTAACCACCATTTAAATTTCTTTAAACCCATTTCCCTTTTATAAATTTATTTAACTAAAATTTAATTTAAACAATTTTAAATTTCTAAAATTATTTGTATTTGATAGTTTAACTAACTAATGATTTGTTTCTAATAAATTCCCCTTTTCAAAATAAATTTCTTTCTTTTGAATAGTTATCTATATATATATCTCATGTTACAATTTAAACACATTTAAAATTTACTGTTATGTTTCAACACAAAATAAATTTCCTGTATGTATTTATATGTTTTACTGTTACTATATTATCAATGCACAAATTTATCTAAATTAAAACAAAATTAAAATAGCTTACTGTAAAAGAAAACTTCATTGTATATTCACATACCCATAGACTTCGAATTGAACCCAAGCAAATCGAACAGCTTCCAAATCGAGAACACCCAAATCGAACGATGCTACTCGACTGATACTCCTAGCTCCACGCGATAATGATCGAAGCCAAAGCCTCATTGTCGATTCCCAGCTACACGCCGTGATTCCCATAGCCAAGTCGATCGCCACTGCCAACTCGCGAGATCGAGTGCCTCGCGTCTACCAATCTTCGATCGTGAGTTCGATCGCGCCCCCATCCTCGATCGTGACATCGAACTGATTCTCGACTCAGTCGCCAATCCCACCTGAACTACCCACAATTCCGACGACGCGAACATCGCGACACACCCAAACCCACGCGCGCTCTGCCAACCCTAGTTCGTTGCGAACGAACTCGGCCCCAACCTCGATCTGCGAATCGCGATTGCCTCTCCCCCGATCGCTCGAGTTCGATCTCCTCTCTTTTCTAATTGCTTTCGAACGATTTTAATCGTGCGGTCATTTATTGTAACGACCCAGAATTTTTGATAATTAAAATTCGGATATTTAATTGATTTTAAAATATTAATAAATGGAATTTAGAAGTCGAATGATTTATTTTTCGAATACTGGGTTTTATTTGATAATTAAATCGATAAATTAATAATTGAAATTCCAGAGATAATTGAAAATCGTGTTTAAAATGATTGAAAATGATTTGTAAAATTTTATTTAATCATACTGGAGTTATAGAAAGGTTATAGAACTTTTAAAATTGAATTTGGAGTTAATCTATGAAAATGGAATATTTTAATATTTAATTATCGACTGTAAAAATAGCCAATTTTCGAACAGTCTCAGAATTTAACGAGACCAGTTCCATTGGATCCGTAATAGTTAGTTATTATCGGATTTCAATTTTTGTAGCAATCGAAGTTGTCGTTTGATCGTGGCAGCTCGAAACGCATCGATATCATTTTAATTTCAAATCGTCGAGTTAAAATAGTCATTTTTCAAAAAGGCTCGGATTTCGATGAAACCAGTTTCATCGGATCCGTAATGTGATATTATTGGAAGATTTCAAATTTCGTAATTTTTGGATGTGCCGTTTGTCCGGGGCAAGCCAAAACGCCTTGAAATCGATTCGAATCGGTTTAATTTAAATTTATCGTTTAATTCCATATCTTGCACAGACGATTGAATTAGCTTCCGAAACCTATTCCATTGTGTTCGGAACGCGGGGTAAACCCTAGAAACGTCAGCCGGCACGTTCGATTCGGAGTTCGGAAAATTTCGATGAATAGTAAATTTGGCCATTTTCTATATAAGCACCTCCATATCTTCATTTGCAAAGAAAAACCCAAACCCTAATTCAAGCTTCAGCAGCCGCCACTTCATTGATCAATGGCCGAAAAGCAATCATCTTCTTCCTCATTTTTCTTGCAATCCACTAACCAATTCGCAAAACTTTCTAAATGAAAGTTGTAGAGCGCAACACGAACTATATATCCAACGGTCGATATTGAAAATGGTGATGCAGATCGACGGCAATTGGGCGATGAACGCCATAGGTTCGCACGCGTTTCGAGAGGGGTGGGGACCACCGAGTGCAGCGTGGTGGCGGGCGTGGGTCGAGCTCGAGATGAACTTCGACGTGGTGATGATGTGATCGGGTTTCGAGGTCTGTGGTGGCGTGCGTTTTGGAACCCTAGTGGGCGACGTTGGGTTCTCGGTCGCGTGAAATACCTGGGAGGGAGAAGATGCATGCAAGGGCTGAGATGTGGGGTTAGGAAATCAAACGGCCACGATTAGTTAGGTTTGAAATTTAAAGAGAATTGTAAAATTTAATTATAATTTTAATTCGTATAACTTTAAAAATGCATATCTTTTTGCTGCGTGATCAGAATTTGACGAATTTGGTGGCGTTGGAATCGCAGCGACGAAATACACGCTGCAGCGCAGATTTGAGCGCGTTTGGAGCTAGCGAAAATTTCGGGTAAAATTAAACGTCCGTTTAATTTTATTCGAAATAAACGCTGAAATCAGAATTGAAATCAAGGTGAGATTTTCTCACTCAAATTGAATGTGGAATTTTTGCAGTTATTTATTGATTGACTGTTTGGATGTGATATTAGATATAGTAGGATATATATCTATATATATAGCAATATATACATATTGGCATATGTATATATTGGATTGATTGATTTCCCGCCTCGTATAGCGGATGAGACCCTATTGCGCCGTTAGTAAGCGGATTTTTATAAAAACCCATATACCGCGATAATTCCGTACTGGAGCGGAATTGGTATTGTGCTAACATCTGTGGATGCAGGGAAACAGGTTGGAGGGATCCAACTGGATTCCTCACCGTATTGATTATTTACAGATATTTTGATATATTATGTTGATATATGATGTTTGATGTTGTGATTGACTAATTGATGCTGTTGCATCATCGGATTCAAGTTTTGAAGTTTAAAAATAACGACTTTTACTTTAAAAGGATTTTAAAGTGATTTTTGAAAATATACGTTTTATGGAATTGTTGAATTGATTTATTTTAAATAAATAAACGTCCAAAATTTTAAAGTTATAAAGGTTAAGATTTTTTTGAATTATGACCGTAAGGTGATTTTTGAAATAAACAGTTTAAGCAATTTATAAAATGGGTTGAACTGAGATTTTTGAATTTTCGTGAACAGTTTATTTAAAAAGATTTATAAGAATTGATATTTATAAATCAAATATTGGAATTATAAAACGAGTTTTTATAAGTGTTAAAAATGGAATATTTATGGGATTCATAAGTAAATGAAATTTATAGATTTATAAATTGTGAAGTTATAAAATGGATAAAACTGTCGAATAGGAGATTTATAAGAAATTAACTTATAAATTGGATTTTTTGCCTTTAAATGAAATATTGATCGAATTTGTTAATAAAAGAGATTTATTAAATCAAAGTTGTTATGAATTATGAAGATGAATTTATAAACGTGTTTTATGAATTCGAAAATAAATCAAATTTGATAAATTGAATATAGAAAGTGATTAAGGGAATTTTATCCACGATTTTGGATAGTGGATAATTCTTGAAATAAATGTGTAGAAAAGATTGAAATTGGGTTAAGTGAATTATATTCACGATTTTGGACAGTGAATATATTGTTAAGTAAAATGGATTTATTTTGTAGAAGTGATATAAAAAAATGAAGTTAAACATTTTAAAGAGGTTTTAAAATGTATTATGAATCGAAAGCATAGATTTCAACATTTATTGTTGAAATAGACGTTTTCGAGAAATATAAGGAAATGGTGGACTATAACACTGTTGTTATAGTAAATGATTTCCGAAAGGAAATGTTTTATATAGTATTGGGATTTATATATCTATCTAAATTCCGAATCCCTATACTAGTGATTTTGAGTCGTCGTAACGATGTTTTACGCAACATTCGTTTTGACTCAAATAGATGTTGTTAAAATTTATGATTTCCTTAAAGAATGAATATATACTTAATATTGATTTAAGTATATCGAATATTTTCAAGTGTTGAAAATAAATGATTTGTGAAATACTTATTATTAAATAAGTATGGAATGTTTTCCAAAATGAAATGAAACGTTTTGAGATTTTATCTTCTTAAAGATAAATCGAGATTGAATTTTGAAATCGATTTGAGAATCGTATATCTGTAGATATTTTGAAAATATAAATTCACTATGGAATTTATAAAAGAAAGGGAAGTTGTTTAAAAATAAACGTTGATTTATTTTTGAAGTGTGGAAATAATATATCTAATAAAGATATTTTTGAAGATACCATAATTTGGAAAATTATTTGGAATCTGATGATGTTTCGCATCTTTATTGATAGTTAAATAACCGACTATCAATAATTACCTTGAATGGTATTTGTTGTGAATTGGATGAATTTGAATGCCACACTTATTTTTAAATAATCGCTCACTATTCGGGTTAACCGGGAAAGGACCATGGGGTCGTATAACCCATTCCGAATATGTGATACGTCGTTATGAATTGCATTCGAAGACCGGTGTTGAAGACCAGATATTTTTGAAAACGGAAGGATTACCGTCGAGTTACTCTACATCGGCTGATCTCCGATTTAGAGGTTTTATCACCCTTTGTGACGGGAAGTCCGGACGTGATTAGAAATTTATCCGGATATGCAAGGGCTTCGTGAGAAGTGCCTTCGGTTCTGTTCGATCCCGGAACAGACTTGTATGGATTGTGTGTCTGACGTTACAATTTGAGATATAAAGCTGATTTCTTTCAAATACATTTCTGTTGGTGGCGGAGAATTTATTCTCTTAGCTTAACACCCTTCTCTGAGACGTACGAGCTCAGAGGTTATGTAGTTGAAATTTATCAGCGATATATCCCAATTTGGTAACGTGGCATACTGAGTGTTGCTGTGAAATGATCAGTGTTTGATCATTTGTGATATGATCATTTGTTTTATCTTATATCTTTGTGATCATAGGTTGATCATTTTGTTTGACCCGAAGCAGGGCTTTTTGAGAAAGCGTAGCTTTGTGGACGAGACTTCATCGAGCCTCACACCCCGGAAATGGTCGAAACAGGAAGGATGCAGCAAGGTTCTAGGGAGTAGCGCCCCTTAGTGTATGTCATTCCTTCTGGATAGAGGTGGTATCATGGTATGGAGCCCAGATACTTAACCTATGTGGTTGCTGCATTATTATCTATGTGGTTTGTTGGAAATCGGGGATCCTCGGGAAGATCGGTTACGATCGGGGAATGGCATACGCGTGTCAGTAGTTACCTATTTTTGCAGAGGTAACCCATCCTTGTGTTGGCAGAGATCCGGTTAGGTTCTCGGGTCGTCTATTCCAGGGACGTACCCATCGTGGATAGGAAGTTCCTTAGCCTGACCATTTGTTGGAAATCCAAACTCCAATACGAACTTTGTACGGTATTAGTTGTAGAACCTGCCATTTACGTACGGTGGTCACCACTGTTTAGATGGTAGCTATAGTAGGCATACGATACTGGTCGTATGTTGGCTAAGATTAATATTATACTTTCGAAATGTTTTCTACACTATGCACTAATAATAATATCAAAAATGATTTGATTTTGCGTAGTAAGCATCTTTGACTATCATAAGAAGAAATCTCCTCCAATTCTGCGTTTGCATTGTGTGTGTGGTGGGAGGTCTTATGGTAGTTTCATTTTCCAAAAGCATTACGAATTGACTTTAAAAACTTCCTGTTGTTTATTTTTAAAGAATAACTGTTTTACGATCTCACACCAGTCACCATGACTGACTCGGAGTTTATTGTTCCCTTCTAAACTCTGGGTGCCCACCAATTTCCACACGGGCAGCCTAGAGTTATATTATCAGGATATTCTGGATATTCTGGAGCTTTGGAAGCAAGCTGGATGACGAGACGTAGTATTTGTATCTGATAGTATTTATTCCGCTGTGTATTCTGTATGAGGACAGGTTTACATAACTGTCCATTGTTGTTTATTGACTCTGATGATATGATGTGATGTAATGTAATAACAGATATAATTCTTTTGTTTTTAAATGATATTCATTTATCTATTATATATTGTTCCGCTGCGATATGTGAGATTCTGATATTGTTTTCTGTTTCTGCTCCTGCTCTGTTGTTGTTCTTCTTTCTTTTTCTTCTATCTTCTTCTTCTACCTTTTTCTTCTTTCTTAAAACCATAACTTTTCGGGTTTCCGGCATTCGATGGCTCAGCAGTCGATAAAGTGAGTATCGATGTTGAATTTTCGAAAGTCGAAAATTCTTGGGATGTTACATTTGGTATCAGAGCATATGGTTAAGCGACAACCCTGCTCTGTTGGGTGTTACTCATTAGAGATGGAGTCAGTAGTACTCTAGAATGAGTTGAGTGTAATAATAGATACGAGCGCGTATTTGTTAGTGAATATAAAATTGTTTTATATTGTGATGATGGATTTGTTGAGTGGTATATGGATTCTGGTCGGTATTGTCCGTACAACTCTATCGATAGGGATCTCTAAACACTTATATAGAACAATTCGGCACAATATTGTTTTAAATTGGGTAAATGGAATAATTTTACCTTGATTATATTTTGTATATATAAGGAATAATTTTCTGTAAAGTACTATAGTATATGGTTGCATGGATGTTAGGAAGTAATAATGGTGAATTATCATCATTGAAATTGAATAAGAAATTGAAATTGTAACTCCAAAGTTAAGAAACAAATTCACATGCAAATGAAATTTGAGAATGTAAATTATAAATGTGAATTGTAATTTAAAACGGGATTCCAGAGAAGTATTTGGAATGTTTGAAAAGAATTTGGAAATTTTGGAGATTTGGAAAGTTTAATTCCTTTTTGATTTGAAAATGAATTTCAGAGGTTTTGAAAAATATTTTGGAAGGATGAAAGCTCTAAACTCTTTTCGGTCGCTGGAAAATAATTCTGATGATGATCGCGACATCACCGGTGTCATTTTCGGGTTTCCAAAAGAGAAATTGCTGCCAAATTGTTTTAAATGGGAATTGTTTGAAAAATTTGGATCTTTGTTTTAGAAAATCCAAAGGATAATTTGAATTGTTTTCAAAATGATTTTGAAATGTTGGTAAGACTCTGGAATACCATATTTATGAAATATTATGAAGTTGATAACTTGTAAAGTTTAAAGTTTAAATGAAAATCCATTTAACGAATGAAATTTTAAATATGAATTGGAAGCATAAGGAAACGAATTCATATATGAATAAAATGGTAAATATGAATTGTAAATGTGATTTATAAATGAAAATGGAATTCCAGACAGATATTGGAAAATTTAAAATTCATTAATGAAATGAATTTGTAATATGAATATATAAGTGATTATATAAATCGAAATGAAAATAAGTTGATAACTTATAGAATATTTGAAATCTGATTGGAATGAAATTCAAATTGAAGACGAATGAATTAGTAATTGGAACTAATTTAAGATAGTGCAGTTGTAAATGAAAGATAATTGATAAATTCAATATTCAGAAGTTAAATAGAATTCAAATTGAATGGAAATTGTGAATTGAATTCAAATGAAATTTGAAATGTGAAATTGAATGAAAATGAATATGAAACTTCAACAGTGAAGTAAAGATGATATAAGAAATAAGTATTGAAATTTTGTAATAGAATTGAACGAAATGGTTTGAATATATGTAACTAGATATTATGGCTAGTAGGATATACAGGTGTAAATGAATTGAGATTTTGATTTCAAAGATAATTTGAATTGCTCGAAAAAGGTATGTATTTAAATTCGAATATGAGATTTGATGACTTATTTCTCTAGCCGCTTGGCTTTTTCTTTTTCTTTTTGAAATCTGAGAGTCCGGAGGGACGTTTTGTAGTTGTGCCATGTTAACCGCGCAAAGGAGACGCTGGCGAAATTTTTCGAAAATTTCGAGTGTTAGAAAATTTTTGAGAAATCTTGAAAGTTTAAAATTTGAATTTAAACTCGAATTTGAATTGAGAAGTTAAACAATGTTGTTTGAAGATTATGAAAATGTTAGAAATTTAGTTGAATTGATAACGAATCTTTAATAGAAAGATATGTTTTGAAAAATTGATAAAACTATTTAAATTGTGAAAGATAGTAGACGAGTTAAGGACCATTTTTTCCTAACTTGTAATTTCGAGGACGAAATTCTTTTAAGGGGGGAAGTCTGTAACGACCCAGAATTTTTGATAATTAAAATTCGGATATTTAATTGATTTTAAAATATTAATAAATGGAATTTAGAAGTCGAATGATTTATTTTTCGAATACTGGGTTTTATTTGATAATTAAATCGATAAATTAATAATTGAAATTCCAGAGATAATTGAAAATCATGTTTAAAATGATTGAAAATGATTTGTAAAATTTTATTTAATCATACTGGAGTTATAGAAAGGTTATAGAACTTTTAAAATTGAATTTGGAGTTAATCTATGAAAATGGAATATTTTAATATTTAATTATCGACTGTAAAAATAGCCAATTTTCGAACAGTCTCAGAATTTAACGAGACCAGTTCCATTGGATCCGTAATAGTTAGTTATTATCGGATTTCAATTTTCGTAGCAATCGAAGTTGTCGTTTGATCGTGGCAGCTCGAAACGCATCGATATCATTTTAATTTCAAATCGTCGAGTTAAAATAGTCATTTTTCAAAAAGGCTCGGATTTCGATGAAACCAGTTTCATCGGATCCGTAATGTGATATTATTGGAAGATTTCAAATTTCGTAATTTTTGGATGTGCCGTTTGTCCGGGGCAAGCCAAAACGCCTTGAAATCGATTCGAATCGGTTTAATTTAAATTTATCGTTTAATTCCATATCTTGCACAGACGATTGAATTAGCTTCCGAAACCTATTCCATTGTGTTTGGAATGCGGGGTAAACCCTAGAAACGTCAGCCGGCACGTTCGATTCGGAGTTCGGAAAATTTCGATGAATAGTAAATTTGGCCATTTTCTATATAAGCACCTCCATATCTTCATTTGCAAAGAAAAACCCAAACCCTAATTCAAGCTTCAGCAGCCGCCACTTCATTGATCAATGGCCGAAAAGCAATCATCTTCTTCCTCATTTTTCTTGCAATCCACTAACCAATTCGCAAAACTTTCTAAATGAAAGTTGTAGAGCGCAACACGAACTATATATCCAACGGTCGATATTGAAAATGGTGATGCAGATCGACGGCAATTGGGCGATGAACGCCATAGGTTCGCACGCGTTTCGAGAGGGGTGGGGACCACCGAGTGCAGCGTGGTGGCGGGCGTGGGTCGAGCTCGAGATGAACTTCGACGTGGTGATGATGTGATCGGGTTTCGAGGTCTGTGGTGGCGTGCGTTTTGGAACCCTAGTGGGCGGCGTTGGGTTCTCGGTCGCGTGAAATACCTGGGAGGGAGAAGATGCGTGCAAGGGCTGAGATGTGGGGTTAGGAAATCAAACGGCCACGATTAGTTAGGTTTGAAATTTAAAGAGAATTGTAAAATTTAATTATAATTTTAATTCGTATAACTTTAAAAATGCATATCTTTTTGCTGCGTGATCAGAATTTGACGAATTTGGTGGCGTTGGAATCGCAGCGACGAAATACACGCTGCAGCGCAGATTTGAGCGCGTTTGGAGCTAGCGAAAATTTCGGGTAAAATTAAACGTCCGTTTAATTTTATTCGAAATAAACGCTGAAATCAGAATTGAAATCAAGGTGAGATTTTCTCACTCAAATTGAATGTGGAATTTTTGCAGTTATTTATTGATTGACTGTTTGGATGTGATATTAGATATAGTAGGATATATATCTATATATATAGCAATATATACATATTGGCATATGTATATATTGGATTGATTGATTTCCCGCCTCGTATAGCGGATGAGACCCTATTGCGCCGTTAGTAAGCGGATTTTTATAAAAACCCATATACCGCGATAATTCCGTACTGGAGCGGAATTGGTATTGTGCTAACATCTGTGGATGCAGGGAAACAGGTTGGAGGGATCCAACTGGATTCCTCACCGTATTGATTATTTACAGATATTTTGATATATTATGTTGATATATGATGTTTGATGTTGTGATTGACTAATTGATGCTGTTGCATCATCGGATTCAAGTTTTGAAGTTTAAAAATAACGACTTTTACTTTAAAAGGATTTTAAAGTGATTTTTGAAAATATACGTTTTATGGAATTGTTGAATTGATTTATTTTAAATAAATAAACGTCCAAAATTTTAAAGTTATAAAGGTTAAGATTTTTGTGAATTATGACCGTAAGGTGATTTTTGAAATAAACAGTTTAAGCAATTTATAAAATGGGTTGAACTGAGATTTTTGAATTTTCGTGAACAGTTTATTTAAAAAGATTTATAAGAATTGATATTTATAAATCAAATATTGGAATTATAAAACGAGTTTTTATAAGTGTTAAAAATGGAATATTTATGGGATTCATAAGTAAATGAAATTTATAGATTTATAAATTGTGAAGTTATAAAATGGATAAAACTGTCGAATAGGAGATTTATAAGAAATTAACTTATAAATTGGATTTTTTGCCTTTAAATGAAATATTGATCGAATTTGTTAATAAAAGAGATTTATTAAATCAAAGTTGTTATGAATTATGAAGATGAATTTATAAACGTGTTTTATGAATTCGAAAATAAATCAAATTTGATAAATTGAATATAGAAAGTGATTAAGGGAATTTTATCCACGATTTTGGATAGTGGATAATTCTTGAAATAAATGTGTAGAAAAGATTGAAATTGGGTTAAGTGAATTATATTCACGATTTTGGACAGTGAATATATTGTTAAGTAAAATGGATTTATTTTGTTGAAGTGATATAAAAAAATGAAGTTAAACATTTTAAAGAGGTTTTAAAATGTATTATGAATCAAAAGCATAGATTTCAACATTTATTGTTGAAATAGACGTTTTCGAGAAATATAAGGAAATGGTGGACTATAACACTGTTGTTATAGTAAATGATTTCCGAAAGGAAATGTTTTATATAGTATTGGGATTTATATATCTATCTAAATTCCGAATCCCTATACTAGTGATTTTGAGTCGTCGTAACGATGTTTTACGCAACATTCGTTTTGACTCAAATAGATGTTGTTAAAATTTATGATTTCCTTAAAGAATGAATATATACTTAATATTGATTTAAGTATATCGAATATTTTCAAGTGTTGAAAATAAATGATTTGTGAAATACTTATTATTAAATAAGTATGGAATGTTTTCCAAAATGAAATGAAACGTTTTGAGATTTTATCTTCTTAAAGATAAATCGAGATTGAATTTTGAAATCGATTTGAGAATCATATATCTGTAGATATTTTGAAAATATAAATTCACTATGGAATTTATAAAAGAAAGGGAAGTTGTTTAAAAATAAACGTTGATTTATTTTTGAAGTGTGGAAATAATATATCTAATAAAGATATTTTTGAAGATACCATAATTTGGAAAATTATTTGGAATCTGATGATGTTTCGCATCTTTATTGATAGTTAAATAACCGACTATCAATAATTACCTTGAATGGTATTTGTTGTGAATTGGATGAATTTGAATGCCACACTTATTTTTAAATAATCGCTCACTATTCGGGTTAACCGGGAAAGGACCATGGGGTCGTATAACCCATTCCGAATATGTGATACGTCGTTATGAATTGCATTCGAAGACCGGTGTTGAAGACCGGATATTTTTGAAAACGGAAGGATTACCGTCGAGTTACTCTACATCGGCTGATCTCCGATTTAGAGGTTTTATCACCCTTTGTGACGGGAAGTCCGGACGTGATTAGAAATTTATCCGGATATGCAAGGGCTTCGTGAGAAGTGCCTTCGGTTCTGTTCGATCCCGGAACAGACTTGTATGGATTGTGTGTCTGACGTTACAATTTGAGATATAAAGCTGATTTCTTTCAAATACATTTCTGTTGGTGGCGGAGAATTTATTCTCTTAGCTTAACACCCTTCTCTGAGACGTACGAGCTCAGAGGTTATGTAGTTGAAATTTATCAGCGATATATCCCAATTTGGTAACGTGGCATACTGAGTGTTGCTGTGAAATGATCAGTGTTTGATCATTTGTGATATGATCATTTGTTTTATCTTATATCTTTGTGATCATAGGTTGATCATTTTGTTTGACCCGAAGCAGGGCTTTTTGAGAAAGCGTAGCTTTGTGGACGAGACTTCATCGAGCCTCACACCCCGGAAATGGTCGAAACAGGAAGGATGCAGCAAGGTTCTAGGGAGTAGCGCCCCTTAGTGTATGTCATTCCTTCTGGATAGAGGTGGTATCATGGTATGGAGCCCAGATACTTAACCTATGTGGTTGCTGCATTATTATCTATGTGGTTTGTTGGAAATCGGGGATCCTCGGGAAGATCGGTTACGATCGGGGAATGGCATACGCGTGTCAGTAGTTACCTATTTTTGCAGAGGTAACCCATCCTTGTGTTGGCAGAGATCCGGTTAGGTTCTCGGGTCGTCTATTCCAGGGACGTACCCATCGTGGATAGGAAGTTCCTTAGCCTGACCATTTGTTGGAAATCCAAACTCCAATACGAACTTTGTACGGTATTAGTTGTAGAACCTGCCATTTACGTACGGTGGTCACCACTGTTTAGATGGTAGCTATAGTAGGCATACGATACTGGTCGTATGTTGGCTAAGATTAATATTATACTTTCGAAATGTTTTCTACACTATGCACTAATAATAATATCAAAAATGATTTGATTTTGCGTAGTAAGCATCTTTGACTATCATAAGAAGAAATCTCCTCCAATTCTGCGTTTGCATTGTGTGTGTGGTGGGAGGTCTTATGGTAGTTTCATTTTCCAAAAGCATTACGAATTGACTTTAAAAACTTCCTGTTGTTTATTTTTAAAGAATAACTATTTTACGATCTCACACCAGTCACCATGACTGACTCGGAGTTTATTGTTCCCTTCTAAACTCTGGGTGCCCACCAATTTCCACACGGGCAGCCTAGAGTTATATTATCAGGATATTCTGGAGCTTTGGAAGCAAGCTGGATGACGAGACGTAGTATTTGTATCTGATAGTATTTATTCCGCTGTGTATTCTGTATGAGGACAGGTTTACATAACTGTCCATTGTTGTTTATTGACTCTGATGATATGATGTGATGTAATGTAATAACAGATATAATTCTTTTGTTTTTAAATGATATTCATTTATCTATTATATATTGTTCCGCTGCGATATGTGAGATTCTGATATTGTTTTCTGTTTCTGCTCCTGCTCTGTTGTTGTTCTTCTTTCTTTTTCTTCTATCTTCTTCTTCTACCTTTTTCTTCTTTCTTAAAACCATAACTTTTCGGGTTTCCGGCATTCGATGGCTCAGCAGTCGATAAAGTGAGTATCGATGTTGAATTTTCGAAAGTCGAAAATTCTTGGGATGTTACATTTATTTTGTTCGAGATAGTGTTTTGATTTTTATAATCGTAAGGGAGGAACGACCATTGTTTTTGAGTTGAACGAATTTGTTTTCGTTTGGTTTTCGATCCTTTGAACGTGAAGGAGAGTATTTGAAACGAAAGGGTATGGGCTGCACGATTCTCCCCGTGATTTCAGACGTGAATATAGGCGTGGTTGAGGGAAGAACGTGTGCGTTGGCTAACCTTTAAAATTTAAATTTTAAATTGAATTCGAATTAAAATCCAACCCGTTTACTCACCGTACGGTCACATATCAATTCCGAAAAATACGAAATTGGAAATCCGGTAATATTACAATATTACGGACCCAATGGAACTGGTTTCGTCGAATTCCGAGACTGCGCCCCAGAGCACTATTTTTAAATATCGATACGAACGATAATTTTCAAAACTGAACAAATCGTTTTCAAATTCGATTCTGAAGCTTCAATTATCTTTAGTAATATCAATACGAATTTTAAAAGCTTTTGAAATATTTTTCTTCAACTTTAAATTGAATATTCAAATTTTTATTCAGCTTCAATCGATTAAATTTTAATATTTAATTGCCAAATTCAAAGTTATTTCGGGGATTCAAATTAAATCATCGCTCAAATATTTAAAATTAATTAAATATTCTCAATTTAATTTGTTCAAAATTCAGGGTCGTTACACACTTGTCATCTATTTACAATTTCGTACATCATAAATTTAACAACATACATTCAGTGGTTCAAGGTGTAATTGAACAAATCCTACGTGTCAATAAATTTAACAGTTAAAGGGGTCATATTATACAAATGTCATTTAATCAAATTTAACATATATATCAAATCTAACCATCCTACGTCAAATTCAATTACATATTATCTATCACTTCAATATTAACAATTTAACATCCAATGTCAAACATCAACAATCAATCATTTATCAACCAAACTGGATTATCATTGTATAAATAACAAATAAGGGTGTCAGATGTCACAGGTGAACTGATACAGGTAATAGCATATATAACAGTGTAAATAACTAACAGCAGCATATTACAATTGTCGTTTCAATTGAAATCAAATTTAACAAATAAAAGAACATTAATCCTGAGTGATTGCTCACCTTCCGAGGCTAGAGAGGATATACAGTGGATTGAGTTACAGATCCAAGCACGAATTTCCAAATCAACACAAGATTGGCACGAATTCAAGATCAAAGCTGATAACAGAAGTCGAAGAGAACAAATCAAAACCAATTCGATAGAACAGTAAGGCTATAGGTATATTATCATTATATTATATATTTAATACAATTATACTAAAATGCTACAAAATTTCGAAATCAATATTCAATACGTAAATAAACTTATATACGTAAATTTCAAAGTCACAATATATAAAAAAAATTAAAACCAAATCATCATTGTATATAAAAAAAATTTCTAAACAAATCAGTATAGATATATATGCAGCACGCAATATATGCTCACTGACCTTATAACCCTTCATATAACAAATCTTATATAGACTATAAGTATATACTTCATACAGAACCCATTACAAAATCAACACATATTATAAAATAATACAACTTATAACCTGATATAAAATAGATAACTTATCATACTTTATAATATATAACAGCTTGATTTGTATAAATTGTATACCCTTTACAAAACCAACATAACACTAACATATAACTTATTCACACAGTTCAGATATATACAATACTATATTTATTATATTAGTATTTAAGTTCTCTCAGTTAAAATAGCAAATTTACACTATACATACCTTCAAATATAACGTAACCATATATGTGAAAAATATATGTATGTACAAACTACATATACACCTTTCGAAATCCGAACTTAGATTCAACGTACACTTATATAATATATATATACACTATAAGCAATAACAGGACACCTTACTTTAATATTTGCAAAATCTAATATAAATATATGCAAATAGCGAATATAGTATAAACTGACACACCTATGACAACCGAAATGTATACTTTGGACATAAACAAAATATTGACATATAAGCATATATACATACATAAACAGGTTATAACATTTTATATAAACTTTTATATACGATATCATATTATATATATAAAACTAATATATATCTAGATATATATATATATATATATATATATATATATGAACTCACACATATATTTTAAAACATAATATACGTAGACATCTCAGGTATATAAAACTGCAAAGTTATAAACAGTTACATATTTTAAACTAACTTTCACACATATGCACGCAACCAAATATAAAGTACTGTAACATAAATATGGTGGAAACACCTTTATATATGTATGTATGGATCATGTACAGCAGCTTGTTAGATAAAGTAAACTATTATAACTTTACTTTTAATAAAACTCAACAGACTAAAACCTTTAACATAAGTTATTATGAACAAAACAGAAACCAAATCTAATACAAAACATTAATCCAAATATATAGTATATATATTTACCTTTCTATAAAGGACAAGAAGGCTGCAGGCTCGAGTATTCGAAGATGCGACACGGAAGGTAGGCAGTCGAGGAAACAAGGCCGAAGAGGTCAAGGAAGTGGATGCGGGTCTCGGTGCTGCTCACGACCGGAGCAAGGCCTACATGGTGGAAGGCTGTCGGCTTCTAGGATTTGTGAAAGGGAAAATAAAGACGTGTGCAGGCAACAAATAAATTTAAGAAGGGAAAAGACGAAGAACTGGCGCTCGGTATGGTGAGTGAGCAGGTGCAAATGGAAGCTTCATGTGCGGAGCGGAGGTGTTTTGGAGGCAGGCTGTGGGAAGGTCGGAGGCAAGGCAGTGGGTGTGTCAGGGATAAGGTGGAGCGGTTGAGGAGACGCGAGTTCAAGTGGCAGCAATATTTTTTTTATATATAAGAGACCGAGAAAATTTTAAGGAGGAAGAAAGAATAGATAAAGTACAAAAATGAAAAGGCTGTACTAATTTGTTTGGTAGTAGAAGAAGTCTTTAGGCAAGCTTGCAAAAATGTTACATACGTAACTTATTATAACATATTTTTTCTTTTAAAACAAGTTCAGTGAGGGAGAAGAGAATAAGGTGCAAACGAACTACCAATTTATTTTTTTTAGTGAACCGATGCGGTAGACAAATGGACTGAAGGAATTTATGGAAGAACGAACAGATGTAATTTAAGTCATAGGGAATGGAAATGGTCAAGATGTGAATTCAGGAGTTATAAAAGTGAATGGTATTGATTGAACGAAAAAAATGAAGGGGCAGGAAACCAAAAACTCGGTTGCGGAACCGATACGCTAGGCGTTTCGTAGATCGTACCACACACCGGATTCCAAAATTGACAATTGAATATACCATAGAGATCAGCACGACAAGACGATCAAAAAGGTATACAAATATCAGTGGTATGATTTGAATTATAAAAATTCGAATTTTCTACTAGCGGAAAATGCAGCAAAACGCAGAAAAATAAGATCGACGGACCTAAAGAAGTCCGAATTTCGAAAAACTAAAAATGACGTCTTGCTCAGAAGATTATTTAGAATTTTTCTATGTAAAAATATTTAGGTTACGAAAACATTTTATTTTCATCGCTTTTTAACTGATTAAATTGAAGTGAATTTTACGCGTGAAATCAACTTTCATATTTTCGGACGAAAATTTACCAGCTGCTATGTTTAACTAGACGCATTCCAAATACCAAATTTATATTTCAAAATTTTATCGTTTTAAAATCTCACAAAATTCCAATTAATAACGTTATTAAAACGGTTAAAATTTACGGGTCGTTACATCTAAAAATGGAAAAAATTTGAAATTAACCTATTTAACCCGCTGCGTGCTGGCCCAGTTCAAACAATGGTATTAGAGGCCAATAGACTATGCGGTTTAAATTAACAGTATTAGCGCCAACTTATTAAGGCATATCCATTTAGTATGGATTTGGATAATCAAGTACTCTGTCCAACCTGGCTACTGGCTCGGTCTGGCTCGAAAGGATGAGGAAAGCCCAAAGGTTATCAACAATATAAAGGCCTAAATTAATTTTGGACCTTGGGCTAATTTTCAAAATCTTTCTGGAAATTATAAGTTATATTTTAAATTTAAAAGGTTAAGTTTAAAATATACAAGAAATTTTATAAATGTTATAAAATGTTTTTCAAAATATTTTGATAAATAATTAACTATTTTCAAAAATCAATAATTACTTGGATTAATAAAATAATTGATTAACTGAAATTCAATTAATTAAATTAAAAACACATATAATGATATGTGTAAATTTATCTTAAAATGTTTAAGGTAATAAATAAATCGTTTTCAAAATTAATTAAAAATGTTTTGGTTAAATAAATTAATGTTAATTAATAAATAAAATAAGATGCATGTATTATGATATATGTGTGTTACTATAAATGTTATAGTATATATATTTAATTTCAAAATGTTTAAAATGAATAAAATTAAATTGTTTAAAATGATAATTAATTAATCAAATTAAATAAATAATATTTTATTAATAAATTTAAAATAAGATTATACATAAGATTACGATATATGTTAATTAAAATTATAAACTTTTATATAAGAATTAAACTTATATATTATTATTTTAAAATAAAATATGGAACTATAATAAACCCAAATTAGATTATCGAATAAATACACATGTATATTATGTATTATGTGAGTTCAGATGTGTCTGACACTTGAATCACGTGGGTATTTCATAAGAAAAGCATTATTCCGTAAGTCAATATCACTTCAATAGGTATATATTAAAGACTAAATATTTAATATAAGTGTTGTCCTCTATCATTTATATATTAATAGACTACTTGCATACTCTTTAGTTATTGAGCTTTCCACACGATAGAAATGTTATGTGTAGCACTATTAATTTATAGACTAGATGAGGTAAGATACATTATATATTTGTTTATATTTCCTCAAGGTATGTGCACTATGCTTAAGCCGTCGTGAAATGGTAAGTACGAGTAAATAATCTCTCTTTTTTTTTGATCTTTCATCAAGGTAAAAATGAATTAGGACAAAGACCATGGGTTAGGTGTTGTATATGATACAACTGATAAGGCATTATCCATTACATGTGGGCATATGACTTGTTGAGCTTTCCTCAAGGTCAGAATCCTAAGGCATCTGAGTCCTAACACCCACCAGAGTAATCGAAAGATTTATATGTCTCTCTTAGAGTTTTGGGAAATATAAAATTCAAGTGGGAACTTGTTGGTAAAATGATACACACACATAACCTTACTTATAATATAAGAACATATGTTGTGTATAAATTATACTAATTTCATCGATAAATTTGTGCAATTAATATAATTGGTAAAATGTTTATCAATTAAAATATACTAACAAACTGAATTAAGATTGATAGGTAGAAATTCAAAATATACTTACCAGTAAATTTTGCATGTCAATTCAAGACCCATGCAAGCGCCTAATTAAACAACTACTAGATTAGTTCGCAACTTGGTCACTTACATGTTTATTTATCTTAGACTATGTAGCGTCTTCTATGAATTTCAAACTATAAAAACAATACAAGTGTATGGATGTTTGATCCATATTCAATCATATATAAATGTTATATGGTGAACGGTCGTAATTCGTAATATACGAAATCTTGATGAAATTAGTTCATTTGGAGCGAGAAAATAAACCATAGTGTCAGATCATGTATTCAAAATGATTGATTATAGTAAGGATCTTATTGTGTTAGACGTAACGCTAGACCAAGAGCTACAATATAGATACACAAATCGATCACTGTAAAGTCAACTTGATCAGTTTACCTAAAGTGCAGCTTGTTTGATATCCTTTAATGTTAAGGATGACTAAATGCATTTTTTAAAGAGTTCATTATGATCTTGTAGTAAGGGTCTCCTTTTGAATGTTTCGACCATTTGCAAAGAAAAGCGAATGTACGAGAGTGGATGTAACTAAAGCAATAATTGGAATAAAGAGAGTGAATGGTCACTTCTGCTTCATGAAGAGACATCAAAATAGAAAATTGTATATAATAATAATATATACGTAATAAGGAATAAGATATATGATTCCCATTCCAAAATTGTATTTTCATATAGAAAATTATTTTTTATGACATTTATTTCTCTGAGTGTATGATATTTGATTTGAAACTCTTGATTAAACTAGTTACAGTGTATGGAATAAAATTCTATAATAAGTGGTTAAATGGAGCTTCATATTTCATAAACTATTATAGTAATGGTGGAAATAGTAGGAGCATACCATATAACACTACTTAGTGTATGCAACAAGTTACGATTTTTTTTCCATAGATAAACCAAGTATTATTTACGAAATAATAACTGTTTTCAATATTGACTGAAAGTAGACATAGTTTTATTTCAACTTGAATATTATGAGTATTCGTTATAAGATAAAGCTATAATAATTGTATTTGTTTTCATAACAAAATGATGCATTAGATTGTATAGAAGTACCTAAAATTTTATAATTATTTTGGAGTTATGGACTAAACCATAGTTTTGAGAAATAATTATTTAATCATAAGCTTACGAATTATATGGTACTAGTGAATTGTATCTCAAATGATTAAGGGAAAAGCACCAATTTAATTAGTGGGAGCAACATAAGAGTTGGTGAACACTTTGGATTGATACTTATAGATGTATGCAATCGTAAGCCTAATGATACCAAAGTGGTTCTACATATGTCATCAAAATTCACCAATGAATTATCATAGAAATGAACAAGTGTGTATATATGTGGACCCGACTCCCACGAGTTGGCTTAAGGTGGCTAAAACATGAGCGATTCTCGGGCCAATGAGATAGCTCCTTTAATCTGACACATTCCATCGATACTATATTCTGACTTTGCAATTTATTTGGTGGCCACCCTTCAATTTTTACTCGGGAGTGTGTTTCGAGTTGGGCGGTAGTTGCGGCTATGCGTTACCAACAGTCCGGATGCGTAATTGGTATATCTACCCTGGCATTGCCTAGTTGTGCCGTGTCACCTACCCTAGCGCGCCTTCTACGAATTTGTTTTATGTCGTACCTATGTGGTATCCTCTAGCGGCTCCAGTTTACGGGGAGTTACGGTATTGTATAGACTATTGGCTTACCTAAAAATGTGTTAAGGTGGAAAATGTAAAGCCTTAACAATATTTTTAAATAGTATACTTTACTTTAGACACTATTATAATAGCGTATTGTACTACATAGTAGATAGTTTAATGGATCCTTAGGAGATGTGAATCCTGAACATCTCTTAAGTTACGGCACTCACGTTAGATACTGGATAGGAGATGTCAAAACCCGTAAACATCTCCGACGCCGTTTACACTCATATTTATTTACCGTTGATTTGACTTACATAAGATCTTTTAGTTCTGACTCGAATGCTTTGTCTTTTCAATTTGCTCGGGTCAGCCTGAGCATTTCGAGATTTGAAGACCTTATTTCTGGAGGACGAAGACGAAGATTTGTACTACTATTATTTACCATATTTATTCCACTACATTCATACTGTTCCGCTGCATTATTTGTTTATCTCTGATATGTGTAACTATTTTGTATTGTATAAGTATAATCAAATGTTTTGTAAACAGCTTCATGAACTGCTATTTGATTATTATATTTTGTCATTCCGCTGTGAGATTCTGTTTTGTTTTTTATTTTTCTGCTTTTTCTTATTCACCCTAATAACAAACCGCCCTTCTGTATGGTTTGAGTTGGCATGCATGTCTGCTTAAAGCGTACAAAAAGGCGGGATGTTACAGTTGGTATCAGAGCTTTGGTTTAGCGATAACCTTAGCTTTGTGGGGTCTGACTCTTTAAAAATAGGGTAGTAATACCCTAGAATGAGTCGCTGAGTGTATATATATGAGAGAGCGTATTTGTTAGTGTTATAAAATGTTTTATATTGTGTTAATTTGTTCCGTTTTGTATTTATAAATTCTGGTCGGTACATAGGACGCTATGACATCGATAGGGATTTCTAAATGTTTAATAGGACTCACGGACATAATATTTGTTTTGCAATATAGGTAAATGAAATAATTTGCCTATTATATATTTTGTATATAAAATAATAATTTTATAAATGATATATATTTGGTTGTAATATGTTGGTTGATAAGTAGTGAAATTTATAAATATTGGTTGGAATAAGATTTGAAAATAAAATGAATGAAATTTGGAAATTTAGAACTTAAGTTCTTGGATTTTTGAAAATCTCTTTAGAATAATTTTGGAATATAATAATAATATTATTTAGAAGTACTTTTTGATATAAATATTTCAATATAATTTGAAAGAATTGTTTTAATGAAATTTTAGAAAGAAATAAGTTCTGTACTCCCCTCTTTGACACTGGAAAATAATTTCGGTGATGAGTGCACGCATCATCGATATTCATTTTCGAGTTTCAAAGTGGGAAGGCCATTGTAGTAGTTTTACTACAGATCTATTTTGATAAACAAATAAAATTTTTAAAGATTAAATATGGTTGGATATAAAAGTTATGAGTATATATATATATATATGTATGTATATATTATTTTAAATGATTTGAAATGGAACCCAGCGTTTAGTTCTTAAATTTCTATGAATTAGAGATTTCAATTATTGAAATGGAAAAAAATTTAACTATTTAATAATTGAAACTTCTAAATGAAATTAAGAAATGATATGCTAAGTTATAACTGAAATATACAAGGAATTTGAAATTTGTAACTTGTAAACGAAAAGAATATGAAAATAAGAAATGAAAATTATTGAACCTTAAGTTAATTAGAATAAATGAGTCAAACTTGTGTAACTTTCAATTGCATTCTTAAAGACATATATATATAACTTACCAATTATAAAAAGTTGAAATGTTAAAAGAATATGTAGGAAAATTTTACAAGTAAAACTTATGTAATGGAAGTGTTCAATGAAATTTACTTTATAAATAAGAAATTTGATATGAAAATAGTTATAAACTTGAGTTAAAATTTTAATACTACTAATTAAATGAAATAGAGAATGAGTACTGTAAGTAAAGGATTTTGAACTAAAGTAATATTGAAACTATTTATAATTAAAGTAAATAATAAAATGAATGTAATGCAATAAAAGAAATTGACATGATATGAATAAATGAAAATGAATTTTTGTAAGTAATAAAGTAAAAATAAATGAAATAAACACTGAATGAATGAATGGGAATAAAATTTTGTAAGAGATAAATGTAAGCTAAAGAAATAATCCTTGTATGAATGAAAAGAAAAATAAAAAATGTAAATGTTGTGAAAGGAATTTAATAAGAATAACTCAAGTACATTGTAAATTATTGTTTGTTTTGGTTTTTGGGTTGTTTGGGATATGATACTTCTAATGGTTAAGATGTATGAATAATCTATTGAGTTCATCTAAGACTGTTGAGTAAATGGTGCACTCAGTAGTTTATTTGTCATTATATGTGATTAAAAGTGTTTTAACCCAAACAAATTATTTATTTTGTTTGCTATGGATGGATAATTAATTTGTATTGATTTCATATGATGATTGTATGCTGTGATTGCAAGTGATTGTTGTTTATATTGATTTGTTTGTTAGTGGTTGAAACAACTTTAAATATTTCATTTTATATAATTATTAACCTCTTTGGATTATATAAGGGAAATATAGGTTATGGAAGCAATTGCTACTGCTTTTGGTTTCATAAAAATAAGCGTTATTTGCCCGACAAATAGGTACGTTCTCGGATTACGGGTTTTCTAGCGATATTATATTGTTTTTCCCGCTGTTGGGATATATTATTTTGAAATTTTTGATATATATTATTATTATTGATATTATTATTTTCTCCCGAGCCTCTCCGTACAAAGGAGACTCTACCGAAATTTTTCGTGAATTTTGGACTTAGAAAATTTTGAGAAATGTTTTCCAAACTTTATTAATTTGAGTGTAAAAGGATTTAATTGTTATAAATTGATACATTTTATTTAGATTAATGAATTTTGTAAATTTATTTGTTTATAAATTAATATTTTGAATAAGTTATATTGATTACTTGATTCCTTCTTTTCCCTTCATTTTCCTTTTCGGGGATGAAAAGTATTGAGTGAGGGAGAGTGTAATGACCCGAAAATTTTCGATAATTAAATTTGTTAATTTAGTGAGATTTTGGTAATTTAATATTGAAAGAAATAAAAAGTTGTAATGTAATAATGAAATGAATCCTAAAATGAAATGTAACAAGGTTAATTAAAGCTAATTTTTGATAAATTGAATGAAATTATAATAAATTGAAATAATGTAAATGCTATAACTTGGTTATAAATTTAATATAAGGAAATGAATGTAAATATTGAATTTATGAATGAGAGAAAATATAATGAATAGTAATTGAATAAAACAGTGTTATGTAAGCAACTGTAACATTTGTTTGTTAATAATAACTTGTTGGTATAATTAAAAGTTAATGGTAACAATTATTGTATATTACCTATTTATTTAGCCTGTTAATTTAAATTGGAAATAAATTTCAATAAGTGTAATTAAATATTATGTTAATGTAAATTAAGTTAATATTTGGAAATAATGCTAATTTTATTCATAATATGATAATTGGGAATAAAAAGAATGGAAATCAAGAGTTATTAATTTATTTTAATTTAAATTACAGTAATTGGATTAATTGCAAATTAAATGAAATTTAATATTTAATTATTATGTAAGAAGAAATTAAGATGAAATTGGCAAATATTAATGTACTAAGATATAAACTAATGTTAGTTATATCCTTATTGAAATAAAAGACTTGAATAACAAGGTTTTAAAATTTAATAAATGGATTTTTGGAATTTTAATTTATAATTTCTAAATTTAATGAAATTGAAATTAAACACTGAAATTGATGGATTAATCAACTTTAAATTGACATCTAAATTTGTTTAAATTATTGTAAGTGATTAAGAAATAAAAATTGATAGAAGTTGTAAATTTTTAAAAATTTAAACTGAAAAATTGATTTGATTAATTTAATATTAATTTATTTAATTAATGTGAAAATAGCCATTTTGGCTACTGACTCGGATTTCGACGAGACAAGTTTCATCGGATCCATAACAGTGAATTATTATAGGATTTCAAGTTTCGTAGCGATCGGACTTGTCGTTTAATCGTACGGGCTCGAAACGCCTTGAAATCAATTTAATTGAAATCAATTTGGAATAAGCTGATTTTAACATAACTTCTTCATTCGATGGAATTAAGACTTGAAACCTGTTCCATTGAGTTTAAAATATTTGAAAGCATCTATTTTGATATATGGGTTGATCCAATTTCGTTCCGGAGACAGAACGGGCTTTTCGGGTAATTTATCGTTCAAACCCAAATCGATCTTATCCATTTGTTATATTTCTGATCCATCTATAAATAGCTCGTTATAAACCCTAGGTTGTTTCTATTCACATTTGTCTGTACGTATATTTCTTTCTCAACTCCTCATTCCAATGGCAGACAAACAAATTCTAGATCCAATTGCAAATCAAAAACCAAATCAAAATTTCAAACTCCTCAATATATATCAAATTATATATCGATCTGAAGCTCTCGACAAGCGCATCTCAGATTTGAAATTCGTTTTCCAATTTGAATCATCGGTTGCCCAGAAATCGATGATCAATTCTCGATCGTTCATCACGCGACGATCAACTTCGACAGATCGTTGAATGGACAATACAGTATTGTAGAGGCGACCGAGGGGGAGTGCAGCAGCATTGTTCACTCATCGATTCACGGTTGGATCGAGCTCAAAAATTTGATTTCGTCATAGCATTAGTGGCGGCGGCTGTTCATCTGGGGCTCCGATCGGCGTCGAGTTGGCCAGGGGGGAGGTCGTGGATGATGGCAAAGGTCGGCGGCGAGGCATAGGGGCGGTCGCGATTTGGTCGGGCAACGGCGAGTGGCGTTTTTTGGCGGCTACTAGGGTTTCGAACGAGCTGGAAGGTTCCTCGTGCGCGTGGAAGATAGCCGCTGACGTGGTAAGCTTCGATTCGTTTATATTATTTATTTTATATTTTGAATTCAAACGTTCTAATATACATATCTTTTGCATACGAACTCCAATTCACGCGCGCTTTCTTGCGTTGGGATTGTATTGAAATTCTGGACATTTTAACCTTGGTTTGGACGAATTCGGAGACTGTTTGAATTTCGAGTTTAAATTGGATTTAAATTCAAAGGTGAGTGTTTTAACCCACTCGCAACTTCTAAAATTTCTTATGTTTGTTAAATTTGATTTATGATGTGATTAGAAATTTATTTATGACTGTTTGGTATATTTTAAATCATCATTTCAGTTAATTTGAATTTATTTGAATTAAATCGTTATTTAATTTATTATTGAATATAAATTGCCAGTTAAATACCTGTTATTGATTATCAGTTCTATATTGATATTTATTGATTGATTTGGATGATGGTTGGAATGAATGTTGATTGTTGATTTTGGATGAATGGATGTTTTATTATATATCGTTATAAACTGCAAGTATGGGTTGAAATGATACATACCCGAATGGTCAATAGATTAAGGAAAAATCGTAATGGGTTGAAATGATAGACTTGAACGATTTTATGGATTTTTCTTTATTTCGGGATTGCGATTTGAAAGGATATGCAACCGTAAAATGTTTAAATTGCGGATTGAAATGATAAATATCCGTATCACTTGACCCTAGGGTAGAGAATTATATACGGACACCGGATTGGTTAAATTTAAATGATTTTGAGTCCTTAAAATTTTGCATTGATTTAAATGATATTTTGAAATAAAAAATTGATTTATACGAATTGAATTATTATCGAAATTCAAGTTTATGATAAAATTGGAATTAGTTTAAAGGTATTGTTAAAAGAATTTAATTGAAATTTCAAAGTTGAATTTGGAATATAAAGTGAAAATTGTCAGAATTGAATTATTTTAAGTTGTTTGAAATATAACTTTGAAATATATTGAATTTGGAGTAATTTAAATTGATATTTCGAACATGGATTGGAGGCGATATTGAATTAAATATTTTATTGAGAATTGGAATTGGAAAATTTTAAATTGGGTTTTGGGATATTAAAATGGTCCAAATTACTGGAATGGAATAAATAGTTTTAAATTAATATAAATTTCAAATTCATATTTTTATATAAACTGTTTTAAAAATATATTATTTTAAAGACTTTAATTATTAAGATTTTCAACCTTTAAACTAATTAACCTGTTTTAACTTATTTTAAATCTAATTAATCTATTTTAAAGATATTTAATCTATTTTAGTTATATTTGATCTATTTTAAATCTATATTAACTATTTATAACTATTTTCTTCTAAATTCCTAACAAAGTAAATTGGATGGGTTTATATTCAAATTCTCGATTTTAAAGTGATTATGGTTATTGATGTTATAACCTAAGTTGGAATTTAAATAACATATTTGGTTTAATATGATATTTTGAAATGAGAGTTTAGCCTATTTTGGAAATATGACTTTTGAAAGGAAATATAATTTCGAACTATGATTTTAAATGTGATATAATTTCGGAAGTAAGTAATGATTTCGAAAGTGATATGGTTTGAATTGAATATGATATTTTGATATCAATTATGAAACGATTTTGGAAATGTAAAAGAACCATCCGGTGTGTAATAAGTGATTGGTTGTTAAAGAGACCAGGATCAGATGTTGTCATACTCTCTACCAATACCGAAAACCACTTTAACAACTGTGTACGCGGTGGAGATTCCAGAATGAAGTAGGATGGTGGCGACGATCCTATATGAGGTATATACGTGGACCCGACTTCCATGAGTTGGCTTAAGGTGGCTAAAATAGGAGCGATTCTTGGGCCAATGAGGTAGCTCCTCTGATCGGACACATTCCATCGATACTATATTCTGACTTTGCGATTTATTTAGTGGCCACCCTTCGATTTTTACTCGGGAGTGTGTTTCGAGTTGGGCGGTAGTTGCGGCTATGCGTTACCAACAGTCCGAATGCGTAATTGGTATATCTACCCTGGCATTGCCTAGTTGTGCCATGTCACCTACCCTAGCGCGCCTTCTATGAGTTTGTTTTATGTCATACCTATGTGGTATCCTCTGGCGGCTCCAGTTTACGAGGAGTTACGGTACTGTATAGACTATTGGCATAACTAAAAATGCGTTAAGGTGGAAAATGTAAAGCCTTAATGCTATTTTTAAATATTATACTTTACTTTAGACACTATTATAATAGCGTATTGTACTACATAGTAGATAGTTTAACAGATCCTTAGGAGATGTGAATCCCGAACATCTCTTAAGTTATGGCACTCACATTAGACACTGGATAGGAGATGTCAAAACCCGTAAACATCTCCGACGTCGTTTACACTCATATTTATTTACCATTGATTTGACTTACATAAGATCTTTTAGTTCTGACTCGAGTGTTTTGTCTTTTCAATTCGCTCGGGTCAGCCTGAGCATTTCAAGATTTGAAGACCTTATTTCTGGAGGACGAAGACGAAGATTTGTACTACTATTATTTACCATATTTATTCCACTACATTCATACTGTTCCGCTGCATTATTTGTTTATCTCTGATATGTTTAACTTTGATTCTGTACTGTATAAGTATAATCAAATGTTTTGTAAACAGCTTCATGAACTGTTATTTGATTATTATATTTTGTCATTCCGCTGTGAGATTCTGTTTTGATTTTTCTTTTTCTGCTTTTTCTTATTCACCTCAATAACAAACCGCCCTTCTATATGGTTTGAGTTGGCATGCGTGTCTGCTTAAAGCGTACAAAAAGGCGAGATGTTACAAGTGTTCTCGTGTATTTATAAAATACTAGAGAATTGTTTACAGAAACAAAAACTTCTTATAAAGGAGTGTTCGAACTCAAACTTCATAAGTCATATTGAGTGTAGTATGTCAATAATAAATTCAAGTTAAGAATAAGTTGAAAATGTTCAAAATAAAAGACTGTGGCTTATTCAATGAAAAAAGATAACGTACATCGCCTTGAATATTGCCGCAATAAAAATAATGTATACAAAATTATAAGTGCACAAATTTATAACTGAATCGATTCCAAATGTTGAGAATCTCATAAAATTGTTATATGATAACAACGTCACGCTAATAGCGCTTAGAGCTCATTAGAGGTCGAGAGACATGCTCCGAATTGTTCCATGTGATAAAGCAGTTTATCATCATCGGAGATAGTTGATTGACAGAGTAGATAATTGAAACATAATAGCATATCCGTTCACAAAGGGACTGTCCCAACTGGTCTTGAGAAACCGATTAGAGAAGTTGGAATAAGATTCCATAATTGACCCTAAGTGCAAGTGGGAGAGTGATAGAGTTAGGGGATGCCCTAGGGGCAATTATGTAATTTATTACATATATCTAACACGTTGAACAATCTTGTTCACAATAAAGGTGTTTCTTTCTATTATATACTTGATATAATGTGGTTATATTAATTAATTGGTTTAATTAAAAGTATATTTAATAGAAAATCAATAAATGGCATATTTTGTGATAATAGTTACAAGGTGTTGTAATCGTGAGTAATTTATCACAATAAAACAAATATACCATTTTAAATGTTCCTAGTTAAGATGCGTCGAGAGTGGATATTGGTGTATCAATTGAGACTAGAGTATGTAACACTCTCCAAATGTTGGGCAGTGTATCATTCATGACTGTTGGGGGCACCTAGAGATTACATACTGATAGTTATTAGATAACTATGGAACAACTCACTCGATAGTTTTCTGTTGGTTAATATATAACTAAAGTCAAATAGATAATATCGATGTGACTGATTTACACAATTCTCTAGACTTAAGAATATGTGGTTCTTCAATATGGAAGCTCCACTTTGATTATAATCAAGTCATGGCATGGCGTTCCGTTGAGTGACTGTAATAGGGTCGAGTGGAAGTATTGGAAGTGAAGCACTATTCAAGTGAGGATTCTTCTCCTTAGTTATATGGGGTTAGTATCATGGTTAACTCAAGCCAACTCAAAGTTAAAGTCTCCGGCCAGAGCATTTTGGTTAATAATAATTGTTATTATATAACCATGGACTTTGTGTTTGGACTATAAAGTTGAATGTGGATGATATTGGAATTTTGACCATTACCAAATTCCATACATCCAAAGTGATATAGTTTTGACGAAGAGAATTGATGTAAATAATTGTCACTATTAGGTATCGCTTATAATAAGTAACATTGGATTTTACCAAAAGATGTGTAAGTGATGAATTCAGCCAAAATGTCACACCACCTTTTAAGTGACGTGTGAATGT
Source organism: Allium fistulosum (assembly GCA_030737815.1). Classification (NCBI taxonomy): domain Eukaryota; kingdom Viridiplantae; phylum Streptophyta; class Magnoliopsida; order Asparagales; family Amaryllidaceae; genus Allium; species Allium fistulosum. Next base: position 386,395,880 of record CM060907.1, on the reverse strand, counting down.
TAATATTTGAATTGTTCAATATTAATCGCTGACTGAATTTACACCTTTGAGTTGCACAACCGTAATGATGAATTATCTGAAAAATCACTTGATTTAATTAATTTATAAAAGGTTATAAATTAGTTAGTATTTGAGAAATATTAATTATTATTTATTTTATTTGATGTTTTGGAGTTATTTGTAATTATTTGAAAGCATTTATAAAAGTTATATTTTTCGTACATTGATATATGATATCATTCTAATTAAATAAAAGATAATTACATGCATTAATTTATGGAATCTTATGTCATTTGATGGCACGTAATTTTCAGCCATACATGTAAAGAAATAGGAGCAAAAAGAGAAAGTTAATCAAGAGAATTAATTAGAGAAGTTTTAATTAAAGAATGGGAAAGGTTTCCTTCTTTCAAATAAAACATTTTCTCTAATTCATTCTGTACACACAATTCAATTTTTCATTTTTTTTCATTCTTCTTTCTGTAACTTTTCTGGTTCTCTCCTTCTCTAATGGCTGAAAATATGAGATCTCTAATGGCTTCAGTTATTCCTAAAATCAACACTACAACAAACTGGTGCTTTCATAGCGTTTAAAAAACACTATTATACCTAGCCGTAGCGTTTCAGAAAACGCTGTGGAACGACATGCTATGGTACATAAACTTTAAATAGCAGGAATGAAAATGCTATGGAAGATAAATTTTCTATAGCTTTTCTCAGTGCTATTAAGCAAAGACGTTATAGGAAATATTATCTCATGGTTACTTCCTATAGCGTTTAAACTGCACATTTCTATAGCTTTTCTTTGCATATTTTATAGCGTTTGGTATGCATATTTCTATAGCACTGGTTTGCATATTTCTATAGCGTTTTTTGTGCATATTTCTAACGTTTATTTAGTTATATTATAGCATTTGTTATTCATATTCCTATGGTTACTTTCTATAGCATTTTGTATTTTTTAAACGCTATTAAATGTAATATTAATTTATAGGTTTTATCCATCACTGTTTCAATTTTTCCCATATATAATATCCATTTACCCATTTTTTCTTTGCATATAAATATAAAAGATTTTCGCTGACAAAAAATATGTAAATTAAAGCACAATATTTCATACATATCGTTCAAAAAACTTTTGGCAAGTTCATAAAGTAGTTTATACATATCATTCGAACAATCTTTCCCATATCCATACATAGTATTTCATACATATCGTTCGGGCATATTTTCTAATGTCCATACATATATTTCATATATATTTGCATCAACAACTTACTTATAAGCCAATCAAATAATTGAGTTCATCTTGTTTTGCTTTTGATATTCTCTCTCTCTAACATCTACAATAATCAAATAAGCAATCTAGATGTTAGTAATTGTTATATCAAAGTAGATGTTAGTAATTGTGAACTAAATCATTTAAAGAAGCATGCTAGTATATTTTTACATGCCAAACTTCCTAAAGAACCCACATTTGATATTGAAATTACAATGAATGAAGATTAAAATCTGCAATTCTTTTTCATAGTAAGAAAGCATAATAGATCTACATGTGTTTATAAGCATCGGCAACCAGTATTGGAATTCACCTTTTTATAAAAATCATATACCAAACTCTGATTGTTCCTGTTCCTATGTTAAAATATGGTTATTAGTGAAGCTCTTAGAAAATAGCACACCATTGCTAGAGTAATTGTAGTTCATTTTTTTGTTATACAAGTAAAAAACTGGATAAGGATGATCTTACCTGACTTGACCTGTGAAAGCACCGCCTTTCTTTAAAAGCCTGCTATTTTTTTATTATACAAGTAAAAAACACACAATGAGTAATCAAAATTTTAATTTATTTATTTGAAAAAAAAGAAAGTTGTGTAATGTGCAATTATACCTTTTGTCCAGTATGCGGTGTACGATTAACCTAATGGACCAGCAATAATATATTGGATGCAATGTATAAAGTATAAACCTGTCATGTATGAACCATTATTTTCTCAGTACGATATTAATATACAGTGAAATGAAAATGGGTCATAAAATTTTTGAATTGAATGGAGATTATTTCAAACACTTACATGAAAATCATATAGATCGGAAGGATGATCTAATGGATGTGATGATCCATCGCAATCAGAGACAATTTTAATGTTGATCCCGTAATAGAATATGAGGTAGTTCCCTAATTATATATGACAACGTAATGTAAGAATTGTTTTCATTGATCTCACTAATCTCAAATGTTCCTATAGGTCTTATACTATGGACTATGGCCATAAAAGCATTTAAAGTGAAACTGTAAAAGAAAAACATCGATAATTTGATCTCTAATAGCCTTCATTCCCAATAGCAATATGATTCAACAAAAGGGGTTAATGAAGACCCATCTGAGCTCTAATTGATCTCCACTTTGAAGTAGGAGATCCCTAGCAAACTCTATACTATCAAGACCATCCTGCAATAATATGGATGAACAATTTTTGGAGAATTTGTTGCAAAAATGATGTATTATACCAAATACTATTATATTATATAACTATGTTACTATATCAGCAGGCATGCTTCTTTTTGGTTGATTTCAGAAGAGAATGAATTATAATACAGAGGTTCAAAGAAAATAAAGTTATCGCATGCAGTATGAAGTAATTCTGCCCAATGTTGAAAAAGGATAACACTTCTCAAATCTTTCTTAAAGCTAGCCCCAATCTTCTTTAGTATATAAATTAAATAAGCAATGCAAACAATTTTGTACAAACCTAAAAAAATGGTGAAATATTGGATGAATCACCTTGGTCATTATGGCCGATTCCTATGGAGAAAGACAAAATAGTTCAACCTAGAACAAAGGAAATAAAAAGACAGTGAAAATAGCATGTACATAAAATTTAGCAAATCGTAAAGATTTCATAATGTGATAAAATCGACGTAGAAGTTGACAAAAGTAACAAGTGAAAATTACTGCATGTACTATAAAATGAAGCATGCAAAAATGAACAGCAGTAAATTGCAGATGATACAATAAGCAAACAAATAAAATCGACAGTGACTGGCAGTAATCATCGTCTAAAATACTGTTATTATAATAAGAAAAGTCAAAAGGATAGCTAATTTATTTCCTAAATGACCATCCACATTTCTTAGTAGAACATGAGTATCTAAAAGTATCAACTACCAAATATGAATTCTGTACATTATATCAGTTTAAAGTTAAAGCACTCAACAAGCATTAGACATTAGACCAGAAAATTCAAGTGGGTTTTAAGACTTTTAATCTATTAGGTTGATTCTGCTTTAGTAACCCCTACACTCCAATTTAGTATCACTAAATAGTTCATGCCAACTCATAACTCAAAAGTCCATACCATCATGAATTTGTACCTAATCAAGTGACTCTCAGTCATTAGTTTATGTATACACTACATCTTTAATCCTAACATGCTTAATTTTCTAACATTATAGAGCTGCACCTTGCATCCAAATATCTTTTGTTTAACAATGGTTTGCTATACCAAACACACATTTATATTCCTTTACTTTTCATTTGAAACCATTCAACATGTTCCATCAAAATTACTAAAAGCAAATTACTGAGAAAATTAAGGAGGCGGCTCTAAAAATAGAGTGCACTGCACTATTCTAATTAGCTTAAGCAGTAGATATATACCATGAAATTCATAAATAAAACACATAGTTAGAATAATGGATGCAACCTTCCTATTCAAGATTTCTGATAGCTCTGATGTTTACACTGCCTTCTTGCTAACTAAGTCGCCATCCACGCTTCAATGTTTTAAAACAAGAAAACTGCATCAGCACATTACAAACATTATCATATAAAGGGGTGGACTTATAAAAATTGAAACATAAGGGAGAAATTAAATAGTATTTTATATATTAGAGAATGAATTTAGCATATCATTTTCACTCACCTATTAATATAGGAAAACTGCAGACAACTCAGTGATGGGAGATGTTGTCCAGTAATTAACTGCATTAATGATAGCATCAATAAAATTAATGAACATTTGAAATAACGTTTTCCCTTAATTACCTCCACATATACCTCCATTCTTTAATCTTGATCTCCCTCTCCATTCATTTTCTCCTGCATAAAAAGAGAATAGAAACAATTAATATGCAACTTCGAATAATAACCTCTAAATCCAAAAGAAGTAAAATAATCTCTTCTAATAATACAAATTCTTTACTTTGGTGAAGCTTTTTTAAAATTCCCAACCAACCCCTGCACGGGCTAGCTACATAACTAAATTGAAGAGGGCTTATATGTCCTTTACCATTCCCATCATCCATTGTCCACTACATTCTGCGGTTGTTCAACATTTCTCCCCATTTTTCCTCTCCCCACTTTCTCTTCCCTACGTTCTCTACCAACTGACTTTCCCGTACCTCCTCCGCCTAGCCCGCATCTCACAACCTACCCCTTCTTCCCTCCCCTCGACTAATTTACTCCCCCTCCACTTCTACAACCTAAAATTTGTGCTTTCCTCAAAATTCTCCTCCCCATCTTCATTTCCTCTTCGCTTTCACTATTGTCGCTGTAATTCGACCATCTACCAACCCTACCTTTTGATTCGACCGTGTTCTGGGCTTTCCGATGCTTCCCCCTAATTCTCATTCCCACGCTAATTTGCTCTTCGCTTTCACTGTTCCCGTTGTAAATCGACCATCTACGGACTCCGCTTTGATTTGGGTTTTGATCTGCCCTACCGATGACCGGATCTAATGTTCGGCGACCTTAGTTGACCGCTCAGGTCGATGGCTTACTCTGTCTTCCTCGCCATGGACATAGACATCAGGGCACTGCACTGCGTTGCGGTCAGATATAGGGACACTCAAACTTCCTTCGGCATTGCGCTTAAATTCAAACGAGCACTGTCGATTGTTGAATCGTCTGAATGCCGAGAAAAGAAAAGAGTTGGAGCAGAAAAAACTGTCGAAGGTGATGATCTGCATAATTTGTTAACTTGCTGTTTATTTTTTCGGAACAAGACTGTTCATTTTATATCTTATCTTTGCACTACTCTATGTTTATATATTTATTCAGAATACAGAAACTGAAGAGAGGGAAAATCAGTAGAAAGAAATAAATCCCATGAAGCGATCCACTTTCTAAATGTAAAAAGATTCGGCTCCTCTTTTGGCAAATGCCGATAGCCAGATTTCAACCGTGGTACTCTATGAAACCCTATTTTTAGTTTTGTTTACCGATTCACTCTTTTATACTTTCAACTATGATGTTCATAATAAATTTGTTCCGTTGAATCCCAAATATTCGGTTACTCAACGATGAAGTTTTTTTCTAAAACTAATGGTTTGTCATCATCTCTACATGGATTGACTATTTTTTACAGTTATTTTTGGTTGACTATATTGTTGATTTTGTTTGTTTCGGGAGCTTCTACCGATGAAAAGAGGGTCAATTTGTTCTGGCAATTGTGTCTAGACATTCGACATACTGGAATTTCATTCCAACTCAAATCCAAGTATTCACTTTCTTTCAATGGTTTTACCATACTGTGTCTGAAAATATTTAGTAGTGAATAAAAAAAATATTTTCGTCATTCACGAACCACTGAAGCATTCAACTTTTAAGAAATTTGAATATTGAGCAACACCCATTTTGTTTTATGCGATCAGCATACTTTCACAAATATTAAGTAGTTAAAAGTCCTCTGCGATTAGATATGGAAATATATAATGATAGAAGGGGCTGTGATTGACGTTCTACCTACCAGATATCAAAAAAGCTGACATTATTCTTCTTGCTTGGATCCCTTTTCCTATTTCATCATATTGGAGTGCATGTAAACTATAAGTACATATTCTCAGTTTTCAGAAAAATCTAAAGAGAAGAAAATAGTTACAAAGATGTTTGTTGACAAGTCTCCTCATCTGCTTCTTCCATTAAAGTCAAAGTTGAAAAGAGAAGGTATGTCATTTTGTTAGCAAAATTAAATTGGTATTGTTTGAACTAACATCAGGTAATGTTATATTGGATCACTTGCTATTATCCAAATCTATTACTAAAATTAATCTTGAAATAAAAAGTATAATGAAGCTTGATTCATAAATTTTCTCACTTCTTACAGTACATTGTTTATAGTACATTCTTTATAAATAAGATCTACTAGAAACTTAGGTGGCATGGGGTGTCATGGAACCCAAAATTTGAATGATTGACACTAAATAGAAATTTATGTTATGCAGGGTATTATTACTGATAATAAGAGCAGGTTAAAGGAATTGATTACTGAAATTGCTCAGCATTCTCATGTACAAATATCATAGCTGCCGCATTGCAGCAGTTTTTGCTTCAGTAGAGGTATTTTTCCTCCAAATATGATTTAATAAATTGTGAGATGTAGTTTTCTTCATCGCACCTGCATTTCTCTTTTTTTGGACATTGCATGTAACCGTAAGCATATAAATTATGTTAGAAATATATCAACAACGTATGATCTCAACTTAAAATACGGATGAGCATATTAACAGTATGCATATTTTATTAATGCAATGAATGGTAGTTCAGATCAAACAACTATTTACTCACCTTACTATTAATTCTGATGATAATAACTATTTGAAGACTTATAACATATATTATTTGTTAATTAGTGATGACAAACTAAGACCAAAAACTTGACTAATAATTATCGCTTAGAACAAACAAACATGCCCATCATCCATAATTTTTTATGATTTTGATGGTGCTACCTTACTGGACAAAAACTGCAATCTGAAAATGAGTAGTGCATGCACAAGTACTTTGATTTTGTCGATATATTACATGTTTCAGCAACGGTTGATGGTGCTACCTTACTGGACAGAAACTGCAATCTGAAAATGAGTACTCCATGCACAGGTACTTTGATTTTGTCGAGATATTACATATTTCAGTTATGCCCCTACATTTCGCATTTCTTTGTACGAACATTTATTTCCATCCACGATTCATCGATGGAAACTGTTTTTACAGATACTGTATAAAAAGGTTGAATCCCTTTTGCAATATTATGATACCTTTAGTTTAAATCATGACAGTACTATTTTTTTGAATATCAATCTAGAAGTACTTTGTCTGAAACAATATTTGTGGTGGTAATTACATTTCTGCATGTGTTTACTATATTAGTATCACTTTCTGTTTACTGTTTTGTTGTTTATTACCGTTTATGTGTGTGGATTTTATATTAAAAAAACTACAGCATCTCTTTATTATTTCCATAGGTATTTGGCTACATCAACAACACCTTCATCTGTTCATTAAAATGCCTGTGTTCTTTTTCTACGTCTTACCAAGTTCATCACCTAACTACTATTGTACTTTTACACACTAGCCGTTAAACCAATTTTACAGCCACAATTATAGAGCTCCGACTATTACCACATCTTCCACTTATCCATATGGCAGTTGCAAAGTATCTACCCTCTCATTCTGTGCAAATATGCACTTAGCAGCACCCACTCACTCCACCTTTTTCCTTTTCTGCAGACTCCTTTGATTCTCAGTTTTACATCACTATTTCACCATCTTACTCCAACCGTCTCCCGTTTTGTCCACATTTTTTAAAACTAACTCATATTCACACAACTGTATGGACCAGCAACAAAGGGAACGACAACATGTTACTCAATGTCCAAGGTGTGAACAAGCTAGACAATCAGCCGTTGCAACTAGAAAGACATGCTTGCCTGAAAACCATCATACACAAAATTCATCCGGTAATTATATCCTCCCGTCATCGTTATATGTTGTACCCATACATTTTTTACTTCTTTTTGTTTCCATACCATATATATATGTCCACTTTTTTCTCCTTCTACCATAGCAACTACATGTAACCGTACTTCACTTTCCACCGTTGGTTGCACATGCAAAGTAATCCAACACATCATGCACTTCCCAGTGTTACCTTTGGTTGCGCATGCAAAGTAATCTAACACTACATGTACCCATACATTTTTACACTTTCACTTCTTTATTCTGTTCTTATGTACGCTGTTTTTGTTTCAAAGATACATGGAATACATGTACAAATAAAAAAATACAAGCTTTGACTAACAAACTACATCATGAGACAGAATAGTACCCAACCCACAGTATGTGTAATAGGACAAATAATGATAGAATAGCAGCCCAACTTTAGTACACCTCTGTTGGTAGTAAAATTGTTTTATGGTCATCAATTTACACATTATTTTGATAACAACAGCCACCATAACTGTTTTATGCTCAACATATATTTTTGCCACTTCGTATTGCAAGTCAACAAACATCATGATTTTACATAAATTAATTTACTTCTGCATTCAAATCACGGTTAGTCATGAAAACAAATTGCAGCAGCAATTTGTGTACCATCTGACGTTACAAAACACTCTATCAATCTTCGCTCATGTGAGTGATTTGCGATATATGTTGATTGGTTGATTTCTACCTATACATGAATATAACTGAAAAGGGATTTGGTGTCATTCTATCATATGTGTTTCCAAATTATATGGTTTGAATAATCAGATTATTTTTCTTCTTGGTAAATTGAGTGGTTAGTAATTCTAACTTTTGAACATTAAGATACTTTTTCCCTAATAAAGGTATGTCCACTGAAATGCTTCATAGTTGACCCAACACTAGCACTAAAATTGCACTGTCTGTGACAGCAATACATGTAGCACGATGTAGTAACACCCTATTATACCTAGGCTAGCTAGCAGTAGTTGTACATGGAGGAACTTGAATTATCCATAGTTTTAGAGTAACTTAAAACTGCACTGCATACCACCATGTCAGCAAACAAGTCTATGGCAATAAGTGGCCAGAGTTGTTAGGGAAGGAGTTAATACGTTAGTTTTGTATACAGCAGTTCGTCTACCGGTACACATTGCTCCTTACTTCAGTGACAATATGTTACCTACTTTTACAAATTAACTTACTGTTACTGCATGGTTGGTGCTTGGTTCTTGCTTGGACTCCATAAGGGCTTGCTGTGCCTTGCCAATAATTGTGCATAAAGAGTGCAAATCCTACAGCTATGCAGTGTCCTTGAATCTATCATAAAGCATTTTTATCACAGTACCGAGTGAATGTTCTGACATTTATTTTGCATCACAACTTTTTTAATTACTCTTACATTAGTTTTGTTTTTGTTTCCCAGATCTAAAGAGCTAGAGTCTGCACTAACGGAGATGGTCAAGCAGGATAATAGACGCCTTTTGAGCACAAAGGTTGAATGTAATGGTGTGCTCCACCAGTGCAGTGGTCAACGAAAGTGTTTCTCTCATGAGCAAAGATATTTAATGGGTGTACATGATCCTAGAAGCTTTTTAATTTTATATTCTTTCCCTATCATGTTAATGAAAAAAATATTATATTATGTTGTTATATTATTCATAAACGTTGTAAGATGAGATATAGGAAGAATTATCACAGTTTTTGTTTGTAGTTGTATGATTAAACCTTTTAGAGTTCTACAATTAAATTAATGAAAATTTTAAGTAAGCTCAAACCAAGTTACTTGGTGTTCTCTTTATGTCCGTTTGAGTTACATGAACAATGTTTTGCAGTACCGTTAAACCAATATACATGTGGTGAATCTATATTTTGCTTTGTTGTCAAACCATATACATATGTATGAATCAAATGTAGCATACTGGGGTTACTCACCTGACACAAATAGTTTGTATATCATCCGTGAAATGCTTAGCCTCTGAAACAACATATCAATGATAAGGCAACCGTGGTCCAATCAAACACTCATTTTCAGTTTCGAATACATTTTTCTATCATAACTGTAACAAAGACAAAATATGCTCACTTTCTTCTTTGCAAACGTCCAACGGACGTGCCACCATACTTGTAATAATAATACAAATGTCAGATTCAAAGCAAATATTTATGGAGGACACCGACCGACCCACATCAATCATCTTCAGTTTCATCAATGACTGCATATTAAAACTCTGATCTTAGCTAACCCAATGATCTAGTCCAGTTTTTGGATTCTACTACTTTATTGATCAGGTTCATTTTCAACGAAGCACACTTTAGACCATTGCCCACCACATTCTCAGGCCTATACCCAAATCCCTTCAATAAAAATTGCAGACTACATTCGCTTCCTGACATGAACTACATGCAACAATTCCTCTTTTCATCTGTATACTTTTGATCCAGCTTTATGGAAGTATTGCATCAAAATTTTCTTAAATCAACAATTTATATATAGTTGAACATTGCAAAGAGAAATAGATCAGCCAAAAAATCAATAAAGCAATTTTCAACAAAGGAAACCCAAATTAAATATAGGAAAACCAACGCAAATTGATTCATTGATTCGCTTTTTTCAATAATGGAATGAAGTACATCAATTAATTGAGTTCTATGCTTCTTCTGAAATTCAAGATTCGCTTTCGACTAGAAACTATCCTTCTAAAACTAAAAATATACAAAGATGCTTATTGAAATTTAATTTCAAGCTTTAGGTTCATAATCATAGTTCACCATCGTGTATTTAGTACATGAGGGATTTTAATGAGTGGACTTACTCGTAGATTAGCAATCTTTTTTAATTGAAGATGACCATTGCTAATATTTTTCTAAAAAAATTGAGTTTTGCTTTTAAAATTTAAAAGACTTATGTTTTACAACATACGTTTAGGCAATTACAGGAAATTTATGTCATGACATTCCATTATTCAAACTGAGCATGTAACACCCCGCACCTCTAGGCATCCCGAAAATTGGACATGACTAGAAGCACGGGTGGTCGGGCGAAATAAAATTCCATAACATAGCATAGAGACTAAGGCAACAACATAAAATGATTAAAATATTACAGCGGAAGAAAACTTTCACTGATTATAAATTAATAGCAAAACTGCTTCATTAAAAACAACATTATTCCAAATTTATTTCTGAAACCAAAAGTACTAAGTAGTCTCTACCAAAACATAAAATATAATAAAGTTCACAATATAGGTCCCCATATATAGAGTAAAGTACGAAAAAAAAGAGAAATGAAGTACATGAAACAAAAGAAACAAAAGCTGAAGATAACAACTGCTCCAATGACCCTCCAAGCTGCAAAGAACTGCAACCTAGACCTACTCTCCTGTGTTGGGGAAAATAGGAAAAATAGGAATGGGTTAGACATAAAGTCTGGGGAATGAGAAATAAAATGAAGTAGAAAGAATAAAACAGTTCAATTCCAGGTCTTCCCCGGATATCGCAGAGGGTGAATAATATAATGTAGTGAATCCTTCTTAGATACAGCTCCTAAGAAGCCAAAGTCCGTGGTCACTCTAAGGAAGTTAACCATGCAGTAATACTAAACGTAAATTGGCTCGTCGGACCTACTGTCCTTACCTATGCACGTGCTACAGCGTGAAAGTCATGCTCTTCACCCGTGCACTGTGACTAAATGCCTCTTACGTTTGACTGGTGCCGACTAAAACAACCTTGTAGAACCCCGAAGTTGCTCTCAGGCTCCACCAAACTGGACTCCTATCCTCTTGTCTCCTCGGTCACCAACGTGGACTTGCCCCTATCCAAATTGTCGGTCCTCCGAAAGAGCGCCCGCTGCTGGGTCGGCTGTTCAAAATCCTCCAACGATCTGCCTAAAGAATCCTACGTCGGAGCACACTTGTCATGTTCCGTCCGCATCGATCTACCCGAAGAAGCCTACGATTGTGGATGCTATCTATTCTACATACTAGCAACCTATGAAAGGTAACAAACATCCTTGCGAACCTACTTGCCCGCTCCTAGTACGTAGAGCCAAAACTATATTTTGGTCTTAACTGCATGAAACACCTATCCAGAGCTTTACAAGGTCTGCCTACCAAATCGCTTCCAGATTAATTAATTTTACCGTTACAGTTTACATACTGTTTATTTCCATTAATCTGCTTTAGGCCATTTTTACATCTGATTTGGTTATTTCACATTTCTCCTTTTCTTACATAAATGGTATTTCAATTTCATGTTCGTTCAGTCCGTATGGTTTGTCTGTAATTTTTATGCCATTTTGTTATAGATTTACACTGGCCTTTAGGGTCCATTTAATTTACATTTTTTCACCCTAATTTACGTTCTTTTTTTAGAGATTTAATCTATACAAATTTTTTATCCAATATCCACAAACCATTTAATTGTATAAAATTCCACTTTTACATTTTTAGGCCACATATGAAACAAACAATTATGCCAATTAGACTTCCCAATTTTGTTCCAAAACCATATTCAAAATTATGTAATTATATTAATCAAAACCATAATTTTATTCAAGTAACATATTCTGAATTTATTCAACTAACCTGTTCTACCATTAAAAATTGAATAATAATTCCAATTCAATTTAATTAAAACAATCTTATTTACGTCATGAAACGTGAATAACAATTTGTTTGTTCCAAATTTCAACCCAAACATGAATTAGAATTGAGAAGTGAAAGAAGAAGAAGATACAATAATTTACATAAATTTCAATCTTATTTATGCCATAAAATGTGAATAGACAATTTATATGTCCCATATTTTAAACCAAACATGAATTAGATTTGAGAAGTGGAAGAAGAAGAAGAAGTGCAATAATTTACATCTATTCTCAATTAATAACAGAAATTAATTCATATTAACGTGCCAGAAAAGAACTGAAATTGAACTACTTTATTTTTCTATTTCATATTAATTCCCACTCACCTGGCACTTGAGCTTGCATAAATTTGAAAAAAACTTTGCTTTAATCTTTCTCCCTTTGATTCTTCTAAATTCCCCAAATTTCTTGAATATATATAGGTAATTTAATTTGGTAGAGATTTGTTTATTTAGTAGAGAAAAGGAGAAGAATAATACACACTAATTTTACTGTAGAATTGTGGCGACGGCTGAATAAGAGATTAGGTTTAGCTTAGATGGTTTATTTATAGATTGTTTAAGTGAATATAATCCATTAGATTATTTTAGATTAAAGCTGGTTCTTTCATACACTTAATGGTTATCCATTCTAGCTCATACACATCACTCAACCAATAAAATTTAGCCATCTCATCCTATTACATCACTGGAGTGAATGGAAAGCCGCCACATGTTAGAAACAACGTTGAAATACGTAGTAAAGTCGCTGGAAACGAACCAGCTAAAAAAACATCGCTCCAGATTTTGGGCGACAACGGGACTTGATCCTTGCACTAAGGAAGTCAACATGTGCCTTTACCACTATACCAAATGCACTTTTAATTTCTTTTTAATTATATTTCCCATAAAATATCGGGATGTTACATTCCCCCCCCCCTTAAAGGATTTCGTCCCCGATCTCCAAAGACGAAAGAACGTAATTAACAACCAGCATCCAAGAACTACATCCATCTGCTCAACCATCATCCATTTCTACCACTGTCCTTATTTTTAACTAATGCAATTTATGATTTATGCAAAGTTAAATGCATATGAATTTACCTAATGCGAAAAGGTAGTCGGTCTACTGATTCAGTTGACCTCCTGTAATGTAAGTATGCTTATGCCATGCAACCAAATGTATGTAATTACCCTAGTATAATTGATAATTCTATATGTATGTTTCAATCATTCACCCAAATGCACCGTCCATATGCAACATCCATTTATATATAAACATATACATACAACCATGTGCAAATGCAATAGATAACAGGCATGCATATGCAGGTGTGTGTACCTAGTTGGCCGATTATCCTAATAAATATCTATCTAGTGCATGCAATGCATCCATTTGAAAATATTGGCATCCACTTGCAATCATTTTCATCCATCAAACATAACATGCCCTAATGACATATTTACAACCAAGCTACCATCCATAGGTTTCACCTAAAGATTATCGAAAAGACCCTAACTAAGGAAAGATCAAAGATCAAAGATAGGATATTTCAAGTGTACCTTGAAATAGATTGAAATAGAAAAGGATTAGAAGTTCAAATTCTCTCATAAGGTTCCCATGTGATCTCCTTAGAGCCATCTCCCCACTAAACCTTCACTAGACGAACTTCCTTGTTGCGTAATCTCTTGACGTCGTGTTCCAATATACGGATGGGTGTACGACGCACAAGCGATTCGCGCTCTACCTTCAGTTCCCTTAGCTGATCGGGTTCTACTATTACTGCGGAATCATGTAGACACTTCCTCAGATGCAAAACATGAAAAACATCATGAACTCCTGCCAACTTATCTGGAAGATCAACTCTATGTGCCACTTTTCCAATCCGTGCGGTAATAGGGAAAGGTCTTACAAATCTCGGTGCCAACTTACCCATTGAGCCAAATCTCGTAACGTTTCTCAGAGGAGAAACCTTGACAAAAACCATAACTCCAACCTTAAACTCCAAATATGAACGTCTTCTATCGGCATATGACTTTTGTCTATCTTGTGCAGTCTTCAACCTCTTGTGAATCAAATCCACCTTCTCGGAAGTTTCTCTTACCAAGTCTTGTCCAAGCAAGATCCTATCGGTGGTATCCCACCAACAGGCTGGTGATCTACATGGTCTACCATAGAGGGCCTCGAACGGTGCCATCCCAATGCTTGCTTGATAACTATTATTATACATGAACTCCAATAAAGGTAGGTGGTCTTCCCAAGAGCCTCCGGAGTCAATGATGCACAATCTGAGACAATCTTCCAAAACCCTATTTACACTCTCAGTCTGTCCATCTGTCCAAGGGTAATATGTCGTGCTCATATTCAATTCCATTCCCAAGGCTTGCTGTAGACTTCTTCAAAACTCGCTGGTGAATAATGGATCTCTGTCGCTCACAATGCTGGCGGGAACTCCATGAAGCCTAACTATCTCCCTTACATAAAGAGTCGCCAAAGAAGCTGCCGTCCTATTACTCTTAATGGGTATAAAATGAGTGCTCTTCGTCAGACTATCCACAATGATCCAAATGCTCATGTTCCCTCTCCGTGACCTAGGAAATCCATCCACGAAGTCCATAGAGATGCTCTCCCATTTCCATAATGGAATATCCAATGGCTGCAACAGTCCTCCGGGCTTCTTTTGTTCCGCCTTTACCTTTTGGCAAGTGATGCACTTCGATACATACTCCACCATCCTCTTCTTCATTTCGGGATAATAGAATACCCTCTTCATATCCCGGTACATCTTATCACCTCCAGGGTGCACGGTCATCCTAGAACGATGTGACTTGGCCAACACCGCATCTACTAAATCCTCACTACGAGGAACACAAAGTCTGCCATCCCTTCTAAGCCATCCCCTAGTGTCCATGGTATAGCACCTAAGATGTGGTGATGACTCTCCTTTACCAAGCTTATCTAAAATGTCCTTTAACTCTTCGTCCTCACCTTGCCTTGCTCCAATCTTCTCCATCAAAGTGGGCTGGACGTCGAGGGCTGCTAACAATCCTAGAGCTAAATCCGAAGGAGGTCTAAAATCAAAGGTAGCAATGTACTCCAAATGCTTCCATTCCAAAAATAGAGGACTTAAAACCACTTTGCGTCAACTCAACGCATCTGCCACTACATTAGCCTTGCCAGGGGTATAGAAAATCTAAAAGTCATAAGAGGCTAAAAACTTCATCCGTCATTGCTGTCTCCAATTCAAGTCTTTCTAAGAGAATAGATACTTCAAAGGCTTATGATTCGTGAAAAGCTCAAATCTTTCTCCTAAGAGATAGTGCCTCCAATACTTAAGAGCAAAAACTATAGCTTCCCACTGAAGATCATGCGTCGGGTAGTTCTTCTCATGCGTTTTCAACTGTCTACTCGCATAGCACACTACCCTACCCTCTTGAACCAGTACCGCCCCTAGCCTCGTACTACAAGCATCCGTATAAACTGAGAAAGGCTTGGTTCTATTCGGTAATACCAATATGGGCGCGGTAGTCAAAGCTTCCCTCAATCGACCAAAGGCATCCTTACACTTGGCATCCCAAACAAAAGCTGAGTTCTTCTTGGTAAGGCGGGTAAGTGGAGCTGATATCCTAGCGAAGTCTTTAATGAACTTCCTATAGTAGCCCGCAAGACCAAGGAAACTCCTTATGTCCGGGCATTCTTAGGGTCTGCCAATCCTGTACTACTGCCACTTTCGCTGGATCTACTGCAAGTCCATCCTCTGAAACGATGTGTCCCAAAAAGCGAACCTTATCCCTCCAAAAGTGGCACTTGGAGAACTTTGCTTTCAACTTATGTGCTCGCAGGATCCTAAGCACTTCTTCCAAGTGAATAGTATGCTCCTCCTTGCTTCGCGAATAAACCAAAATGTCATCGACGAACACCACCATAAACTTGTTCAGCGATTCACGAAATACTCGACTCATCAGGTCCACAAAATATGTTGGAGCATTGGTTAGCCCAAATGGCATGACTAACCACTCAAATAATCCATCCAGAGTCCTAAATGCAGTCTTATCGATGCTATCCTCCACCACGTGCAACTGATGAAATCCCATGGCCAAATTGAGCTGGGAAAATACCTTGGCTCCTACTAGCTGGTCGAAGAGATTGTCTATACGGAGAAGAGGATAATGATTCTTCTTCGTCAACTTATTAAGCTCCCTATAATCCACGCAAAGATTGAGAGAGCCATCCGCCTTAGTGGCAAAGACGACGGGTGCGCACCACTCAGAAATGCTCCTACAAATGAAGCCCTTCTCTAAAAGCTCTCCAATCTACTTGCTCAACTCACGACATTCTTTAGGAGCCATATGCATTACCGATAAAACAACCGGTTTGGCATTATCGACAAGATAAATCTTGAACTCGATCTCTCTTTGAGGTGGAATGCCAGCAACCTCCTCGAACACATTTGGAAAGTCTCTAACAACGGGTACCGAACTCAAACTATTGAGCGATAAGTCAAGAGAATAAAGGTAGCTCAACATGACTGATCCTCTAGGATCACAAGATACCTCTAAGGTACGTCCACTACAAGTGCCTAACCTCACTACCCTCTTATCGCAATCAAGAACAACACCATACATGGATAGCCAATCCATACCAAGAATCAACCCAAACCTGGAAAAGCCCAATACAAAGGCACTATAGTCAAACTCAACCCCTAAAATAAACAATTTCAAATCCCGACATAACATGGACAAATAGGTCGATTCTCCTAAGGGATTTGATACTACTAACGGGTCAGTCACTAAGCAAGCATCAAGACCAAGACCCTCTACTAGAGTACTAGATATAAAAGAGTGCGAAGCTCCAAAATCAAATAGGGTACGAACAAGAAAATCAGAGATAGATAACACACCTTTGATATTCACCTTCTTTCCCTTGTCCACAACCGAATGAGTATTAGAGGAAGGAGCTACCTCTAAACCATAAGCCTGCGTAGGCTGTGAAGGTGTCTGTGAACTGTCCTTCGGCTTCGACGGACAGTCCTTTTTCATATGCCCCACTTGATCGCAAAGATAGCACCTCAGTCTCGGTCGCTCTCATGCCTCTCTACAATCCTTAGCAAGATGACCTAGTTTCCCACAAGTATTGCACTTCCAGTCCTTCCTTAGAACTTTCCTTTTTCCACTTGACCCTCCTCCTCCTCTCCTTTTTCCTTTCCACTGCTTCTTCCCATCACTCTTCTATGCTATATCTCCTTTCTTCTCAGTATCAGCAAGTAAAGCCATCTCTACCAATCCCTCAAAAGTGGCTCCTATCAGAATGTGGCTCACCGCCAAACTCTGCAGTGGCTGATTCAAACCCTTAGCGAACTTCAGCGCTTTCTTGTGAGGAGTATTGATCAGGTCTAGTCCAAATCTGGCAAGCTCATTGAATTGATTAACATATTCCTTAACTGTCATATCCCCTTGCTTGAGCTGTATAAATTTCTCTAGCTGCACTCCCTCTTCAGCTTAGGATAAGAATTTCCTCTCGAACCTAGTACAAAAATTCACCCAAGTCAAATTATCAGCCTCATCCTCCACAGTCTCCCACCAACAAAGAGCCTCTCCCTGCAACTTCCATGAAGCCAACTACCTCCGAGCCAAGTCCTCCAATCCCATAAGTCCAAATATGTACTCACAACTACGGATCCAAGCTCTCGCCTCAGTATATGACTCGGTGTCAAGAAATGGCTTGCCTCCTAAGCTGGTGTAGTCCTTGCATAACTTAGGAAAATCGGGAATGCCTAGCGGACAGGCTGGAGCCTACTTCCACCGGAGCAGCACCCCTAGCTGGTGGCTCTGCTCGTGTAGTAGCCTGCAAATAATGTCTGAACTAAGCATGCATATTAAGGCCTGGAACTTTGGGGATATCTCGCGGTTCAGACATTTCTATCTGTGGATATTAAAAAGACGGGATTAGGTACTCCACAAATAGTTCAATAGATAGGGAGGAAGAGATATGAGGGATCCATTTCTAAAATTTACTTTTTTTCCAAAATATATACATATACTTTTAACAGTAAAATAGGCACAAGGACAAACATAGAAATTTTTTTAGAATGAATGACAATAAGTTTGTTTTTTAGGATAAAGGACAATGCTAGTTATAACTAGCATTTGTCCTTCAGCTTAAAAATGAATCTTTGTGTCCTTCAGCCTAATTTTTTTTCAAAGTTTGTCCTTTTCCCTAATTACCTCTACTTTTAAAAGTATTATTTGGAATATCCTTTAAAAATTATTCGAAAACCTTTATATTTTAAAAATATTTTTAGGATTATCGAAACCTTAGCTTTGATACCACCCGTGATACCCCGCACCTCTAGGCACCCTAAAAATCGGACATGACTAGAAACACAGGTGGTCGGGTGAAATAAAAATCCATAACATAGCACAGAAACTAAGGCAACAGCATAAAATGATTAAAATATTACAACGGAAGAAAACTTTCACTAACTATAAATTAATAGCTTCATTAAAAACAACATTATTCCAAATTTATTTCTGAAACCAAAAGTACCAAGTAGTCTCCACCAAAACATAAAACATAACAAAGTTCACAATATAGGTCCACATATATAGAGTAAAGTACGGAAAAAGAGAAACGAAGTACATGAAACAAAAGAAACAAAAGCTAAAGATAACAACTGCTCCAATGACCCTCCAAGCTGCAAAGAACTGCAACCTAGACCTGCCCTCCTGTGATTTGGAGAAAATAGGAAAAATAGGAATGAGTCGACATAAAGTATGGTGAATGAGAAATAAAATGAAGCAGAAAGAATAAAACAGTTTAATTCCAGGTCTTCCTCGGATATTATAGAGGGTGAATAATATAATGCAGCGAATCCTTCTTAGATATAGTTCCAAAGAAGCCAAAGTCTGTGGTCACTCTAGGAAAGTCAACCATGCAGTAATACTAGATGTCACTCGGCCCGTCGGACCTGTTGTCCTTACCTATCCACGTGCTACAGCGTGAAAGTCATGCTCTTTACCCGTGCATTGTGACTAAATGCCTCTTACGTCTGACAAGCACCGATTCAAACAACCGCGTAGGACCTCGAAGTTGCGCTCAGGCTCCGCTAAACTGGACTCATATCCTCCTGTCTCCTCGATCACCAAAGTGGACTTGTTTCTATCCAAAGTGTCGGTCCTCCGAAAAAGCGCCCCAGCTGGGTCGGCTGCGCAAAATCCTCCAACGATCTGCCTAAAGAAGCCTACGTCGAAGCACACTTATCATGTTCCGTCCGTATCGATCTGCCTGAAGAAGCCTACAATTGCGGATGTTATCTATCCTACGTACTAGCAACTTATGAAAGGTAACAAACATCTTTGCAAACCTACTTGCCCGCTCCTAGTACGTACATCCAAAACTATATTTTGGTCTTAACTGCATGAAACACCTATCCAGACCTTTACAAGGTCCGCCTACCAATCCCTTCCAGACTAATTAATTTTACCGTTACAATTTACATACTATTTATTTCCATTAATCTTCTTTAGGCCATTTTTACATCCGATTTGGTTATTTCATAATTTCTCTTTTTCTTACATAAATGGTATTTCAATTTCATGTTCGTTCAGTTTGTATGGTTTGTTTGTAATTTTTATGTCATTTTGTTATAGATTTACACTGGCCTTTAGGGTCCATTTAATTTACATTTTTTTTCCACCCTAATTTATGTTCTTCTTTTAGAGATTTAATCTGTACAAAATTTTTATCCAATAGCCACAAACCATTTAATTACACAAAATTCCACTTTTACATTTTTAGGCCACATATGAAACAAACAATTATGCCAATTAGACTTCCCAATTTTGTTCCAAAACCACATTCAAAATTATGTAATTATACCAATCAAAACCATAATTTTATTCAAGTAACATATTCTGAATTTATTCAACTAACATGTTCTACCATTAGAAATTGAATAACAATTCTAATTCATTTTAATTAAACCAATCTTATTTACGTCATGAAACGTGAATAACAATTTTTTTGTTCCAAATTTCAACCCAAACATGAATTAGAATTGAGAAGTGAAAGAAGAAGAAGATACAATAATTTACATAAATTTCAATCTTATTTATGCCATAAAACGTGAATAGACAATTTATATGTCCCATATTTTAAACCAAACATGAATTAGATTTCAGAAGTGGAAGAAGAAGAAGAAGTGCAATAATTTACATCTATTCTCAATTAGTAAAAGAAATTAATTCATACTAACGTGCTAGAAAAGAACTGAAATTGAACTACTTTATTTTTCTATTTCATATTAATTCCCACTCACCTGACACTTGAGCTTGCATAAATTTGAAAAAAGTTTTGCTTTAATCTTTCTCCCTTTGATTCTTCTAAATTCCCCAAATTGCTTGAATATATATAGATAATTTAATTTGGCAGAGATTTGTTTATTTAGTAGAGAAAAGGGAGAAGAATAATACACACTAATTTTACTGTAGAATTATGGCGACGGTTGAATAAGAGATTAGGTTCAGGTTAGATGGTTTATTTATAGATTGTTTGAGTGAATATAATCCATTAGATTATTTTAGATTAAATCTGGTTCTTTCATACACTTAATGGTTATCCATTCTAACCCATACACATCACTCAACTAATAAAATTTAGTCATCTCATCCTATTAGATCACTGGAGCAAATGGGAAGCCGCCACATGTCAGAAACAACGTTGAAATACATAGGAAAATCGCTGGAAACGAACCAGCTAAAAAAACATCGCTCCAGATTTTTGGCGACAACGCGACTTGATCCCTGGTCATTAAGGAAGTCAACATGCGCCTTTACCACTGTACCAAATGCGCTTTTAATTTCTTTTTAATTATATTTCCCATAAAATATCGAGGTGTTATAGAGCACCTCTTTCTTAACCAACTGTACTTTCATTGTGATTTCTACAAGATCATCTTTATTGGGAAATTCTATAAATTGCTAACTAACTTTTCGCTATAGACAAAGAAGAACAGAAAAGTGTATTATCATGAGTTATCAAATTATAACTCATATAATATAACAAGCTTATTATCTGGTTCCGGTCTAAAGATACTAAAATAAAAAATAAAAAACTTCTAAATAATAGATAATGCATATGTGATGACTATATCTAGTTAGCTATAGGAAAAATTTAAATATCACCCGAGTTGTCAAATTTGGAAGCATAAAAATAGTGAATAACAAAACAAAAAATAATGATAATGGTGTTTTACAAATGTTAGCATGAATCCAATTTAACTAATATTTATCACCAGCCAAGAACAGGCACCTAAATATTTGGTATATCATTGTGATGAATATTGATATATAGTGAATTATAGATTACTAGAGGCACCTAAATATTTGCTATAACATGCCTGAGCTATAATCTTCTTCCTTTCCTTATTTCGTAGTTCAACGTTAAACACGCCAACTGAGTTCCCAACTCTTAAAATCCTAGCCTGAATTTCAACTTCGTCCTGTATTATAAACCAGATACATAATTAAATTAAGCTTGCACATGTTAAAAAAATTGTAATGTAGATGATAAAATTAAGGTAGTATAAAACTAAAAAATAAATCAAATGTAGATAGAGGGAGTATAGTAAATCTCATTGTTCAACATATTGCGCGTAATAATGACGATAAGATTAATGGAAAAGCGTCAACATTGCCTAGATTAGGTAGCCTCGGTTTAACTGAGGCAATTGCCTCCGTTAAAACTAAGACATTTTAACTAAGGTTGTCGCTTCATTTTAACTGAGGCAATCGCCTAATTTTAACTGAGGCAATCGTCTTAGTCAATACTGAGGCAGCCTTAATATCGACTGAACTGATTGCCTTAGTTAAAATGAGGCCATTGCCTCAGTTGAAATGCCTTTGTTTTAACTAAGTCAATATGCCTCATTTTAACTGAGGCAATTTCCTCATTTTAATAGAGGCAAATGCCTCAGTAGGTATTGCCTCAGCTTAAATGAGAAAATATCTCAGCGTTGACTATGTATTGTACATGTTAGTAAATGTAAATTCATCAGCAAAAACAAGTTTAGTTTGCAACGCATATTGACATACAACTATGTATTATGCATCACACATCAGATTGTACTACAACCCAAGTAAATATTCCATTAGGCGTCATCTTAGGAAAACAACTAGCATGTATTATGTTTATCGCACACCAAATTAACAAAGTTAATATTTAAATTTTTTTCTTCTAACTGAGTAAGAGTTAGCATTTTTTAGCATTTGGATGTATAGTTTGTATGTGTTTTACAATTAATCTACACAGTGGAAACATAGGGAATAATCATTTAGCTTTTTGCAAGATTTCTACATGGTGTGTTGCATGCCGAACTCCAGGAATTATAAGCTAAAACTCAACTGTATTATAACTTTGAAATCATAACAAAATTAAAATGCATACATCACTTAGAAAAGTAGAGGAATCTATGAAGTATTAAATAAAAAGATAGTTTTTTGTCTTGCTTAAATGGAAAGACAATATACGACTGTAAGGTAATTCTGAATAGCAATTTACTCTTTCAAAATGTTCATTGTGTTAAATCTTATTAGAATATTTAATGAAAACTTGATTATGTTGTTATGCAGTGACTTGGATTATGATCACAGTAAGAAATACTTAAGTTATGCAAGAAAAGGAATTGATACCTGAAGGAGAGCAAAACAAGCTCAACCTCAAATAGTAGGAGAAGAATTATGAAGCATGGCAACAAATCATCCAATATCATTGCTACAACCAAGATTGCCCGCTTCTTATATACGTGCAGGTTCAAGTACTTTTTCATTAATCCATTAATGCTCACTCACAACAAGAAGCAGTTTGACATGGCAAAATAGAAGAATATCAAAAGGATAAAATTTCTCATTACCAAAATAAATCTTTTAAACAATACTGCATTAAAATCTAAAAGCAATTCTAACCTATCCATACTACAAATCAAATTGCAGTTTATTAGTAAAAATATCACTAATTTAGCATATTATTAGTTTGTGGAAAAGAAGTTATAGACATAAGGCTAGACTTTATTTATACTACAAAATATTAAAGGATTTTTCCTATTTTTAATTAAAAAATTGTTTTGGAAACTAAGGACTTATATTTACAAGTTATAAAGTTCAAGGTTAGAAGTAAATTTAAATTGTAGGACCTGAACCAAAAATTATGTGCACCAAAATGATGAATCCCAGTTTTCGAGGTTGCTTACAATGACAGCTATTCCCCAGTTTTTGAGTTTTCTTGCTTATCCTATGGTAGTTGAACTTCATAACTATATGTATGCTTTTTAAAGGTGAACCACTGTTTAAAATGTTATAGGAAGATAACAGGAAATTTACAGGAAATGCAAAAGTGATCCATTGCTACTATTATTCTAAAAGAATTGAGTTTTTCTTTTAAAACATAAAAGACTCATGTTTCGCCGCATACATTTAGGCGATTATAGAAAATTTATGTCACATCATCACCAATATTTAACTTAATAGAGGAAATTCTAAAATGCAAGAAAAAATAAAATACGTGTCACATAAAAAGAAAAATCATATGTATATACCAAAGAGATCAGATCAGAACAGTGTCTTTCTGTCCAAAGGAAAGTCTAGAAAACCTACATATTTCCCTTCTGCGTTATATGATTTCAAACCATCCATTGAAATTAAGCCACCTTTGCCTGGAAAAAAAAAGAATCCTTAACCATGAAAAAACCTCCATGTTGATAGTATTATTCTAAGCCAAACCACTTCTGATACTATCATCCAAAACCATCCAACATTCAAGACTTCTAACCAAAATGGTTTTGTAAATAATGAGCACTGTATTCAAATTGCAAACTAAAACCTGCCCGAAATGGTGCACATGAGTAACATGCACCATTCTTTATACCATAAGTTCATCTTATTTTATACACACACACAAAAAGTTCCATTATCCT
Organism: Allium fistulosum; assembly: GCA_030737815.1. Lineage (NCBI taxonomy): Eukaryota > Viridiplantae > Streptophyta > Magnoliopsida > Asparagales > Amaryllidaceae > Allium > Allium fistulosum. Next base: position 386,371,541 of record CM060907.1, on the reverse strand, counting down.
TGCTCTTCATCTTTTTTCTTCCAACTCTACTGTTTTATGCTACAAATATTAAACTTGATTGTCTTGCCGTCCTTTTTTTTATTTTTGTAGAAGTGAATTAAATACCATGTATGGTTTATTCTTTCAGATAAATGTACCCAACAACTCTTCTTATTTAATAAAAATAATTTTATTTTATTTTATTTTATATTTAGAAAACTTTATTCTGGAGAGTGGAGCTAGGGAATTTGATCGACCAGCCCCGACCGACCCCCCGTTTAAGCCAGGCTCTTACAGAGACACTTATTTAATAAAAATAATTTTAATATGGGCAAATTTTCATTTTAGTCTTAGGAAAAAACTAATTTCAAGTTTTGGCCCGGTTCAAAACTAATTGTAAAAATAGATCTGGTTTCATATAGTTTGCGCATTTATGGAATGCACAAGCTATATTAAAAATTTTTTTGAGTTTGCGCATTTGTGGAATGCGTAAATACAAATATAAATAGGTATAAAAAAGGGGGCCGACTAGTTATTTCAGCCCTGAAAATGTATTTGCGATTCCAATAATATGCAAATACAAATGTATAGTTTGCGCATTTTTGAAATGCGCAGGCTATATATTTTTTAGAAACAAAAATATAGCTTGCGCATTTCATAAATGCGAAAAATCAAGCATATTTTTATAATTAGTTTTGAACCAGACCTAAACTTGAAATAAGTTTTTTCTTAAGCCTAAAATGAAAATTTGTCCTTTTAATATTTGCAGAGAGAATCAATCATAATAAATAACATGGTTGGTGTAGATGGCATAGGTATATTATCTTTTATTCCTGTTATTTTTACCTAAAGAATGCAACATAAGAAATAATAGACTTACTTAACTAAAGCTTACTGTGACGTGCAGATTGTGGATCCAAATGCAGTTGCCAATCCAGTAAAGCTTCATGTAGAAAGCTATGCCAACGTGTATGCAACACATGCTGCTAGAGATGAAACTGCGTCCCTCCTGGTACTTATGGAAATAGATATGTCTTCCCTTGCTATACTAATATGAGAACTCACAGAAGCTGCCTCAAATGTCCTTGGTTACAAATTTTAGAAACATATACATATTCAATATTACGAGCATGTATATTTTGTTAATGTTGAATAAGGGCGTAGCTAATTTATTTATTATATGGTGGAGTCATTGCTATAAAAATTTATTTACATATATGTGTTTTCAGTCTACATATGTACATGTATACAAATTAATCATATTACAATAACAAAATAAAATGTCCTCCATATATTTATTGTGTATTTTGTATCCGTGAGAAGATTAGCTGCCCATTGGGAACTAAAGTTATTGATGTTGTATTCAAGATTGTATTAATGCCAAGTGATACAGACAAGTTCATGGTAAAAACTAAGAAAGGTTTATAGGCTAAGTTAACAACAATTACTATTAATAACAGAAGGAGGACATGTTATGTACTTCGCTAATAGCAACTTGAAAGGTAAAATACTTATTTGGATGAAGCTTCATGTGAATAGTATAATTTAAACGTTAAAACATGGTGTTGTGCATATCAAAGTTAGGGAAAAAAGGATAAAATCAAAGTTATTTACCATTATGAAAAAAGGGATTTGTTATAATACCTCCATTCAGCAAATTTCTCCATCCAACAGCATCTTTGTTTTAAATTTTTTGGAACAAAAACTTCTAGGTCAATCTAACACATCAATTTGCACTTGTAGTAAAAATATATATCGTAATAAAGGATGGAAGAAATAAAAGGTGAAATTAAGCATAATATATTAACAAAACCACATTAACAGAGCACAAATTCACATGCATGTATATTAACTAAACATATACTTGTATTATCTTCCAATTTTAGCTACTGCATGAACAAATGCTGTTTAAGCAAGATCAAAAGATAATGCCTTAATTAGAGTGTCAACCACATCAACATACCCTCTAGGTACAATAGAAACTAAAGCATGAATAGCTGGTATTGGTCTGATAAGATCATATCATATTAGAAGTTATGTTGATTGTGCTCTTCCATTAAAACAAGCCTTGATAAGCACCTCTTCGTATGCCGTCTGTGTAGGACCTTCCTTCAGTAAAATTACCAAAAAATTCCCCTTTGTTCTCTTGAACTGTAGCTGTTGTTGCATATCCACAAAATAATTTTTGGTTCACGTCTGCCATAGCGCTCTGCAGATAGTTTGCTATTTTAAGTGGAATCTATTACATTGCTGATATTTTCATCAGAGTTACTATAATCGCTTGAATAGTTTATCAAGTAGAGAAACAACATTACGATGTCCTATGTGATTGAAATTGAAGTAATTTATGAATACGAACATTACAAATATTCATTATGGATTCATGTCTTAATAGACGATATTCGATTTCTAACAATGATGTCAGATTGAGTTTGAAGTAATTTATGAAGAATAACAAAGTTTAATTTGAAATGAAAGTGGTGAATGCTGGTTATTCTGGTATGTTAAATTAAGCTTAAGTAATAATATTCTAATTAATCCATTTATTGTTCATCTTAGTTTTTTTTTTCATATTCAACATTCCATGTTTTTAATAATATTCCAACTTCGTCTGCTCTATATTATCCTTAGGTCGCTCCATCTACCTTTGCTTCTATCAGCCCAGCCATAGGGTACTTTCTCTATTTACTAGTGAATTACCTATTATGCTTTCGATTTAACAATTGTGTTCACATGTATACTCGTATGGGTGTTAGTGCTCGATTATATCATTGAAGGTTATTCAACGTTACCAAATTTAATTACATCTATCACTGAATTCCTTATTTAGGAGACTTGCACATGTGAATAAGCGTAAGTCTCACCAATTAATGGTGAATTTGATGTTTTAAACATGTAGTAGATATTTATTAACTAATTAAGAAAGAGAGAGACCAAGAGAATACTTAAGGGCAATAATAAGAGAAGAAAAACTGAATTTGCTAAAAATAATAGTAGCCAAAATCCAAGAAATAAATTATACATGAAGCATATGCACCAAACCTTATAATAAAGGTATCTCACTAAAAATATAGATATCATTATAGATGTTAAAATTGAGTAATAAACGACATCATTCTTCAAAACAGACATCATAAAGCAACAAGTGGAAGGGACAGAATCCTATTAAATCAGTGATACACCAAAGGCGGTTTCCAATCCAAATTGCAACCTCTTATAGAAGTCCAATAATAAGTACTCCAAATTGAAAGATGAGAAGGACTTTGCTCATACCTATGTTCTATTTAGGACAAGTCGATGGTGATAAAAGAACAATGGTATGTGTACAAATTTTAGGATTTTCAGTCAATGTTTGCCTAGGAATGGAGATTCTTGTGTTACATGTACACACACATGAGGAGCATTCAATGGCATCCTATTTTCCAGCACCCTGTAGCCTCTTGATTTCCACCACACAATCTGATTTAAATAATAACACTTTTTCTCTCTTTCACACCATACTATTATTTAAATCGGAATGTGTTATGGAAATCAAAGGGCTACAAAGGGTGCTGCAAAATAGGGGTGCCATTTAACGCTCATACGCACACACACAACATAAATTTACCTGGATAAATGTTATGATAACGCACTAAATGCAGTATAAAAGTATAGTAGCTGTAAAAGAACGTGGTTAATATATTTATGTTTATCATCATCATAATAATAATGGTAACTAAGAAATAAAATTCAAAGAAAATAATTGTCATAGAATAAGAAAAACACTGTAAAAAGTTAAGGAAACAGTGATTGAATCATTTACCTAGTGATTACAAGGACAAGACGATATAGAACCATATGCATATAACAAACATACAAGTGAATGCTACAAGAGTCACCATACATGACTATGCCAAGTGTGCTCTTACACCTCCCTCCCCCAAACAAAACAACATTATACTACATTTATCCCGACCAGATAATAATTCGGTCAATGATTGGCTTCTTTGGTGATGATCAAACCAAAGGAACACCATGTGATTTGAGACATCAAATATTGAGATCCTATAGTCCTGATTATTGGACACATATGTCATCTAAGTAAAACTTTAAATTAATATGCTGCACCTTATGATTCAGAGTGCCCAAACACATGATCTAAAAGTCCAAAATTACCCAATGTTAACTGTCTAAATCCAAGCCTTATAGAAATATATCAACATGACACATAGTTCAAGACCAACCTGTAAATATCCATAAAAATAATTTACTTCGATATTGAAAGTACATATAAATAAACATATTGATATCAATGAGGAAAAAGAATCTATTGCTTAAAATCAAATATAAAGAAATTGCATGTAATCACATTAAAACCACCGCATACAAAAAAACATGTATAAATGAATAATTTACTTTAATATTAAAAAGGAAAACATACTTGTTATCTAAAATTGCGGTGAACAAATTGCGACTCTTGATTAGGGCAGATCGAGCACAGAATAATTTATTTACGGAGGAAAGGAGATTAAGGGGAGAGCAGTAGAGGAGAGCGACGGAAGGATAAGAGATTTTAGGATTGAAAGACGATTTTAGGATTGAGAGGCATTTTGATTTTTGTGAATTAGGGCATGAGGGATGGAGAAGCAAGAAGAGAGGAATAGCGCGGTAAAATGGAAAAAATTGGAAGGGTCCCTCCTTCCATGTATTATTTTATTAACATCCCGCCTAATCATATAAATAGCGTTTGGATTCTTTTTTTCCTATTAGTTTATAGCATTAACAGATCAAACTCTATCCCAAGGTGCTATTGTTATTAAGAATTCTTGTAGTGAAAATTCAAATAAAATCAATTATGAAAAGTGATTTATTCCTCTTGATCCTTGCAACATCTGGAGGCTGATTTCTGAATCTAGGAGATTTGATTCATCATTCAAGGTGCAAATCATTGGCTTCATTTTTGGTAATTCTAATTTCATTTATTTGTATACTCATCATATTTAGACGGTCCAGATTTATTCATATTTATATCTTCTATCTCATCATATTTAAAAGGTTTAAATTTATTCCTATTATATCTCCTCTATCTTGTGTATTCATCTTGTAATATAACCTAGATCTCCTTTTGTTCATCTCATTCAATTATATGATCATTATGTAGATTTAATTTGAATCTCTCCTTATTTACATATCCATTGACTATATGTTTACTATGGTTGACTTCAAATCCTTTATCTATTTTATTGTGTCTTCCTTTTGTATAGTCGGATCTGATTTATTATACAACAAATTTGTATATGCCCAAGTAGTTCGATATTTTTTTTCTGTCATTGTTTTGGAATGGTAAAAAAAAGGAATGTGAAAATATTTTATTATGTTGTAATGTTGTATATAAAATTTGTAACATCTGTACACATAAACATTAATAAAATATATTTGTTGGTAGTTTAATACAGTAAAATTAATTTCCAATGTTGCATAGTTAATTTCCAAAATGATTTAATTTTACTTTTTTTAGTCATAAAAGTAAAATTTTCCTTTTATTTTAGAATTCATAAGTGGTCAATTATGTAAAGTTATAGACTTTTATTTCATACCTAAGATTAAAAGATTGAATCATTTTGTTAGCACTAAATTTAAACACATATGTTACTTAAATTGCAATCTTCATACATATATATAAATATATATGTTATTTTAAAATGAATACATAAATTGCAATTAATTATACATATAGATATACATGTGTTTTATGTTATTTTAATCTAAATCAAAATGGACCTTTTGTGAAACTGTAGATTAATTTCAAGCTCTTCCATAATTGAAACCTTTGTTACAATTGTTAATTCTTGTTTTGACAAACTCATATATATAGGAAAACTTACTTTAACATGTATATGTGTAAACTTATCAATTATTATACATGTATATTTTATTACTTAAAAAAACTTGGACAACAAAGGCATATGCAAATTATATTGTAAATGCCATTTAATATGTCATTCAATGTAATTAAAAAGAGAGAAAAACATATGAGTTTCCCTCTCTACATTTATAGCCTTATCTTTCCTTAATTTATTATACATGTCAAGAGGAAGAAAACCAAAAGGTTTTCCTTCTCTAAAATTTCTCATGCTTAATTACACAAATATACACTTCTTATATGTTACACTTATATTTCACAACATGATTATATTTGATACATTCATTCCATTACACATAAATATGCACGTAAAGAGTATATTTGATATACTCTAATTTACATACACATTAAATTAAAGTAAAATTTTATTTACAAGTTAAATAAAATATTGATTTTATTTAAAAGAAACTTAGAAAAGTTCTAAATGAATTTAGACTTCATAGGCCCATTAATGATCCAAATTGGTAAAATTTTTGAAATTCACCCATTTCTTCCGTTGCGGGCTGGTCCAATTCCTTCACCGACTTCCCGTCTAAATCTAGGGAAGGGTTTTTTGTAGCAGGGAATTTATGAATAGCTAAAGACGAAGACGTTATTGATTTCACAACAGATGAAGTGATTGGAGAAGTCGGTAAATTGATATTTGGAATGTCTCCTTCCATGATAAATTCCAAGGATTTGCATTGAGCTTGACTATCTTTTAATTTTATCTCTAGGTCGCTTACTTATTGGAGAATCTTAGACATCTCATAATTAAAATCAACCGAAGGATTTAATTTAATTTGGCATTTCAATTAGGAAACTATTTCATCTTTATTCTTGATATCCACTTCGAGACTATTGATTTGATCATTAAGGTCTCTAATAATCGCCTTTTGAAGCAAAAATTTCTTATGTCATTCCAACGCTTCAGTATTACCTTATAGTTGGGTGGAGAAAGGATCTTTAAATAGGCTTCTCTTCTCAAGATCTGCCACCAACTTATCTCTAATACCACTGAAACAAGATAACAGATCTAGTAAGAGTGATGTGATAGCTAACTGTAATTCCTATTTAAATAAACAAAAAACATATTAATACCCAGAGAACAAATTTCTTTATTACAGTAGTAGAAGTTATAACTCAAAAAGAAATAAAACAAAGGGTACAATATCAATGTTATAATCAAATACATGCATTACCCTATCACACTTAAAGTCTATAAACAACATTTTTAATTTTATTCAAAAAGTTAGCCGAAAGAGTGATAGTCGAGTCAAATGTGGTATTAAATCCTTCTGGGGTAATAACTAGGGGACATATATTGTAATCCCATTCCCCGGCTGGAGGACTACCACGACCACAAATCAATTTTGTATGATATATACGAATTTCCTTAATGAGCTTCTCCTTTTCTTCGCCAAGGAAATCAAAGCAAAGGCGAGATTGTTGTATATAAAGCTTCTGTAAATTTCTAAGAAAGCAATATCTAGCCAATCTTGAGGATTGCAAGAGCGAGGCCTTTTCTAAGTATTCTTTTCTTAATTTGACGTATTTGCCTAAGTAATCCCTAGAAAGAAGGCTGCTTGAAAGACATTCACTCTATAATAACGTAATAAAATACGACTAACTATAAAAGCAAACTAATGTAGAAAATTTACATATCAATATAATTACATGATTAGAAATTTTCTTCCGGTTAGTACAAAATTGATTTTTCGAATAACTCAAAAATGAATTCATCCTTATAATATTTGAGTTTTTTTAGAGGCAATACACAAGGAATTGAGTTGACTCTGGTAAATTCCAACAAGCCCTGGGATGGGGATCAGATCCAAATTCATCTAAGTATATTTTATGTAGATATCTAAGCAAAACCCCACTTGAATCAACCAAGTATGAAAAATCTATAGTTGGATGTCTGCAATAAGCTTTATATAGGAAGTCTACCAGGATATCTCTATCCTCAATTAACGTCCAAAAGATTATTATCAATTCCCTATTCTCTTCTAAAAGCTTGTCATAGCAAAGGTGCACCCTTTTTAGTCGAGGGGGAGCTTCCTGATCTTTAAAAGACGCTAATACTGTAGTGCTTTTATTAATCTTATGATACTTGTCAGAGAGTGCATTGTGTTCTTTTAATTGTTTATCTAACTCCCTATACAAGCTATTTATTTCTGCCTGTTTTCTTTCAAGCTTTGTTTTATAAAGATGAATGGATTTCTCCCTTATCAAAATGGAAAGATATTAGCTAATGTTATCTTGGAAGTGAAAGCCATTTTGACAAAGAATTCCATACTTGAGAAACATGGATTGAAATTTGAAGGGTCTGCTTTTTCCCCTCTTGCTCTCTAGCATCAATACCGGTGTCTTTTTCATGGAGATCAGAGGGTTCAGGAAATTCAGTTTGACCCGATTTACGGGTACGAGGATCAGGGATGACTTATCTAAAGCCTTGGAAGTGTTATCGTCACCCCTCTATGAGAATCATCATGATCGCCCCATTACCGCGAGAACCCTAACCTCTATCATCATTATCAAGGCTATCATTGTCATTGTCATCGTCGTCATTGCCTTCTTCAACAACGGCTTTATCATCTTCATCGTCTCCCTCCTCATCTGAATCGGAATCTCCTTCTACAGGAGGTAGTTCAAAAGATAGGAGCTTTGCAGCATCAATTTCTTCTCTGTTAGGGACCTCAATCCCCTGCTTCATTTCTTTGATTTTATTCATAAATCTTTTAACCAATATAGGATCAAGTGATGGAAAGCTCAAATCTAGGCACTTCTCAATATTATCAGAGTAAGCTAGCATGAGTGCATCTGCATAAGAATTTATGACTATGTTGTTTAGAGAAGTGCTCAGAAATTGAGACACCTTTTGCTTAGCCTCGGGGATGTTTTTGACGGCCATGGTTAAAGGATTCCTTTTCTTCTCCGATTTCTTCTTTAAAAATGTACATCTCTTCTTAAGAGAAACATGTTTAGCATTCATCTTTGCCTTTTCATCCTCTGACTCCTTCAAAATCATTTTTAAAGCTAAAATCTCATCGACTAGGATTTGCTTAGCCTTACTCTCCTCAGAAATTATAGGTTCCGCTTGAATAAGAGAAGCGCTCAATCTTTCTTGTTCCCTCACTATGTTATCCTTAGTAGCAATAAGGGAAGTAATCCAGTTATTTAGAGTTGAGACTTCTTCTTTGAGCTTAGATGTCTCAACGGAAGACTTTAAAACATTTTCTTGCAGGGAATACTAACTCTTGGAGATCTAAAAGGAAAAATAAAGCGTAAGTCAAAATTCAATATAAAATGGTAAAATCAAGTAGTATGGAACATACCAGAAGTTATTGTTTAGTGAGGGATCGACAATGACTTGCCAGATCGGGTACAGAAGAAGGCGGTTGAATAGAAGCAAATGATGGAGAATTCATAATTGATTATGTAATCTTCTCAAAATCATTAGAAGACACTGGTGATGGGGATCTAGAGGGATTCAACTCCTGGGAGGGAGTTTAAGTGCCTAAATCCTTTTGCATCTGCTCAATGACACTAGGAGAATCAGACACGACTATGTCAGACATGAAGTCGTCCTTAGAAGTGATAATTTTGGGTTAGTCAATAGTGGCATCAAGAGTAGGACCTTCCAGAGCTTTGCCTACATCAATGAGTTCACCCTCTTTCGGAGGAAGAGAAGGCTGGACATCAGAAGTATTAATTTTCTTGGAAGCAGGACCTGCAGCAGTCACCCCGCTCAATTTTCTTTTAGTGATCATTCTTGACCTAGCAATGGCCTGGGTCAAAGCTAAAGTACTAGATTCAGAAGATGGTGGGAGTGGATCTCTTATGGATAATTCAGTTGAAGGAGCAACTGTTAAAACCAAGAAGCATAAGTTAGCAACGAAATCTAAAGAGTAACTCAACGGTAATTTACAAATGGTATACTTAAGATTACCAGGTTGGTTAGGATAAATCGGAGACAGATATGAAAAGTTTTTAGGGTCACCCAAGGATAGGAATCGTTTTCTCTTGTAGGTATGTTGGATAGAGGGAGGTTGTTTAAGAATCCTCTGGCCATCTAGAAGGAGAGAATATTTCTGAAGATTATTGGGGGTCAACAAGGTGTGCCTATTCCCAATGTTGTTCGAGGAAGCAGTTAACAACTTCACAATTCTCCTTCCTTCAAGATCCTTGGGAGCAAGGCTTAATAAGAAAGCATAATTCAACAAAAGAAAATAATTTAATGAAAAAATGGTAATGATCTACTTTTGAGGAGAAGAGAAAGCTCCACTAATACTTGGAAAACATTTGACATAAAAGAATTGCGTCCCCCAATCTTTGAACTTGTTTACTCCTCTGAAACTAACTTCTTGTAAAGAGTTAGCCCTGAAGAATTGGCTGTTCAAATTGCTAGGCTTGACAAAACGCACCAAGTAATTGAGGACTTCGGTGCTTTGAGAAGGAAAGCCCAACTCTAAGGCCATGAGCTCTAAAGAGATAAGATATGTATATACATTTGGCGATAATTGGATAGGTGCTATGCTAAGGTAACTTAGAAATCTTGACAAGAACTCGAGGACTGGAATAAAAACTCCATGCCAAACGTGGATGGCAGTGTAAGCAGAATATCCCTCGAGAGGATTTTTGATGGTGTTATTGTTGCTAGGAGGAATAGCTTCTGCTACTGTAATTCCGAAGTCGTTAAGGATTGCATCTACTTCGTCTTGAGAAGATACAAGGGATTACCTTGAAACTACTTCAGTTTTCTTTAGGAAAGATTCTAGTTCTGAAAATGTATCCTTTTCTGATTTCTTAGATGCTCTTTTTAAACCCATGATCCTGCAAGATGAAATAATGTCATTTAAGTTATAATTCATTTCATTATTATGCCTTTCGAAGGTATCGAAAGCCTATTGCAATGGCTTAAATATCCACTAAAGCATATGATTCTATGCCTTCGAAAGGGAGTTGAAGATAATGAGAATTATAAAATTCATTGAGCTTTCGACAGTGTCGAAAAGGAGGATGGAATACAGGCACCTGAACAGATCCTTCGACAGTGTTGAAAGCCCAAAGGAAATTTTATACTATTAATAAGTGCAACTATCTACACAATACCAATTTGAATATATACATTGTCAAAACCATTAACAACATCCACCGATCAAGTCAAATATACCTTTCGACAACGTCAAAACCCACAAATTTTGTTTTACTCAAATATATAAATACTGAAGCACCATACTCTCATTAAGTCGAAAGACTTAGAGCAAAGTAATTTCAATGCAAACAAAAGGGCTTTAAGACATTTTGATAATGTTTATGTTGTAAAAATGATAGTTATATTCCTGTTGGCTATTATGGGTTTCGAATAAGTTAAAAAGGGCAAGACAGAATTTTGAAAGTATGCAAACAGCTAAGCTTGTCTCAATTTAAGGGGTTTCGATCAAGTCGAAAGGATGGATAAGGTTTTCGACTGAAATAAAAAGTAAAATTTTCTTAATTCAATTCATAGCGAGGGACGTTAATTTTTAACCTCAAAAAAACCCAAGTGAATTTGAGCATAACAGAATTCGAGCCTGAATTTGCATTCAACAGCAGCAAAAATCCCAAATTTAGCAAATCCAAGCTCGAACTCTAAATCGATGCCATGGATTAATCTAAGTCAGCATAAAAAAATGAATCTAAAAATCATTCTATACGAACGATAAACTTAAATCATTTTCAAAATTTAAAATGGTGACACAAATTCAAACCCTAAGAATTTGAAATGGAAATTAATTGTGATAAATCGATCTTTAATATAAAACAATGGATTTTTACCTTGAATTTGAATTTGTGCCTCCGGAAACTAAGAATTTAGTAAGAAGTTGAAATTTCTGATTCTTGTTTCAAAATTTTTAATCGCAGGTAAATGAAAAGGGGGAAGATGGAAGTGTGATTTATAAGCAAAGAAAATGCAAGGAAAGCCATTTGATTAGATTAAATGAACGGCCAAGATTAGTTTGGGAATACCAAAAGGCGGGAAAATTTTATGCTGAAATAATGATGGTGTCAAAACAGTTGACTTGAAAAGTCAAGCGCATCCCTTCGCTGGAGGGGGCAAGTGTTATCATCAGAAATCACTCCAACTTTGTCAAAACCTTAAGGAATACCTAATAAGGATTCATGAAGAATGATAGCAATAGCAAGACCTTTCAAAGAATTAAAAAGGATGATTTTGCAAACTATTGGATGAGCAATGGACTTTCGAAGAGGTCGAAGTGGAACGAGGTTAACCTTTCACTTCAGTTAGCCCCTTTCGAAACAGTTGGTTCTGCATGCATAAAGGGGTTTCGTATGAGTTAAAAGCACCTTTCCAAGGTATTAGATAGCAAGCTTCCACATAAGTGTCAAACCTTTCGAAGTAGTTGGTTTTGCCATTGTTTACCTTCCGTTAAAGAACATTTGGCCAAAACGACCACTTCTAGATCAGCCTTTCGAATTGGTTGAAACCTTCCACGAATGTGAAGGAGATCTTGCATATGACCAATATTGCTTCCTCAAACACTAGAAGATGGAGGTTCCGCATTAATCAACGGGAATGCTTTTGAAAGCTACCTTCCATGACTAAACCTTCTACTATGCTTCATGTCTTTTGAAACCCTCAAAAATACCCCTTTCGATAGCATCGAAAGCCAACATCTTCTCCTACTTACACAGCGCATCAATAATAAGGTGAAGGCTGCTTTATACCTTTCGATGGAGTCGAAAACCTACAAGTCCCATTCAAAAGCGAAGTTAGAAGGGCGCCCTAAATTCAGTAGCGACGAAAGATCTTTAAGGCACCCTTTCGACTAAGTCGAAAGGACGGATGCGAAAGGGTCCAGCCTGCGCTTATAAAAATGACACTAGGAGTCTTGTTTTGGGGATCCCAATTGATTCATTCAATACTTGTTCTTTTCTTGAATTTGTAAACCCTAATCTTTAGATCAAATTGGGGGTTTTACTTCTTTGTAATACTAATGCCTTATGTATTCAGGAAAGATATTAACAGTGCAAGTGCATGGTGTTTTCAAGTACATAGGACCTGGTTAGATGTCATATATGAATTTGATTATTGAGTGCTTGCATCAAAGCTTGTTGAAAGGATACCTTTTGAAGGAATAAAACCCTACTGACATAGCTAAAACCCTTTGACACCATTAAGCTACATCCTTCAGTTACCTCAATCATTTCGAAAGGTGGTTTCAAAGGAGTTTAAGATTACTTTGACTGATTCGAAAGGTGGTTTCGAAGAGATCGTTCTCACTTTTAATCCTACTTACCTCAACCATTTCGAAAGGTGGTTTCAAAAGAGTTTTAGCTTACCTTGATTGATTCGAAAGGAGGTTTCGAAGAGGTTGTTTTCACTTTTAATCTTACTTTGAGGCGTTGATAAGATTTCTTGTTAACACATACATACATATACATACATGCATACATACATAAATGTATTTATATATATATTGTGTGTATACACTTAGAGTTTTATCGATAATAATGTTTTAAAGCTGTCATAGAGAAATAATGCTTTAATTAAAATATTGCTAAAAATTTAGTTCAAATAAATAACAATTAAAATGGATAAATCACATTTTTTTAAGATTATCCATTACTAAGTGCGTTAGAAAAATATTTGAATGTTGGTTTGACACATTATAGTTCTTAATAAACATAGCATAATATAAAATGAGGAAAATGTAGAATATAAATATTATATGGTTAAATATTGGAACCACCGAATGATCTTTTTCTAATACTTTAAATATTCATGCAAACACAATAATAGAAACAGTGCAATTAACATAATTCAATGTGAAATAGTATATCGCCATAATATGGAATACTTGTTGATACACATAAAATAAATTTTAAATGACATTTCATTACAAAAATAGCAATAAGATCAAATGGTGTAAGGAAAAATAATTGACAAATAGAAATATTAGAAATAGATTATTATCAATAGAAAATATTTATTCTGAATAAATATATTGTAAAGAAGAAAAAATATGAGGCTGTAATTGCATAAAGCAAAGAACTTAAATGGAAGTTGAAGTGTTATGTGCCAATATGCCAAAAGTACACAAAGTAAATTCGCTTGCTGTGAACCAAAATTTGTAGAAACTATAATTTACTTGGAGATATATTATCTATTTCTTCCAAAAAGGCTAAGACAAAACTTGCATATCAATTAAGTCCATTAAAAATCTCCAATATGTTCTAACGTGGTTAACTAAAGGTAAACATTTTACAACACTCCTCCTTGAGCAAATCAACAACACCTCTACGCAACTCTAAATTTAAAACATTGCTTAAAATTCAACCCTTTATTCAATCATTTATAAATTTCATCTTTTCTTTTACATGTAATCATCCTTTATTTTTTAATTCTACACATAATGTCATAGCCCCAAACATTGACCATGACTTTTCTTTAGAGTTCAAATTGAAAATTATCCACCAAATTTGATTGAAATATTAATCCAATTTAATATGAATGCTTGTAATATTTTGTCTATACATTGAACATACTTATAGTCTTGCTTTTATAGCTATAAAATAAAAATTATAATGACTTTTATAGAATATAAAATATATATACTATTGTCTTTCAAGCATATGCAAACATTACCATAACAATATTCTATTTAGTTTGTTGATGAAAATTATCAAAAAATAAATATTTTCTCATTTACTTTATTTTTCAGGTGAATTTGTTAAGAAAAAAGTATTTGTAACAACCTGCATATTTTACGATAATATATTTAAATGTTTTATTTTATTATAGCATCATTAGTCGGATTAAAGTCTGAAATCCTACTTTCTATAAACAGTCGAATTGGGACTCGTGACTACTTCCGTTGAGTCCAAAATGGCATTTACAACTTTTTTGAGTATAAACATCGATATGTTTGGAGTTGAGTAGAATTTTGCTATTTTTCTATTTTGGGCTTTGGGTTAGGGTTTCAGCCCACTAACCCAACATAATACCCTAACACCTCTTCCAACTCCTCTTCATTCATTTTCATTTCCTAACAGTTTTAAGCTAAAAGAAAATATGGGGGAAAGAAAGGGAAATTAGAATTCCTAAACCATAGATTACTAGGAAATTCTAAATTCAAGCTCCAAAATCAAAGAGAAGCTTAGGTAAAAATCCTCTTTATCATCTCCATCTCAATCTCTCTTCAATTTTTAAAAATTTCCAAATCCTAACTTAGGAAATATTTGCTAGTGAGCTTAGATTGGAGCTTCTTTAGTTGAAGTTGAAAAGGAATTGACCTTTCCTTTGTTTTAGAGCTTCTCTTTCGTTGTTTTTGGGTTTAAAGGTGAGTTTTTGAACTCACATCTATGTCTATACCTTTGATTGTTGTTAGGTATGAATTCCTAACACATATTCCATGTTCATTTGCTTTTGAATCAAATTGGTTTGGTGAATTTTCCAATTTTTGGTATTTTGAAGTCAAAAATCTATGAAAATCCTTATATGGATGTTTGGACATATTGTTCGGAGTGTATGGATGAGTCTATAGGGCTGGGTAGTCGCTTGGCGTAAATCCCTAGCCATCGTCGCTCACTTGATCACTTCTGATACGAATTGGCCAATATTGGCCTAGGCAAAATATTGCCCTGAGCTTCAGCTCAGACGTCTGGTATTAAGGTTAGACGTCTGGAGTTACGGGAATAAAATTCCAGTCTTTCAGCTCAGACGTCTGAGCTTACTTCCCAGACGTCTGGGCGATCTGGAAGAAAATTCCAGAGCTTCAGCTCAGACGTCTGGGATAACCACCAGATGTCTGGAGCTGCTTATTTCAACCAAGTTGCCTATTTTGAGTGGATTTCCGTTTTAATCAATTTTTGGTTGATCCGATTAGTTGTTATCACTTATTATCAACTTTGATGACTTCTTTTTCTGGATTTTTGAGAATATCCATTTGATGGATTTGATATCGATTTCTATTGTTTTGATTCACATCGTCGAATGTGAATTTTTGGTGAATGATTGTTTTTACAATCATTTCTATGATTTGTCACTTTAAAATACAGAGGTTTCTATACTAGTAGTAAATACTCAAACTCTTTCGCAAAAATGATTTCAACAATTATTTTCAATACAAAGCTCGTTTTTAAAACTGTTTTCCAAATCTATTAGTATATACAAACCTTACCTCATTCGTATGAGAAATCAAATTAAACGACTTAGCAAAACAAGTGGTATGAAACACTTGCGTTTACTTCGTCGGTTAATTCTTAGACTTGTTCGATTGAACTCTTGTGACAATTTTCGAGTGGAAATCTACAATTTGTTCGTAAATATTTAAGTTAAGCCAGTGGTTATGGGACATGAAGCTAAACTCATTTATTTACTAGCTTAGTGTAATCTACACTTTTCATTGATCGATGGCGATCATTTTATGGTTTAGACTAGCGATATGCGGGGTCTTTTTGTCCACGTGGAGGATTGTACTCAGTTTTATGGAGCTTCGTCTCATTTTTAGGGGCTAGCGACCCCTGGTCTTTTTGACCGTTCGTGGAGCAATCGGCTCAATGAGTGAATACACTAAAGACTGTGATATTCTTTTTGGATATTTGACGAGATTTGCGATATCGTATGATTTTATTTGTTATTGAATGTATACTTGTCACAGTATGGCATTATTGTTATCATACATTTTTGTGGTATCTCTTACTTTTTCTCATCTTATATGATATTTATAGCTAGACTGATCCGTTTATTATTTTTCTTCTTAAATAATACTCGGGTCAGACCGAGGTGTTACAGGTGCTTCCACTTGACTTCTTACCAGGGGATGGCTTTTGACTTTTGGTTAACTACTTTAGCTTAGTAGTTTTTGCTTTTATACATTTGAGTTAGAGACTCCTTGATGTATACATATTCTTTTGATTAGCACTTGTACCTATTCTTTTGTGATGTAGTGGATCTTGTATGACCACTATTTTGATGTACACTTTTATGTGTTATATTCATATCTGTTTCCGCCTTTGTGATATGAATATCTGTGACTGATTTGTGTTATGCTTATTTCTATATTTGTTTCCGAAGAACACATGGCCACTGTGTAGTAGCTTTGAGTTTGTATTTGACATGTCAGATTTCCTCTTGAAACGAAATGCAAGTCATGCTATCTGACATATCGGTGCTCGCATAAAGCAATTACACAGATGGTTGCTCCTCAACAGCCTTATTCTTCATGCTAGTTGACGGCATTACCCCGTAGTGTCCTTGGCTAGTGTGAGTATAGAGGTGGGGCGTCACAGCTTGGTATCAGAGCCAAACTTCGGAACAATGTAGAATAATCTAGCAAGGATCATTGTCCTAAGTCCTTCTTAGGAATTGTGCCTTAGGATTTAATTCAAGTCATTGGACCCGTTCTATCCTATTTTCTTTTGTGATGCCTTGTTTAATCAATCAAGTTTGTTTGATATTCATTCTGAGAATAACCTTTTTCCTCTTCTTTCTTTCTTTTTTAAAGAAGAGAAATGGTTAGACCTGGCCGTCCCAGCGCCGGTCAATCCAGTACTACACCTCAAGATGGAGTATTCATGTCTGCTCAACAACTTTTAGATCTTGTAATTAAAGAATGCCCAAGCTGTCGGACCCATTCCAGAGCCTACTCATCCTAAATCTGGGTTTGCACGCTTGTGCAGTGATTACACCAATTTGGGTGGAAGGCCATTCAAGGGTTCCGAAAGCGTTATAGAGGTCTAAGCTTGGCTTAGAACATGTGACCGCATCTTTTCTCGCATGAATCTTGTGGATCTATATCGTGTCCAAGTGGCTTTTAGCATGCTCTAGGAGAGAGCATTATATTGGTATGAGCTTTTGATTTCGGAAATTATCGAAGCGGATCTTACTTGGGAGCAATTCTGGGAAAGGTTCGAGTTAAAGTCTGTGCCGGAAGCAGAAAAAGTAACTTTAGCTCGACGCTTTATTGACCTTATTCAAGGTGAATCTTCTGTGACGGATTACGTCACATCTTTCGAATCTCTCTCTAAATATGGGGTCGAGTATATTAATACCCCATTGAAGAAAAATCAGAGGTTTGTCTATGGGTTGAATAAGAACCTCAAAAAGCCTTTACTCCTGAAACTAGAAGTTTCTTTTGATCAGCTTGTTGATATCGCTCGTTGACTTGAAGAAGCCGATAAAGAAAGTGATGCTGAAGTTGTGGGTGCCAAACAGAACTTCAACATCAACAAGAAGAGGCCTATCAAGTTCAAAGGCCCTAATCCCAACAAGAAAGGGAAACAAGCAACTTCGGTAGCAAAAACTCCTACCTCTAGTCGTGGGCAATGCTACAATTATGGTTCTAAGGACCATTATGCAAATAGGTGCCTGAAACCCCTTTATTGTCATTATTGCAAAAGTTCGGGTCATCATATATCTGCATGTCCCATACTTCAAATTAGGAAGGAGGGAAAGCTTAATGTTGTGCAAGCTCCTAGTAACACTTCTCTTGGTCAAGGTATATCACATTCTATCCTTGATGGCATTATTATATTTCATGATCTTTCTATTCGAGTTCTTTTTGATACGGGTGCATCTCACTCTTTTATATCAAAAGAACTTGTTGATACTTTTTCTTTAAATGCTATGTGCTTGATGACTTCACTGTGAATTGCGAATCTGGTTGGTGGATCCGCAACACTCAGTTTATTTTGTAAAGATGTCGAGATTATTTTATGTGATTATTCTTTCCGAGCCGATTTGCATGTTATGCGCTACTTAGGTTTCGGAATGATTTTGCGAATGGATTGGCTTAATCGTTATGAAGCCCATATCCTATGTCCCGAGCGGACTATTCATCTTCGACATCCCCAATCTGTTAAGCAGATTTCTATTGTTCTTAAAGATTTAGATTCCACTTCGGTAGCATCCTTATATTCTCTAAACCCGCGTGATGACGATAATGATGATGAGGAAGATGTCATTTCCCTCATTCACGTTGTTTGTGAATTTCCCGACATCTTTGAGCCCGTTTTAGGGTTACCACCTAAACGAGCAATTGAGTTTAGAATTAATCTAATCCCTGGAGCTCTACCTATTACTTGTCCTCCTTATCGTATGTCCAATAAGGAAAATGAGGAGATGCGTAAACAATTATCCGAATGGGAAGGAAAACAGTTTATCCGTTCTAGTTCTTCTCCATGGGGAGCTACGGCTATTTTTGTGAAGAAATCCGACGGTACACTTAGGCTTTGCGTTGACTACCGCAAGCTTAATGATCTCACCATCAAGAATAAATATCCCTTACCTCGTATTGATGATCTATTCGATCAACTTAGCGGTGCTAGAGTCTTTTCACAGTTAGACTTAGCAACCGGTTTTCATCAACTTCGTATTGTAGAGGATATCATTCCTTTGACATCGTTCCGTACTCGTTATGGATCTTATGAATGGCTTGTTATGCCATTTGGTTTAACGAATGCTCCAGCTTATTTCGTTGACCTTATGAATCGAGTTTTCAAAGACTTCCTTGATCGATTTGTTCTCATCTTTATAGATGATATTCTTATTTATTCTAAAACTGAGGAAGAGCATGTTTTTCATCTTCGGATTGTGTTGGAAACTCTTAGGAGCAATCAATTGAAAGCAAAATTTTCCAAGTGCCACTTTTGGCAATCTCGTGTTAAATTTTTAGGACATATTATTTCTGAATCCGGAATTTCCGTGGATCCTTCAAAGATTGAAGCGATTCAAAATTGGAAGAGACCGGAGAGTGTGACGAACATTCGTAGCTTCCTTGGATTGGCGGGCTATTACCGTCGGTTCATAAAAGACTTTTCTAAAATTTTCGTACCTCTTACTAGTTTGACAAAGAAGGGAGTTACATACATTTGGTCAGACAAATGTGAAGCTGCTTTTCAGAAATTAAAAGAACTCCTTTTCGATGCTCCTATTCTTGTGATTCCCGAAGGGAACCAAGACTTTATTGTTTATACCGATGCTAGTCGTGTTGGTTTGGGAGCCGTTCTCATGCAAAGGGAACGTGTTATCGCTTATGCTTCTAGGCAATTAAAGCCTGCCGAAACTAGATATGCCACTCATGATTTAGAGCTCGCGGCTATTGTTTTCGCCCTTAGAATTTGGCGTCATTATCTTTTGGGAGAGAAGTTTGTTCTCTACACCGATCATAAATCTTTGAAGTATTTATGTTCTCAAAAGGAACTTAATTTGCGTCAACAACGTTGGCTCGAATTTCTTGCATCTTATAATCTTGATATTCTTTATACTCCTGGAAAGGGAAATCGTGTTGCCGATGCCCTTAGTCATAAGCAACAAGCAGCTGTTTCCATGATTATATCCGAATGGAATGATCTCGAGACTTTACCCACTTGTGAGATTCGAGATCGTGAATCCGATTCATGTTCATCTCTTGTTTTATGTAGCCTTGAGGCTCATCCTTCTCTTTTAGACCGCATTCTTGAAGCTCAAAAGCAAGATCCCGAATTGGCTCTTCTTAGCCAAAGTTGTAGGGATCAAAATAAGGTTGATGGTTTGAAAGACTTTGAAATTGATGCTCGCGGAGGCATTCGAAAATTTGGTAGACTTATTATGCCAAATATTATTGATCTTCGTAAAGACATTTTAGAAGATTCTCATCGTTCTAAATTTACCATTCATCACGGTAGTAGTAAAATGTACGCGGACATGAAGCGATTGTATTATTGGGATGGAATGAAATCTGATATTGCTAACTTTATTAAGCGTTGCATGACTTGCCAACTCGTAAAGGCCGGTCATCAAAGGCCCGGTGGGTTATTGCAACCATTGGACATTCCCGTTTGGAAGTGGGATCAAATTTCCATGGACTTTATTGACGGTCTTCCCCGTTCTCGTTCGGGTCATGATAGTCTATGGGTGATTGTAGATAGACTTACAAAATCCGCCCATTTTATTCCCGTTCGGTCCAATCGGATTGTACCTCTTTTGGTCAAACTCTATGTTAAAGAAATTGTTAAATTGCATGGAGTTCCTACTTCTATTGTTAGCGATCGTGATCCATTATTTACTAGTTGATTTTGGAAGGGTCTTCAAAAAGATTTGGGAATGAAGATTAATTTTAGCATCGCTTATCATTCTCAGTTCTATGGACAAACGGAGCGTGTGAATCAAACTCTTGAAGATCTTCTTCGTGCTTGTGTTCTTGATTTTGGTGGAAGTTGGGAAGATCATATTTCTCTTGTTGAGTTTTCTTATAATAATAGCTTCCAATCTAGTATTGGTATGGCTCCTTTCGAGGCACTATACGGAAGGCCATGCCGATCTCCTTCGTGTTGGCTTGAAGCCGGTGAGAAGCTGGTTTTAGGTCCAGATTTTATTCGTGATGCCACAGAAAAGATTGACCTTATTCGTCAAAGGATGAAAGAAGCTCAAAGTAGACAAAAATCCTATACCGATAGCCGAAGAAGGAATTTAGAATTTTCTGTGGGAGATTTGGTGTTTATTCGTGTTTCACGTATGAAGGGTGTTGTGCGTTTCAGTCGATCGGGAAAATTAGCACCTCGCGATATATTGGCCCATTTCCCATCACCGAACGCATTGGTTCCGTGGCTTATCGCCTTTTATTACCGGCTCAATTTTCTGCTATTCATGACGTATTTCACGTCTCTCAATTACGGAAATGCCTTAGAGATTCCAATTCTATTCTTGAGCCCGGTGTTATTGAAGAAATTGAAGTTTCGCCTAATTTGACTTATGAGAAACATCCTATTCGTATCATTGTTACGGAGGTTAAACGCCTTCGAAATAAAGATGTTCCTCTTGTGAAAGTTCAATGGTCCTCAAAACCTAAGGATTGTTCTTGGGAATCCAGAGAATTCATCAGGCGAACACATCCAGACTTACTCTCTCGTTCTCCTTAAGGTGAACTTCTCGTTTCAAAATTTCTTCTTTTGCATTGTTATGCCTTAGTATGGTTGTTACTTTTTATTTTCTTCTTAAGTATTGCAAGGACGCAATTTCTTTAAGGAAGGGATTCTGTAACAACCTACATATTTTACGATAATATATTTAAATGTTTTATTTTAATATAGCATCATTAGTCGGATTAAAGTCCGAAATCCCACTTTCTGTAAACAGTCGAATTGGGACTCGAGACTACTTCCGTTGAGTCCAAAATGGTGTTTACAACTTTTTTGAGTATAAACATCGATATGTTTAGAGTTGAGTAGAATTTTGCTATTTTTCTATTTTGGGCTTTGGGTTTTGGTTTCAGCCCACTAACCCAACATAATACCCTAACACCTCCTCCAACTCCTCTTCATTCATTTTCATTTCCTAACACTTTCAAGCTAAAAGAAAAAATGGGGGAAAGAAACCGAAATTAGAATTCATAAACCCTAGATTGCTAGGAAATTCTAGATTCAAGCTCCAAAATCAAAGAGAAGCTTAGGTAAGCATCCTCTTCATCTTCTCCATCCCAATCTCTCTTTAATTTTAAGAAATTACTAAACCCTAACTTAGGAAATATTTGCTAGTGAGCTTAGATTGGAGCTTCTTGAGTTGAAGTTGAAGAGGAATTGACCTTTCCTTTGTTTTAGAGCTTCTCTTTTGTTGTTTTTGGGTTTAAAGGAGAGTTTTTGAACTCACATCTATGTCTATACCTTTGATTGTTATTAGGTATGAATTCCTAACACATATTCCATGTTCATTTACTTTTGAATCAAATTGGTTTGGTGAATTTTCCAATTGTTGGTATTTTGAAGTCAAAAATCTATGAAAATCCTTATATGGATGTTTGGACATATTGTTCGGAGTGTATGGATGAGTCTATAGGGCTAGGTAGTCGCTTGGCGTAAATCCCTAGCCATCATCGCTCACTTGATCGCTTCCGATACGAATTGGCCAACATTGTCCGAGGAAAAATATTGCCTTGAGCTTCAGCTCAGACGTCTGGTATTAAGGTCAGACGTCTGGAGCTACGGGAATAAAATTCTAGTCTTTCAGCTCAAACGTCTGAGCTTACTTCCCAGACGTCTGGGCGATCTGGAATAAAATTCCAGAGCTTCTGCTCAGACGTTTGGGATAACTACCAGACGTCTGGAGATGCTTATTTCAACCAAGTTGCCTATTTTGAGTGGATTTCCGTTTTAATCGATTTTTGGTTGATTCGATTAGTTGTTATCACTTACTATCAACTTTGATGACTTCTTTTTCTGGATTTTTGAGAATATCCATTTGATGGATTTGATATCGATTTCTATGGTTTTGATTTACATCGTAGAATGTGAATTTTTGGTGAATTATTGTTTTTACAATCATTTTTATGATTTGTCACTTTAAAATAGAAAGGTTTCTATACAAGTAGTAAATACTCAAACTCTTTTGCAAAAATGATTTCAACAATTATTTTCAATACAAAGCTTGTTTTTAAAACGGTTTTCCAAATCTATTAGTACATACAAACCTTACCTCATTCGTATGAGAAATCCAATTAAACGACTTAGCAAAACAAGTGGTATGAAACGCTTGCGTTTACTTCGTCGGTTAATTCTTAGACTTGTTCGATTGAACTCTTGTGATAATTTTCGAGTGGAAATCTACAATTTATTCGTAAATATTTAAGTTAAGCCAATGGTTATGGGACATGAAGCTAAACTCATTTATTTACTAGCTTAGTGTAATCTACACTTTTCATTGATCGATGGCGATCATATTATGGTTTAGACTAGCGATATGCGAGGTCTTTTTGTCCATGTGGGGGACTGTACCCAGTTTTATGGAGCTTCGTCTCATTTTTAGGGGCTAGCGACCCCTGGTCTTTTTGACCGTTCGTGGAGCAATCGGCTCAATGAGTTCGTTACATGGGGTTTATCTTTCTAGGTGCATCGATGTTCGGCTCAATAGGTATGTGCATGGGGCGTATCTTTTCAGGTGCGTCGATGTTTGAATGTGCATGGGGCGTATCTTTTTAAGTGCGTCGATGTTCGACTGTGCATGGGGTGTATCTTTTTAGGTGCGTCGATGTTCAGCTTATCTGTCCCCAAGGAGGGACAGTACCCGTATTTTCATGGGATAGTGTCCCGTTTGTGATACACGTGTTGGTGAGTTTTCATGCTCCCGTTTGTGATAGGCCTCCCCTTTGTGTTTTCTGGATTTCTAATTGTTGATTTCTTGAATTTGTGTTTCACCAATTTTTGCGATTGGCATTGATATGTTTTGTCAATATTCGGGGTTTGGTGAATACACTAAAGAATGTGATATTCGTTTTGGATATTTGATGAGATTTGCGATATTGTATGATTTTATTTGTTATTGAATGTATACTTGTCACAGTATGACATTATTGTTATCATACATTTTTGTGGTATCTCTTATACTTTCTCATCTTATATGATATTTATAGCTAGACTGATCCGTTTATTATTTTTCTTCTTAAATAATACTCGGGTCAAACAGAGGTGTTACAGGTGCTTCCACTTGACTTCTTAGCAGGGGCTGGCTTCTGACTTTTGGCTAACTACTTTAGCATAGTAGTTTTTGCTTTTATACATTTGAGTTAGAGACTCCTTGATGTATGCATATTCTTTTTCTTAGCACTTGTACCTATTCTTTTGTGATGCAGTGGATCTTGTATAACCACTATTTTGATGTACACTTTTATGTGTTATATTCATATATGTTTCTGCCTTTGTGAAATGAATATTTGTGACTGATTTGTGTTATGCTTATTTCTATATTTGTTTCCGAAGAACACATAGCCACTGTGTAGTAGCTTTGAGTTTGTATTTGACATGTCGGATTTCCTCTTGAAACAAAATGCAAGTCATTCTATCTGACATATCGGTACTCGCACAAAGCAATTACAAAGATGGTCGCTCCTCAACAGCCTTATTCTTCGTGCTAGTCGACGACATTACCCCGTAGTGTCCTTGGCTAGTGTGAGTATAGAGGTGGGGCGTCACAGTATTTGTAAGAATGGGTATCAAGTTCTAGTTTTTCTAATTCTATGCAGTACATATAGTTCTTACAATAAGGAAGCATTTGCTAATGTAATAGAACAATTCACGTTAAATATTCACTCATAAAGTTGAACTTACATTTCATTAGATATTTTAGTGATAAAAGGAAATAAGTGATCATATATTAATTCTCAGATTTTAGTATATACCCCATTCTCTCATTACATTGAAATTCATTTAAGGAGAATTGATTGTGATTAATTATATTGGTCTGAATTCAAATAAAATTTTTGAAAAGCAAATTCAAATAAAATTGAATAGATAACAATTAATTTCTTTTAATAATATTTGGTACGATCCTCTATTTGAAGTTAGTTTTCATATAAACATTATATGCAACTGCATGTCAAATCCTTAATCTAACATAATATTAAATAAACTTTTAAAACAACAGATAGTTACCACATTGTACCATAAGGTCTCTATGAACTTAGTGGTAATTATGCACTAAATGAAAAAACTTTGTTACTTATGAACATTTCATGGTCTATTGTACACCGTCGAAACATATATTAAATCCTAAGTTGACTAAGAAGAATATATATGATTTTACAAAAATACATTCATATGAACTAAGACCACATAAAATATTTATAAAGGAATTTGTATACATAATAAATATAATAACAACTTTTAAAGTTGTCTATAGTAACCAGAAAAAAATGTTACTTATACATTTATACTTTCTTTTTCTAAAATACAAAGTAAAAATTTATTGTTTGAATATTTTTTACTACAAATATAATGCTCTTCAACCAACTTGATTTTCTTATATAAGTTTGATAATAGAGATATACAAAGAAACCCAAATACTAAAAGTAATAGGTAGCTACTCGATCATTGTAAAACATGAATAATATCATAAACAATATGGTAAGTATAAAAGTGTAACGACCTGTATTTTTGATGATAGGATATTTAAAAAATTGATCATTAATTAAAAGAAGTCCCAAAATGTATGATTTTTCACATACGACCGGATTATTACTTGAGACCACTTCTGTTGAATTCGGGTTGATGTTGCAAATTAAAATAAGTATAAGGATCGCTATATTTGAAGACCGGATGATTCGATGGCCGAATTGATCTCGAAACGTGCAAAATTAACATAGCGGGATGCATTCTCAAATAGCGATGAAATTTATACCGTTGGATCTGAAAAAATGAACTGATGTACGCAGACGAGTTTCGTTGCAATCAGACACGTCATATGATCGTACGGACTCGAAATATATGACCATTTGTTTGAGAATTTAAATAAATGGAATAAATATTATTATTTAAATCCCCAAATCATAACTCCCCCTCCAATTTCATTTTCCATTTGTTGTTCTATTGGAAAACAATTGTCGCTCCTTATCTTTACTTCATAAATGAAAATCTCAACATCCGCTCAACGATAAATTATGAGGTCGAGTTCGTTGAGATCGGAGTGAGGTGAGCTTCGAGATGATGGTGTTGATTTGGGATGCGATCACCATTGGTGGACCTATCATTCTACTATGGATCTAGGGTTACGGTTTGGTGGATCTTGAGGCAACGATAGGCGGATTCAAGACTTGCGTTGTGATTCTCACGTGAAGGAGAGTGTGTGGCTTCGATTTGGTGGCATGCGACACATCGAGGTAGATTGTGACTTTGGCTATGTCGATCTCAAGCTTTCAAGTTGCGATTTATATGCACAGATCGATTGTTAGATTGTTATGATGGTCGCAAAGCTCTTGCGTAGCCTGATTCATTGGTGAAGACGGATCTTGATTTCGTCGAGTATTTGCCAAGATATCAAAGAGGGAAAGAGGATAGTATGGATGGCCTGGTATTCTCGTGCATGCGTATGGGCATTGGAGAAGAAGTATTAGAGATAATTAGTAATTAACCATTTTAATTAGTTAATTGATTGTTTAATTAATCTTGAGTCTTATATTGGTCATACATTTTGCATACGAGGTCCGTTTTGGATGAGGTTTCTTGCATTGTGCTCGTAAGGGAGAGATCTACACTCTGATATTGGTCTAGACAGATTTTATTGAGGTGAATGATATTGTCTCCCATCATACTATGTTTGGTTGTATAGTATTAGATCGATGTTCTAGAATGATTTTTGGTTTTAAAATATGATTTTCCTATACTTATACACTTACTAGATTTTTATAAAAGAAAATAAAAATATTTTAAAATGATTTATATAGAATATCACATATTTTCCATCGACATGCCATTTTTAAGGAATTGTTATATATGGGCTATTTTTGATATGAATTTTCCATTAGTTGCTATGGATGTTTTATACATGTATGTATGTTGGTTTTGATGTATATATGGTTGTTGGTTGCATGGTTGCTTGTTTGGTTATTTTTGGTTGAAAACGCTGATTTAGCAGCGATAGAGTATTAGGTAATATCTTGTGTGTTGGGATTTCTTACACGCGAAAGTCTAATGAACGTGACAAGTTATAGAGGAGGGTAAGGATAGGTGTCGATGGATCTGAAGGTGGAAGATGAGGCTTCAGATTTTAGGATGGATGTCGGATATTTTCGTTTGGTTTGTACATATCCATTTACAAGACCAAGATGATTAGTGTTGACCACTAAAGAGTGGTCAATATCCATCACTATTTTTGATTGGCGATTTGGTAAATCTTTGGCTTGGACATTGAGTAGATTTTGTGGTGCGCAGTTTGACGGTTTGTTCGTGTGATCGACTTAGAGTCTTGATGTGATTGCTCTATGGCGAGCGCTTTAGATGATGAGGTGATGATGTTGTGATTCGTCATGAGAGTTGGTACTTTGGATTATGCCACGACAGGGTATGGAGTAGGTTCCGAGGTTGATAGTTTCAGGACTCTGTATATAACGATCCGTAATTTTCGACAATTAAAAATAGTTAATCTAATAAAGTTTCGTGATTTAATGTTAGAAGAAATAAAAATTTATGATTTAATAATAAGAATGTAACTGGAATGAAATGCAATAGTATGAATTTAAGGTAATTTATAATTGCTTTGAATGTAATTCCAATTAATTGAAATGATTAAAAAGTTATAATTGGTTATAGATTGTAAATTAATTGTAATAATGTGTGTATTAATTGATAATTGGATTAAAGGAGTAATCGATAATTTAAATGTTGATTAATTAATGAAATAATGGGTAGAAAATTGTAATTGGATAGAATTAGTATAGTGTAAGTTGTTATAACATTTGTTGTAAGTAATAAACTTGAAAATGTGATTAAGTGTAGAAAAGGTGACAATTGTTATTTGTTACCAATTTATTTAATCAATTAGAATTAAATGAAATTTAAAATGTTACGTAAAATGAGTTAAGGCGATAACTGAAAAAGGAGAATGCAATAAAATGTACATAAATGTTAATTATATTCATTATGCAATAATTGATTTAATAAAAGAGTGAAACCAAGATAAGTTAATTTATTGGGATTTTAAATTTTATTTAATGTGAAAATCGACAAAAATTCAATATAATTGGAAATTGCAATTAATAAATAAAAGATGGTAATTGTGGAATACTAACGTAATAAGGTATAACCCAATGTTAAAATATTCATAGAGTAATGAATAATTGAACAAAAAATTGAAATCAATTAAATCAATTTATTGGAATTAAATTATACTTAACTAGATTTATTGCAATTGAAATGGACCACTGTAATTAGTATAATATTCAACACTAAATTGATATGTAAATTTGTTTTAAATTATGTTAAATGTCTAAGCAATCAAAAATGATGAAAATTGTTGGTTTATAAAATTGGAATTAAAAAGCGATTTAATTGATTTAATATTAATTTATTTAATTAACGTGAAAATAGCCATTTTGACAACTACCTCGGATTGTGACGAAACCAGTTTCATTGGATCCGTAATGGTGAACTATTGTAGGATTTCAAGTTTCGTGTGATCAGACTTGTCGTTTGATCGTACGAGCTCAAAACGCATAGAAGTCAATTTAATTAAATTCAATTGAAACCAATTTGAAATAAGTTGATTTTAAGCTAACTTCTTTATACGATGGAATTAGGACTTTAAACATATTCCATTGAGTTTAAAATTATCAAAAACATCTATTTTGATATATGGGATGACCTACTTTCGTTTCGAAGGCAGAACGGGCTTTTCGAGTTGTTTATCGTTCCAATCCAAAGCAATCTGGTCCACTCTTTCTATATTCAGATCTGCCTATATATAGAACTGTTATAAACCCTAGCTACTGTTTCTTATTACATTATTATATACGTACAATTCCTTCTCATCTCCTCTTTCCAATGGCAGACAAACCCAAACCCTAAATTCCAAATTCAATTGCAAATCAAAACCAAATCAAAAAAAAGTAAAACTCCTCAAACTATATCATATTATATATCGAGTCGAAGCTCTTGAAGAGCGCAAGTCAATTCTGCAGTTTGTTTTTTGATTTGGATTTCTGGGTGGCCAGAATTGGGTGATTAATTCCGACCGTTCGTTGTGTCGTGATCAACTTCGACCGATCGTCGAATCGATGACATGGATTGTGGAGATCGACGAGCGGAGTCCATCGGTGTGGTTGGTTTGGCGAATTGACGGTTGGATGTAGCTAAAAATTTCAACCTAGGGTTGTGAGAGGGTGGCGGCTACTCGTGCTTAGCAGGGTTTTGGTCTGCGATCGGTGGTCGTGGGGGGGGGGGTTAGCGCACGTGGAGGTAGTCGTACAGAGGTGGTCTGGCGAGGTTCGGCGATGACAGGTGGCTTCAGGTGGCGTTCGAACGTGGTGTGGCGGCACGGTTTGTTGAAGGCGTGGGTAGGGTTGAACGAGGCACCGTGCAAGTGGAACACGTGAGTACCGAGGTGGTGATGTGGCTTCAATATGTTTTTCTTTTATTAATTTGAATTTAAAATTTTCAATTGTTCTAACCACCATAACTTTTACATATGAGCTCGGATTTATGAGTGGTTTTCTCCACCAGGATCGTATCGAAATTCCGGACATTTTAAGACAGGTTTGGGCGAATTCTAAGATTGTTCAATTTTGAGCCCTATTTTTGATTTCAATTCGGTTTGAATTCAAAGGTGAGTGTTTTGACCCACTCACAATTACCAGATTATCTTATGTTAGTTAAATTAAATTAATGATGTGATTAGAAATTGAAGGGCATTTGGTATGTTTAAATTGTCATTCTAGTTAAATTTGACTTTTATTGCATTTAATTATCGTTTAATTTAACATTGAATTTAATTGTCAATTTAATACCCGTTAATGATAATCTGTTATCTATTGATGTTTATTGGTTGATTTGGATGATGATTGTGATGAATGTTTGACTGTTGATATTGGACTGGATGTTGTATTTTTATATTGTTATAACACTGCAAGTTCCCTATGGGTTGAAATGATACATACCCGAACGATCAATAGATTAGGAAAAAATCGTTATGGGTTGAAATGATAGACTCGAGCGATTTTATGGATTTTTGTTTAATTCGGGATTGCGATTTGAAATGATATATAACCGTAAAAATTTAAATTGCGGATTGAAATGATAAATATCCGTATCACTTGACCATAGGGTAGAAAATTATATACGGACACTGGATTGGTTAAATTAAATGATTTTTAATTCTTTAAATTTTGAATTCAGCTAACTGGCATTTTTAAATAGAAATTGATTTATATAAACTGAATTATTTTCGATAATCCAAGCATTAATGCTGAAAATTGGAATTGATTTAACGAATTGTTCAAAGAATTTAAATTGGAATTTCAAAGTTGAAGTGTCAAATATAAATGAATTTATTGGAATCGAGTTATTGAAAATGTTTGGATATAACTTTGAAATCTATTTTAAACTAATTTAAACTATTTTAATTAAATTAACTATTTTAATCAATTTAAAACAATTTTAATTTATTTTAATATATTATAACCTATTTAATCCAATTTAATCTATTTTACATATTTTAAACTAATTAAACTTATTTAATCTATTTTAAATCTATTTAATATAAATTAAATCTATTTAATCTATTTTAAATTTGTTTAATCTATTAAAAATCTATTTAATATAATTTAAATCTATTTAGTCTATTTTAAATCTATATAAATCATTTTAAAATCCAATTAAATCAAATTTAAATCTATTTTAAACTATTTCTACTATTTAAACTATTTTAAACTATCTTAAACTATTTTTAAAACTAAGTTAAACTACCTAAACTATTTTCTGAATTTCAGGTTTGTAAAGTGGAAGTTTATATTTAAATCCTTGATTTTAAGTAGAATACGACTAAATAATGTAGTAACCTAAGTTGGGATTTAATAACATATTATGAGTAAATATGATGATTTGAAATGAGGGTTTAACCTATTTTGAAAATATGATTTCGAAAGTGAATATGATTCCAAATGTGATATGGTTTGAATTAAATACAATATTTTGATATCAATATGAAATGGTTTTAAAAATGTAAATGAACCATCCGGTGTGAAATAAGCGTTTGGTAGTTAAAGACCGAGATCAGATATTGTCATACTCTCTGCCAATACCAAAAGCCACTTTAACAACTGTGTACGTGGTGGAGATTCCAGAAATGAAGTAGGATGGTGGTGTATGATTCTGTATGAGGTATTTACGTAGCCTTGACTCTCGTGAGTTAGCTTAGATGTGACTAAAACAGGAGTTATGCCGGGCCAAGTGAGATCATTCCTTCGATTGGACACATTTCTTCGATACCATACTATTACCTTGTGATTGATTTGGTGACCACCCCTTAATTTTGATTATGGGAGTGTGTTCCGAGGTGGGCGGTAGTAGCTGCTATGCGTTACCACCACTCCGGCTCTATAACGGTATATCTACCCTAGCATTGCCTCGAGTGCCGTGTTCACATGCCCTATCGCACCTTCTATGAGTTTGGTTTGTACCATACCTATGGAGTTCCCTCTGATAGCCCTCCAGTTTATGGAGGAATTACGGTATTGTATAGACTATGAGAATATATACAAATGTGTTAAGGGGGATATGGGTAACGCCTTAACACTATTTTAATACTTTACTTTACTGTAGACATTATTATAATAGCGTATTGTACTACATAGTGGATAGTTTAACGGATCCTTAAGAGATGGAAATCCCGAACATCTCTTAAGTTATTGCATTCATGTGAGACACTGGATAGGAGATGTCAAACCTCGTAAACATCTCTGACGCCGTTACACTCATATTTATGTACTGTTGATTTAACTTACATAAGATCTTTTAATTCTGACTCGAGTGTTTTGTCTTTTCAATTCGCTCGGGTCAGTCTGAGCTTTTCAATTTATCAAAGACTGCTTTTTGGAGGATGAAGACGAAGATTTTGTACTATTATTATGTATTATATTTGTTCCACTGCATCATGTTGTTTCGTTGCATTTATTTATTATTTATTCTTGTTATACGTAACTCTGATCTGTATTGTAAAAGTATAACCAAATGTTATTTGTAAACAGCTTCATGAACTGTTTATTTGATTATTATATTTTGTCATTCCGCTGCGAGATTCTATATTTGTTTTCTTTCTTTCTCTGTTTTTCTTATTTACCCCATAACAATTTGCCCTTTTTAATGGTTTGAGGCTGACGTGTGTGTCTGCTTAAAACGTCCAAAAAGGCAGGTCGTTACACTGTAGATCGTGCCAGAGGTGTTGGCTCATTCACATCATATGGGATGACGATGTAGAGCATGATGAAAAGCCTAGTATCTTCGGTTTGTGACTTGTTAGGGTTGTAGGTACCGAAGATCAGACACTCCGTATCTTCGGTTTGTGACTTGAGTAGGGGGTAGCTATCAAAGAGGCTCGTGGGAGGAGTCATAGAGTGGATGAACATGGTGGGTTCTATATTATGGAAATTTTATTGAGCTAGTAGGGCTCAGATGGATATGCATGTGCTAAGGGAGGAGTCATTGGGTCGCAAGACATGTATCTAACTTTGGGCTGCGAGATACGAGAGTACGATGGAGAACCAGGATTTCCACTAGTCTTTGGCATGGGGGCCATACGAGTTATCATATATCTAGAACACATTGGGTGATAGTTGGTATTGTTTGATGGATGTTATGTTTGTTATGGTTGCTTCACTAGTCACATGTCACCCTAGGGATGTCACATAATGTAGGTATTATGCATAGGGATACCTAGACACCCCAACTTTATTCAGTATGGAGTAGGTATTTAGGATGGAGATACTTAGGCACCCCGATAGTTGATTGAGTATGGAGTACCCCTTTATGATGTTGTAGAGTATCATGTTATCAATGTTATGTACTGACTCTTTGGTTGCAAGGCCAAGTCTGGTATGATTCGTATACCTTTTGTTCCATATACTGTATTGACTTTTATAGTATTTTGAGATTCTTTATCACTCACGAGACTGTTGTTTGACCGAGGTTTTATGCTTTGCTTCCTATTATCTCGAATACTTTTAAATGGGCAGACTAGAGAGCAGGTACGAATGACATTTAGAGTTCTATAGATGGACTAGCAGGAGGTGAATTTACTCATACATATATTTGAGCTTGTTATTGTATATTCAGCTATGTGACACTATGGAGCCTTGACAATGTTTGACTTACTATTATTAGAGACAATGTATCAATTAAGTTTATTTATCTGTTGTATAAACTCTATTGCTGTGTTGTATAACTCTATGGATCTTATACTCTAATGATTAGTTCACATTGTTATTACTGTCTCGACTGTTTTATATCTATGTTGACAATTAAATTTACTCTGATGCGATGTGAGATATACGACATGTTATTTGATTATTTGATGTCTCCTTTTTCTTCTTTTCCATTCTCTTCTCTTCTATTTCCTCTTCTTTACTTCATTTCTTTCCTTTGATGATTGTTCTGCATCGTAGGTGTAGGGCGGTCATTACAAAAAGTGAGAAACTATGATGAATTAATTCAGATTCTATCATATTAAAAGAATTGAGTAAACTTGTTTGAAAAGAAACTTTAATTTGATTTGGACTAAAAATAGAGTTTATTTATTTATTATATAATATATATATATATATAACTGAAAAGGGAGCGACCAAATTGTGAAAATAAAACAGCATGGAGAAAAAATTGAAAATGCGAAGTAATAGAGGAAATAAAAAAAACTTGTATTCAAATTATGGAGAAAAGGAAGAAATCGCTATTTAATATGAAGAGTGCGGTAAATGGAAATAAGAATGGTGTAAAATAATTTTGTAATAAAGAGTTAATAACCCAGAAAATAAGGATTTTATTCTCAAAATTAAGGTAAAAAAGAATATGGATGATTAAAGATTAAACTTCTTACATAATATATATATATATATATATATATATATAGTACATATTAGAGTTGAAGGTAAGGAATTTAAACATGAATGAGAGAGTTTTTGACATGTTTTACAAATGAGGAGTTGTAAATGCAAATATTAAATAAAGATTTATGGAGCAGATGGACTTTAATGTAAAATTTGGATACAAATTATGAGATAAAGTATTTCGGATGAGATTAAGGAGATAAGATATAAATATTGTCTCTATATTGAACTTCTTATGCAGATAAATAGAGTGGATATTAAAGTATGATGAAAATATTCAAATTGAATTAGTTGAGCTTAATTACTAAGTTCTCACTTAAACCTCTAGGTTTGAAATATATTTTGTTGAAATCCATATACCGATCATCTTTAAGTTTAAATCATGCTTTCCTACATTAAATGAATAAACAATGTATTTAACATCAATTATGTAAGATTGATTTTTTATATGAAAACGTAAGGTTGATAGACTTCCAATTATTATACAAACTTTATACATACATTGATTTTCTTGATATAATATGTTGTAATAAAACAATAAAGAAAAGTTAACACAAATTAAAAAGTCACTTGAAAATTGATCCTTCAATACTTTGAATGTCGATTACATGAATTTAGTCTAAACCCTGCAATATTTAAAATACAAATATTAAAGTCAATCCCCAATAAAGAAATAAAAAAAAGTTTTTAGATTTCTTAATATTACAATATAATATCTTGTAATTAAAAAATAGAGATAAAGTTAAAAAATGTAAAAAAATCACATGAAATTCAAACATTGTTTAATACTACAACAATTTAGTCACAAATAAAAAATTCAATGCAAAGGAGATATTACATAAATTTAGTTAACAATGAGCTAAAAAAACATTTGTTAATTATCAATTTCTAAAATCGAAAACTTAAACAAGAATGAAATAAACAAATGGAAGGAGGTTAAGTGAAATTAATGGCTTATTATAGCCTTTAATGGTATAAGTATATCTAAGATGTATGAAATTGAACTTTTAAGGATGTGAATATTAATAGTCCCCCAAATTACTGAGAATTCATTATACACGATGAGATAAATTATTAAAAGAGTAAATAGAAAAATTCAATCCTAAAGAAATTAAACAAACTTATTTGATAATGAGACAAAAAATCATTCGTTAATTATTATATTTTCAAATGGAAAACTCAATCAAATAAACAAATTGAAGGAGTATACGTGATATTAACACATGATTAATTGATGGTATCATTAATATTTGTATGAAACTGGAATTGTTGAGGGTGTAAGTAACCCCTGAAATCACCGAGGATTCAGTATAAAGGATGAGATGGATTGTTAAAAGAATAAATAAAGGGTCACATGTTCTCTTTTGTATATAATTGAATGGATTCTATATATAATAGATGTTGTTATTAAAAAGGAAAGAATTAAAAATTCGGAAACACAAAAAAAGCAAGTCATCAAGTTGAAAACGATACATTCTCTATAAATTATCTGCAACAATACAAAATGATAACTTTGAAAAAATATAAACTATCCTTTAATTCTTTGAACTGTCAATTACATGAATTTAGTCTAAACTCTGCAATAATTTAAATACAAATAACAAAGTCAATCCCCAATAAAGAAATAAACAAAGATTATTTGGATTTCTAATATTATAATATAATATCATATAATAAAAAATGGAGATAAGTTATCAAAAAAGTTGAAAATTACATGAAAATCAATCTTTTAATTCTCTAAATTATCGATTCCATTTACTTTGTTTAATACTACAACAATTTAGATACAAACAAAAAAATCAATTCAAATAAGAAATTACATAAAATTAGTCGACGATGAGTCTAAAAACATCAGTTAATTATTATTATTTGAAATGGAAAACTCATATTAGAATGAAATAAACAAATGGAAGAAGGTTAAGTGAATTAATGGTATATTATAACCATTAATGGTATAATTAACATCTATGATGTATGAAAATGATAATAAGGGTGTAAATGCTAAAAATCTTTAAATCACTGAGAATTCAGTATATGTTATGAAATGAATTATGAAAATAATATACGAAGGGTCGAATATTATTTTTTATATATAAATAAAAAGTCCATCCTAAATGTGAAATTAAACAAAATTATTTGATAATGACCAAAAAAGCATTTGTTAATTATTGTATTTTAAAATGGAAAACTCAAACAGAATCAAATAAATAAATTCCGAAACACAAAGAAAGCCATTCATCTAGCCGAAAACGATGCATGCTCTACATGAGCATGGGAGCCATGGGATCCTAAATATGTTTAATTTATGCATTGTTTTAAAAGATGAAACCTTGAATGTAGAATATAATAAGATAAGATGATCATGGAATGAAATTACCTTCCATTAACATATGACCTTTCAGTTCCTTCATCAACTGTAATCTATAGTCCTGAACAAATTAAGATACAAGCTTAACTAAAAAGTATTATGGACAATGAAACTATTCACCCATATCAAATAAAACCTCCAAAAAATGATATTGAAGCCCTCATGTTGTTCACTTACATCATTTGTTTATATTAGAATCAAACTACATCAATATGACGTATTATACCATCATATCTAACAGCGAAGAAGTTGCAATTGGAAAAAAATATGAAAGCCGAATCAATTAGTAAAAATAAAATTCTACGAAGTTGTAGCAAAAAATATGAAAAAACAAATAAGATGAACTTAATTGATTTTTAAAGATGCATTATCTCATTACATTGAAAATAATATACATATTGCTTTAATCTTGCTTGCTAAATTGAGAAAAATTAGAAATACTGAATTAGGGAAACAAATAAAATGTGGTGATAACTAGAACGATTACTGAAATTAAGCTTAGAAATAGGGTGTTGTTTAATTGGGGTATTGATGAGTTTATGAATAATGAAAGAAGACCCAGCTTAAATATGAATATATTTAAGGAAGCTGATAAGAAATTGGTAAGTTGAGGGGACATCATTAATATCTAGGTTAATGTTTGAAGTCAAAAATAAAATAATTGAAGGGTGAAAATGTAAAATGAACCTTAAATAAAGGAGAATTTAGTATAGGGCTTGAAAAGGAATGTGAGGGTAGATAGATAACGCAGAGTCATATATTAAACTTTATATATAATAGATTATTTGATAATGACCCAAAAATCTTTTGTTAATTATTATATTTTAAAATGGAAAACTCAAACATAATGAAATAAATAAATTCTAAAACACAAAGAAAGCAAGTCATCTAGTCAAAAATGATGCATGCTCTACATGAGCATGGAAGCTATAGGATCCTAAATATGTTTAATTTACGCATTGTTTTAAAAGATGAAACCTTGAATGTATAATGTAATAAGATGATCATGGAATGAAATTACCTTTCATTAACATATGGCCTTTCAGTTCCTTCATAAACTGTAATTTATAGTCCTGTACAAATTAAGATATAAGCTTAACTAAAAAGTATTATGGACAAAAAATGAAACTGTTCACCTATATCAAATAAAACCTCCAAAAAATGATATTGAAGCCCTCATGATGTTCACTTACATCATTTGTTTATATTAGAATCAAACTACATCAATATGACGTATTATACCATCATATTTAACAACGAAAAAGTTGCAATTGGAAAAAATATAAAAGCCGAATCAATTAGCAAAAATAAAATTATATGAAGTTGTAGCAAAAAATATGAAAAAACAAATAAGATGAACTTAATTGATTTTTAAAGATGCATTATCTCATTACATTGAAAATAATATACATATTACTTTAATCTTGCTTGCTAACTTGAGAAAAATTAGAAATACCAAATTAGGGAAACAAATAAAACATGGTGATAACTGGAATGATTACTGAAATTAAGCTTAGTAATAGGGTGTTGTTTAATTGAGGTATTGATGAGTTTATGAATAATGAAAGAAGACCCAGCTTAAATATGAATATATTTAAGGAAGCTGATAAGAAATCGGTAAGTTGAGGGGACATCATAAATATATAGGTTAATATTTAAAGTCAAAATTATAATAATTGAAGGATGAAAATGTAAAATGAACCTTAAATAAAGGAGAATTTAGTACAGGGCTTAAAAAGGAATGTGAGGGTAGATAGATAATGCAAAGTCATATATTAAACTTTATATATATATATATATATATATAATAGAATAGATAATAGATTTTATATCATATGATGGCATGTAATGTCGCTATTCCATGTAAAGAAGCAAGAGTGGAGAGAGAAAGATAATCAAAGGAATAAATCAGGGAAGTTTTAATCAGGAAATGAGAAAGATTTCATTCTTTCAATTAAAACATGTTCACTAATTTGTTTTCTATGGACAACTCTTTCTTCCTCATTCATTTTTATCCCTTCTCTCCTCCTAACTTTTCATGGCAGAAAATAAAATAAAAATTTTAAAATCTTTTAACTTCAACTAAAAAACATAAAATAAAACAAAAGTGGTTTATCCATCCCTTGAAAGGATAAAATGTGGATCTAAAAATCTGAGGAGATATCATCATTCAAGGTGTGATTTCTAGGCAACATTCTAAGGTGATTCTTTGATTTATTTATTTATATGTTTTATCCTTCATATGTTTGGACATGAATGGTTATATGCTTGATTGATTAATTTTAAACATGTGAATCAAAACCCTTTTATCTCAATTAAAAGCATGTCTATTATTTGATTCAACTCGGTTCTGCACATGTATTTCATCCCTTATTTATTTATGTTAGTTATTGTTAATATTGTTAAATCCATTACCCATTTTGCTCTTTTGTTCATATTGTATGTTGAATCTTATTACCATGAATTTATATGTGCCTTAGTTGTCTAAATCTTTTCTATTTTAGAAATTATTTTTTTGAACAATATTTTGTTTTGAAAATTGTTTTGATTAATTGATTTAATTTTATGTTACAACTTTGGAAATTGAATATACTATAAGAAGTTATTTTGGAACAACTTTATTCCCTATTTACATTAGGATAAAAGTTAATTCATTCTAGGATTTGCATATGGATTTTCCTATTTAATCATAAAACTTTTACTTTAAGTTAACAATTAAATCTAAGATTGTTATTTTGACTGTATGTATATGTATTTTAAACTATAAATTAATTAAATACATATGTTACACTCTGTTTTTGAATTTAAAACTATTATTCAATTATTTTATACATATGTGTGTGTAATAAATATATTAAAAAAAAAAGAATTGGACAACGAAGGCATATATATAATGGCTATCACTTACTATGCACATTTTCTATATGTTGTACTTGCACAATATTCACTGTGAATATTTTTGGATATTCTTACATTTCATGCCATGTTTAAATTGATTATTAATGTTATTTAATTAATCAATCAATAAACTTAATTAAAGGGAAAAAATGAAAAAATTTCTCTCTTCAATTAAAATTAAATGTCCCATCATTAATTGAATAAGTTATGAAAAGGAAATGAAAGATTTTCTTCTCTAAATTAAATTTAACAACTATCTATCATATATATAAGAGTATATTTGGTATATTCTAATTTATATACAAATTAAATTAAAGTAAAACTTTATTTATGAAATTAAATAAAATATTGATTTTATTTAAAAGAAACTTAGAAAATTTCTAAATGAATGTATACTTATCAGCACATTAAAGATCTAAAATGGTAAAAAAATTTGAAATTTACACTGACGCCGCTACAGACTGACCCAGTTCCAACAATATACATAACGTTATATGCTAGAAATTTCATAAGTTGTTGCACAATGGATCTACCTTCCAACTCTAAAATAATCACCTTAGCTTTTGCATTTTAAATTATATTTAAGGTCGAAACATTATCAAGATTATTTTTCTTCATAATCACTTGCGCCTCTCCAGCTTTAATCCTCGCAACATTCATACCCATGATTCTTTCACCCTGTTCATTAATCCTTCTGCATAAGCATGACCAATTCAACCATTCGACAACTCATGATCATAAGTACCATTTACTACTTTCATTACCCAACTATTCGAGCCTAGGTTTACACCTTTAACAAAAAATACAAACACTCACATTTTTTTCATTGCATTTCGTGGACGTTTCCTCTTATTTTTTAGAACTTCTCCATCTTTTTTTTGAAATTGGGTACTTACTAGGCAGCACATATTAGTAGTACAAGTCTTAGTTAGTATACAATATACTACATGTCAATATATGTTTGAACGACGCTATGTAAGTTTTGAACTGTGATCTCTTGCACCAAATTCTTCATCTTTTGGTTTATTATTTCAATATTTGTCGGCTCTCTCACAAGACAACTGAGTTCGTTGTTTTCACAAACTCCTAACCTAATTCGATTTAGTTATGACAAGATTTTCACTTGTGATTGGTACCAACGTATAAATGCATATCGAGAAGTAAATACCAACAAAAATAAATAAATAATATTTAAAACTAGTATATACTTGCAATGTATAAATTTAAAAATAAGATAGATACTTTATCTGCGATAAAATGATCTTTAACGTCTATAAAATCACATTGCACATAGTATCTTTCATTATTTTCGTCTATTTGCGGGCCGTCATGTTGCAGTTCAAATGAAATAAATAGAAGGTTTTTCTACAAGATGTAATGCAATAATAAATTGGCCAACAATTTTTTTTTATCTCCAACAAAAAATTTAAAATAAAAACAATCAAAGTAAAATTACTTCATTTATATCAACTTTAACGTCTTCGGTTTTTACTTCATAAAGTTCATCGTTGATTGAGGGTGAAAACAACTTCCCTATATAGAGCAAATTCAAACATGCTAACTATCTCCAAATCGACAATTTCCAAGCTAATGACATTAATAAAGATATAATATCAAAATTCAAAAATAGAATTAAAAGAAAAAAGACAAGTAATAGAATATAAATGATGCATTTTTTCGCTTTTCTCCTTCAACAATTGCAAAACCCTAGTTTTGAATATAGGGGGGAAAAAAGAAAAAACAATGGAAAAAAGAATAATAAGCGCCTACCAAGATGTTTCTACTTGCCGAATTGAAGCCAGCGTGTTTTTCTAGCACTGCTCTTAATAATTCATCGGAACCACCTTTCTCAATGAATACTAGAAGAAAAAAACTCAGAAATCAGAAGTGGGGAAAAATATTAGAAATAGAAGTGAAATATAAATCAAATTTGCCTCTGAATCCTAGATTCTTCAATTCAGGTACGCTGCTGCTGCTTCTTCCTATTCCTCTTTTTTTCTTTTTCTTTTTTCCTTTTGGTTGCTGAATTGAGATCGCGATGCTGAACCAAATCTCCATTGGTTTTGTTTCAATTCGATTTTTATAAAATTGAAATCGCGATAAAATATGGGGCTTCGATATTTTCGTTTTGAAATAGGATCGTATTACACGGGATGCGATCCAATTTACCTCTTTGATTGGGGAGGCTGCGGTTCGTTCCAAATCAAGTTTTGGAACGTACAATCTTACGATTTTTGCAATAATTGCTTGGTAGTACTAATATATAAAAAACATTCAAATTTATGACTCTTATACTAGCGGTATCCTACTAATTTGTATGAAATGTAATTATATGCGGTTTATTAATCAATAGATCAGAGAATTTAGTCTAAATTTGGCGCAAACAAAGGTATTGATTAATTTTTGTGGCTATTACACGTTTGGTTCAAACAAAGATGTTATTTAAAAGAAATTAGCTATAACAAATTTGATGCAAACAAAGATATTAATTAATTTTGTAGCTATTGTTGGAGAATAAGATATGTATTATATTGGATTGAAGAAGATATGTAGGGATTAAAGAAGATACAAGCTTCATGTTAACCTTATCTGATATACATGATTGAGAAGTAATGTGGTGGAGCCAATTTTCTTGTTCAAGTGTGGGAAATTTTTGGAACGTGAAAATTATTTATGTGAACTTTGTCTGAAATTCAACATGATTTTCAAAATATAATATCTAGTATATGTGATTCAATGGTAATTATATTCACATGCGTAGACACTTCATGTTAAGATGATTGTCCTCTTCAATGTGTAGAATCATTTCAAGCCAAAATGAGCTTTTGTATCTGTAACATACAGAGATGCTAGAATTTTTAAATAAAGTTGGTTAATTTAAAACTACAATAATTTGCACCAAGCCATATCAACAAAAAATTGTTTATAAATGAAGTTGTAATCAAATATACATATACATTATCATAGGACTGTTGTGGTAATAATAAATTTTTCAGTACCTTATCATTACAAAGCAATTGATAATTGATATTGAACTACATCGGTATACTATTGTTATCGGTATGGTGACAGTAAATTTACCATTATTAACGTAAATTTAGAATTAAAGAAATGTTAAAACCTACGGTAATGATGTATTTACAAGTTATATTAATTTTCTTTTTCACTATTTTATTGATAATAACCGTGAAAACTTTTGAATATATGTCATATATTAAAAAGATGTTTGTAATTTTATTTATCATGATATTTTTTTATTTTGTCTAACTTCAAAATATGAGATTAACAAAATTATTCTTTATTATTGTAAATAATTTACAATGAATGAAGAAAAGTTTATGTATTAGTTAAAATAAATCAAAATGTTGGTGTATGCATTAGCATACATAATATCAACAATAATTTTTTTAATATCAACAATAATTTTTTTTATCATTATCAAAGTCTTAATGCAATGAAAATTTAATATCCGTATGTACTGGTAAATTTACCATTATCAATCAATGATTTATCAGTCTATCGGTATATCGATAATCATTTTACCAGTAGTACCGATTAAGTATATAGTTATTTTTGATTTAGCATTAGTATCGGTACTGTAACACTTTCTTATATTGGTAACGATTATCGTTTCCGTAACAACCCTAGTTCACTATTATGGATAATATAAAAAATTCGTTACCATATCTGTATTATTAATAAGCTATAAATGATTGTCGATACTTTATCGATATCATTTGTAAAATAATCGTTGATATATTGACATACTGGTAAAAACCAATGAAGAAAATTAATATGATTGGTAAATTTACCATTATTACTGGTTTTGACATTATTTACATTTAGATTTACCATCAAC
This sequence comes from Allium fistulosum, assembly GCA_030737815.1. Taxonomy (NCBI): domain Eukaryota; kingdom Viridiplantae; phylum Streptophyta; class Magnoliopsida; order Asparagales; family Amaryllidaceae; genus Allium; species Allium fistulosum. Next base: position 386,328,216 of record CM060907.1, on the reverse strand, counting down.
AATGGTAAATTTAATAGTATCATACCGATTTCAATGATATACAAACGTACTTCAAAATTGATTACCAATTTGGTAATAATATTATGATGGTAAATTTACTATAACTATAACAGCCCTAATCGAACACACAACAATAACAAACTTAGTCCAACTATTATTGAAAATTTTCTTTATATCATTCCCAACACCAGGGGCGGTCATTGGCTGACACATGGTCAATTTCACTGACTAACCTCTAGTGCAACCTCAATAGAAAAAAATATTTATCGATTTATTCAGCACTAGTAATGCTGGGTAAAATATAACTCAATCACATCCACCTAGCTTATGATTCGCGTGCTGTATGACTTTGAAATCAATCCGTCAATTTATTCGGCATTATTAATAATACCGGATAAACTACTATAACATATCTGGCTTTCTTCCTACCTGGCATCTTCTTCCTCAAATTTTCCAAACTCGATCTCTCATTTTCCAATTCCATTATATACCCTAGTTTCCATTTTTTTAACAAATTCTTCCATTCTTTCCGCAATTTTAACTATAATATGAGACAAATATTGCATGCTGTTCTCGTTAGCGGTAGATCCTCTCAAGTTGTTGGGGGAAGTGGAGGAGATGGTGAAGGCGCTAGCTCTAGTTCTTCCGAAAGACGTAAGGACGATGGAACTACGGTATCGGTAGCGAAGGAGGTGATTGAGGGTTGTTTCGGAAGACGTTGATTTGGATCTAGATATCGATCAAAACTTAGGATCCGATAAAGGTTGATGGATTTTTGTGTTTTATCCGATCGACAAGTGCGCATTTCCACCCATCACTGTATATTAAATTTAACATATAAACACAATATTATTGATCAAATACAATTATTATTTATTTTTAAGTATTAAACATCACAGTTAATATAAACGATCGTAAACAGAAATTACTAAATCAATTTAAAAGATTTGAAATTTAGTATTTTATTGAAATTGTAGTTTATAAAATGTGTGGTTTTTCATTTATTTTATGAAAGTAAAATCCAAAGTAATTTTTTAAATAGGCTAGGAAGTGAAAATTCATAGGTCTCGTGCATTGATATTTCGTCTGTATCGGCAGATCCTACCAGTCGATATTAATCGACGTATTGGTAGATTTTTGGGTGACATTGGATTAAAGGACTTTTTCGGTATGTTATTTATTGATAAATATTACATGCAAAACCATAATGTATTTTGCTCAACACTGCATGTTGACCATTCTAGAGATACAGTTGACATGAAATTTTGATGCGTAATTGTATGGTGCATTAACTACTTTATGATGGAAGATCGTCCATACATTTCTCTTCTCTTTGGAGAGATGTTTATTACTGCTCTAGATTTTGTTATGCTTATGGGTATTTCTATTGAGCTACATCCTCCTTTTTCATACAATGAGCGTTCCAAAGACATGATAATTTGCTGTGTATATTACCTTTTTCGGATACGGATGCAGACGGAATTCAGACTTTTTGATATCTATTGACAATTCTAATTGCAATGAAGATCCATTTGGTGTCTTACTGTTTGTATTGCAAATTACTTGTATTTTTCAGATCAACGAACAGTTAAGATGGTACCTTTTCAGATCAACGAACAGTTAAGATGGTACTGTTATGTTTGATATTACCGTCCTTCTCTAAACAAGCAAAGTTGGATTTTTGACAATTTGTGCTATGGTGTAGGACTTGTCAATTAGTTGTACAGTGTGGAATTAATGGTTTTCATAAATTACTTATACCATCAAATCATCAAATCAGTGAACAACTTAAATGGTCCAGTTATCTAACATAATTGTCATTTACTGATCGAGCATAGTTGGATCTTTATTAATTTCCGATAGTGTATACTGAACGGTCATAAATCATCTTGTTTACCTATAAAAGGATATTGTGAACCTAAAATTAAGTACTAAGCAAAGTAAAGAAAGTTAAGGAATACTAAAATGTCCCGCGTTACTTGGTCAGCAACATAAATGCTTGTACTAGTGAAATCCTACATCTAGGCAAAACATAGACAATTTGATGTTGTGTAGATGTATGTATGTTAGCCATGAATGCTATTATAACTTTGTAAATATCAAGCATGTCGAGATAATCTATCCAAAAAAAGACATCAATATAGTCCATTACAAGATACATATGAAATAGTCCTCAAATACAGGTAGATAAGTGGAAATGAACCAAACTAATAAACTAAGCAATCTACTTATCATCCTCATCATCGTCGTCGTCATTGTCTAAACTCGTTACCATGGTCATCCCTATCAACTGCCAACCAAAATTAGAAGCACAACCAAAATCAACTGGCGAATTTGCACGAGGAACATGTTTAGGTCGATGATGGTTTCTGGCCTCGTCCTCAATAGTTAAATCTTGAACGCGTTGCGTCAAAATTAAACTTACTATTCATACTCCTTTATACTATATCTGCGCTTTCTGGAAGTAACATCTTTAAGAAGCCTGCATCCGAAATAGATCCTTGTACCTAAATGAGGATAGATCGAGATAATCATTAATCGAAAGACATGGTATGTTATCATATTGATCATGGCCCGATGAAGTAGGTATAGCAATGGTCCATCCCTATCCGGAATCTCAGGTGGTGGAGCAACATACCTCTGAGCAAGCTGGGTTAAGTCATGCACAACTGATGGTGTTACACCGAAATAGTTGGTGGATGACCCAACTAAATCAACAACACCCCATGAGTAAAATATGCAGATGGTGGTGGCATGTAGAATCTACGCCAAAAACCAGGATAATCCAAGTTGGAAATATTGAACCCACCAACCATTTGTCGTTGCAGTCTGTATGGAGGTTATGGCTTAAACCATAAGAAATGGTGTATAGAATGAGGATCATCAGGTACCATGTCAATTTCGTAAATCCGACACCAACAATGCTCACCATGACACCACATACAACTAGCAGTAAGAGAAGATGCTATCAATGGAAACCGTCTGCATAACAACAATCCAATGTGAGAAGTACTAGGATATGTCAAATTTGAAATCCGTCGTATGGCTGTGAAATAATATCAGAACGTGTGACATCCCGGAATTTCTGGCAATATCAATTTAATAATCTGTATTAGAAATTAATTTGATTTGATAATATTTGTTAATAAGATCGGGATTTGATTTAATCATCTTCTTTTAAATAAATATTTAACTGATGATTTATCTTTTAAAAGCTAATAAATTGTTTTTTATAATGTATATGTATATTTGTATATATGGTAAACAGATAAGCTTGGTTTTAAGTTTAATAAATAAATGAATCTTGTTTTCTAATTCTAATATATTTTGGTAATTTGGGAATAATGATTAAATTTAAATATATATAGCTTTAAAATATTTAAGGTAAATGTTTAATGGGCTAAATTTTTATCTTAGCTTAAGTTCAAGATTTATTTAAGGGTTGTTTAAAATATTGTTTAATAAATGTGATATATTAATTAATTTAATGATAATAGGAATTTATAATCTCTTCTATAAATCATTTAAATTTAACAAATTATTACTCTCAAATAACACTTATTAATGTATTGTTCTATATATATAAACATAAATAGTTTTATTTTATTTTTCTCTAGGAAGTAATTCATAAGCATAAAATAAAATATGGATATAAATTAAATGTTTGGTACCTAAGCTTTAAAAAGAATAAACAATATATATGTAGGTATCTTCATACAAGACCAAAGTATAAATCAATATCTGACAAAAACATGCGTGTATAAACTATGTGGACTAGAAGTAATAAAGAAAATGTTTACATACAAAACAAAGCTTCATATACAAGCCTTCCTAACTACAAAGTGTACTTTTATATACAAGTTTATATACTCAGCAAACATTTTTATAAGCATGCAAACCAATCAAGAAGCAAGGCATTAAATGCCAATCTCTCAGCCAACATTTTGTCTAGTCAAGAAAAAAAATTTAAAAATACCTTTAGACAAGCATAAGGAAAGAAATATACATTTAGATATGTACAAATTAAGATAAGTATGAACGGATGGGTGTAAGTATGTGGACTTGAAGAGATATATGGATTATCTTGCAAAACAAGACAATAGCAATAAATGCAAATATCTCTAGTACACAAAATATGTTCTATCAGCCACTATTTTAAGAAAAAATCTCTGATTCGTATACAATATGAAAATCTGGTACCAGTATAATATTTCATTTCCTATTCACTCTCTTTTTATATACATCATTTCCCTGTTTTCATTCGTTCATCACAACTAAGCAAACCAGAAAAGATGAACATTACCCTGTACAACTCAAATACAAACCTTAAGCAACAACTTCATCAACCAAAGGGCAAGAAGATTTAAAAGGGGATTAAGTAGCAGCTTCCAGAATGTGTTTTCTGCACAAATTTTTACAAGTGAGTATCTTACCCAGTATCTTTCCCTTTAGATCAATGAGTAACTTTTTAGTTAAATTTTAAGCAGTCGAATAATGGATTGCTGATGAAATTTTCTGTGATGATTTTGTATGTATGGATATATTGAAGTACGAACTCTCTGTATATGAATGAAATTGGATATGCAGGTTTGATGTTTGTGCTCCTATGTTCTTTAGTTTTCAGAGATTTTTAATGAACCAAAATTCAAAACTTTCCCTTTAATCACTTCAAAGCTTGAATTTCTCATAAATCAATTTAGATGATCTCCATCTAGATTTTGAAAGCAAGTTCATGTATTTTAAGTGGGAAAATCCCTGTTATTAAGAAAAATACAGTGGGAACTTAAATAATGTGGTAAATTAAATGCTGCATTATATTGATTCAAGCATATATCTCGAATCGTCTTTAGGAGTTAGGATTTTTAAAACGAAAATCTAGATTTTTAACATTAAATTGAATGTACACTTTGTAATTGTCTGGAATTTGAATCCTGATCATTTTCTGGTGATCGGTGATATTCGAGCGGCCGAGCTACCGTCTGAGGCGAGATTGATGGTCAGGAAGCTTGGTAAAAATAGTGGTTGAGGCGATAGTGGTTTGTGGCACCGCTGGTGATCGGAAATAGAATTTAACCCTAGTTTTATCTGGGTCGAGTTTGGGGTTGGTTCGACTACCTCGGTTGATCGAGCGCCATGAGATTTAAGGGGATGGTGGAAGAGGCTCTGGCGATGGGGTAGCCGGAGGTGTAGACTCGCTGATGGTGGGAGGATCAGAGGCGAGGTGTTTACAGGCTTCGATGTGGTGTTCCAGTGGTCGTTCCGGGTTTTGTTCCTGGTCTGGTTTCAAGCTCGAATTTGATTTCGATATTGTTGTAGTGATATGATGATCGTGATGTGGGGTTTGGAAGTTTGTCGATGTGGGATAATTGCCGAAGTTGATCGGAGGCGATCGAAGCAAACGTGCACGTGCGCGCATGTACGATTCGTCATCGATGATGTCTGGGCTTGGAAGACGATGTATATTCTCGAGAATGAACACGTGCAGATGAAAGGTTGACTCGAAGAAAAAAATGATCTGAGTGAAGCTCGGGTAGGTGTTCGGGTTTTTGATCATTTGGCCCGGGTTGGTTGATAAGTTTCCAGTTTTAAAATGTTTAAAAGAAAACCAGAATGAAAAGTAAAGGCAAAAGCAAAATTGGTTAGTAAAGTTTCAAAATAATATATTGTGACTTTCCGGAAATCGAAGTTTCGAAATTTAGAAATAAATTTAGCCGTTGATTAACATTTAAACCAAATTTGTGACTGGTATTCAATAAAGGAAATGATTTCTAATTAAAGTTTTGATAAATAAATGGAGGGTAATTTATTTAATTAGTTAATTTACGATTAAGGATTAATTAAATTGTAATTTAAGGTTATAAGTTAATTAATCGGTGTTAGGTTAAATTTGTAATTAGAGATTATTAATTAATGATTAAAGATTAATTAATTAAGTAATTTGTGTAATCAATTTAGAGGTTTGATTTATTTATGTAATTAATTAATTAAAGTAACTTAATTAAGATTGATCACTTAATGAGATTAATTTATAATAATTAAGGTATAATTTCTTAATGACATTCATTAAGTTGGAAAATTTAAGGGGTAATTATTAAATGTGATTTATTTAATGATAATTATTTAATTAAATAATTAAGAATTGATTGTTTTTTGTTATTAATCAAAGGAAGTTGCTTAATGTAATAAAAGGGTGATAAATCAAGGATGATTACTCGAGGTGAATAATTAAAGGATTTATTAATTAATCAAAGGGTTAATTAATTAAGGTTAGTAATTAGGAATAATTACTGAACGTGATTAGAAAGGATAATTAGAGAATGATTAATTTATGGATTGTAATTAAAAATTGTTAAGGAAGCAAGATTAAAAGTGACTAAAGTAATTAATTTAAATTAATTAGGAAGGGTATAACAAGTAAGTCTCGCTTATGAATAATTGGATGATCTTGTGTGCCTTAAATGATGATAGCAGATATGTGATGCTATGTGATATGATATGTTTGAGTTGAATTGTAATAATAAGGTTTGTTTATCTGTGATGAATGGCTACCAAACTATGTATTCTGTCTATAATAGGAATTGTTTAAAACTTAAACAGCTTTGTTTAGGATAATATTGGATTCGAAGAGACCGGAGTCGGGTATCAGTAAATACCCGAAACCACTTCGATCTTTTATAAACGGATATGTGAAATCAATAGGCTGAAAGGAATGAGTTAAGTGGATGGGACCATTTAATCTAAGTTTGGTATTTAGAAATTGATGTGTGAAATAAGTGATGTCTATAACAAATTGTGAATTTATAAATTGGCACGAGTTACCCCGGGTTATATATAAGTTGTATGCTTTTGTAATTCATGTTAGATGGGTTTACTCACGCTGGTTTCCAGCCTGACCCGGGTGTTACTTTGATGTAATGCTCGGGTCAAACCGAGTATTACAGATTTTCAGGTAAGGACGTTCTAGAGCTCAGGAGACGAGCTGGATGGCAGGAACGTATGGAGTGTATTCCGCTGTGATATTGTTATTTATCTGTGACAAGTTATTTTAAATTGTCCAGTGATTGTGAAATGTTGTAACTCTGATGTATAAAAATGCAAATTAACTGATACTGTACTCTTTTGTAAACTGTTATTATTTGATATTATATTTTGATCCGCTGCGAATGTGAGAATCTGTGTAGTGTTTCTGTTTCTTTTTCTTCTATCTCTTTTCTTTTTCCTAACTATCTAGAATTTTCGGGTTCGAAAATTCCGGGTCATTACAGTTGGTATCAGAGCGAAGGTTAAGCGAGAACCTTGGCTCTGGTGGGTTTACTCATCAGGGATAGGGTCAATACTACCATAGGATGAGTTGAGTGTTTATATATATGAGAGCGTACTTGTTATTTTCATATATAAACATTTTAAATGATTTTATATAAAAATTATATTTGATATATAAAGCAATAATTTTTCAAATATTAAGTTAATTGGTTGTTAAATCATTGGAATTAAATAGAAACAATGAGAACTAAGTGACAATAGAAATACAACCAAACTGAAGTTTGAATAAAGATAAGTTTGAAATGGATTCAACTGAAATTAAAATCTTGGCTTTGAAGAAGAATTTTTAGAAATAGATAATTGGAATTGTTTTCCAGTTGCAATAACCTTGGTTATTTTCCTACAATGATGAAATGTTTGTTAATGATTTAGCAAAAATAGAATGTTTATGGAAGTAAACATTTAGGTGAGTATGACTTATGAATTGAAATTGGAAAGGGTTTAAATGGTGAAGTATAAAATCTAAGTCCAGAAAATATGGGAAATTGTTCCAAGTGTTTGAAAGAAATAATAAATAGTATTGTTTGAATAAAAGAGCTTGATTCAAACAAGAGTTGTTTGAAAATTTATAGGAACATCTTTTGAATTTAAAACCAAAGGTGGTTTAAAATTTAAAGTAATTTGGTGTGTAAAGGAAATAAATATGTATATTTGAAATAAACTCTAGGATTGAGTTTTGAATAATCCGGGGAAAGTGATGTGAAACCCAAAGTGATATAAGTTTTGAACTAATGAGTAAGAATGAATATTATTAGAAATTTGAAATTTGAAGTAGAAATTCAAATTTGAGTAAGGTTGATTGAATGAATTGAATTTAACTTAGGGGAAGTTAAATAAGAACAACCTAAATTTGGAAATTTTAAGATGAAATTAAAATTTTACTTAGTGAAGTTAAATGGGTTGTTTTGAATTGGGAGTTATGTGTGATCTCAAGTGGATTTGAGATCTGGAAATGGGAAATGTGTGTTATTGATGGATGCTATTTTAAATAATCCGGATGTTTATTTACTTTGGCTTATCCCGATATCATCCTTTTGTTATTAATAATCCTTGGAACTGTGAATTGGATTAATCTAATTAAATGAATGAAGAAATGGATTATGGTGATATATCCATTATTTAGCTAAAAGGGAAATTAAAATTCGGAATTAAGAAGATGAAACCACTTTGAATTTAAGGTTTAAATGTTTAAAAAGAACTTGAAAATTTAAATTGTTAAGCACTGGTTTCAAAATTGAAATTGGGTAATAAATTGAATTTTTAAGGTAAAATTTGTTTTGAACTCTTATTTGAACTTTGGGAAAGGTTAAGTAAAGATAATTTGAAATTGGAATTTTGAGGATTTGACTCAAAATTTAATTGTTTAAGGATTTGGGTTATTTATGTAGAAATAAAAGTTAATTTGGTTTAAAAGGTTAAACCAACTTTTGAGAATTTAACTCGAATTTATATAATTCGAGATGGGTTAAAAATTGAGATTTAAAAATTGAATTTAGTTTGAATTAACTAGAATTGAAGATGGGTAAGTATAAAATTCAAATGGAAAATTTGAATCGGATTAATTTGAAATAAAATTGAAAATTGAATGAGTTCAAATTCAAAATGGGAAGTGGTTGAAATTTGAAGTTATTTTGGTATTGAGTCAATTTAAATGGAATTTAAATTGAATGATTGGGTTAAAGGATGGGATATTACACGGTTTGACTCTGGACTATTTTTTAAAATTAATTGTTTTATATAAATCTATTGTTTTTCCAAACTATTTACTATACAACTTTTCTTTTTAAAACCTAAAACTATCTTAAGCTTGTTTTACAATTACTTTTGAAACTATTTAGCTATTTTACAACCATCATATTTACTAATTACTATCTTTTTAGCTACTTTATAACTAGTTACCATTTTACAACTAATTTGAAATTGTTTTACTATTTTTCAACTATCTTACAACTACTTAACTATTTTACCATCTATTTTTTAACTAATAATTTTTTTTTTCAACTACTTATCTATTCTTCAAAAATTTTCAAGCTATTTCCTAAATATAAACTGGTCGGAGTTCAAACTGTTATTGTTTAAATACCCAACTGAGATAAGAATTGAAGTGATAATCCAAATGGGGATTAAGACAAAAGTGAATAAGTGAATGAAAATTAAGGTCAATGTGAATAGAAAGGGAATTGATTTAACTGATAATCAATGAAGATAAATACGTAAGATGTACGTATATTATTCTATTCGCATAGTGATTTGATCCAGATTCGAACACAGAATTTCGAGATAGTATTATCGATCCGAGTTGGGATTTTTTTTCCGCTCGATTTTCGACGGTGAACCTGGATATGGATTTTTGATTGGTTCTGGATATTCTCTATCATAGTTGTGACTATGCAAGGAGAATGACGGTTTCTGATCAAGAAACCAGATCTGAGTCCGCACTAGGAAGTCGGGTGGACAATACTAATTTGGAAGCGAAATTGTGTGATCGAGTGAGCGATCAGATTGATATTGCGTACGGATGGTATGTGGACATCGTACGAGTTGAATGAAATTGATGTTGAATTGGGGATAAAAACTGTAAATGATTTTTGAAATTGAAAGAATATTTTGTGAAATATATGATGAAGTAAAGTGGGAACTGAACATTTCTATGATTAAAATTTACCTTATAAAAGCAAGCAATATGGAGAATGACTTTACAAAAGAATAATCAAAATTTGAATATTGATTTGGGCTAAACAAAGTTATATATCTTTGTTATATATGGTAAACTCTCCTTGTTGAATCTATTGCCAGACGAAAATGATTTTTGGAAAGTGTTTGAAGTATAAAATTTAATTTATACAAGTACAAATTTATTCAAAGATTTTTCAAAACTTTTATATATATGTATTTATAAAAGGATTTGTGAAAATGATTTTGAGGAAAGGTTTTTGGAACCTTTGAATTTTGGGAAAGGCTTTTGATTTTGGGAAAAATCAATATTTGAATTTGGAAAGCCTAATATGAGGATTATCGATTTTGAGAATCGATTTTATAAAGGAGCTTTATATGTGATTCATACTTGGTGTATGATTTGGAAAATACTATATGTGTATAGTATAAAGTGTTTTGAAAGTGGCTCTGGGAAAAAAGGCGCTCCCTTGAATGAACTTCTCAGGAGTGCCATTGAGTGGTACTGCCTTGAGCCTCTAAAGGGGAGGTTCTAAAGTTGATCCTGTGAGGAGTCCGGACAAACTAGTTCCTGAGGACTATTTGGTAGCGAAAGTCGATGGCGCTGATGCCTACAGAGGCATTTGGGTTATGCTGTGACGACAGTGTAACTTGATGTCGCTGCGACCTACTGTGTGTGGACCATAGCGAAAATCGTGTGGAGGATGAGTGCCAACAGTCTACACTTGATTCTATCGGGATGGCAGCGCAACATCGGTAGACTGCGGTCAATGGTCAAGTGGAGGAGTTTCATTCTTTTGGCAGCGAAATTCGGTGGCGCTGATGCCTACAGTTATATGGGTTTGTGCTGTGATAGCAACGTAAGGCCCGGGTATAACTGCGATCTGTAGCGGGTTCCATGGCGTAATCGAGTGGCGCGGAGACCTACAGTTATCTGTGGATTTTGCCGGGACGGCAACGTAACCATCGGGTTAACTGCGACCATGGATGGGTGTGATGATTTCCAGAGCATTTTTACCAAAGATATTTCCTCTATTTTCAAAAATGTTTTCGATATTTACGATAAAATTATTTTCCAAAGTATTTTCACTGGGTGTGGAAAACGAGTTTACCAAGTACTTATAGATTTTCAGTCCTACGCCTGATCAACGTATGACCGAATTTCTATGAGAACAAGGATGGACTTGTCGACACATCGAGTTATAAAAATATTTTTTTTTAAAACTATTTTAATAATGTTATATAGATATTAAAAAGTGTTTTAAAAATGATCAAAGAATATTTATCTGATTTTAAGCATTTTCATAAATTCTGGCTTCGTTCCTTTTCGAGGACGAAAAGTTTTAAAGGGGGGAGGGATGTGACATCCCGGAATTTCTGGCAATATCAATTTAATAATCTGTATTAGAAATTAAATTGATTTGATAATATTTGTTAATAAGATCGGGATTTGATTTAATCATCTTCTTTTAAATAAATATTTAACTGATGATTTATCTTTTAAAAGCTAATAAATTGTTTTTTTATAATGTATATGTATATTTGTATATATGGTAAACAGATAAGCTTGGTTTTAAGTTTAATAAATAAATGAATCTTGTTTTCTAATTCTAATATATTTTGGTAATTTGGGAATAATGATTAAATTTAAATATATATAGCTTTAAAATATTTAAGGTAAATGTTTAATGGGCTAAATTTTATCTTAGCTTAAGTTCAAGATTTATTTAAGGGTTGTTTAAAATATTGTTTAATAAATGTGATATATTAATTAATTTAATGATAATAGGAATTTATAATCTCTTCTATAAATGATTTAAATTTAACAAATTATTACTCTCAAATAACACTTATTAATGTATTGTTCTATATATATAAACATAAATAGTTTTATTTTATTTTTCTCTAGGAAGTAATTCATAAGCATAAAATAAAATATGGATATAAATTAAATGTTTGGTACCTAAGCTTTAAAAAGAATAAACAATATATATGCAGGTATCTTCATACAAGACCAAAGTATAAATCAATATCTGACAAAAACATGCGTGTATAAACTATGTGGACTAGAAGTAATAAAGAAAATGTTTACATACAAAACAAAGCTTCATATACAAGCCTTCCTAACTACAAAGTGTACTTTTATATACAAGTTTATATACTCAGCAAACATTTTTATAAGCATGCAAACCAATCAAGAAGCAAGGCATTAAATGCCAATCTCTCAGCCAACATTTTGTCTAGTCAAGAAAAAAATTTAAAAATACCTTTAGACAAGCATAAGGAAAGAAATATACATTTAGATATGTACAAATTAAGATAAGTATGAACGGATGGGTGTAAGTATGTGGACTTGAAGAGATATATGGATTATCTTGCAAAACAAGACAATAGCAATAAATGCAAATATCTCTAGTACACAAAATATGTTCTATCAACCACCATTTTAAGAAAAAATCTCTGATTCGTATACAATATGAAAATCTGGTACCAGTATAATATTTCATTTCCTATTCACTCTCTTTTTATATACATCATTTCCCTGTTTTCATTCGTTCATCACAACTAAGCAAACCAGAAAAGATGAACATTACCCTGTACAACTCAAATACAAACCTTAAGCAACAACTTCATCAACCAAAGGGCAAGAAGATTTAAAAGGGGATTAAGTAGCAGCTTCCAGAATGTGTTTTCTGCACAAATTTTTACAAGTGAGTATCTTACCCAGTATCTTTCCCTTTAGATCAATGAGTAACCTTTTAGTTAAATTTTAAGCAGTCGAATAATGGATTGCTGATGAAATTTTCTGTGATGATTTTGTATGTATGGATATATTGAAGTACGAACTCTCTGTATATGAATGAAATTGGATATGCAGGTTTGATGTTTGTGCTCCCATGTTCTTTAGTTTTCAGAGATTTTTAATGAACCAAAATTCAAAACTTTCCCTTTAATCACTTCAAAGCTTGAATTTCTCATAAATCAATTTAGATGATCTCCATCTAGATTTTGAAAGCAAGTTCATGTATTTTAAGTGGGAAAATCCCTGTTATTAAGAAAAATACAGTGGGAACTTAAATAATGTGGTAAATTAAATGCTGCATTATATTGATTCAAGCATATATCTCGAATCGTCTTTAGGAGTTAGGATTTTTAAAACGAAAATCTAGATTTTTAACATTAAATTGAATGTACACTTTGTAATTGTCTGGAATTTGAATCCTGATCATTTTCTGTTGATCAGTGATATTCGAGCGGCCGAGCTACCGTCTAAGGCGAGATTGATGGTCAGGAAGCTTGGTAAAAATAGTGGTTGAGGCGATAGTGGTTTGTGGCACCGCCGGTGATCGAAAATAGAATTTAACCCTAGTTTTATCTAGGTCGAGTTTGGGGTTGGTTCGACTACCTCGGTTGATCGAGCGCCATGAGATTTAAGGGGATGGTGGAAGAGGCTCTGGCGATGGGGTAGCCGGAGGTGTAGACTCGCTGATGGTGGGAGGATCGGAGGCGAGGTGTTTACAGGCTTCGATGTGGTGTTCCAGTGGTCGTTCCGGTTTTGTTCCTGGTCTGGTTTCAAGCTCGAATTTGATTTCGATATTGTTGTAGTGATCTGATGATCGTGATGAGGGGTTTGGAAGTTTGTCGATGTGGGATAATTGCCGAAGTTGATCGGAGGCGATCGAAGCAAACGTGCACGTGCACGCATGTACGATTCGTCATCGATGATGTCTGGGCTTGGAAGACGATGTATATTCTCGAGAATGAACACGTGCAGATGAAAGGTTGACTCGAAGAAAAAAATGATCTGAGTGAAGCTCGGGTAGGTGTTCGGGTTTTTGATCATTTGGCCCGGGTTGGTTGATAAGTTTCCAGTTTTAAAATGTTTAAAAGAAAACCAGAATGAAAAGTAAAGGCAAAAGCAAAATTGGTTAGTAAAGTTTCAAAATAATATATTGTGACTTTCCGGAAATCGAAGTTTCGAAATTTAGAAATAAATTTAGCCGTTGATTAACGTTTAAACCAAATTTGTGACTGGTATTCAATAAAGGAAATGATTTCTAATTAAAGTTTTGATAAATAAATGGAGGGTAATTTATTTAATTAGTTAATTTACGATTAAGGATTAATTAAATTGTAATTTAAGGTTATAAGTTAATTAATCGGTGTTAGGTTAAATTTGTAATTAGAGATTATTAATTAATGATTAAAGATTAATTAATTAAGTAATTTGTGTAATCAATTTAGAGGTTTGATTTATTTATGTAATTAATTAATTAAAGTAATTTAATTAAGATTGATCACTTAATGAGATTAATTTATAATAATTAAGGTATAATTTCTTAATGACATTCATTAAGTTGGAAAATTTAAGGGGTAATTATTAAATGTGATTTATTTAATGATAATTATTTAATTAAATAATTAAGAATTGATTGTTTTTTGTTATTAATCAAAGGAAGTTGCTTAATGTAATAAAAGGGTGATAAATCAAGGATGATTACTCGAGGTGAATAATTAAAGGATTTATTAATTAATCAAAGGGTTAATTAATTAAGGTTAGTAATTAGGAATAATTACTGAATGTGATTAGAAAGGATAATTAGAGAATGATTAATTTATGGATTGTAATTAAAAATTGTTAAGGAAGCAAGATTAAAAGTGACTAAAGTAATTAATTTAAATTAATTAGGAAGGGTATAACAAGTAAGTCTTGCTTATGAATAATTGGATGATCTTGTGTGCCTTAAATGATGATAGCAGATATGTGATGCTATGTGATATGATATGTTTGAGTTGAATTGTAATAATAAGGTTTGTTTATCTGTGATGAATGGCTACCAAACTATGTATTCTGTCTATAATAGGAATTGTTTAAAACTTAAACAGCTTTGTTTAGGATAATATTGGATTCGAAGAGACCGGAGTCGGGTATCAGTAAATACCCGAAACCACTTCGATCTTTTATAAATGGATATGTGAAATCAATAGGCTGAAAGGAATGAGTTAAGTGGATGGGACCATTTAATCTAAGTTTGGTATTTAGAAATTGATGTGTGAAATAAGTGATGTCTATAACAAATTGTGAATTTATAAATTGGCACGAGTTACCCCGGGTTATATATAAGTTGTATGCTTTTGTAATTCATGTTAGATGGGTTTACTCACGCTGGTTTCCAGCCTGACCCGGGTGTTACTTTGATGTAATGCTCGGGTCAGACCGAGTATTACAGATTTTCAGGTAAGGACGTTCTGGAGCTCAGGAGACGAGCTGGATGGCAGGAACGTATGGAGTGTATTCCGCTATGATATTGTTATTTATCTGTGACAAGTTATTTTAAATTGTCCAGTGATTGTGAAATGTTGTAACTCTGATGTATAAAAATGCAAATTAACTGATACTGTACTCTTTTGTAAACTGTTATTATTTGATATTATATTTTGATCCGCTGCGAATGTGAGGATCTGTGTAATGTTTCTGTTTCTTTTTCTTCTATCTCTTTTCTTTTTCCTAACTATCTGGAATTTTCGGGTTCGAAAATTCCGGGTCATTACAGAACGTGTACGTCATACTCCATTTAGTTACGTCCAACTGCAAAAACATGACTAGCCTCACCACCATACACTCTGTCTGTTCTACGGTGATCATGCACAAATCCTGTGAAAGAATAATGATAAGTGGTGGTCTTTAGTGGGATGTGATAGGTTGTGGTTATACCTGCGCCACCAAAACTGTAAAATCTCCCAAAAGCCACATAGTGATGTCCCATGAGTAATAACTATAAATTGAATGTCCAATGATCTATACAAGTATGTCATAATAGTCGTTTCCCAATCATACAAAACAGGTGAAGAAAGATCAAAGTTTGCAATTGCTGCAACATGTCATAGGGTAAGTGTAGTGAATGAATTGGAAAAGAAAAGGTTATCCATCATATATAGTGCAAATGGTTTAGCTATCTCCAAATCATAGTCCAGGTTGAATTGTCGAAGCAGTTTCCTAATAGTCTCTAATTAAACTAACTCTAATATGTATGTGGGTATAACTAGGCAAAACACGCAACAAATTATTATGTTTTTAGAACTGCTCATCGTAAGGTAAAGAAAGATATAGTCCAACAGAATACCAGTAAGCATAACAAAATCTAGAACAATAATACTCATTTTCTCAAAAGAGTAGTGAAATGTGTGAGTGGTCTTCCACCATGACGTAGCTAATGCACCATATAATTGTGCATCATAATTTAAGGTCGGCTGTATTCCTAGAATGGTGAATATGCAGTATTAAGTAAAATACATTATGGTTTTACATGTGATTATTTATCAATAAATAACATACTGAAAAGTTCTAAAATCCACTATCACAAAAAAAATCCAGTAATACGTCAATCAATGTCGACAATAGAATCTCTTGGTATAAACGAAAGGGACAATTTGGCACAGGTCTCTAATAAGTTTCAAAATATACAAAAACCCCAGTAAAAAAAGTTTGTAAATTAGGTCCCTAGAATTAAGTTACCGAATAATGCCACACACTTATGCAATTATTCACTTTGTAGACATTTATGCAATTATATTAAAAAATTGCAGACATTTCCACAATTATTCACTGAAAAATTGCGGAAAATTCCGCAATTATTCACAAAAAAATTACGGAAATTTATGCAACTTTTGTATATAATTGCATAAATGTATGCAATTATTCAGTGAATAATTGCATAACTATATGCAATTACTTAGTAACTTAATTCTAGGGACCTAATTAAATAATTTTTTTTACTGGGGTTTTTTGCATTTTGAAACTTATTAGGGACCTGAACCTAATATTCACTAAACGAAATACCAATGAAAGAGACTCACGAGTTTTCAATTTCCTAGCCTATTTTGAAAATTATTTTTCATTTTAATCTCACTAATTAAATGAAAAACCATACATTGAATTATAATTCAATGAAGTACCAGATTTCAAATCTTTTGATTTAGTAATTTCAGTTTACGGCCATTTGTATTAACTGTGATGTTTCATACTTAAAAAATAAATAAGAATTATATCTCGTAAATAACGATACGTTTATATGTTAAATTTAACTTATAGTGATGTCGATATAGGCAGAAACGTGCGTTTGTTAATCCAAAAAGCACGAAAATCCATTAAATCTTTGTCGGATCCTTAGTTTCGATCGATATTTGGATTCGAAGCGGCATATTTCGAAACAACCCCATCGCCTTCTCTGCGATATCATAGTTCCATCGTTCATACGGCTTCTGTAAGAACTAGAGCTAACGCATTCACCACAATTTCCTCCACTAACCCCAACATCTTGAGAAGGTCTACTGCTACCCCCGAACAACACGCAATATTCGTACCATGCTAGAGTTAAAATTGTGAAATAAAGGAAGAATTTGTTGAAAAAAATGGAAAATATGGTTTATAATGGAATTGGAAAATAAGAGCTCAGGTTGGAAAAAACTGAGAAAGAAGGTGACGACTAGAAAAAAATCTGGATATGTTATAATAGTTTATCTGGCAATGTCAGATAAATTGGTGGTTTGATTTCAAATCCACACAGCACGTGGATCGTAAGCTCGGTGATTGTGATTGTGTTATATTTTATCCAACATTATTGATGTCGGATAAATCATCAAATATTTTTTGCTATTGGGGTTGCATTAGGGGTCGGTTAATGAAATTGGTCGGTTGGCAGCCCCTGACTGTTCCTAATGTTCGGAATGCTCTGACCTTCTATTGGGTACGCTCTTACTAATGTTCGGTGGACTATGCTTTTAACTATCATATTATTTTATGTATCAATTGAGAGAAAGAGGTCTTTGAGTTCCATACATCTCTGGATCCTTTTTGCTCTTTGTCCATTGATTCCTACGTTCCTACTGGGAAAGAGGTCTTTGAGTTCCATACATCTCTGGGTTCTTTTTCCTCTTTGTCCATTGATTCCTACATTCCTACTGGGAGATCCGTTCAGAACACTATAGTCTACCGAACAATAGTAAGTGAATTCCTAATAGGTGGTCGGAGCATTCCGAACGTTTTGGACAGCTATGGACTGTCACCTGACCAGTTTCATTGACCGATCCCTAGTGCAACCCCAATAGCAAATAAATATTTGTTGATTTATCCGGCATCAATAATTTTGGATAAAGTATAACACAAGCACAGTCACCTAACTTACGATCCATGTGCTGTGTGGATTTAATATCAAATCGTTAATTATCCGACATTATTGGATAAACTATTATTACATATTCGGATTGCTTCATAGTCGGCATCTTCTTCCTCAAATTTTTCCAACGCTCTCATTTTTTAATTTCATTGTATACCATATTTTCCATTTTTTTCTTCAACAAATTCTTTCTTTATTTCACAATTCTAACTCTAGCATGATAAGAATATTGCGTGTTGTTCGGGGTAGTAGACATTCTCAAGATGTTGAAGTTAGTGGAGGAGATGGTGGTGAATGTGCTAGCTCTAGTACTTACAGAAGGCGCATGAACGATAGAACTACGATATCGCAGAGGAGGCGGTGGGGTTGTTTTGAAAGATGCCGTTTTGGATCTAAATATCGATCAAAACTAAAGATCCGACAAAGATTTAATAGATTTTCGTGTTTTCCCGATTAACAAGCGCACGTTTCCACCCATGTCAGCATCACTGTAAGTTAAATTTAACATATAAACATAGCTTTATTTATTAAATACAATTCTTATTTATTTTTTTAGTATTAAACATCACAGTTAATACAAATGACCGTACACATGAATTAAAAATCTGCATCATTCATTGTACATCACAGTTAATACATTGATTATAAAAGAGTGAAATATAAACAAATATGAAGATAATAAATAATTTTAAGCAATTAATATGTTTTAAATATATATCATATAAACTATTTTTTTTGCAAGGCAATATCATATAAACTATTAACATGCATAAAACAATAAATATACATCATTCATTGTACTAAAACACACATAATATAAACTATTATTTAAACAAAAAACCGAACGAATAATTTTTGTTTGTGGACGCAATCGAATCTGCATCCGTAACCGTTTTTTCGAACATCGAATGTTAATCCGCCTTTCAGTTACGGATGCGGATGAATTTTGGAGGCCCGTTCAGAATAGTAGCATCATTTTCCTCATAAAACGTTATCGATCTGGCTTCGATACACGTGCTGAACTTTGAGTTCTATGCATGTGTCGGGTCAGCACATAGGACCACCTACTTTCTCCCACGTACAGAATTCAATTTCTGTATGTTCAATCCCTAATTAAAAATCCTTGCTATGGGGCATCAGCAGCAGCCCCAAAGATTGGTGATTAAAGATCTGCATTATTACAAATTGAACATTCAATTTTCCTATGAAAATTGAACTAGGCGTCTATTCGGTTGGTGCACCAGCTCTTAGGTGTTTGTTAAAGAAACACCTAGTGCTAGTAGGTCTGTTAATGGATATTCGAAAAATCCAAAATTCATCAGCATCCTTATCTGAAAACGAATTAATATTCGATGTTTGAAAAAATGGTTACGGATGCAGATTCGATTGCGTCTGCAACCGAAAATTATTCGTTCGATTTTTTGTTCAAATTATAGTTTAAATTATGTGTATTTTAGTACAATGAATGATATATATTTATTGTTTTATCATGTTAATAGTTTATGTGATATGTGTTTAAAACATATTAATTGTTTAAAATTATTTATTATCTTCGTATTTGTTTATATTTCATTCTTTTATAATAATGGGATTGAAAAAAATAAATAAGACTTTGTAAAACACTATTTTTAAGTTTTAAAATACTCGGCTGTCAAATCCTAAAAAACAAGTTTAAATAAAACATCTATTTTTACGTTTATGTAAATATTTGCAGAGAGCTCTGCAAATATTTAAAGTTTCCGGACTGCAATATTTGCAGAGAAACTCATAAATAATTACATTGTTTTCTGCAAATATTTATAGAGAAATAAGCAAGTATTTGCATTTTCTCAAAATTTTTTATATAAAAATTAGTTTTGTAGAAACATGCTATCAACATTCATAATTAATTTTCAAAAAAACAAGATTTTTTTTATATTGAAATTAAAATTATGATGTAATTTAAACATGTTTTTGAGAAGGATATTTCATGTACTAAACTTGAAAATATGGGACGGATGCTAATTTTCACAAAATAAATTATACTACACCAAAATTTCTTGTTTATTGTTTTCGATGTGATATTGAAAAATGATTTTGGGATGCAGATGCAAATATGATACTATCAGCATCCCGCATTAAAAATATCCAATGACAGACCTGAGTGCTGGACACTACTGTGTTTGAAGATACAATTATTCCTTGCGGGAACTCCTGATTCCTCACACACACCGAAAAGAAAATTTGTAAGTTTTGTAGCTTCATTGTTATCTACAAACTTGCATTATTACAGTGTCAACACATAAAAATATAGAAGGAAGAGCAAAATAAATGTCGAAGAAAGAGGAACATGAAAATTTTGAGAAAACCGAAGTAAATTGTCTATCAATTGAACCTCCGAAAATAGAAGATGCTGGACTCGAAGATTGCGCTTTACCTCCAGAATCAATAATGGAAGCTTTCTCCCTTGCTTTCAATTCCCGCTTAAAAGAACACAGCAGCAAAAGTAATGGAGAAACGCCTGAACAATTAGATGTTAAAGCTAACACCTTGAAGGATGAGAATAAACACACTTCTTGAATCTGTTGCATGTAGAACTAAATCTGTTGCTATTACGTTGGATACACAGAACATGTTTGAGGTTTTTTCTAAGGTGAGTAAGGTCATTATTTTGTCAGTGTTTTACTGAACTATCTGTGACGTTTCTTTAGGAAGAATATGTGATGGTAATTACTGTTTTATGTTATTGAATGATAGTAAATTTGGAAAGGTGCTATGTTTAACTTTTTACACTTGTATTTAGGGCTGGATTCGGTTCGACACCGAAAATTCATGTTCAAAATCATAACCATACCGATTTACGTGGTAATAGAAAAATTATACTATTATCAATCAAAGTAATCGGAAAACCGATGCTACGGTTCGTGATTGGAAATGGTTGGTAGAGGTCGGCAGTAAACTTTTACCGTTTACAAGTATGATATCTATTTGTTTACAATATTTTATGTTAAAAGAGTAAATATCAAGAGTTGTTATTTTTTATTATACGATTATTTATCGGTTTTAGCTTTTGCAGTCAAACATACAAGTAAACGTTGTGCAAGAAGCTAAAATATTGTATACAATCATATTATTTAAAAAAATACATGATAAGGTTTGCATTTATCGTAATAGTATTTTACTAGATTTTCTATTAAACCATTACACATTAAATGTGTATATAATAGAAATATAATGATACACATACACATATACATATATGTGTGTATTGGTTAAGGTTTGTGGTAGACATAATAATTACTACATTTAGTAGTTAATTTCTATTACCGTACCATATATTTTTATGTGGTTTGGGAAATTGTAATAATCAAATTGTTTACTATTTTTTCGGTACCATTTTAATGGGTAGCGGTTGGTAATGGAAGGTAAGTGGTAATATGGTAAAAATGTCCACCCTGCTTGTATTGTCATCAAGGAGCACCCTTTAATTAAAGTTTGTTTGCGTTGAACGTCTACAACGACATATTTCTTGAGTCTGTCATAATAATGTTTCTGGACAGTCATTAGATAGACGTGGTTTTATTTATTTATTTATTTTGCATCTGCTAGATTGGTTGCAAATTTTGTTGCCTTTTAAACCGTGGTAAGAAATGCATATTTTCCATATTACTAACAATTATAGTGTTGCAGTTGGTGCTTATTCTACCATTCATATTTATATAACAGATACATTAATTTGCTACCAATGCAAGCCGTGCGTGCAACAGAAATGTGCGAACGATATGCGCCGTTTGGAAAGGAATAATTTTCCCAGGAAAAGAATAATTGCTATAAAATGTGTGTTTTGTGTGTGAAAAAACAAAATAGTCAGTATAAGATGAAAGCCTGGTTTTGAAATCAAACTATTGGAGTCAATTACGGGACTGATTGATGCTACTATACACACATTCGCGGGGTTTGCAAGCAATATTTGATTAAAACTGAATTAACCGACCGGACCAATTCATTACGATCGGTTCAATTCGGTTATGAAACGAACTAAATCGTTTCAATTCGGTTTGTAAAGTAATATTTTTTTAGTTAGCGATTTAACTGAATTAACTGAAGTTTTATTATATTGTTCAAATTTATTGCAACAATTCGTCTTTTCGACACTCAAATGTCGATATTAATATATCAACGGTATTCACGTGTCGATCATTCAAGTGTCGAAAAAATAAATTGTTATGGTAAATAAAAAGAAAAAAATAATGTAGAAATAATACAATGTTAGAATCTCATAGCGAAACGGTAACATATAATATCAAAAGACAGTACAAGCTATCACTCTTAGATACAACATTTTAGAGTTACAATACTAAGAATTATCATCAGACTGGACAGTTATAACAATCTGTCCTTACAAATGCTGATATATACAATATAGTAGTGCAGCGGAAATAAGAATTATCATCAGTTTGGACAGTTATAACAATCTGTCCTTACAAATGCTGATATATACAATATAGTAGTGCAGCGGAAATAAGAATACTACGGTAGATGAAAGCATCCAGCTTGTCTTCTTGAGCTTCAAAGAATATCAGTGAAAACCTGTCTTTTTCGGACTACTCGAAAGAGCACCATGAAAATAAAGAAAATATCAATCTACGAGTCAGACATAAGTTTAGTATGTGAAACTCAAGAAATATGCGGCCAACATATAACAATAGTTTTGAGATCGTTTGAATCACTGTATTGGTTATCCTCTCCAAAGAACCAAACATGTCTAATAAGTACATAATGTGATATAAATAGATAATATCTAAGGTGAAGAATATAAATCAGAAAATAGATTTGCTACCTGCATCTCACAACACAACAATATTAGAAGTACAACTAAAACCGCTAAGGTACGTTCGTATAATGAATTTCCGTGGAGGTCTCTTCGGTAAAAATCGAAAACCGGCCTCCTGCACAAGGGTCATAAACTACCTTTCGAAAACACGCATATCTCTAGATAAAATATGTTACAAAGGAAAACATAGCCGGTCCACGCCCGTACATGTGCTATCGAATACCAACAACTCCCGCACGCAACAACCGAAAGCATCTCGAGATATTTGAAGTTGATGTACCCTTTTTGGTTAGCTAAACCCCCGACTATGCCCCTACTCTATTTTCTGTCATTACCGATGGTGAAGTGACGTTCAGCATCTCAACACATATGTCTTCATCACTCGAACAGATCTCGAATCTCTCTTTGGATTCCAACATCCCGAACGGTTCATGAAGCCTTCATGGATCCCAACATAAGTCGTCCGACGAATGCTAATGCTGACATCTCCCTTGGACTTAACCTTGGGATGTGCAGTTCAACTCTATAACATTCCACTTCACAACCGCTTCCAAAACATAGAACCCGTATCTTAGTTTTGAAGTGGTTTTTGGTAAGTAATACGCTCATCCGATCACGATCTCTTCAAAACTAAATCGATGAATTTTCGGTTAACTCAATTCCGCTTCTTTAAGAAGTAAACGAACGATATAAAGGAGTCCTCCCCGGAGGATCCTGTTTATATATATATTCTTAAAGCAAGAGACAATTCATACGAATGAGTCTTTCTCAAGGCATCTCAAACCGTATCAATATGTGATGCTTACATTTACTTCCAAAGTTGATTTGGTTGAACTCGATAGTCGACTAATCGACTGTCTAGTACAAAAAAGAAACGATCACATATGGAAATCGAGTCTCGTATACTTATCACGTTTCCAACTTTCTCAACTTATACTATCCCTCGGTCAAGAATGAAGCCGGTAGGTTAGAGCACCGTTGCTTCTAAACCCTGCTCGAACATCATTCTTAACTCCCATAGATGGAACAAATCTACTTTGTCGGCTTTTAGTGCTAAGTATACAGCTAAATACTTTTCTTAAACAAGTAAACACACAAAGCACGATTAAGTCACACAAAGCATGATTAAGTCAAATAAGTGATTTCTAGTCCCTTTTTAGTCAATTGATTCTTTTATTAATTAAAACTTCTTTGTAATACTTGTGTGTATATATATATATATTTATAATACCTTTACAAAAGATATATACATGTATACTATTATTTCACCATTCATTTATACTCTTTTTCAATATATAGAAATGCATTCATATTCTTATCCCAAACGATATAAGAATATTCACAAATCTTAAACAAGATTTCACGTTTCTAAAAGTATAATTAAACGGGTTAAAATCAAATGTCATTAAAAACATTGTTACTACAAACCTAAAACCATTTCACTTATAATTATCTTTAAAACATTCTTTTAAAGATCTAATTATATTACTATGTATAACAAAAAAAAATTAAAAACAAATGTTGCTCAAACATTGTTTACTATAAACACAAAACCATTTTAAACTTGTCAATATCTTTAAAAACATTCATTTTAAAGATCTAAGTATATCTACACTTATTAAACAAGGTAATATACTTTTAATTAACTTTTTGAATCCATATATTATAACATAAGTGTTATAATTCAAAACTTATTATATTCTTTTGTAAATTACTTAACTTTTCTAAAACTTATACACATAAACTAATTTATTTATAAACTAAGATATTTAATAAAATACTAAAAACAAATTAAAAGATATTTACATTACATAAGCGTTTTAATACTTTAGTAAATAATTAACTAATTCTCTCAAAACTATACATACTTAAAATATACTTTAAAATACTTATAATTATGGTTTAAACATTTATTCAAAATATCATTTAAAAATAACTATTTTATAATTTATTTAAATACTTCAAAAAGTATGTTTTATTTTATTTAAAATAAACCTTCTACATTAATAATTCATAATTAATTATTAAAAATATATTTAAATTCCAAAACACTTTTAAAATACTCTAACATAAGTTAGAAAAGAGTTGTAAAAAGATTGAAGAAAAATACTTAAATCGAAAGTCATTTTTAAACAATTAAAGCTCAAAACAGAAAATATAGCAATTTCATAATGTTGTAAAATGTGATCAGAGTTACTACGGCCAGATATGCTATCGTTGAGTAACAGATCGGCCTAGGCAGTTTTATATACTAGAAAGTTTTGACATTTTTCGATATGTTAACAAACTTTTTAAGGTCCAATCCTTTTGCAGTAATAAACATGCTCAATATACATCACAATCATGGTGAGATAACCCTAGGGATCTCTCTACAAAATATTATAAAAATGCCGAACACAGGACATTTCTAATTGCTTCTATAGCGACTAGTCCCTATAAAACCATTTCAATATTCAAGTCTGATTCAGTCAAAGTCCAACCAAACCTTATGTACTTCCCTTCTTACACTTTCGAATTGCTGTTCTTACTTCCTATGATGATTTAGGCCTATAACCAAAGTTTGGTGAAGTCCTTTTGAGATTTGAGATATTTTATGTGTAAAGAGAAGAGGATGAAATTATAGTTTTCCATGTAAATGAATTAGCAACCAATTTCCTAATCCTTAAGATGTTTATCTAGGCTTTTCCAAGGGGTTACCATCCACCTTCCACCTCATATTTTTGGTCAAAATCCATTCCCTCCTCACATGACTTTCTTTACACCTCATCCCTTCATAAAATATCTTCCAACAAATATCTAAAATACTATTCATCAAAATATATTCTCCTTAAACGATTTGTTAATATTTTTTTACTGTTCACATTTAGTAGCCATAAACATGAAAATATTTTTATTTGCTAATTAATTACACATTAATATATTAGAAAAGCACAAAAAGTTTGAACAACATTCACGGAGAAAAAAAACCATTTATCGATAAAAGGATTTTCTGACATATTATCGACTATTTATTTTTGTACAAAAATTTCAAAAACAAGTTTCATATTGTTGTGGCGGATTTCAATCGAGACCACTCAAATTAAAATCCCCAAACGCAGCGGAAAATCTAGATCGTGATATATAATGCAAAACAACCAATCACCACTCGAATTCAATATATCCAAAACCAAAGCACGATCAGAATAACACCACAATCAATATATATAATACGAAGCAATAACGAAAAACAATAAATCACACACCGATTTATAGTGGTTCCACTAACGTCGCGTTAGTGTACATCCCCTTTGAGAGATATCTTTTATTATCACCAAATAAGAAGAGTACAAGAGATTGATTACAATGATATATTCTTTTGAGAATCAATGTTTGTGGAGATTAGAATTGAAGAAATAGAGTTTTGCCTAAAACCCTAATTAATGGAGGTCTAAACCCTTGATTAGATAATTGCTGCCTCAACCCTCTTTCAAATGAAGAGAGCATATATACTGGTGGAGAAAACCCTGGCAAAAGACAAACTTGCCCCTGAATGAAACAACACAAAACCCAGCCCAGAAAACTACAGCTCGCCGGCTCAGACGTCTGGAACAAGGCTCCAGACGTCTGACCGAACATTCGGGAAACTGAACCTTGTATGACCAGACGTCTGGCCCATGCCTGCAGACGTCTGGCCCATGCCTGCAGACGTCTGGCTGCCTGTAGCCAGCACAGTGAATGCTACTACCACTCGAGTTTGCTCCTCCGGACTCCGTTTCGCAACCCGTCTTCTCCGACACCAAACTACATCCATCCCCTTCAATTCACCTTCATACAGTGTCACAAAACTTAACACTCCACCTTGACACTATATCCATCTCCAACACCAATGGTACCATACCATCAACAATCGATAGCTCCAACTACCAACACTTCTACCTTCAACCAAACATGAATGTTTCCCCAACGGGTTCAGGCAAAGCCACCCCTCATTGCACTCCATCAACGAGTTCAGGCACAAAGCCCCCACCCGCCAATGAAATGTTGAAAACATTCAAACACCGTCTCACCAAAGACAAGAGCACTAGGAGTGTAAACTAGCACTACACCAAGAAGATAGAACCACAATCTCGTACCAATACTCTTCCTCATCTACAACCAAGTATCTCTCTCAACCGTGCCACCCCGTGGCACCTAGCACTTCTCCAAGCGAATTAAGTCCGAGCAATGCTCGAACTTCCCAACTGACAATGCCTTAGTGAACATATCCGCCGCGTTTTCCTTTGTGTGCACCTTTCGAAGATATACTTGCTTATCCTCATCCATGGCTACCAAGAATGACTCCCTCACTTCTATATGCTTCGTCCGTGAGCTAAACGCAAAATTCTCCGCCAAGTGAATAGCACTTTGGCTATCACATTGAACATCGATGCTATCGTGTTCAATACCCAAGTCACACAACAATCGCTTCAAATAGAGTGCTTCCTTCGCCACCTCTACCGCGGCTATCAACTCCGCCTCCGTAGTGGATAAAGCTACTACGGTCTGCAATCTAGATCTCCAACTTATGGCCGTACCACCAAGTGTGAAGACATAACCGAAAGTTGACTTTCTCCTATCTCTATCACCGGCGTAGTCCGAATCACAATAACCAACCAAGTTGCAATTCATTTTCCCACTGCCGCCAAAAACAAGACCATGAGATGACGTACCCCTAAGGTATCTCAATATAAGCTTCACAGCTTCCCAATGCGATTTTCCCGGATTAGACATAAAACGACTAACCACCCCGACGACATTTGCTATATCGGGCCTTGTACACACCATAGTATACATCAAACTTCCAACCGCACTTGCATATGGCACCTTTGCCATATAAGCCTTGTCTTTCTCCAAGATAGGTGATCCTTTACTCGAAAGCTTCACATGCAAAGGTAAAGGTGTATTTGAAGCCTTTGCATTCTCCATGCTAAACCGGCAAAGCACTTTCTTAATGTACTCCTTTTGAGTCAATTTCAACTCAAAACGCTTTCGATCCCTTTCTATTTCCATGCCCAATATCCTCTTTGCTTCTCCAAGGTCCTTCATTTTGAATTCCGACTTTAATTGCAATTTCAACTTGTTGATTTCATTCTTATCCTTCGAAGCAATGAGCATGTCGTCCACATACAAGAGTAAATACACCCAACAATCATTTCCCAACTTCTTGAAATACACACAAGCATCCTTAACGCTTCTATTGAAACCGTTTTCAAGCATAAAATGATCAAATCTCTTGTACCATTGTCTAGGTGATTGCTTCAACCCATATAGTGATTTCTTCAACTTGCACACCATATTTGACTTACCATTTACAACAAAACCTTGCGGTTGCTCCATGTAAATGTCTTCATCCAAGTCACCATGCAAGAAGGCGGTCTTCACATCAAGTTGCTCCAACTCCAAGTCGTGAATAGCAACTATGGCAAGTAATATCCGTATGGAAGTATGGCGCACGACCGGTGCGAATATCTCATCATACTCCATACCCTTTCTCTGTGCAAACCCCTTAACCACTAGCCTAGCCTTGTATCTCCCATCGTCCTTCACCTTGTAAATCCATTTGCACCCTATAGCACGGTTTCCTTTAGGAAGCGGAACCAAACTCCAAGTTCGATTCTTCATCAATGATTGCATCTCTTCCTCCATGGCACAAATCCACTTCGAGCTATCACTCGAATTCATGACGTCATCAAGGTCCATTGGCTCATCTTGGACTACATGAAGCGCATAGTCCAACTTATCACAAAAGCTAAGATAGTTCCAATCACCATATCTTTCGGGTGGTCTTATGGGACGACGCCCAACCCGAGTAGCAATATTTTCACCCAAACTCCTTTCGGCTCCACCTTGAACCGAAACTTCTCCAGGCTCGTGTACATCACCAACACTACTAGAGGCACCACGTGGACTTTGTGATGTAACATCAACCGCATTTTTCTCACAAGCATCTTCAACTACTCTACCTCCTCTACCACTGGGACGAAATGATGGAATAATTTCCTTCTCCTTCGATTCATCACGATCCAAGACCGGAATATCCTATGAACTCTCATTCTCCTTGAACAATGCCAACTCATCAAAAGTAACATGACGAGAGTTTGTCACCTTCTTCGTTTTCGGATTCCAAATCTGATAGCCTTTAACTCCATCCGTATAGCCAAGCAAGACCCCCTTGATAGCTCTTGGTTCAAGCTTATCATTACCCGGATCATGCACATAAACCAGACTTCCAAAGACACAAAGATAGCTCAAGTCAATACTCTTTCCCTTCCACACTTCCTCCGGAATTTTGTTATCAATAGCCGAGCACGGAATTCGATTAATGATATGCACCGCGGTTGACAACGCTTCGGCCCAAAATCCCTTAGACAAACCCGATGTCAATCTCAAGCATCGAGCTTTCTCTAGTAGAGTACGATTCATCCTCTCCGCAACTCCATTTGATTGCGGATCTCCCGGTGTAGTAAAATGTCTTCGAATCCCATGATGCTTGCAAAACTCTAAGAATTCTCTGGAAACATACTCCCCGCCATTGTCGGACCTAAGAACCTTCAAAGACTTACCACTCTCATTCTCAATAAGAGCCTTCCATGCTTTGAACTTTGCAAATGCCTCCGACTTGGCCTGCATTACATACACCCAAACTTTACGAGAAAAATCATCTATAAAGGAAATATAATACCTTGCTCCTCCCAAAGGAGCTACCGATGCCGGTCCCCATACATCCGTGTGCACATACTCAAGAACATTTCTTGAATCATGTTTTCCTTCACCGAATGATACTTTTGTTTGCTTCCCCAAGACACACTCTTCGCAAAACTCCAATTTGTTGAAACTCTCACCATTGATCATCTTCCTCTTCCGAAGAATTTCCAAACTCCTCTCCGAGTTATGACCCAACCTTAAATGCCACAACCTTATCGCATCCAAGCCACAAGAACTATCAACACTTACACAAGTTTCACCTTCTACGGTCTCTCCACGAAGCAAATAAACACCATGAGCCCTAGCACCTTTCATGACCACAAGTGCCCCTTTCGAAACCCGCAAACAATCACTCTCAATAGTGATCTTACATCCAAGAGAATCCAATTGCCCCAAAGAGATAAGAGACTTCCGAAGTCCCGGAACATAGCGCACATTAGTGAGAGTACGAACCACTCCGTCAAACATTCGAATTTGCACGGAACCAATGCCTTGAGACCTACACATAGCACCATTTCCCATAATAATTTAATTTCCCTCTTTAGCAACAAGAGAAGAAAAACAATTCCTATTAGGCGTCATATGATACGACGCCCCCGAGTCGAGCACCCACTCATTACCGGAAACATCCGATGCTACTGCCGTCAACACATCTACGTCTTCTTCACCAACACCTCTCTACACCGCTATAGATGAAGATGTTACTTCCCTTTTACCCTTTTCCTTGTCCGGACATTCATTTCTCCAATGACCGTGTTTCTTACAAATATAGCACTTGCCTTTCCTTTCCTTTGATTTTCCTCTCCAACCGCGATTCCTTGATTTAGAACGCCCCCGGTTGTCCTTCTTCACATATCTTTCCTTCTCCGCAAACAAACCTTGACCATTACCGGCACTACTACCACCAACACTCAACTCCTTCATTTGATCTCTCAATTCCTCACTAAGAAGACCCGTCTTGACATCATCTAATGTCAATGTATCCCGGCTATAGATCAAACTATTTGAGAAACCCGTATAACAGTCCGACAACGAACATAATAATATCATCGCCATTTGCTCTTCCTCAATCTTCAAATCTATTGCCTTCATCTTTATTAGCAAATCATCAAACACATTCAAATGTGCCTTTAGCGAAGTTCCTTCTTTCATCTTATAGGTGAAAAACGTTCGCAACAAGATCAAACGATTAGTTAGAGACTTCTTCATATACAATTCTTCCAACTTGTCCCAAATTCCCTTAGCGGTGGTCTCACCACTAATTTTGGAGATCACATTCTCTCCCATAGAAAGTTGAAGTGTAGTAAATGCCCATTCTTCCATTTCTCCTCTCTCGACATCCGAGATGTCCGCCGGCAACAAATGTGTATCAAACACCACTCGATGTACCCGATTCCTCCTTAGAACCGCTTTCATCTTCCATTGCCATTTTTCAAAATCATTATCGCCATTCCACTTGTCAATAACCAATTGCGACCCCGACGCCACATACGACCCACGTACATATGGCGCTATACTACTTGGACTAACCATTGAATTTCCAGAGTTATCCGTTTCTGACATTTCAACAACCATTTACCAACTCCAAAGCTCTGATACCAAATGTTGTGGCGGATTTCAATCGAGACCACTCAAATTAAAATCCCCAAACGCAGCGGAAAATCTAGATCGTGATAGATAGTGCAAAACAACCAATCACCACTCGAATTCAATATTTCCAAAACCAAAGCACGATCACAATAACACCACAAGCAATATATATAATAAGAAGCAATAACGAAAAACAATAAATCACACACCAATTTATAGTGGTTCCACTAACGTCGCGTTAGTGTACATCCCCTTTGAGAGATATCTTTTATTATCACCAAATAAGAAGAGTACAAGAGATTGATTACAATGATATATTCTTTTGAGAATCAATGTTTGTGGAGATTAGAATTGAAGAAATAGAGTTTTGCCTAAAACCCTAATTAATGGAGGTCTAAACCCTTGATTAGATAATTGCTGCCTCAACCCTCTTTCAAATGAAGAGAGCATATATACTGGTGGAGAAAACCCTAGCAAAAGACGAACTTGCCCCTGAACGAAACAACACAAAACCTAGCCCAGAAAACTGCAGCTCGCCGGCTCAGACGTCTGGAACAGGGCTCCAGACGTCTGACCGAACATTCGGGAAACTGAACCTTGTATGACCAGACGTCTGGCCCATGCCTGTAGACCTCTGGCTGCCTGTAGCCAGCACAGTGAATGCTGCTACCACTCCAGTTTGCTCCTCCGGACTCCGCTTCGTAACCCGTCTTCTCCGACACCAAACTACATCCATCCCCTTCAATTCACCTTCATATAGTGTCACAAAACTTAACACATATAACTGGTTATTAATTAAAAGGAGTTTAACGAGGTTATAAATTCACTTTTATACATTAAATACAAAATTCAAATTATGTAAATAATTCAAATATTTAAATACAAAGTGTTCAAAATGTTGGATTGTTACATTCTCCCTCACTTAAAATATTTCTCTTCCGAAATTCCAGCACGACTAACACACAAAAGAAACAAGCACAAATCAATACTTAACAGTATTCAAATTTTAGTAGCAAACAAATCTCTGGGTTTGCTCAGGTTCAAAAACCCTCTCATCGATTAAGGATGATACACAGTCTACTAAATGTACCTTACGCTCAACATCCTCAGGTTATTACTTAAACGATTATTCATGCTACCTCAAAACAAATCAAAGAGTTAGTCCCTGAACTCCCCACAAGCCAACAAATATAGTGTGCATATATTCTTAAGTCCGTACGATGCACATGGATCATCCGTATGCAATGTCAAATCCGATCACTTGCTCGATCACATAAATTCCACTTCCAAACTAGTACAAATCACTTGACCTCTCTAGCGCGGACTTCGGTTAGGTCCTTTGATTAGAAACTTCCGTTCTCCTTACATAGCCATATACTATGATAGAAAACTTGAGGATTATATCAAGAACCCATTTCAAGTGTTCGCCGTCAAGAATCGAGTGAAAAATCCTTTTTCGGACCGGTGTAAATCACCTAGAAATCATGTACTCGAATCCTGCATTAAGATCTGTATTACCCAAAACTACTCTTTATTTAGCTACTTTATATTTTTTATCTAACTTCTTTAAAGAAAACATTAGAACTAAACATCAGGTTTTTTTCACATCACTTGGCATAATAATATATACACATACCTTTTGTATATTAAATCTTACTTTCAGGATTAAACAAAAACCATTTTCAAAGCCATATTAAATACTTTGTAAACATTACTAAGTATCATGATCTCAATTTATAAACCAATTTCCCAAATATTTACTTTATATTCATAGAAAATATACATATAGATCAAGTAACACAAAAATGATGCCACGAAAACGGGTCCTACCAAGTCGTACCATATATTCCCTTACTAAGAAGGGTAATGCCCACGAGAACCACTTACCAATTGAACACATCTCTTGCCCAGTTTTAGTCACTTTCGAGCCACTTGGACTAAATAACATATAGTTTGTTCCTGAAATGACTCGTCGATTCCGAGAGCAATCTCGAACTCGAAAAAAATCTTAAAACGCTTTTCAAAATTTTAGCATTAACTAATACTTTCAAATAATACTACTATTATTTTCTCCAAAATCTTAAAAACCATTTCAAAGACATCAGGATTTAAGTTCTCAAAATATCTATTTAAATCCTCTTGAATTATAAACAATATTTTATAAACTGCACTTATATAAAATCACTTTCTTATATAAAATATTTCACAAATATTTATTTTCAAAATATTCTATCTTTCCTTTTAGATTATAACAAACAACTTATTTTAAAGTTAACTTCTAACTGCTTATAAACTGGTCGAGCACAACTAGGCCTGTCAATGGATACCCGAAAAATACGAAATCAGTATCCGAAAAAACAGATATTATCCGATATCCGAAAATCGGATGCGGATATCCGATATCCGAAAATAAAATCGGATGCGGATGCGGATATGGACATATCTGTATCTGAAAAACAACCGTCGGATCCAAAATTTTATGTGTGGTGCCATTTGTCATTTTATATGTTGCTATTTTATCATTTGAATTGATGTAATATCGTGTAAACTTGTTTGATATTATGTGTGTTGCCATTTTGTCATTTGAAAAACTGATTAGTATTGTAGTGTGTGTATTGTCATTTGAGAAAGTGATTGTTTTAGTTCAAAAATATTATTATAACAAAAATCTTATTCAATTTCGGATGCAGATATTTCGGATATTTTCGAATATTCGCTTTTTATTTTCGGATGCAGATATTTTCGAATATCCGAAAAATATCCGTGGATGCGGATAGGGATGTTAATTCTCAGATATCCACGGATATCGGATACATATTTAAATTTTCGGATGTGGATGCGGATACAGCCATATCCACATCCGTTTACATTCGTTGACAGCCCTAAGCACAACTGTAACTACCCCATCGCTGTAACCATATTATTAAAGAACATTAAAAGTAATGTCGTCCAATAACACGGAGAATACGACTTGTTAAGGGCGATCGAATGTGAATATATTTTTGTACTAACACTGACACGTCTTTATTACCATTTTAAGGATCTGAACTGAAAATTTGACGTGTACAGTATTAATACAAAGTAATAAACACGCCGATTTAAAATATTCAGAACAATATATAATATAAATAAATCAGAATCAAAGTCACAGATCATAACGGAATAATATACATCATGTACATAGTAAAATGTGAGTCTACAAAATATCAGTACTAGACCCACATAATATATACATCACATCGAAAAGTACTATATCAGGTACACAACGACTACTGGATAATATACATAACATAAAATCCTAAATGTCAATATATACATGTATGAAGGAAACTAAAACGGTCAAAATAGTCTACTTCAATGCTAGCCCAAAATCCAGAGGTCAATGAATCCCTGTACCGGAGAGTCTCGGCCTGACCCGAGTGTTATAAAATAAACGGGTCAGACTATATCTAATAAAGAGGTGAGATACAGATATATGACTTAACAATAAATAAGCCGTAATAAAATATTTCAAATAGATGATCAAAATAAGACATATAAAATAAATTCACCATTTCATAATCCATTTACGACTTAACCATAAAATAAGTCATCTCAAAATATGCCTAAAACAAATTAACCATAATAAGGCATATCAAACCAAATCACCATTTCCAAATCCATATTAAGTCTCAAATGGACTATCATAAAAAATATGGTGATAACAATTCAAAATTCTCCAAAGCCAAAAGATACTAAATATCCGTCCCAAAATCTCTGAAGAAACCATAATCACTAATGAAATAAAAATGGTAGTCAACTATCGGTTTAATACAGCGACACAGTGTAACACCCCTATATTTTGATAACATTATTCAGGAGATTTAATTAGATAAATTAAATAGAATAATGTAACTAATTAAAGCGATAGAGGGATCGAGATTTGAAAATAAAACTAAGGGCTGAGCTTAATTAAATAAATGGGCTTAAGAATGGTTTATAAGCTAATTAAATTACACAAGGGCATATTAGGAAATAGCCGCACCATATTACCATAACCCTTATATATTCTCGTTGCTTATACCTTTCATGTTCATTTTCTCATATTCACAAAACATAAAACGTAAACAAAAGAGGAGCCGACCATTGTTATGGAAGAAAAATAAGAGAAAATTCAAATCAAGCTAAGGAATTAAAGCAAGGGGAATAAATCTTAATCTCAATCCAATCTCCTTATCATAATCAATGTGAATATTAATCTATAACATCTCTATTTTGTTATATAATCATTTTTTTTCGGGTTTAAGATTAAATCTATTTTTATGATTATTTGGATGATGATAATGCTTGGATCATAACATGTTAGATTTAAACAAGATTGTTTAAATATGATTTTACACGGTTTTAAGGGTAAAACCGATTATAATTGATTTCGAATGCCATGAGGAATTTATACGTTATTTAAAACATGATTTTGGAGTTTGGTTTTAATTTTGATAATTTTCCAAGCTATGGAAAGATTACTATGAATTTTCAAAGGAAAATATGGTTAATTGGGTTTAGAAATTTATTTCGAAAATTATATTGAGAATTTGGGTCTGAAATTTATATATGTTAGATAGCATATTAAAGGTGAATTTCTATGATTTTTGGAGATTTTTAAAGTGATTTACTCTGAGATTTAAATTATTTTGAAAGGAGGACCTAAATGATTTAACTGTTTTTGCTTAATAGAAGGGCATATTTGTTAAATTAATCTTGATTTAGATCTGAAAATATGCGGCAGTTATTTTTGTAAAGAATTTGTAAAGTTGAGGCAACCAATCACATGTTTACAAGTACGCAGGTTAGTTAGAAAGTATATGCTTTAATTTGCATTAATCAGATTTATCCTGAAAAGTGGGTTCAACCTCTATTAGAAGCACCTTTCGACCTTATGCTTTCGCCTTCAATCAAGTCGAAACCCCACAAACCCGAAACCAATACACAAGGTATCAACATGGATACATAGTGGATTAAAGGAAGGCGGAAGGCATGGTGTCGAAACATAGCTTCCGATGGGAACAAAACCTTTGCTTTGTTTTTAAATGTTAGCGCCTGCCTTTGTTTTACTAAAGCTTTCGAAGGAGTCGGAACATAAGCTATTGAAAGGGGTTTTCTAAATAGCTTGCGAAAAAGGTTGCCATCTTTCATTTTTAAGTATAAGCTTTCGAATGAGTTCCTTGTTTATAAAACAATGTTTTCGAAATTGGTGGTTCTAACCTAGTCAAAGCCCTGCTGCCGTTCAGTTGCCTTTCGAGTGTATTGAAGTTATCAATGCTTTTGAAGGGTAGCTCTTGTTTTAAAAATGTACTAAGACACTTCCTTAATGCTTTCGAAAGGGTTCAAGGGTTCGAAGGCAATGGCTTTGAAAGGGGTATTGATGCTATCCTTTAGTGTTTTGCTTAAACGTTATGAAGCTTTCGGAAGGATGGTGCCGACGCCATCAAACTTTCCCTAAACAATTTTATATGAAGATTAAGGGTTTCGAAAGAGATACTTTCGTATACATTCACTTTGACCCAAAAGATGTTTTTGAGCAAACCCAATGGTTTCAAAATGGGTACTTTCATTGGTTTCGAAGTTATGTTTCTAAGGATTATTAAGTATTGCTTTGATACTTTCGAAAGGTATATTTTGGTTTTGAAAGAGATGATTTAAAGAGCTTCGAAATGTTTATATGTAATGGTTTGAAAAGAAGTTTTCTATGCTTTCGAAGGAGGTTATTCAGGGGTTTCAAAGTAATGTTTTAAGGTTTCGAAAGCCTTAGTTTTCAAAACAAATGACCCAATCTCATTTTAAAGGAAAACCATGACATAAATAAAGAGTTTTGAAATGATTTTAAGTATGGAGTTTTTCAAGAAGTTTTCCTTGATTAATAGGTTAAAGAGATTAACCAAGTTATTATGTTTGCTTCTTCATATAGGTATATATTCACATTGTAATGTACCCATAACTGTATTTTGGTGAAGGGCAGAATAACCAGCTAGGTTGACCCAATAGTGAATATAAATTAAGTTAACTTCTGAATGAGTAGAATTGCATCCAGGAGGTCAGGAAGACCAGAATATAGGATGCTAAAATATTGATTAAAGAAGTTGTCAGGGAGACAGGTGCATAGTAAACCCATGAAAACTATGTATAAAAGAAGTTGTCAGGGAGACAGGTTCATAGTAAACTCATGAAAACTATGATTAGAAAGAATTATCTGCAGGGGCCAATAGGTTTGTAGTGAACCCATGAAAACTATATCCAGATTAAGTTATTGACAGATGTCAATAGGTTTCTAGTCAACCCATGAAAACTAGGATAAGAGGGAAGTTATTGGAGTTACCAATAGGTTCAGGGAGAACCCATGAAACAATGATGTTACTTGTGAGGGCCAATAGGTTCTTAGTGATTCCATGAAAACTATGAAATAGGACAGGGAGTCCATAAATTTAAATAGGTTAATAGTAAGCCCATGAAAAATATGAAATGGGACAGGGAGTCCATAAGTATTAAACAGGTTATTAGTCAGTCCATGAAAACTAATAGGTTAATAGTGACCGTAGAAACTGTAACTGAGACAGATAGTCAAAAATGAATGGGGATGGGTAATCCTGAATTGATTTACTTGTTTGCATATTATCATATTATGCTAAACTACTATGTTTTAACCGTTGTGGATGTAGGAGCATAGTATATGGTTTTATAAAGGTTTTAGGATCTAGTGAGGGGAAATCCGTTCCACTAATTAGCGTGGTCGCACTAGATATCTAAATGATTTGAGATGATAGATTATTATTCATACCAGGCTTTATGTCTGACTCAAAGTTTATGTTTTCCCCTCAAACTCTTGGGTACTCAATTGATTGTGAGTATTTTGAGAGTTGAGGTTTTCAGGTACCTCTTTAGACGAATAAGTTTCAAGAGACGTGTATGAGGCATGATAACTACTTAGAGTTCTCTTTTATTTTTATTCCGCTATGTTGTTGTTGTAAAGGCAAAGTTATTATATTGTGTATATATACTCTGATCATCCAAGGGGGCATCTTCATATGTCGCTCTTGGCGTATGTTATAATAAATATATTTTCTCTGGACGTAGCTCTCGTATTGGATTATGTGATGAATTTGAAATGTTTTGCAATGGAATGAGAAAGATGTTTGTTGATTTTTAAAATTTTTTTATATTCATGTGTTTCTATTATATTAATGTATCTAACATTATCGTATTTGGTCGTCGGAGATTAATAACTATGGATGACTGCAGTATCCGTAGCCGTTAGTTTTGGGCCTCTAGGTGGGGGATGTTACACATAGAGTCTATAAACCAAATAGACCGATATAAGTCTAACAAACAAAATAGACCCTGCCACATAATATAGTAGTCTAACCTAAAAAATAGAATAACTATGCGAATTTACCTAACACAACCAAATAGGAAAACATTATCTAACTGTAAACCAAATAAACCGATAGGTCTGCATGTAACACCTGTCTAAACAACAAAAGGACAGCTGCTTTACACCATAACAAACCTAACTCAACCAAATAGGTCTCCCTACCCAAATCTAAGAATGTATCAACTCTTAGGTCGATGAAAAATGAGTTGTCTCCTCTCAAGGATCTATCGGCCAAAAAATAAAATCCGAACACCCTAAGATGATACAACTCTAAAGTGTAAATCACTTTCACTTTAATAGTCACTAGAATTTAATTAACCGTCCCATACCAATTAGTAAATTCAGGTATTTACTATAAGCTAGTAAAATCCACTCAAACTCTATTTAACAAATTATAATAATAAGCGAAAGAATTATATGAAATTTCCCATAACCATCCCACAACTTAATTGTTTATTAAAATTCTTCGTTTTATAGAAAAACATGAAATCTCTTTAAAATCTCAAATCCATAATAATAAAAATAAAAGTATTTTAAATAAATTTATATATACAAAGGTATAACTTCCCAAAATCACCTTTAAATCCTTAAATTCATTTCACGGAAGAGTTGTTTTTTTACAAAGGCTTTTAAACACTTTCAAAATTATTTAAACCTCTTTTATAATTAAATCACTTGAAACTGAAATTAATACTTTCACAACCACTTTTATAAAATAATACTATATTTTATCTTTTGCCTCTAAAACATTTCCAAAATTTTATATACTTATAGTAGTAAATTTTAAAAGGTTTTATAACTAAATATTTCTTATTTTAAAAAGCTTTGAATATAAATTTTGAAATAAGAGTAAGTTAAAGAATGTAATAAAATTTTAACTATATTTTATAAACTAAATTCCAATAAGGATAAAAATAGATAAAATCTCATTTGAGAATCTTTTAAGAAAACATTTAAATAATTTAAACAATAAATTTATCAAAAATGCAACTTCTAGAGCCAGCATCGCTCTATAAAAGATAATTCCATAATACGAAATTATTTAACGACCTGAGTTTCTTTCCGACAATTCCAGCACACAAACAATGCACAACCATCATATAATCTAACTACAAAATCTAATGCATTTTGACGGTCTTCAACATAAGTACTATTTCATAATCAATCAATTTAAACACCAAACTAATTGAACTATAGCATGTAATTATATTTTCGATCATATCATCCAATCACTACCGCATATTAATGCAATTCATAACTAAGACACTATGACTTAAATTGCATTGTTGTATCATCATGGTCTTCGTATTTTCAAGTATGCCTCTTTATCGATCGATATCGTTTTCTTGCAAATGATTAGTATACACGATATACACTTGCATAGTTGTCACTATCAAAATATGAGGTTCTAACAAGTCTATACCGTGATCTTCTAAAAACCCGACTGCATGCAACGAGGTTCATACCTAATAGAAGATCTCTTTAATACAATCTCAAAGAAACAAGTTTTGGAATTTTTCGTTCAGTAAATCTTGAGATTTTATTTTTTGAAGGCGAGGTTTTTTTTCTTTCTATCTGTTTGTTTCTGGAACACGCGAAAAGTGTTATACGGCTTTTTGGCTCGACTATATTCATACAGACTGGACAAGATAGACTTGACGGTTATCGAGGCAGGAAGCTCGGAGAGACGAATATTGGGCTCAAAGGTCAAGCACAAACAATGGTATGAAGCAACGATCAAGTGAGACCAATAGATAGATTGTCCAGAATATTCTAAGCCTGGATTAGTGCCTTCCCTAGACAGGGAATCGGTGCATATCCCTTCTCTTAGGGGATCGGTACATATCCTCAATTTTGTCCCAAACTGGGTGAGATCTATATGGAATGACAAGGAAGGCCCTCTGAGACTACATTTCAAATTGCAAGTCGTTTGGAGTCCATATGCTCAAATTATGGGCAAATTACTTCCCCTAGGAAAAGGATCAGATCGTAATTCCTTCACCTAGGAAAGGGATCGGATCGTACCAGCCCAACAATTCAACTCAACGATGATCGATCAATATCTTACAAACGCGAAGTCGACTATACATAAAACTTTGGGAACATGGAGCTAACAACCAGGGGGACCCAATTGAGGGTTTGTTGCATGCCACATGGCTTCCAAGTGGGGTTGGATTCGACCCCTATTCCTTGGGAATTGAGCCTTGGAATTTTCTATGCTGCCTTGTTTACATCTCGAGATTCAACTGCCGAAATTTCAGGCAGATATTTGGTCGTCTACAGCTATAAATACAGGGTTCATTGTTCATTTTTGGGGATCTTCTTTCTGGCTCTCTTCATCTTCTACCTAAGGTATACTCCGCCATTTTTACACTTGATTTTCATAGATTGTAACTTTAAACAACAGTATAATAAAAGGCATTGGAGTGGACGTGGGCCGGAGTCAGCCGAACCGTTATAAATCCTCTTGTTTATTTACTTTCTTACTGTTTTAATTTGATTTATTCATATTTATTTCTCTACTGTATTCTGTTTTTAACTGGATATTGGATCATTGGTGCTTTCACGTACTGTTTGGGTTTGGTGGTCATTTTTGCCATTAACATTTTGGTGCTTTCATTAAGAAGGCTAGCACCCGCTGATTAGAGAAGATTTGGAGCTTGGATTGATGGTGAAGCAGTCAGCAAGGAGACCGTTGGCAGAAAGGAGTCATCATGTAGGAAGTCAGGAGGCTTCCTTAGGACCTGGAACTAATCAAACCTCCGTCTACATCACCAGGGATGAGATGGAGACTATGATGGGAGTGATGCAAGAGCAAATTATGAAGAGGCAAGAAGAGATGATGCGGAATTTCCTCAGGCAAATTAGACAAGCTGAAGCACAAAATCAAGAATTTGAAGCTAATGGCAATTTCGATCAAGGAGTTAGAGTAGCAAGAGCTGTGGGAAATCAAAACCGAGATCATGGAAATGGAGCAAATAGATAGGAGAACGGAATGGAGCAGCCGTGGGTAGTCCCCGACCAATAGGGAGTGACCAGAGCCGATACCTCCAAATGGGTCAGCACCGATACCCAAGGGCTCAAGGGCATGGCCCTGAGTCTAGTCGGTCAGGACGCTAGTGGGCCTATGGTCAATTCTACGGAGTTTAGTGCAAATCAGAGTTTAGATGCTCATCTGAAGCAGTATGTTCCGAAGTTGCCTAGCGGAGATGGGGGGCATGTTGGAAATGATGATTGGAGGCTACCTTTGGATGGCACTGACAAGTTTAAAGAGATGATCTGGATGGCTATGAGAGGAGGATTGGTGAATAGAGATCTGTTGGAGAGTTCATTCACTCCTAATATCATGCATGCTAGGAATCCACCAAATATTAAATTACCTATATTGGGGGCATATGATGAAAAAATGGATCCTACTGTTCATCTGATGAGGTATATGAGGCATATGGAAATGCTGGGGGAATCGAAGGAAGTTATGGCACGATGCCCTTTGTACTTGGCGGATATAGCTACAATTTGGTTTCGGCAATTGGAGAACAGTTCTAATGACACTTGGACAGAGTTGGTAAACAAATTCATGAGGCAATTTCAGGTCCACATCATGAGACCCAAGAGCGTGATGACATTGCCAACACTAAATCAAAGGACGGAAGAGTCCCTTCGGAATTTCTTAACCAAGCTTAATGCGGCGGTTACTTCGGTGGAGTGGCTTGATCCATCGATGTTGTTGATGGCAGTAGTATCAGGACTAGCTAACAACATGGATTTCAAGGTGTTATTGGAACAGGATCCTCCTAGGGATCTTGGGGAATTTATCATAAGGCCGAGAGGTTCTTGTGGCAGGAAGATGCTAAGGTCGACAAGTAGAGGTTAACATAGTTAGAGGTAGAGGACCATCCGGGGAAGGTTCGAACAAGGACAAAGGAAAACGAAAAGCGAATGATGGCTTCAATGGATCGAAGCAGCAAAGGAGAGAATCAAAATTCTCTTCTTATTCGGGTTTGACTGAATCTCTAGAAAGGATTTATCTGGATACTCGAGGACGCCTTCCATACCAAAGGCCGACAAGAAGAGAACCCTCCGGACGGGAGCAGACATAAGGAAAATATTGCCTATTCCTTGAGCTGGATGGGGATAATACATACGACTGTAGGCACTTGAAGGATATAGTTGAAGAACACGTAAGGAATGGTCAGCTACAACAATACCTAAGGACTCGGGCATCGGTGGTGGAATAGGAGTTTCCACCATCCACCTCAAACAAGAATGGCCTTGGAATGAGGTGTCAGCTGGTCATCTCTTAATCGGGATGGCGTGGAATAAGTAATAAACTCCATGATAAAACAGCTAAGTCACTTACACATGTACGGGATCGAGGTCGGTTCCTAGGCATGCCCTGAGATGATGATAAACCATAGTGTTCAGATTTATGAAATTTGGTTTTTCTTGTTTTTGGTTTACTAGTTTTCTGGTTGTACGAACTACTAATTTATAATTTGGCAAATGGACTTTGGAATGCTTAAATCTAGATTAATATAATAAATAACAGGTCATGGTTGTCCCAACCGGAGCGATGGGGTAATAACCGCAAGGTACGAGTCCCTTCGCTGTAGAGCGACAGAATGAACACATACATGAATTAAGTCCTCGACTAGAAATCAAGGTCGGAGAAGGATAACCCAACAATCACGCTATGTCACGACCGGAGAGACGGGACCAGAGAAGAAAGTAGTAGGTCGCTTCCCCGGAGAGCGACAAGATCGGCCTACTTATCGTTGTGCCCTTCTCGTCGGAGAGTGAGTGGGGTCCAACAAGGGTCCGGAGAGACCGTGGTCGGCCCGTAGAGGCCATGATTCATACTTAGTGGTTGCTCTTCCCCCTTTTGTCAGAGAGCGACTAGATGGGGTCCAACAAGGGTCTGGAGAGACCATGATCGACCTAGGCAAGCCATGACATTGCGTTATGTTCTGGGACACTGAACCGAAGTGTAGAAGTGATGCCACTTTGCCAAAGAGTTACATGATCGGCTTACTTGCCGTTGATCCCCCCTTCGACGGAGAGTGACAAGATAAGGTCCAGCAAGAGCTCGAAATGGCTGTGATCGGTCCAGGGAGACTACGAGCCAGGCTATTGGTCAGGCGAGGCCTTGGAATTGGCTAACGATCCGGAGAGATCGAGGTTTTGGATTCGAAAAACGATCTGTTGAGATCATGGACTTGGTTGTCGGCTTTGGATGGACATGGACTTGGTTATGGATTTCGAATGGATTTGGAATTAGCTATCGAGTCGAAGTAGTCGTAAGTTTTATTAACAAACTCCCGGGCGGACACAGAATGGCTTATGGCAATTTGGCTTGGCAATAGACCGGATTCTGGATTGGATACTTCAGTTATCGATGGATTTTGGACTTCGAACTTATGGCAATTCAAAACATGCCTTCCTATTGCAAGGCCTGCTTTGGGAGGAAAATGTTATCCGGCCTTTTAGCCCAGCTATATTCAAACCGACTGGACAAGTTTGACTCGACGATCACGAGGTAGGAAGCCCAGAGAGATGATTATTGGGCTCAAAGATCAAGCATAGACAATGGTATGATGCAACAATTAAGCGATACCAATAGATAGACTCTCCAGAATATTCTAAGTATGGATTAGTGCCTCCCATAGACAGGAGATCGGTGCATATCCCTTCCCTTAGGGGTTCGGTACCTATCCTCAATTTTTGTTCCAAACTGGGTGAGATCGATATGGAGTGACAAGGAAGGCTCTATGAGGCTACATTTCAAATTTCAAGTCAGTTGGAGTTCGTATGCTCAGGTTATGGGAAAATTACTTCCCCTAGGCAAGGGATCAGATCGTAACTCCTTCACCTAGGAAAGGGATTAGATCGTATCAACGGATCAGATCGTGTTAGCCCAACAATTCAACTCAAC
Organism: Allium fistulosum; assembly: GCA_030737815.1. Classification (NCBI taxonomy): domain Eukaryota; kingdom Viridiplantae; phylum Streptophyta; class Magnoliopsida; order Asparagales; family Amaryllidaceae; genus Allium; species Allium fistulosum. The sequence continues at coordinate 386,283,580 of CM060907.1, read as the reverse complement.
GATGATTTGTCAATATCTCACAAACGCGAAGTCAACTATACATGAAACTTTGGGAACATGGAGCTAACAACCAGAGGGACCCAACAAAGGGTTCGCAGCATGCCACATGGCTTCGAAGAGAGGTCAGGTTCGACCTCTATTCCTTAGGAATTGGGCCTTTGAATTTTTTGGATGACCTCGTCTACATCTCGAGATTCTACTATCAAAATTTCAGGGAGATATTTTGTCATATACACCTAAAAATACAGGGTTCGTTGTTCATTTTGGAGGATCTTCTTTCTGGCTCTCTTCATCTTTTACCTAGGCTATACTCCACCATTTTTACACTTGATTTCATGGATTATACTATAAACAGTAGTACAAATCAATGAATGACAAATTTTTGAAGTGGACGGAGGCTGGAATCAGCCAAACCACTATAAATCCTCTTGTTCATTTGCTTTCTTACTGTTTTAATTTGATTTCTTCATATTTATTTCTCTACCATATTCTGTTTGTAATTGGATATTAGATCTTTGGTGCTTTCACATACTGTTTGGGTGTTGGTGGCCATTTTTGCCGTCAACAAAAAGAAAAGGAAGGGGGAGAAGAAAGATTGAGATATTGATTTGTCTAAGTGTTGAGATATATTAATTTGCAATTTCCAACATCTCACTGCATAAAATTTCGTTCACGTGCGAATCATGAGTGACAAAACAAAAATACAATCACGCACAAAAACGCGATATGATCCCAAAACAATAATAAAATACACTAGTTAACTACTTCTGTAAAATCAAAAAAATACCATTGTTTACTATAAAATATGTCAAATGACAATTTTAAATAATTTCAAATTAAAAATCATGGAAAAGTCAAACAAATAAAATTAAAAATACATCATTAAAAATTGAGTCGTTCTATTTAAAATTAATTTTTCCTATTATTTATTAAATTCAAATCAAATCTGAATATTTAAATAAATTAAATATTACCATTCAAAACGTTAAAATTTTTGGGTCGTTACATTCTTCCCTCCTTAAAAGAAGTTCGTCCTCGAAATTCCTAAAGAAAGAGAAATGTCTCCATACCCTTAGACTTATACAGCCAATTTACTAAAATAGGTTATTAAACTTTAAAATCTCATATGAAACTACAACTCTCCACAACTAGAACAAACTAATAAAAGAAAAGAAATGCTCAAAAGTGGCCTCCTATATCTGGGGCATAAAATTATTAACAACATATAAACATTTACCTGTTAGCCGAGCAACCAAACTCTACCAATGAAACAAAAAGCAACTGGCCAGCCTTTGCTTCCATAAACCTGTATCTCGCTTAGAAATGGTATCATATAACTTGCATTTTCTAATGTCAAAAGCATACAATTTACTAAAGCCCGTATGATGTATATATGTCATTCGTACGCAATATCAATTTTGATCACTCGCTCAATCGCACAATTTCCATTCAGAACTAGTATCGCTCACTCAACTCCCTAGTGCGGACTTCGATCAGGTTCCTTGATTAGAAACCTCCATTCTCCTTGCATAGCTGTAACATTCCCTACTTAGTGGCCTGAAACTAACGACTACGGATGCTACAGTCATCCGTAATTATTAATCCTCGGCGACCAAATACGGTAATGTTAGATACATTGATATAATAGAAACACATGGATATGGAAAAAAATTTAAATCATTAAACAACTTTCATATTCCATTTCAAATCATTTCAAATTCATTACATAATCCCACATTCGAGAACCACGTTCGGAGAAAATATAATTATTACAACATATGCCAAGAGTGACATATGAAGATGCCCTCTTTGATGATCAGAGTCTAAACAAAGGTAATTTAAACAACTTTTCCTTAACAACAAAACACAGCGGAATCAAAATAGAAAGGGACTCCTACACGCTAGCTTGCCTCCTACACGTCTCTGGAAGCTTATTCGTCTAATGAGGTACCTGAAAACCTCAACTCTCAAACTACTCAAAGTTAATTAAGCACCTGAGAGTTTAAAGGGAAACATAAACTTCGAGTCAGACATAAAACCTGGTATGAATAATAAACTACCATCACGAACCATTTAGATATCTAGCGAGACAATGCTGCTTAGCGGAACGGGTTTTCCCCTCATTAGTATCTTATCAAAAACTTATAATAACCATATACTGTGCTCCTACATCCACAATGGTTAAAAACATAACAATTCAAAATATTATGATGATATGCGAACAAGTAAATCATTTCCAAATTTCCCATCCCCATTCATTTTGACTATCTTTCTTCGTTAAAGTTCTAGGGTTATTATTAACCTATTAGTTTTCATGGGCTGACTAATAACCTGTTTAAAGCTAATGGACTCCCTGTCCGGTCTCATAGTTTTCATGGGATCACTAAGAACCTATTGGCCCCTGCTAATAACTTTATTATTCATGGGTTCTCCCTGAACCTATTGGTATCTCCAATAACTTCCCTCTTATCATAGTTTTCATGGGTTGACTATGAACCTATTGACTTCTGTCAATAACTTTATCCAGATATAGTTTTCATGGGTCCACTACAAATCTATTGGCTCCTGCAAATAACTCTTTCTAAAAATAGTTTTCATTGGTTTATTATGAACTTGTCTATCTGACAACTTCTTTAATCAGTATTTAGGCATCATATATTCTGGTCTTCCTGACCTCCTGTATGCAATTTTACTCATTCAGGAGTTAACTTAATTTATATTCACTACTGGGTCAACCTAACTGGTTATTTTGCCCTTTCTCCCCAAAATACAGTTATGGGTCCATTTTACAGTGAGTATGTATGTTGGAGAAGCAAACATAATTACATAATAATGCCAACATCTATGGTTTAATATCCTTGAAATCATTTTCTTATAAAACATGGTTAATCCTTTTAACCAATTACTTTACCAAGGAAAGCTTCTTCAAAAACTCCATACTTAAAAGCCATTTCAAAACTCATTTGTTTTGCCATAGGTTTTCCCTTTAAAAATGAGACTAGGTTCTTTGTTTTGAACATTAAGGATTTCGAAACCTTAAACCTTTACTTTCGAAACCATTGGATAACCTCCTTCGAACGCATTCAAATCTTTTTTTCAAAACACTAAGCATATGCCTTTCTAAACACTTAAAATCATCTCTTTCAAAACCATCAAAACATAACTTTTGAAAGTATTAAAGCATTACTTATTAACTCTTAGAAGCATAGCTTCGAAACCATTTAAAATACCCCTTTCGAAACTATTTGAAAGTACCCCTTTTGAAACCTTTAGGTTTATCCTTAATAATATCTTCTGGATCAAAGTGAATATAAATGAAAGTACCCCTTTCGAAACCATAAACCTTCATATAAAAGAGTCCGGGGAATACTGATGGCTTCGAAACCATCCTTTCGAAAGCATTAATCATTTAAACAAAACATTTGGAAGGATAGTTTTGAAACCCCTTTCAAAGTCATTGCCTTTCAAAACCATTAAACCCTTTCGAAAGATATAGGAAGCGACTTATTATATTTATAAAACAAAAGCTACCTTTCGAAAGCATTGATGACTTCAATCCATTCGAAAGGCATAAGGTCGGCAGCATGGTTTCAGCTGGGTTCAAACTACCCTTTCAAAAGCATTGTTATAAAAATAGGGCAACTCATTCAAAAGCTATCTTTTCGAAACAAAAAGGCGGTGACTTCTTCAAAAGCTATAGCAAACCCTTTCGAAAGCATTCTTTTGAAAACAAGGCATTTGGATAGTAAAACGAAAGCTTCGACCCCTTCGAAAGCTAGGTTTGGACTCCATACCTTCCGCCTTTCTCTAATCCACTACGTACCAACTTATTGATACCTTATGTATTGGTTTTGACTTGGTTGATGGTGGAAGTATAAGGTCGAAAGGTAGCGTTAGAAAGAGGTGGAACATAATTTCTAGCTAAAGACTGTTTTAATGCCTTTTTTAAGTAATTGCTTTTTAACTAACCTGCCTATTTGTAAACATTTAATTAGTTGCCATAAACTTATCAAATTCTTTCCAAAATAAAACTGCCGCATTAATTTCAAATCTAAATATAATAATTTAGCATATAAGCCCTTCCTTAAGCAAAACAAATAAAACATTTAAGTCTTCCACTTAAAATAATTTAATTTTCCATAGTAAATTACTTAGGAAAAATCCTCAAAAATGATAGAAATCCACTTTTAATATGTTATCTAACATATATAAATTTCGGACCCAAATTCTTCATAATATAAATTAATTTCTAAACCCAATTGTTCGTATTTTCCTTTGAAAATTCACAATAAATTTTCCATAGCTTGGAATATTATAAAAATTAAAGCTCATCTCCAAAATAATATTTTACATAACATATAAATTCCTCGTGGCATTCAAAACAAAATATAAATGATTTTTCGCTTAAAACCGTATATAACATTTATCAAACAAACTTGTCTAAATATAACATATCATGAATCCAAGCATATCATCATCAAAAATCATCTTAATGGACTTAAACTTAAACCCAAAATCAAATGATCATTAGAAACAAAAATAGAGATGGTTTTGATTATTATTCACCTTGATTAGGATAAGGAACTTGAGATTTGATCTTTGCTTAATTCCCCTTGCTTGATTGCTTTGCTTTAATTTGATTTTTCAAATCGCAATCCCCTTATCATTCTAATATTTACATTATTCTATTTAATTTATCTAATTAAATCTTCTGAATAATGTTATAAAAAATCAGGGGTGCTATAGGCTCCACTCCTTAAAGAATTCATCCTCGAAATTCAGTAAGGCACTACACCATAAACGATATTTTGATACGGCTAAAAGCCGTATCAAAATATGCCGAGCTTAATATTTTGATACGGCTTTTAGCCGTATCTAATGTATCAATTAGATACGGCCATTAGCCGTATCTAATTGACACATTAGATACGGCCAGAAGCCGTATCTAATTGACAAATAGGCAGCGTCTAATGAACCAATTAGATACGGCTAAAAGCCGTATCTAATTAGTCAATTAGATATAGATATATAATCAATATCCAATATATAATATTATAGACCTATTCATATCTAATATATAATCAATAATCATTCCGAGACATCAAAACAAATAATATTATAGACAGTGCACATTCAAATGATTCAATAATCCGCATTGCAGTGCGTAATAACTTAACAATATCATTACATAATATCATTACATAACACTAGCATTTAGCACATTAATATATCGCTGGCATTACAAGTCTTTATATGGTTACAATTCAATAATCATAGTTAACGATAATGATAATCATAGGAGATTGTATTGTTATATAATAACTGTAGCAAACCCAAAAGACCTACATTTTAAAAAATACACACACTCCATGCCAAGGAAATGCCCAACACCTTTGAAGTCCTCAAATCTTGGTACAACTGAAAAATCATTTGAGAAGGAATCGTACACCAATAAACTTGTCGTACCTGCAACCAAAAATAAGATACAAATAAGCATTCACATTTTGTACTTCGGTGTAATAGTTAACTGTAAAAGAAATAAGACTCAAAGGAACCTCGGATGGAGTCTCAAGTTGAGAGTAAGATGTGTGCAGTTGTTATACTGCATGAAATTTTAGTTTATTTAAAATGTAATAGGAATATGAATAATGAAATTCTCCATTAGTATAGATCCATATCCATGTCTATACAGATAGAAACTCTCCATTGGTAGTTAGTAATCTTATCAGCTGTTATAGATTCATTAAATATAATTGGTATTCAAATTTTACACTACATGCAGATATAATATTTTGTCATTCTTACCAGTTGCACAACACTGTAAAATCATCATTCCTTTATTGCTACAGGCAGATATGCACATCATTAAGGATTTAAGAAAATGTTTAGTAATGAAGTTTGATTTTATATCCCCATAGTCGTTATGATCACTAATCACCTACATGTAAATGCAATGCTTAAAAGAAATTAATATCTAGATTCAAAATAGATTGTCAAGTAGGCATCAAGATAATGGAAACTACAAGGAAAGCGTGGGAGTCTCAACTGATATAATGTTTTTATACTAATGATAATATCAGCTTTGAACTATCGCCAATTTCCACTGGATGATAGATTATAGTATAGAGATTTGGATGATGAATTAGCTAAGTTTGCACCCAATAAAGGTTTTTCGTTTGCTTAATTAAGTCCCTAGCAAATTTTAGAATTTACCAATCTAAGTGATACATATAAAATGAACGGTTGATATTCAACAGGGACGGACTTGCATAAAAGTTGGACTCTGTGGATATAGAGCTAAAAAATGTTATATTTGCTGATCCAGGACATTGCATAATTTTTTTTACTGAAGTTTATTGATAGTTCTCGAAATCCCAGGCAAGTTAGTGGATCAAATGGAGCGGCTCCCTTTATAACCTGGCAAATTAAAAGAAGTATTTATCGGAAATTCGTATAACAGCACTTCCATCTACAATTTGTAACCCAAAGCTCTTAAAAAAAGCTACCTGATATGCATTCAGACCAACTCATAAACCTAGGTCTCCTAGCGACTTAACAAATTAACCGATGTAGACCTACGTGCAAAGTAGCTAAACTCGTTAGCCTCTGTACCAGCATCTGTCGGAAATCTCGAAAATGCAGTCCATCTATTTAAGTTCAAATAACTTGACCTCACTGCCGGATACAATTGGGAATGTAAACCATTTAATTTTAGGGGCTTTTTACGTCTCATCGTTAATTAAAATAAACAAAACGCTCATGTCTAATAATTTATGTAAATTAGATCCATTAGCGTGCATTTCTCTACACGTGGCTGTCAAAAATAGATTATTCAATTATTCTCTTAATCAATAATAAATTTATCCACTAACAAAAATCATATAATAACATTTTCTTCGAATTATGTATAATATTAAGGGATATACTTTGTTATATAAATTACAATGAAACTAACATAAGTAGAAAATAGCAGCTACTATTATTACCAAGGTTTTAAATCTCAGATTTCAATGGCGTCTTGCCTCGGAAATTCTACACATAATATCTTGTATCGAATGAGATCTCGGGTGAGATGAGTGTATCTAGGGTGTACATCTTGGATTTTAAAATTCATCTCGATACCATCTGAGTAACTTAAGTGTCTAAAATTGACATTTTAAAGATTTTTGATAATCGTTATCTAAAGATAAATTTAATGATACACATAATTCATATGTAGAAACACTTATTAAAGTCGTTATTCGACATTGGACAAAGCTTCAAGAGAGAAAGGTGGACCACATAAACAGAAAATATACCTGCTCCATCATCTAGAGATATCGAATAAGACACTTCGGATGGCACACATATCCACCCACTCCAACATCAGCAATGGTCTCTGCAAATTGATGATTCATTTTGCTGGTTCTCTCATCTGGTAGCAGTATACTGTCCAACACCACTTTTTCATGTGTGGATGGTACAGATTTCCCATGGATGTTGGAAAATGTAGAATCTCGGCATATAGTACCTGTTGCAATAAAAGGGAATATTTATTATTATTTAAGTTTTCTACTTATTATGTCATAAATGTTCAAATGTTAAAAATACCTGTTCCTATTACTTCTAAATCAGAGTTGAGGATTTCACATTTTTGATTGTTCGTAACATTGGTCGAATCCTGGAACTGCGAAGCAATGAATTCAGGAGCATTGAATTGTATGGCGCGTCCTCCATCTGAAGAATTGACCGGTGCACGAATTCCCTGTTCAATATTTCCCACCACGCTGATCAAAACCTCCATTTGCCCAGACAAATTTCCCACTGTACCCTCCAAACTTCCCACCCTCATTTTCAACTCATCCTGCTCGCCATGAACATGTCGGAGTCGTTTCTGTGCAATGGCACAAGACTTAACTTTAGTCTTTGATATAACGGTCCCAACATCACGGCTCCTACCCCTTGCATCCTTACCAAGCACATGTGATAAGATGTCTTCATCCACTGTCAATTTTTCTTCATCACTATCAGTGATCTTTTCCTTCGCTTTCGCAATTTGATCCTGTAATATGATAATACTTACATGAATAAGGAATTTTAAAGAATATGCAAGTTAATATTTGTTTAACTTACAAAGTATGAAGAAGTGGCATCTGATATGCTACTATCTTTCTTCCTGTGTGTCTTCTCCCATACTTGACGACGACTGATATTTGTTGATGGGCTAGCAACGATCTGCAATACAAGTTGATGCAACGACATGAATATCCAATCACTATGTGTAAATCATTTGAATGAAAATGAATATAAATTACCATTTATTGTTCTATTTTAGCATGACTTTTACGTCCTGCATGATGAGCATAACTGAGCAATGCTTTGTTCTTTTTGCCTACCTCACTTCTTCCGCTCGCTTCAGGCGTTGCTTCATTTTTTACGAACTCTGCCCAATCTTCTTGAGCAACTATAGGTGGGCAATTTTTCAACCGTTCTTCGTCATTGTTGAAAGGGTCATAATAAACTACTCTCAAGTTTTTCTTGTATCTCCTAAAAGCCTCGGCCATTCTCTTTAAAAACATTTCCTTTGAAAGCGGATTGAGCTCATAAATTTTCTACAAAATATATATTAAATTATGTGTTGTGCAAAGAGTTGAAACCATAAGGCTATTGAATGAAATAGTTGTTGTCAAACAGATAAGGATAGTTACCACCAATTCGTTCCAAACGTTGTCCTTGTATATTCCAGGTACTTTATTCCAACTTATATATGATATCGACACATGAGCTCTTACTAGTTTACCGAGCATAGTAGCGATTTTTCCAGCGTTATCTGAGACCGGAATACCAAGTAAGTTTTGATCAACTTTCTTCGCCTCTAAACATAACGAATGTGAAGATGGTGGATTTTCTGACATAGTTTCCTGCAAAATATAATATTACTAATTATTTTAATAAGTCATGATAATAATTATACATGTATCAATGTATCAATGTCAACACTCCATAATATAACACACTTGCACATACAAAATTATTAAGTGACAACACGTGGAATTGCATTGGAATGTATAAAATATTCAAAACCATACAAACACACAATCGTGCAATTAAAAATATACAAACACACAATCATGTGATGTACGAATACTAATAAGTTAACATATGGATTTGGTAAGGTCTTTTAATTTTTCATTGTCTTCAAAAGCTGATTGATAGACGGTAGGGAACTCAATGTCATCCACATTTGTAGTCAACCGTTTTGGTGTATGCAAGACCACATACCATCCGTTATTTTTTAAATCTTTTGAGTAGAAAACTTGATTCGCTTCTGATGCAAGAATAAATGGCTCGTCATTCACGTTATTTTTGTTCTTCAATTTCCCTAAATTTACCATGATGAGGTCTGAAATGGGATCTATTTTGCAACCATTGACCTTATCCTCGACTTTTACCCAATCACAATTAAAAACTGTTTGTTTGAAGTCAGTGTAATCCAACTCAAGTATTTGTTGAATGACTCCGTAATACGTTGTTTCTGCTTCCTTATAATTTTTATCCTTGCCACTCGCTCTAAATTTTGTAATTGCTCTCATGCATACACCGCTATTTTGTGTTACCATACGGTCTTCGTACTTTTTCGTGGAAAATGAAAATCCATTCACTTGGTACTTCATATAACTACGCGTTATGAACTTCGGCCCGTGCACTAACCGCCACAGAGTTGGATAAACATCGATGGTCTTTAACAGCTACATAAATTTTAATAAGTAAAAAAGCTTGGTCACAAAGGTGTATTGCACACTTATAAACACATGAAATACTTAAGACGAAGTTAAACCTCATTACGTAACCATAGATTAAAACTTTGAACTACTTCCACGGTGGTAGCCCTGCCTCTAGGTTGAAATCTAGTACTTTTCACATAGGAGTTATACCTCCTACGAAAAACACATATCAAAATGTATATATAAATTGAATTAAAAAAATTAAAATTCCAAACAAGTTCGTGAACTTACTTGTTCCATTCATCCAATCCATCGTACTTATTAAGGACCCATCTACGCACCTGTTCAAACTGCACTTGGGTTAACGTTATGTCTTTACCATTATCCAGAGGTATCTCACCAGCAAACTCATCGTCCTCGTCTAAAAACGCTTCGTGGGTATGTTTATGATTGACATCACCTCCGTTTGGCATATATTCCATGCAGTAAAGACTAGCTTCTTGTACGATATATCCTTCTGCAATACACCCTTCAATGTATCTTTTGTTGCGCACATATCCTTTATATGTTTTCATCAACCTATAAATGTGATCAATTATATACTGTAAACGGTAGCTATTTATATGAAATAATGATGTGCATAACTGAAATTGGAAATTTACCGTTCAAATGGATACATCCATCTATATCTGACAGGGCCACAAATCAACGCTTCATCGGCTAAATGAACCATAAGGTGGACACTGATATCAAAAAATGCAGGTGGAAAATGTTTTTCAAAAACACACATTGCTTCTACTAAGCTAGCCTTTGCTTTTAAAAGATGTTCCCTATTGATCACCTTTGAACACAAAATGTTAAAGAATAAACTAATACGATGAACATCATTTCGTAGATCCTTATGTTGTGGATAAGAATGTTGAAGCAATACCGGAAGCAAATGCTGCATTATGACATGGTTGTGACGTCCCGCCCTTCTCGACCCTCGAAAATCGACACAAAATACTCAACAGTATAATATGCCAACGATCGAATGCCGGAAAAAGACAGATTGTAGAAGAATAAGAAAGTAGATAGAAGAAGAAAGAACTAAACAAATCAGAACCTCACAATCGCAGCGGATAAAATATAATATATAGAACAGATCTTTACTCAATGAAAATTATATCTTTTTATATACAATACATCATCAGAGTCCATCACAACACAATCAACAGTAATCAGATACATGACTAACAACAATCATAGCAGCGGAATACAAACAAGTACGAATAATACGCCTCGACTCCAGCTCCTCTTCTGCTCCATAGCAACCTATCCTGAAATATACTCGGTCTGACCCGAGCATTATAATAAAATAACACCCGAGTCAGTCTGGAATACCAGCGCATCATAAATACATCCAAACTGATTATTAAAGTTCAAAAATCCTTTGAAACAAAAGCATCTCGTAAGACCACGCCACAAATAAACATGTCGGGTTTTTACCTTACGATAGCTTAAACACTTTTTATAAAAATCCTCTGATATTATAATAGTGTCTATATACAAATACTTATAAAATAGCCGAAATTGTTACATCTATTAAATTCCAGCATACTAGCCACAACGTGGGTAATACAAACAAAACTCGTACAAGGCACGTAGGGAGAATGGATTTCCAACGAATGACTAGGCACTGGGGTACCACCTGTCACAGTACGTGGCCTAGATCACAGTACCGAGGAGTACGCCCGCTCCCCTGCAACACAAGACCGGAATCATCCCTTACTGGATAATTCCAAGTAAAATCACCCCACGGTTGTGATCAGCAACCGCACCACTAAGCCGAAATAAAAGGGACATCTAGACAGGGATGACCTTACTCTCAAATGGGGGCTACCCACGAAGCCTTGCTGCATAACCCCTGATTTTCAGTCATTCCCGGTTGATGAGGCTTGAGGCTTAGCGTTACCTTTACAGAACATTTCACTTTGAATGCCCATCGTCCACCTGACGATGTCACGAAAGCATTCGTCCATACAAGTCCGTCCCGGGTCCGAACGGAACCGAAGGCACTACTCCTACTACATCCATTTTGGAAATATCCTCAGGATTAGTAGCGACTAGCCCTTGCACTTCACTGCTCCATCTTCGACTCCGAAATCGTTTTCGCGAAACGTACAAACCGGATCGAAGTGGTTTTCGAGTCTCCAGACCTAGAATCCCGGTATACGGAAACTCGATCCCGGTCTCTTCGAAACGTTCAGCGCATTTGGCCAATATTGATAGTCGGTGATTTAACTATCAATTAATGTTCACAAACATCCATACACATCCATCACACAATAAATAATCTCCATATTATTTATTTTCTTCTAATATCTTTCAAAGATATATTTTCACATTTTCAAAACTCGTTTGAAAACAATTTTCCAAAACTCTTCCTTTACAAGGTAAATCCTTTACCCTTTATTCCCATCGGGAATAACCAAGTATAAAACAATTTGCATTTAAAACAGTTAAAAATACTTATACTGAAATATACTTTAAAATATGAAAATTACTTCTATTTATTTACTCAAAATATAAATTTAAAATATGTGAAGAAAACTAGTTATTAACACATAAACTTTGATTTTAAAAATAAGGGTTTTAGTTTAACTAAATTCAAAATAGCGTTATAAGAAGAAAAATACTAATTTTAACAACTTAAGCTAAAACCAACTTTTAAATAAATCCATTTGTAAAATAATTGCTAATATACTCCCAAATTATTATGGTATTAAAAATTATTAATTTATTTCTTTAAAAATAACGATTTCTTAAAAATACTTTTTAAACAATTTAAAACTTAACCTTAGTTAAATAAAATCATTTATAAAACATTTACTTGGTTTCCCAGGGAAACACTTTCCCGTTTCCAAACATTCCAAAGTACTCTTTCAAATAAATCCACTGGTTTATTTCAAGTCAATTTATGATTTCAACATAAATTTCCAATTCCATACTTAACTATAACTTCCTCCGAAGTTAAATCACAATTTTTCATTTCCGGAAATTCATTTTTAAATATAGTTTAAACATTTTTAAATAAACATTTTGGTGAATTTTCAATGGAAACCATATTTTCAATTTACTTAAATAAACTTCCAATGGAGAAAACGGAATTTTAAAAATATTCTATTAACACTTAAAATTGTACATTTATATTCGGAAGCTTCATTTTAACATATTTTTACTTTTCCGGATATCACTATTCATCATTAAATAAACCACTGTTATTTTACTCGATTTATAATTTCATAGAATTCATTTCCAGAAAACTTATATTTCACATTCAACGATTGATAAATTTCCCACAATATTTAAAATCCCAATTTTACCAATTTTTTTCATTTCCCATTCCAAACCAGATTTCAAATTCTATTTTTCAAAAATTCTTAATTTAACAATTTACTTATTTTGTAAAAACCCAATTTTGTCCATTTATAAATTAAATTCTGAAATTATGATTTATACAACAATTTCACAACACAATTAAATTTCCAGATTTATCAATCACAACATATAAAAAGGCATCATCATCAATTATTACAAAATTGCTATATTGTGAGGAATCCAGTTGGATCCCTCCAAACTGTTTTTCCCTGCATCACAAATGTTAGCACATCACAATATAAATATCAATCCAGACAGATAACAACAGTTATAGTCAACCAATCATTCAGATATTCAAATATCAATTATTTATAATGTCTAGCATCCAGATGTGAGTGAGAAAAACTCACCTTAAGTTTCGGCGAGCGTTCGAAATTTAAATTAAACCGGACGGTGTCCGATTTAACCCAAATTTCCACTTGCCCGGAATGACTCCGGATCTACACCATCTCATAGTGCTCGTCTCTGCGATTCCATCGCTACCAAATTCGTCTCAATCTGACATCGTATGAACTAGATATTATTTTTTAAAGTTTAAATTGAAATTTGAAAACAATTTCCTTTTTATTTTTTTTCTCTTTATTACCCACGAACAAATCCAGGCCGCACGTTCTAGAGTAGATATCAAGGCTACAGGCTCTTCTTCCCGCTTGCGTGCTCATTCCAGGAACCACGCGAACCAAAGAACTCATCACGCAACCCTAACTCCGATAGCAGCGCCTCCCACCAGCGATCGGAACCCCATCACCCATGCCACGTCGAAGCCCACAACGATCCCTACCTACGCCCCAAAAATCGACAAGCTCGGCGCCCTACCAGCCGAGAAAACCACGCACGAACGTCCCCCCTTCGAGCCTCCATAGCCACCAATTTACTCCACCATCTCCGATCACAACCGTAGGATCTAAAGCACTCGATGAGGTCTTCGATTCGCTAGTTGGAGTTTAAAGCTATGAGTGAGTGGATTGATCGATAATAGGGGAAGAAATTGGATGATTACCGGCCATTAAACGATAAAAGAGGCGGCTGGTTGTTTTAACTAGGGTTTAGAGAATAAAACGTTTATATATATATAAATTTAATATTATTTAATTAATAAAATTCTCAATTAAACAGTTAAAGCACACGACATCCAATTCTCACGTTCCGACTGGCTATCCTGGGGTTTTTCAACGTTCCAGACACAATGGAACAGGTTTCGTAAGCTAATTTGATGGTATGCATGAGATACGGAATTAAACGATCAATTTAAAATTAAATCGGTTAAATTGATTTCGATGCGTTTCGAGCTGCCACGGTCAAACGACAACTCTGATTGCTACGAAAATTGAAATCCGATAATAACTAACTATTACGGATCCAATGGAACTGGTTTCGTCAAATTCCGAGACTGTGCCCCGAAAGGCTATTTTAACTCGTCTATTAAATCTAGCGATTTCCAAAATTGACGGTAACGCTTTAAAATTTTACTTTTAAAATTTTATTAACTTAACAATAAATCATATAAAATTCATAAACACATTAAAAATCATTCTGGCTCAATTCGGACCAAAATCTGATTAAATTGCATTTTAATAATATTAAATTCATTTTTAAATTAATATAAAAGTCCAAATAATAATTTATCGACTTTTAAATTCATCTAAAAATCCAACAATATTATTTATAACCAATCGAACCTAAAAATACATTTAAACACCATTTTTATAATCATTTACCCCAAATTCACCTTTTATCTAAATTTCGAATATTTAATTATTATTCTATTTCAATTGAATTATCTGATTAAAAAGTATAACTTATTTTATTGATTGAACCCGAATCCATCCCTTTCAAAATCAATTAAGGATCCACATTAAACATTTAAAATGAATTAAATGTTCAAATTCAATGGCTTAAAAATACGGGATGTTACATTCCTCCCCCCTTATAAAAATTTCGTCCTCGAAATTTGCTAAGGTAAAAATATACTTCAACTCAACTCACTTATCCCATTTGCTTAGTTAAAAGCTATATTCACTTCCAAAATCCTTTAACTCAATCCCAAACTCAATTGCTACAATTTACTCTAAAGCCTTTATTTTAACATTTGCTTTCAAAAATTCAATTTCTTAGCAAATCAAAAACCCAAAAATTTTCTAACTCCCAAAATTTCTGAAAATTTTTGGCAGAGTCTCCTTTGCACGGAGGAGCTTCTGCGATATCGCAGGATACACAAATATATATACATCGGCTCACATGGCCGGAAACCAAAATATATCACAATATATATATCATTTTCCCAATTATATTTGCGTAGGCGTACCTTTTAAGCAAATTTTAATAACGAGCGGCTAATATAACGCATATACGCGCTCCAACTCTCTCGAACGCCTTCCGTACCTGTACTAGACTCCAGCAAACTCATCAGTTTCAAGATATGAGCATTTTCATAATATTTCCAATACAAATGCAACCCAAACATATTCATTGCATAATCAATCCAAGCAATTTCATCATTTAACAATGTTAACCATATCTTATTAACAATTCAAAGATTTCAATCACCTTTCAATTTACTTATTCAAGTTCGACTTCATTTTATTCCACTTGAATGCTTTAAATTCAAGTTCACTACATACAATTCATATTTATCTCAACCAATTCATTTCCACTTCAATATGATTACATATGCCTTTCTTACCTTTTAATTTTACTTACATTCCAAATTTGATTTACAATCAAATTTCATTTTAAACTTGAAACATTTGCATTTCAGTTATGATCCATTTCCATTCATATGCAAACATTACTCATTAAGAGGTCAATTCATTCCTATTGATTCAAAATCAATTTCATTTGCTATTCTTAACCAATTCACTTGCATTCATATACAAAACTCTTTGAATTGGGTTCCCATTCATATCAATTTATTTACAATTCAATTCCAATTGCTTTTAAACACTCAATTGCAAATACATGCAAATTTCCATGTCATTCAAGCAAAACAATTGCCACTTAAGCTTATAACCATTTAAAATTATTTCCAACTTGGATTCATATAAATTTTATTCCATTACAAGGTTCACAAACCAAATATTTTCTCTTTCCAATGTAATTGTTAAATTACATTTTACTTACATCTTTATTTCCATTAACCAAATTCAAGTTTATATTAATATCATTCGATCCTGGGTTATATTCAACTCATACATTCTTAATTTACCACAATAATTAATTAATACAATTACACATGCATTTCCATTTTATTATTTAACAAATTGCATTCAAGATTACTTAATAAAGCCCATTCACACTCATTTTGTTTTTTTCAATTTGCTTAAGTAATTTCACAATATTACCATTATCTATTTAATTTTATTTCCATCTGATTCTCATTCACCCAATTTCAATTCATTTACAACTTTAATGCTCTTTGTTTATTTATCCAATCCATGTACAAATTTATTTTATTAAGAAAGAGACCATTTAAATTATTTCTCTCATTTGAATTTTATTTACAATTCAAACCATCACTATTATAAGTTAATTACATTATTCATTCTCACTTCCAACATTTATTACCAAACTTAAATTCCATCCCAAAACTGGATTTTATTTACCTTTCAAACTTTGACCAACTATCAAAATCCTATTTATTGCAATACAAATTCCATTTAATTTAGCTTACACAAGATTTATTTCCAAACAATCATTTTGGATTTAATTGAGTAAGCATTACTTCCTTCAACATCATTCAACTGAATTAAATTTCCATTAAACTCAATTCTTATCCCATTTTAATTCAAGGTTAACTAAATTATATATGCATTTTCAATTTAATTCCTTTCCAGAATTTATTCAAGTTCATCTAAATTTTATTTAGCCCACCTGAATTTAAAACATTTCCTTTACTACTTTAAATAAGAATTTAATTACATTCATTTTTATTCATAACACAACTGAATTTTAATATTCAGCTTAATTCCATTTTAGTCGAAGTTAAAACAAATTCAATTTAATCTTAATTCTCCATTTTTATAATCACAATGTCAAATTATAACACTTTATAACTTAAAAATATGAATTCATTTACACAATTATAAGCATTTACATTTCACCGTTACCTCAACTTCCATTTAATTCGAATTCATTTAGATTTAATTCAATTTCAAATTCTTAATTTTATTTAACTTATCATAAGTTAAATCCAGATATATTCCATTCACCTTCATTTATTCAAAGTAAATTTACATTCCATATATACTCAATTCTTCTTTAAATCAACTTTCCTTTATAAGTTATGTAGTTGAATCATTTCAACTTTCACATTTTTATTTTAAAATAGAATTTCCAGAATTCAATTTACCCGGATTTATTTCAAAACCAATTCGAAATAAAAAAAATCAACACATTTCTCTTTTGATATTCAAATCAAATACCAAATCCCAAAGCAATTTGTTTTTGCCAAACAATTTTCCTTTTTGAAAATTCCCAAAATCACTTGTTTTCCCAAACAAGTCCAAACAATGTCATAACCAACTATTTTGGTAGCAATCCATCACTTTAGAAACTCGAAAATGAATTCTAATGATGTGGCCAGCATCATCAGGATTATTTTCCAGCGACTGAAGTGAGTTCAATGCTTTCCACTTCCAAAATCCACCTCAAAACAATTTCTATTCAAAAATATTTCCCCAAAATATACTCCATTCTTACAAATGCTTTTGAAAACATTTCTAACATTTCCACAAAGTCAAACTCCCAAAACTTTGTTTAATTCCATTTGAAATCCCTTTTCAAAATTTCCGGGGTCAAAATTCTGGTTTAAATCAAATTTTAATTTTTACTTTTCTTATTTAAAACATATCCAGTCAATTCCATTTGGTTATAAACCATTTTAATATTTTAACTTCTTATTTTCTTATATATATCATTTCAAATTTTAGATCATGTTTTAATTTCCTATTTGATTATAGAAGAAACAACCAAACAAGCATCCAATACATATAATAATTTAGAAAATTATTTCTTTTTATATCAAAATACAATTTTGGGTAAAATTATTTCATTTACCCACTTTAAAAATAATACTATGTCGGTTTATCTTGTTTAAGAGTTTAGAAACCCCTATCGACACAGTTGTACTTCCCGCACCGACCAGAATTCATAAACACTCAACCGATAAGTCAACACAGTACCAAAAACAATTTTATATCCACTAACAAATACGCTCTCATAGCTATTATTACACTCAACTCATAATAGAGTACTATTGACTCTATTTAAAATGAGTAAATTTACCCACTAAAGCCTAGGTTGTCGCCAACCTATGCTCTGATACCAACTGTGACGTCCCGCCCTTCTCGACCCTCGAAAATCGACACAAAATACTCAACAGTATAATATGCCAACGATCGAATGCCGGAAAAAGACAGATTGTAGAAGAATAAGAAAGTAGATAGAAGAAGAAAGAACTAAACAAATCAGAACCTCACAATCGCAGCGGATAAAATATAATATATAGAACAGATCTTTACTCAATGAAAATTATATCTTTTTATATACAATACATCATCAGAGTCCATCACAACACAATCAACAGTAATCAGATACATGACTAACAACAATCATAGCAGCGGAATATAAACAAGTACGAATAATACGCCTCGACTCCAGCTCCTCTTCTGCTCCATAGCAACCTATCCTGAAATATACTCGGTCTGACCCGAGCATTATAATAAAATAACACCCGAGTCAGTTTGGAATACCAGCGCATCATAAATACATCCAATTTGATTATTAAAGTTCAAAAATCCTTTGAAACAAAAGCATCTCGTAAGACCACGCCACAAATAAACATGTCGGGTTTTTACCTTACGATAGCTAAAACACTTTTTATAAAAATCCTCTGATATTATAATAGTGTCTATATACAAATACTTATAAAATAGCCGAAATTGTTACATCTATTAAATTCCGGCATACTAGCCACAACGTGGGTAATACAAACAAAACTCGTACAAGGCACGTAGGGAGAATGGATTTCCAACGAATGACTAGGCACTGGGGTACCACCTGTCACAGTACGTGGCCTAGATCACAGTACCGAGGAGTACGCCCGCTCCCCTGCAACACAAGACCGGAATCATCCCTTACTGGATAATTCCAAGTAAAATCACCCCACGGTTGTGATCAGCAACCGCACCACTAAGCCGAAATAAAAGGGACATCTAGACAGGGATGACCTTACTCTCAAATGGGGGCTACCCACGAAGCCTTGCTGCATAACCCCTGATTTTCAGTCATTCCCGGTTGATGAGGCTTGAGGCTTAGCGTTACCTTTACAGAACATTTCACTTTGAATGCCCATCGTCCACCTGACGATGTCACGAAAGCATTCGTCCATACAAGTCCGTCCCGGGTCCGAACGGAACCGAAGGCACTACTCCTACTACATCCATTTTGGAAATATCCTCAGGATTAGTAGCGACTAGCCCTTGCACTTCACTGCTCCATCTTCGACTCCGAAATCATTTTCGTGAAACGTACAAACCGGATCGAAGTGGTTTTCGAGTCTCCAGACCTAGAATCCCGGTATATGGAAACTCGATCCCGGTCTCTTCGAAACGATCAGCGCATTTGGCCAATATTGATAGTCGGTGATTTAACTATCAATTAATGTTCACAAACATCCATACACATCCATCACACAATAAATAATCTCCATATTATTTATTTTCTTCTAATATCTTTCAAAGATATATTTTCACATTTTCAAAACTCGTTTGAAAACAATTTTCCAAAACTCTTCCTTTACAAGGTAAATCCTTTACCCTTTATTCCCATCGGGAATAACCAAGTATAAAACAATTTGCATTTAAAACAGTTAAAAATACTTATACTGAAATATACTTTAAAATATGAAAATTACTTCTATTTATTTACTCAAAATATAAATTTAAAATATGTGAAGAAAACTAGTTATTAACACATAAACTTTGATTTTAAAAATAAGGGTTTTAGTTTAACTAAATTCAAAATAGCGTTATAAGAAGAAAAATACTAATTTTAACAACTTAAGCTAAAACCAACTTTTAAATAAATCCATTTGTAAAATAATTGCTAATATACTCCCAAATTATTATGGTATTAAAAATTATTAATTTATTTCTTTAAAAATAACAATTTCTTAAAAATACTTTTTAAACAATTTAAAACTTAACCTTAGTTAAATATAATCATTTATAAAACATTTACTTGGTTTCCCAGGGAAACACTTTCCCGTTTCTAAACATTCCAAAGTACTCTTTCAAATAAATCCACTGGTTTATTTCAAGTCAATTTATGATTTCAACATAAATTTCCAATTCCATACTTAACTATAACTTCCTCCGAAGTTAAATCACAATTTTTCATTTCCGAAAATTCATTTTTAAATATAGTTTAAACATTTTTAAATAAACATTTTGGTGAATTTTCAATGGAAACCATATTTTCAATTTACTTAAATAAACTTCCAATGGAGAAAACGGAATTTTAAAAATATTCTATTAACACTTAAAATTGTACATTTATATTCGGAAGCTTCATTTTAACATATTTTTACTTTTCCGGATATCACTATTCATCATTAAATAAACCACTGTTATTTTACTCGATTTATAATTTCATAGAATTCATTTCCAGAAAACTTATATTTCACATTCAACGATTGATAAATTTCCCACAATATTTAAAATCCCAATTTTACCAATTTTTTTCATTTCCCATTCCAAACCAGATTTCAAATTCTATTTTTCAAAAATTCTTAATTTAACAATTTACTTATTTTGTAAAAACCCAATTTTGTCCATTTATAAATTAAATTCTGAAATTATGATTTATACAACAATTTCACAACACAATTAAATTTCCAGATTTATCAATCACAACATATAAACAGGCATCATCATCAATTATTACAAAATTGCTATATTGTGAGGAATCCAGTTGGATCCCTCCAACCTGTTTTTCCCTGCATCACAAATGTTAGCACATCACAATATAAATATCAATCCAGACAGATAACAACAGTTATAGTCAACCAATCATTCAGATATTCAAATATCAATTATTTATAATGTCTAGCATCCAGATGTGATGAGAAAAACTCACCTTGAGTTTCGGCGAGCGTTCGAAATTTAAATTAAACCGGACGGTGTCTGATTTAACCCAAATTTCCACTTGCCCGGAATGACTCCGGATCTACACCATCTCGTAGTGCTCGTCTCTGCGATTCCATCGCTACCAAATTCGTCTCAATCTGACATCGTATGAACTAGATATTATTTTTTAAAGTTTAAATTGAAATTTGAAAACAATTTCCTTTTTATTTTTTTTCTCTTTATTACCCACGAACAAATCCAGGCCGCACGTTCTAGAGTAGATATCAAGGCTACAGGCTCTTCTTCCCGCTTGCGTGCTCATTCCAGGAACCACGCGAACCAAAGAACTCATCACGCAACCCTAACTCCGATAGCAGCGCCTCCCACCAGCGATCGGAACCCCATCACCCATGCCACGTCGAAGCCCACAACGATCCCAACCTACGCCCCAAAAATCGACAAGCTCGGCGCCCTACCAGCCGAGAAAACCATGCACGAACGTCTCCCCTTCGAGCCTCCATAGCCACCAATTTACTCCACCATCTCCGATCACAACCGTAGGATCTAAAGCACTCGATGAGGTCTTCGATTCGCTAGTTGGAGTTTAAAGCTATGAGTGAGTGGATTGATCGATAATAGGGGAAGAAATTGGATGATTACCGGCCATTAAACGATAAAAGAGGCGGCTGGTTGTTTTAACTAGGGTTTAGAGAATAAAACGTTTATATATATATAAATTTAATATTATTTAATTAATAAAATTCTCAATTAAACAGTTAAAGCACACGACATCCAATTCTCACGTTCCGACTGGCTATCCTGGGGTTTTTCAACGTTCCAGACACAATGGAACAGGTTTCGTAAGCTAATTTGATCGTATGCACGAGATACGGAATTAAACGATCAATTTAAAATTAAATCGGTTAAATTGATTTCGATGCGTTTCGAGCTGCCACGGTCAAACGACAACTCTGATTGCTACGAAAATTGAAATCCGATAATAACTAACTATTACGGATCCAATAGAACTGGTTTCGTCAAATTCCGAGACTGTGCCCCGAAAGGCTATTTTAACTCGTCTATTAAATCTAGCGATTTCCAAAATTGACGGTAACGCTTTAAAATTTTACTTTTAAAATTTTATTAACTT
The DNA here is from genome assembly GCA_030737815.1 of Allium fistulosum. NCBI lineage: Eukaryota > Viridiplantae > Streptophyta > Magnoliopsida > Asparagales > Amaryllidaceae > Allium > Allium fistulosum. The sequence continues at coordinate 386,261,180 of CM060907.1, read as the reverse complement.
AACAATAAATCATATAAAATTCATAAACACATTAAAAATCATTCTGGCTCAATCCGGACCAAAATCTGATTAAATTGCATTTTAATAATATTAAATTCATTTTTAAATTAATATAAAATTCCAAATAATAATTTATCGACTTTTAAATTCATCTAAAAATCCAACAATATTATTTATAACCAATCGAACCTAAAAATACATTTAAACACCATTTTTATAATCATTTACCCCAAATTCACCTTTTATCTAAATTTCGAATATTTAATTATTATTCTATTTCAATTGAATTATCTGATTAAAAAGTATAACTTATTTTATTGATTGAACCCGAATCCATCCCTTTCAAAATCAATTAAGGATCCACATTAAACATTTAAAATGAATTAAATGTTCAAATTCAATGGCTTAAAAATACGGGATGTTACAATGGTAATCATGTGACTTCATATTTCTTAGTTCAGGAGGATTGATGCTCACATTGTTGTGAAAGTTAGAAGAAAATTTGTTAGGCACTTTCAGATTTTTCAAAACGGTGCAAAACCGTATCTTTTCTTCTTTGCTCAAAGTGAAAGTTGTCTTTGGTATGATTGTTTTATTTGTTTCAGGATCTTCCATCACCCACAACTTTTGTTTTATACCCATGATTTTCAAATCCTTGCGTGCATTGATGCCATCTTTTGACTTATCTTTATGGTCCATAATGGTGCTGATGAGATGCTCCATGACATTCTTCTCCGTATGCATAACATCAATATTATGTCGGACCAAATTTACTTTCCAATATGGTAAATCAAAAAAGATAGACCTCCTATACCATCCAGAAATATTGTCAACAACTTCATTGGTTGACTTTTTCCGTTTTCGACCAATTTCTTCTTTTTGTTTACCAACTTTCATTTTGATATTCGCTACTTTCTTTTCAACTTGAAAACCAGTCAATGGCCATTTAGGACGACGAAGTTCTTGTTCGTTGTTGAAATTTGTCTTATCGTATCGAAACTTGTGTTCGTTAGGAAGAAACATTCGATGTCCCATGTAACACATCTTCTTACTTTCAGGAAGATAATAAGAACAAGTGTTTTCCCCACAAACAGGACATGCAAAGTAACCGTGAGTTGTACATCCCGATAAAGTCCCAAAAGCAGGGTGATCATGGATTGCCCCCAGCACCCTAGCTCTCATTGTGAACTCAGATTTATTTAACGAGTCAAATGTAACTACTCCTTCCCATAAATGCTTTAACTCGTCTATCAACGGCTGTAAATAAACATCAGTATCCTTTCCTGGTTGTTTTGGCCCAGAAATCAACAATGTTAACATTGAGAACTCCCTTTTCATGCACATAGACGGAGGAAGATTATATGGTACTACAATTACTGGCCAACAGCTGTAAGGGTTAGAGAGAGAAGCATGTGGACAGAAACCATCTATTGCTATTCCAAGTGTGACATTTCGTGGCTCGGCAGCAAAAGTTTGATCAAATGAATCTACGACTTTCCATTGAGAAGTGTCACATGGATGATGCATTACGGTTGGATCAGACTTGGCACGACCATGCCAGGTCATCGCATCTGCCATCCATGGTACAGTATACAGTCTCTTCAATCTAGAAATTAAAGGAAAATGTCTTAATGTCTTTCGAGGTACTTTGGTGCATTTTCTCTCTTCGTTTAATTATGTCATATATCTTGGTTCATTGCAATTTGTACAAGAAACTTTGTTCGCATCATCTTTCCAGTACAATATGCAATCATTGATGCATGCATCATAAGTTTGTAATTCATCCCAACTTGCTTAATGATCTTCTTCACGTCGGAGTACTTTTTCGGCAGCGTGTTACCTTCGGGGAGTAACTCCTTTATTAGTTCGAGAAGTGCAGTCATACCATTATCTGAAAAGCTGTATTGGGTCTTCAAGCTATTCAGTTTCACAATGGCATACAGCTTCGTAATCCCTTTTGAACTTGAAGGATACAGTGGCTCTTTTACGCTACCAAAAAGCGATTTATACTTCTTACTTTCATTGGCCTGCCAATCTGGATAATCAGTAGACTGCTCTCCAACATTAGCATGATCAGGCAACGAATTTCTAGGTTGAAAATGATGAAATATATCTGCATCATTGACCAGGTCTTCCATCCTAATATGTTCAGACTCAGCAGTAGTTCTGCCATGACTAACTGGTTGTTGTTTTTCCATCTCCGCCCTTTTTTCCCCATGAAAATACCATGCTGTATATGATTGGATAATACCCCATCTAAGCAAATGAAAATGAATGTCATCTAATTTGATCGTCTTCATATTTTTGCACCGGGTGCAAGGGCATAAATACAATCCTTTCTTACCACCGTTTTCTTCAACAAAACTAATGAACTTCTGCACCCCGTCTATATAGTATGTAGATCTTAGATCTGATTCATTTATCCATTGTTTGTCTATGTTGAAAGACATACTGCCCTCCTATATCATATTTAACAGAACATGAGACTTGCCCTTCAATGGGTCCTCGTTCCAACTGCTCGAAAAGAATATTTTTGAAATTATATTGAGAAATTAAACTCATTTCTCCAAGCTCAACAATTTGGAACCATAACATTCACTAGTCATCACCAAAAAATACATCCAAAACATACTGATTTTTGAAGTTCCTATTTATAAACTTTTTGAAATTGCTTATATATTTTTTTGTCAGCTAAATATTTCACCCTATAACACTACTTTTTGGACACTTTAATATCATACTTACCTCATTAAAATCGTGTCAATAAAATCCGAGTGAATGTTAAGAGGAACGTGTGGAAATCAGTATAATAGCATACTAAACATGTTTTGACTATGTTGATTTAGTAGAAAATATCAAACATCATCAACTGATGTATTCAAGTTTGAAAATAATTTTGATTGTATGAATCTGGACTAAAAGTCAAAAAAGAAATATTCGTCTCGTGATACAAATTTGGATTAAATCAGACGGTGACATGGATAACTTCTTACATATATCACTTGTTGGAGTTCATATAATAGCGGTTAAGGGATGACAGTGATCTAGTGCTTAGTCTTTGGGTATGTGCAATTAATTTTAAACAGGGTCAAAAATTACAGCAGATTATTACTCATTAATATGATTATTGTAATGCATTTATCAGTGAATAAAAAGTACAACGTGTGCAAATTGACCTTTCTAACAAATATTTTTCATATGCTTTTCAGATGGTAGTACATAAAGATGGGCATTATACTTCTACACATGAATCTTGATGTTTGATTGATGTATAACCGAGACATTCAATTGATGAGGTTCTTCTCCGTATATGGGTTACACAAAGCCTTAATTTTGGTCGAACTGTCTTGAGATAATCCGTTGGAAAATATTCTAATGCTGATGCTGTTATTATTATTATTATTTTATTGTTATTATTATCAGGGGTTGACCAAGTAGTAAACTTCCACAAAAGATTAAGGCAAATAATTAATTTTTTAAACAGGAGACCACATGGACCTGAATTCAGAATTTTGACCACTGCTGTAGTTTAATAAACCAAGCCTGAATTTGGAAAATCTCTCATTTTTCAAATCAATTAGCTTAATGAATCACTTGCAATAAATATCTCTGGTATATAATGACCTGAATTTCTTGTTATTTGCAAGTGATTCAATGAGCTTAATGAAATTCTTATTTCAATGAGCTTAATGAAATAAGATTAATGCAAACCATTAAGCTCATTGTTATTTGCAAGTGGTTCAATGACCTGAATTCTTGCAAGTGATTCAATGAGCTTAAATCTTATTTCATTAAGCTCATTAAATCTTATTTCGTTAATAGAAATATTTCTGTTAATGAATTCTTACAGTTTAATAAACCAAGCCTGAATTTCTACAAATCAGAATTTTGACCACTTCTACGGTTTAACAAATAGAATCACTTGCAAATGTGCATCACTGTCTCATTGCATCACTGTCTCATTGAATCACTGCTACTGTTTCCTTTTCATGAAATTGTTTGTTCGAAATGATTGTTGCTTATTATCGCTCTCTTTTGTTGTTCGTGCTCGCAAATATTGTTTACTTCTCTTGCATGGGGTTTGGGTTTTTGAAGTTTTATTACAGGCTGCTTTAGGCTTTGGATTTTTTATTTCTCAATTAGTTTAAATTCCAACTGGTTCAATATAACGTGGTTTCTTTAACTGACGTCCTCATAACCATGTTTGATAGTTTGAAAGCTGTTCAATTAAGTTTCATTTTATCATTGAAAAATTAGGGTAGCTTGTGAAAGTCCTAAGTAATAATAATTAAAAAAGAAAGTGTATTACCATTTTATTTTTTTAAATAAACGTGACAACTTTCCTTTCACCTTTAACATAATATTTTAGTTGATTTGAGAATCAGTAGATAATACTATGTACTTGTGTAGTTGTGGTGTGCGAGAAAGAGTAACTTTAACTGATCTTTTTATGCAAACTACATGTGAATTAATATGTTATGAATTCCTATGATTTAACATAAGTGTAAAATGTGGATTTTCATTTCCAATATACTATGATTTTAAACATTTAATTAATTTTAAATAGTTAAAATATATGGACTATTTAAATTTCAATAAATGGAACTCAAAATATAGGGTTTATTTTAAACATTAGCACCAAACTGTTTCCAAAAAATTTGCCATTACAACAACGCCATTTTGTAGCACCGGAGTAATGTCTATGCATTACCCCTCTCCTGATACTTGGCTTGTGCCATTAACAACAATTTTATCCACTTATACAACAATGTCAGAACAATATACAACATTAGCACCAAACTGTTTCCAAAAAATTTGCCATTACAACGGCGCTATTTTGTAGCACCGGAGTAATGTCTATGCATTACCCCTCTCCCGATACTTGGCTTGCGCCATTAACAATAATTTTATCCACTTATACAACAATGTCAAAACCATATACAATGTCAGAACCATATACAACATTAGCACCAAGCTGTTATATAAGCTTATGCCATAAAAAGAAAGTGACATGTCTTTAATATAAACATAGGCATAGAGAATATGTAAACAAAGCATAACAAGCACATGCATGCGTCAGGTTTTTGTTTTTTTCTTTATATAGCAGCATGTAATTTTCGAAACCAACATATGCTAATATGCAAACTCTTTTTTTTAGTCCATTTGTTTTTTTACTCTAAGACTATAAAAATGAAAGCATGCTTAATAAAATAGGTTGAATTCCAAGTATCAAAACAAATTGAAATTTATATGTATTGCTGCTCTTAAACAGGTTTTGGTACTAAGTTTGTAAGACAAATTACTACCCATTCATTCATATATCATGTTTAATAGTTATATAACTAAAGTTTCAACAGAATTTATAATGCTCTCAAGCTCATAAATACATCACAAGCTATCCAAAACAGTAGATCAACTAATATACATTTCAGCAAAAACAAGACGAACAAACATACGAGAATATAAACTCACTAAGTAAAACAAAATCCTGGAACCAAATTGGTTCTAGTTTAGCAGTCGACGACATTCCTAAAGCCAATGAGGCTCCAGGTTGGCTTTAGTCGATGGGGATTATGAGTTTCGGTGAGTAATACTTCATATTGATCAGCTACCAGGCAATACAACAAGCATGCATACATTCATAATTAGACAACCATCTACTAGTTCTAGTGTTTTACTTTACACTAAAAAAAAGAATTTTGGTTTTTCTTAACTTGACAAAGGGTTTTATTCTACAATAATTAAGATTATCAACAAACAACAATTCTAGTTAATGTGATCAGATTAAATTTAGCATAAACCCACTGTTGGATTTATAGAAATAGATATGTCATCATAACCTTAACCATCAACACTATCTGGCTCAGACTCTACCAACCAACTTATGAATTTAACACTTCATTCTCTTCTAGACAGGTAGGGTTTTCAGTCCTAATCAACTTATGAATTTTTCTTTTTGAATTCGAATCCATTCATCTCCTAAAATCCATGGCTTTTGAATTTCAAGTAAAATTTATACTAGCTGAATATCAAGCATCTTTTAAATTTCAAGCCTCAATCAAGATCGATTGATTTATCAAAAAAATTTATACGCAAATTGTAAACTCGATGTTTCACTTGATAATTTCGCAGTAAACTGTAATTTATTTTTATTTACTTACTTTTTATTAGAGAATCACATATTATCACAAAATCATTTGGATTTCTTGACGCGGAAGAAGAAAATGGGTATTGATCTCATTACCGATGGCAGGAGCAAGAAGACGAAGCGCACAGCGACAAAATCTGATGAGATATACCTAAAGCCCACTTGATCTCATTACCGATGGCAGGAGCAAGAAGAAGAAGATTTATAAGTTAGAGATGTTTTAAGCAGTGCTTAAAACATCTCTCGAGAAGGACCGGAAGTAAGTTTAATGCTGGAAATAAAAAAAGGAGGGAGGGTGTGCGTTTTGGGGAAAATTTTCCCACGAAAAGAGGCACAGATTTTGATACGGCTATAAACCGTATCAAATGTTAATATGGCTTATAGCCATATTAAATAATATAGATACGGCTATAAGCCGTATTAAAATTTGATACTGCTTATAGCCGTATCAAATGTGCCGCCTAAGGTTGCGCCAAAATCCTATCCGTGGTGTAGTGAGGACTAAATTCTAAACATAGCAATCATCAGTAATAGCTCCTAACTACCATACTAGTCTACCTAACTAGCAACAGTCTATATAAAACAAATATAGAACATACCCTCATAACAGATCAGGATAAGTATCTCTAATCACGTCTTCTGTCTTCCAAGTACAGTCCTTCTCATTGTCGCGCTACCGAACTTTCACTAACTTGACTATCTTGTTCTTAACCTTTTCTCATCTCTCGCTACAACCTGAACTGGTCGTCTAACAAAAGTCAAATTCGGTTCTACTATCAAATCTTCCAACTTTGTCGGAGGAATAGTAGTTTCTGGATCATTCACATACTTGTGAAGATAAGATACATGGAACACATTATGGACACCTGCCATAATGCTCGGCAACTCTACTTTGTATGCAAGCTTTCCGATCCTTTCTATAACTTGGAACGGACCAACATATCTCGGTGCCAGTTTCCCTGACTTTCCAAATCGTACCACACCCTCCATTGGTGATACCTTAATGAAAACCCTATCTCCAACCGATAATTTTAGGTCTTTACGCCTCTTATCTGCGTAACTCTTCTGTCTGGACTGAGCTTCCTTCATCCTTTCTCGGATCAACTCGATCTTCTCTATTGTCTCTTTAACCAGATCTGGACCCAAGACTAATCTGTCTCCAGTCTCCAACCAACATGCTGGTGATTTGCATGGCCTTCCATACAAAGCTTCAAAAGGTGTCATTCATATACTAGTCGGATAACTATTATTATAGGAAAACTCCACTAAGTGTAGGTGATCTTCCCAAGATCCACCAAAATCTAGCAGACAAGCTCTTAACAAATCCTCGAGTACCTTATTGACTCTCTCTGTCTGCCCATTCTTCTGAGAGTGATACGCAGTACTCATCTTGAGCTTGGTACCTAATACATCCTGTAGACTCTTCCAAAATTCATTAGTAAACAAAGCATCTCTATCACTGACTATACTATTAGGAATTCCATGCAGTCTAACTATGTTTTTCATGAACAACTTAGCTAAAATAGGTGTCGTCCTGGTTGACTTAACTGGAATGAAATGGGCACTCTTGGTCAATCTGTCCACTATGACCCATATCTTTCATTTCCTCTATTTGACCTTGGTAACCCGTCTATAAAATCCATGGATATCGAATTCCACTTCCAAACTGGTATCTCCAACGGTTGAAGCAACCTACTAGGCTTCTGATGTTCGACCTTCACTTGTTGAAAGTTTGCACATTGCCTAACCCACAAGCCGACATCCTTCTTTATACCTTCCCAATAGAAGCTCCTCTTCATATCTTGATACATCTTGGTCCCTCTAGGATGAATCGTAAATTTGGAACGATGACATTCCTTAAGAACTTCATTCCTTAAGTCCGCAACATTCGAAACATACAACCGTCCCTTCTTCCTCAACCATCCTCTCCGGTCAAGACTAAAATCATTTAGATCATCTATCTCAGTTCCAACTTCAAGCCTTCTAATCCTCTCGGCTAACATTGGATCCTCCTTCTACTGGGAAGCAATTCTTTCGATCAACACTGGTCGAACTTCTAAACAGGACAATATGGTGGTACTCTGATTAGAACTAGCAGTTGATCTTAAGTGCACACTACAAGTAGTCAAAGCTTCTAAATATTTCCATTCTACCAACATAGCTAACACTACATTTTGATGTCTTCTTCCAAGAGCATCCGCTACCTTATTTCCTTTCCCAGGTGTATACTCTATACTAAAATCATAAGCTGGTAAAAATTCCAACCACCTCTGCTGTCTCATATTCAGCTCATTCTGAGTGAATAAATATCTTAAGGACTTATGATCAGTGTATAGCTTAAATCTCCCCCCTAAGAGATAATGTCTCCAAATCTTTAATGCGAAGATCACCGCCGCCAACTCCAAATCATGAGTAGGATATTTTACTTCATGCGGTCTAAGCTGTCGTGAAGCGTAGGCGATAACTTTACCCTTCTGCATCAACACAGCTTCTAATCCAGTCCTATATGCATCAGTGTACACCACCAAACCTTGATTTCCATTTGGAACTACTAACACAAGTGCATTGCCAACAAAGTTCTTTAACTTAAGGAATGCTTCCTCACATTTGTCGGACCAGATAAACTTCACATCCTTCCTGGTTAACTTAGTCAAAGGTTCTGCTATCCACGAGAAATCATTGACGAATCTCTATTAATAGCCAACAAGTCCAAGAAAACTTCTAATCTCGGTCACCGTATCTGGTCTTTTCCAATTTTTAACGGCTTCGATCTTATCTAGATCGACTGTCAACCCTTTCACTGAAACTACGTGACCAAGAAACTTAACCTCTTTCTTCCAAAAATGACACTTGGAAAACTTCGCTTTTAGCTGAGGCTGCCTCAGTGTCTCAAGCACTACTCTAAGATGGTCTTCATGCTCTCTTTCATCTTTAGAGTATACTAAGATGTCATCTATAAACACCAACATGAACCTATCCAAGTGCTCTGGGAAAACTCGGTTCATCAGATCCATGAAGAAAGCTTGTGCGTTCGTTAACCCGAATGACATTACTAACCACTCATACCAACCATACCTAGCCCGAAACGTTGTCAAGGGAATACTGTCCTCTGCCACTCTTAACTGATGGAAACCTGTCGCCAAATTCAGTTGGGAAAACACTTTGGCTCCGCACAATTGATCAAATAGATCATCAATTCTCGGCAAAGGATTCTTATTCTTAATTGTCTTCTCGTTCAACTTACGATAGTCGATATACATCCTTAACGACCCATCTGGTTTCTTCACGAACATCGTTGCGGCTCCTCAAGGCAAACTGCTTGGTCTAATAAAATTTCTCCCTTCTAGATCCACTAGCTGCACCTTCATTTCCTTCGTCTTGGTCAGTGTCATCCTGCTAGGTGGTCTATTTGTAGGTTTAGCTCATGGCATAAGATTTATCCGAAACTCAATAGCTCATTTCGGTGGTAGTTCTGTAACTGCTCAAAAACATCTGCAAATTCTCTTGCTACCCGAACCAGAATAAACTCTTCTTCTACTTCCATAGCTCTGAACAAAGCGCAAGCACTTCTATCAGAATTCTCCACTGAGAATATGATTCGGTTATGACTATCAGGGTGTCTTAGTGATATTTCCCTATCTTGGAAAAATCTCCTAGCCTCATACTTACCCAACCAATCCATACCCATAATGATTCCAAAATCTATGAAATTGAAAACATACAGACTGCATGCAAACTTATGACATTTCAAATCAAGTTCTAACCGATCATATCTCATCCCTAGAGTTGCATACCCTCCTATCGGATTCATAACCCTTAAGGAAGTAACAAGGTATATGGGTTCTAAACATAACCTATCAACCGAACACTGAGATATAAATGAATGTGATGCACCGGTATCAAATAGTACCCTAACTGGTATAATCTGAATCAAAAACGTACCTTCCATCACAGCCTTTTCCTTCTCAGCAGTAGTTGGCTTAGCTGATGGTCCAATAGCAAAGACTTCCCCTTATCTACCATGACTGGTTCTGGAGACTGATTCTTATAATGCCTAACTTGGTCATAGTTAAAGCACTTCACGCTATTCTTTTCTGCAGCCTTCTTTCGTTGCCTGTCCGGAATTCATGAGCATAATGAACTTTCTTGTCACACTTGAAACAGACCAAATTAGCCTTTGCCTTCTTGGCAGCTTCTCCCTTCTAGGTTCCCTTTTTCTTAAAGAACTTCCTCTTCTTTCCTTGAGAACCCTAGATTTTAGCCGGCTTCTCCTTCCCATAAATTGCCAACATTTCCACATGTCGGATTGCCATCTCCACAACAACATTACATGGATCACGAAGATGTGGCAGGATCGCCCTAGCAATCTCAGGCCTCAATCCTCGAATAAATTTCTCATTCCCGTTAATGACAGTGTCAATAGTAGCATACCCCTATCTGGACAGCTCATCAACCTTAGTGGCATACTCAATTACGGACATCTCTCCTTGCACCAAATCCATAAACTTTCTCAACAATGACGACTTAGCAACTTCAGAAAAAAACCTCTGCTCGAATCTCCTTCAAAATTCTGCCCAAGTTAACTCTTCCTCAGGAACTCCGGTAGTAACACTATTCCACCAATGAAGCGCTACTCCCTGCAACTGTCTAGAGGCTAGTCTCCTCTTCTACTCATCATTCAATCCCAAGTCAACGAAGATTCTCTCATAATGCAACAGCTAATTCTCAAATTCTATGTCATCCTCCGTTCCCACAAACGGCTCCCCACCAAGACTGGTGTAATCTCTGCTCAACTTAGCATAGTTATTCCCAATTGAAGTCACAGGATTAGCTCCTCCAACATTCCCAGCAACTCCAGCAGCTACTCCTACTGGCATCAGATTGATGAAGAACTGATACTTGATCCCCATATCCACTGGCGGACTTCCAGCACCTACATTGGCGTCTGCATTTTGATTAGCATTAGCCTATCGACCTGGGTTCCTCCTGGTGGGTTGAACGTTTCCATTTGTTGTGGTTCTTCCTCTACCGAGATTTCCTCTTCCGTTTACTACCTCAATATCTTTCTTTCTCGTAAATCTGCATACGAGCCTTAATAGGATACAGAAGAACGGTCTAAGAGAGAGGGAAATACGTACATATATATATATATATATATATATATATATACAAGTACGAAGGCACGTCCGATGGACGTAAGTAAGGCAAATTGTTGTAAAATTGGTTGGATGCGAAGAGACCTATGTGGAATGTGTAATGTGGAGAAAACATATTACCATGTGAATTCATTTTGTTATCCAGTATGCATATTTTGTCATATTTCTTATCGGAAATTGATGGGGAGAATAAAGTGAGGAAACTACCTCACTTCAATTAGCCGGTATCTTTCTTCGGCTTGATACTGATCATTATTTTACCCGTATATACTTGTAACAAATAGAGTTAAATGAATAGAGGTTTGGCGATGTCTTTTCGAATTTTGTAAAATACCTCTTCAATTTCACACTTGGTTTACTGTGCGAACTATCGTTCTCTGCCCGACTATTCATCAATGGATATCGTTATAAGTTTGGCAGCAGTACCAATGGCAACCACTTGGAATAAAACCGTTGTGATAACATAAGATATTGCAGATGTAGAACATTTTCTTTGTTTAATTTGTGTAGTGAGTAGAAACTAAATATGTGTAGCTGGTAATACATATGCATCTAATCGGAAAATAAGGAATGTGGTCGGTTTAGTTCTGAATTGTTATTTTCACCTAAAAGATTTTACATACAGAAAGTATAAATAGCATAATTGTGTGTTTTACGAATAAAAGGACCACCACTCAAAGGAAACATGAGACTCCTATGAACATGAAAACCGACTCAAGTTCTAAAAAGGCTCGGATTTCAATATACAATTGACAGAAGCAATTTCTACTCATGCAGGTAATTTGAAAAAGGGCATAGAGTATAGAGGACAGGAATCCAAAAATATGTTCGTTATCCGGAACATTAACTACAGGTTGGAAGAAAATAAATCGGTAAACAACTATGGCAGAAAAATTAAATTCAATGATTGTTATGGTACCTTTACGTTTAAGACAGTAAATAAAAGAGTAATGGAAATAATAGAGGGCCGTGTAAATCCAATCAGTATGGAATACATCTCATGTCACGTTGTAGCCCGGTTTAGCCAGTGAGAACAGAAGTTAAATAGATAACAATAGAAAACATAATGAATGGATAAAAATCATATAGAATCATTTTTAGTACAATTGGCACTGCCACCGATTATTAGTAGAATCGGGTAGCGGTGGCTTATAACTACTGTGACTGTAGTGTCCTTGACAGCTCCAAAAATGTACATGCTGAAAACAGAAGTAGTTTTTGATGACGCATCAGATCCGCATGCTCCAGATTCTCCCAAAGTCTCGATTGGGCTTCAAATCTAGAACCACAATAGTATCGGTTGGATACCATTAGGAAACCTTGAACATGATCCTGAATAAATGCAACATAAAGAGAAAAGAAAAATCAGTATGAATCTAATTGCTATTCACCTTGTGAGCAAGTGACAATATCTTATAGGACCGTTCATACTTCCTACATCTTGTTCCGCAGTATCAGAACAACTAATAATGGGAAAAATATTTTGCAAAACTATTTACTATTTGGCATGACACTGAATATGAATTAATGTCAGTGGTTAGGTTTAAAAGCAGACATTATAGTTGTAGGACTATATGTTAGTTACATAGACACTGCGTACTGCAGAAAATAGATTACAGAAAATGTGTAGGTAAAAGATGGACCGTATATGAACGGAACTTGTGATGAGGAAGGATAGTCGGGGTAAAAGTTGGTACCGATGGAGAACATGGTAGACGGATGCGTTGTATGTTGATGAGTGCAATGAAGAAGCAGTAGTGCTATCAGTGTTGAAGCATAGATTGTCTGTACGTTTGTGGTGCGCAAGACAGTGGAAAATGAGTTGTCCTGCACATGAAAATGTCACAATCAACAGCAGTGAACTGAGCAAAAAACATAGAAACGGAGTAAGAAGTACAGCTATGTAGTATGTGTATCATTTTTCATTTGAATTTTTCCAAATTTTACTACTATGTCTGTTCTCTGATGCCCAATTACTTAGTGTGAAGGTACGTATATTTTCAGCTGCAAATAAAGTGTAAATACAAAGTAGGAAAGAAGGTAGTAAATGCAAAGCAGCTTTGCACGTACCTGCTGAACGAGGTGTGAACTGTCAGCTGACGCAATGCACAGAAATGGCTGGACTGTCGGTAATGAACTGCCCCCATACATGTATCAGAGCAAACTTTGAGGAGGGAGCGATAGTGAATGTTGTAGTGGCAGTCCTCATTTTTTGGTCAGCGTGGAGAAAAAAAAGAACAGTAGGTTTATTAGTAGAGAAAAGTTAAATTCATGCAATAAGTTTATGATGATTGAGTCATGTTTTGGGTGCATGTTAGTAAAACATCTTTGTAAACTACATTTCTGGTATAAGTTCCTTTTTTCCTATGAATATTTCCATTTTGAACTAATACTGTTGTTGTTCGACGGCTGATACCGCGGAATAAAGCTACGTATAGCTGACCATGAGTGAAAACATGATGCCGAAGATAGATGCCACGTTTGGAATTTTATCCAAAACTGACAGAAGAGTTTGAATTAAAATTGCAGTACAAATTAAGAAAATAAAATGAAACTGTTTTGTTAAGAGGCAAGAATAGTGATAGTTTAGTTCTAAATACAGCTTCGTAATTTGTGCAGCATATATGATGAATATTTACCAACAGTTGTTGCAAATATCTTTTTGTTAACGATATGTACATTCAGTTCAGAGACAACCTCAAATGTACGTACCATATGATGACTTGAGCAGAGTCGAGGGAGCTTGAAATCAGGACAGCTTAAGCAGTATAGTGCGATCCCTGAATGCATTAGTCTGTACTCCGTAGTGCATAAACCTAAGTCAGTAACTATTTCTGAAATATAATGGAAAATAAGTATAGAAGTTCAAGTTGTTGTAAGATGATATAAAAAGGTATAGTGCTATAAATGTAAAAACAGAGTGGAATAAAAATATTACCTTCACACGTAATTTATTTTGTGAATATTTGTTTCTATGGGACTTCCTTAGAGCTTATAGATGCAAACCTATAAAGTCATAAAATAGTAATCAGCATTGCATGTAAAACTTATTCGATGTTTTTATATTGTAAACAAAAACCTAAGAAGCATAAGAAAGAAAGCCTAGCAAACCACAGTCATTCTCAAAAGCCAAGCTCATGCTTGGGGAGAAAAGTCTATAGCTGATACTAAAGAACTGTGATAATTGACATGAATGCACATTTGAAATACGAAAAGCAGCAAACAATTGTTTCCTGCATTTATACATGTATCGACCTTTAAATACTACCCCTCTCTTAAGCTAAAAGTACATGCTTATAGTATGAACCATATTGGAATAAAAGCATCTGGTCGTACGATAAATTTAATGTTGGATGAACAATGATTCCACAAAAAAACATATTAGTTTACTATAAGCTGCAAAGTTTAAGCCACTGTTGGAGCATATTCCTAACTCAGCTCAAATAGTTAGATGGTAGAGCATGACAATCTTGACAATCTTAATATAGAGCATCAACATATATGGCCAATACCAAATTATAATGAGTAAGGGAGTAAAACATCAATGCTTAGTTTTATTTATAGTAACCGACATCAAAGAATGGGACTTAAAATTCAAGTGCTAATCTACAACCTTAACCTAAAACTGAGTGTGACATAACAATCTGACGGTGACAGTATTAGCTAGGCATAATATTGTATTATATTTCAATGTTGGCCTCATTTCATTTTGCAGATAAATGATATAAATACAGTCCATATTTGGATGTGTAGAATATAAGTCAATTTTGTATCTTATGCATTTAGTTATGTAATCAAATATCATGGGATTGAATGACACACAGAATGAGTCGTAATCCAAGAATCATGCTAACTTCATTTCTCATTCCATTTCATACCTGAGTTACATTTCACACAATCGTCTAATAAAATATTCTCGTCATGATATAAGGATGATATAATCGTGTAGAAAGAAAAAGTAATAAGGTAAAAAATGACATGGAAACAGGTTCAGAGAGTATGAATAACAAACTTGGACAGAAAGCAAAATCACATACCATTCAGGTGAGTTGAAAATTTTAAAGTAATGTTACTCAAATGAACATGGAAAAAGAATAACATAGAATAAAGAAGACCACTTCATATTGATTCATTCGTTATGAGTACAACAGCATTGAAAAACAATATTCCTCTCTCTTTTTTAAAGACCTTGTTCTGAAAATTTTTAAAGCTGAAAGCAAGTTTGGTAAAGCAGTTGTGTAAAAATTTAAAGGTTAAATTAATGTTACAGAAATATTAATACCTCAGCATATGACTACATATTGTTTGTAATGTTACTATGCTTGATAAAACTGAATATTCAGCATATGACTACATATTGTTTGTAATGTTACTATGCTTGATAAAACTGAATATGTCGACAGAGTACAACATAATGTTTTCAATGCGTATGAAACCTTTTCGTTCCAATAGTTGTACACATCACGAAAGACCATAAGTATGAAATATTGTTAACTTGATTTAGTGCTTAAATAATGCAAAAATAACAAATGTGTCTGCAATACATAATTAATCTGGACGAAAGAATGACAAATAGATAAAAACTATGCTTCACTGTTTGTACATTAAATCAAGAGTTGATCTATACAACTTTTTAGGATTTAGTTTATGTAGTTTATGAAAACATAATATTAAAAAAAGCAACAACTACTGTCCTATTAATGCCGATGTTAACGGGCTTCCAATTAGAGTTACGGAGATCTCCGTCAATGACTGTTTATTTCTTTGAATATAGGTGCCTAAAATTTTACCCAAAACTGGCAGAAGAATTTGAATTAAAATTGCAGTACAAATTCAGAAAATAAAAGGAAACCTTAATCGAAAATACAGGAAGAAACAATACATATTTGTAGTCATTTAACTCTATACTTGTCTGAACGAAGCCCTCTATCTTCCAACTCATCTTTGCTAGTCGTCATATTTTGTTCATCAAGTTATTTTTGGAAGCTAAGTAAAAAATTAATCGAAACCGTAGAATTTTAGCAAAAAATTATAACAGAATTATTTGACAAAGGAAGGTGAAACCATTACCGTTAGAAGGTCATGTGCCAGGCACATCATCACCGACTGAGGTAGCTCCACCGCGCCGCCGATGAACAAAGCCAGTAAAATGGGTTTGCTTTGTGTTGTAGATAGCCTATGATACAGGAAGATAAATAGGTACCGACAAACAAAGCCGGTGGGCTGAGCATGCAACTGATGTCGGTAGATAACAGATGTGGACGTCATGAGGGCAGATCGAAACGAAACCAAATCGGAGCCCATATATCGAGGAAGTGGAAAAGCACAAAGTGGATGACAGAACGGAAGCAAAATAGTGGGTTGGTAGGTGGTAGATTTGCAGGTGGGATCGAAAAATCGAAGGGGAAATCAGCATAGGGAGGGAAAAGAAGGGGAAACTGAAATTGTTGGTCGTAGAAGGGCAAATGGAGTTGATTTGTAAAGGAAAGTGAAGAACGGGGAGGGTGTGAGAGGCGGTTGGGAGAAAACATAGGGAGGGGAAAGTGTGGAGAGTGGAAACGGGGAGAAATGTTAACGAACGACTGGAAGAAGTGGGGAGTAAAACAGGTATAGGAGAATGGACACATCTGCCCTCTTTCCATGAGTTGGAAGTTACTTTCGTAGTTAGTAGGTGCATGGGTAGAGTGGGAAGTCCAAAAAAGCTTCACCAAAGTAAAGAATTTGTATTATTAGTAGAGATATATATATATATCGAATACAATTATGTTACTATAGCGTTAACCCAAACCCCGATCTTATTTTCTGATTAATTGGATTATGTTTTGAAAATATTTTAGGTTTAAATTTCTTAAGTTTTCATAATCCTATGCACTTATACTAACTTGTAACATCCCCTACTTGGAGGCTCAAAACTAGCGGCTACAGATACTGCAATCATCTATAGTTATTGATCCTCGACGACCAAATACAGTAACGTTAGATAAATTGATATAACAAAAACACATGGATATGGAAAAAATTTAAAATCATTAAACAACTTTCACATTCCATTTCAAATCATTTCAAATTCATTACATAATACCACATTCGAGAGCCATGTTCAGAGAAAATATAATTATTACAACATACGCCAAGAGTGACATATAAAGATGCCCCCTTTGATGATCAAAGTCTAAACATAGGCAATTTAAACAACTTTGCCTTTACAACAAAACACAGCGGAATCTAAATAGAAAAGAACTCCTACTAGCTAGCTTGCCTTCTGCATGTCTCCGAAAGCTTATTCGTCTAATGAGGTACCTAAAATCCTCAACTCTCAAACTACTCAACATTAACTGATCACCCGAGAGTTTAAGGGAAACATAAACTTCGAGTCGGATATAAAGCCTGGTATGAATAATAACCTACCATTTAGATATCTAGTGAGACAACGCCGCTTCGCGGAACGGGTTTTCCCCTTACAAGTATCTTACTAAAAACTTATAATAACCATATACTGTGCTCCTACATCCACAATGGTTAAAAACATAACAATTCAAAATATACTGATGATATGCAAACAACACTACAACAAAAAAGACTTTTCACAGCGTTTGAAAAACGCTGTTAAAAGTTTTCACAGCGTTTCTAAAAACGCTGTATAACGACATGCGGTCGTTGACCCTAAATTTTTAACTGCAAAATATAAACGCTGTCAAAAACCCACTTTCTACAGCGTTTTTTAAACGCTGTTAATACTTTTTCTACTGCAAGGTATAAACGCTGTTAATAGTTTTCTACTGCAAGGTATAAACGCTGTCGTAGGGATATGCATTTTTTCCCAATGAATTGACAGCAATGTATAAACGCTGTCGTAGGGATATGCATTTTTTTCCAATGAATTGACAGCAATGTATAAACGCTGTCGTAGGGATATGCATTTTTTTCCAAAGAATTGACAGCAATGTTGTGCCATTGCAATATTCACACATATAATTAATATAAACTACATTTAATTATATTTTAATCAGTTAATGTACATAACATAAACAAATCAAACTAAAAATTGTAAAATAAAAGCATAACTATTAATCACTTCCATAAAATAAGTTGAACACAATATCCATGAACAAAGTTTACATAAACCCGTAAAGAGAGATAAAATTTATAAACCAACTGCATACAAAATTAGATAAATGCACAATATATAGAAAGCAAGTTTGCATCTAATATTATCGACAAAACGTGCATAAAAGTAGTTCAAATACAGGCTGAAAATGAAAAGTAGTAGTACGAAGATAGTTAGACATTGGTTTACTAAATTGTTTCCAACAGGGCAGTCTGAACTCGGCAAGATTCCTCCTTCCGTCTTTTTTTCTTGACTTTTTGTTGTTGAGCTATCACTAACGATGGCTTTGTCAACATCCTGTGAGTAGTAATTACAGTAAGCTTTAGACGTATAACAGAATTTATGCTTTTATAGATTAGCAGTAGTGCCAGGTATAGTTCATGTGCTTGCAATATTATTTGAAATGTCAATAGGAAGCATGTTGACATAATTCAATATTGAAATAAAAATCTCAGCTGATTCATAAATTGTTGTACCTCATTATTCAATGGTGCTCATATGGATCAACTACTCCAGTAAAACATTTGATTTTTCCAGCCCGAGCAATCTTGTACAAGCACTTTTGAATCCATTGATCTCCAAATTTCTATTGGAAAAAAAAGAAATTTTACTTTATTTAGCTCAGAATGTTTATCGAGTATTTAAAATTTTAACATTTCTAGTCTTCATAATAGATGAGTTATGGAGTTGTTCATATTTTATAAATCAATTTGAAGTTTTTTTTTGTGGTTCCATCTCTGAAATCTTTATTGATGTGCATAAGAGTTATCCTATTTAACTTGGGTATTTTTGTGAAAGCGGTGGCAAAAACTATACATGTATCTGAATAAAGCTGCTACATCTTGAAATCCCTCATCATAAGATGGTCTCTATAGAAAAAAATTACCCAAATGATTTCTGATTTAGATAGAGAACTATATCAACCTATAAACCATTGCCAATACAAAAAATATCATATATTAACTGTAAAATTTCTAATGGAAATAATGAATAACAGTATTACCTAACAACACCAAAATGAACTGAACTGTGTTCCCCATCCATGCTTACTGCGAGCCTTGGACATTCCAGGTCCTTGCGGAAGAATGTAGATCATAATACCAGGCTCAGCTCCTCTTTGAATGCTTAAAATGCTGTTAGTAACGGCTCACTCATAATGATCAGCATAACCTATTCCTTTACTCCATTTAAACGAGTTACGAGGAACCTGTGTAAATTAACATGGACACTAGTTAATCAAACAAGGATTTGTATTGCCAAGTTAGTACCAAATGAATGCGGAAGCTTGCTTTGTTATATGTTTGGGTTGCAAGTTTTGTTGAACTAATTTAACAAGGTTAAGAATGAATGTCTCTTAATACTGTGATGCAGTTCCTATATATATTTCAGATTGACAAGAGGTTCGCCAAATATATGTTGAAGACCATGAATGCCTTAACATGAACAAAGCCCAGTTGGTTCAATGTTGGATCATAAAATAAAAGTGAATTACCTTAAGCATGAAGAAGGCAGCTTGATAAATCAATAATCAAGAGTGCTGAAGTGTTTTTTTACCTAGTACATTTTCATGAAGGAAAAGGTATGATATTAATATTGCCAAATAAGACCTAATGTTCAAAGTCCATAATCAACATCCCAACTAATTAGAACACTAATTAGCGAAATTACTGTAATTCTAAACGTACGATTGTACATGATTTGCAAATGTGCACGATTACATTTCTGCTTTGAAATAAGGTCAGCGTAGTCACGATTGTACATGATTTGCAAGTGTGCACAATTACATTCCTGCTTTGAGGAGCACCATGACTATTAAAATTTGATTGCTAAATAATTGATACGCTGACGATGCCTTGAGTTCGAATTATCTTTATTATATTCTTTATATCAATGCATACTTTTTAAAAACCGTTCATTCTTATGTTTTTCATTCACCAAATTCAGTATTATATTTTGTTTTACCCTTTGTTTTCAGGTTCGATAATTTATATTTTTATTTAGCTTCAACAATGATTTTATTAGCAACTATATGAACATCTTAAACTTGACTGTTATGTCATCATAATAAATTTTCAGTGTATTTTCTTACACATGCATATCACATACGCCGAAGTACTTATAGATGACTGTGTAGATATTCTATTTTTTGTTTGTAAGCAGCATTTTTTGTTTGTCTCAAACTAAATCGTACGTGAAGAGAGCTGAATTAGATCATCGGATTCCCATACATTTTTATAAACAATCTTAAGCTTCAGTAGCCGAAATAATAATGTGGAGGGTCACGATGCTGTTGATTGTTTTGCATCAATATTTATCGAGAATAAATAAGTTATGTAAACTACAGTGATAAAACAAATGATCATGAAAAGTTTAGAGCTTTAGATTTGTAATACCTATATTGCCTGTATAAATTTTTTGCATCCAAAATGAAGAGAAGTACTGAGATTTGGGTTTGCATAAATTTTTTGGACCGTTATAGCAAAAGTTACTGTTAATTTTATTCCACACTAGCAAGTCGTTGCTTAGGTATTTTCAAATCCATTTACATGGAGGGATGCGTTTAGAGCTTTTAGATTTGTAATACCTATATTGCCTTTGGTTTTAGGTTTACACACAAGGTCCATTTAATAAGGCATTTTCAATTGGGGCATTCTCTACCCCATTTCCATAGAAAGTTTCCTATGTTATTATCGATTTTGTAATTACCCATTAGGAAAGCAGTAATAGGACATCTAGTAAATCGATATTGCAAACAGGACCGATTTAATGAGGATTGCATGCTTACCCTTGAAAAGTTATTGGCCTTCTACGACAGTAATCTTTTGCTTAATTACTTTATCAATGGCGGTGTTCCAATCTTCCTTTTTTAGCTTTATATGTCTGATGGGTATACCAATTAGTTAATGAGATAGTTCATAGTATGGAAATTTAAAGTATTAGCTACTTTACTATTGATGTTCAAGCTGTCGTTGACGACTAATACCCAACTTTTATGGAATTATTTTCGAGCTGTTGAGCAGATGCAACATTGGATTGAACAACAAAACATCGTACTAACCTAATAACTAGTAAGAATGCTTCTAGCTCTAAATGAAAATGATTTGTTAAACTGTCAGTTTCTAAATAGAAATATTAGATAACGTGACTTCTCTAGCCTAATAAATAAGCAAAAAACAGACTCTCGTGGGTATCTTTGAAAACAATTTCATTGATTCAATTATCAATATGTTTAGAAATATCATAGGTAGCCGTCGCATAATACTTCGCAACAACTCTAACACTACCAAGAATAGGATAATTTGGGACAAAAATGTGTGAATAATTAGTAAACTCAAAGAGAATTATCAACAAATCACTACTGTTGTTATACATATGGGGACTCAAGTTAACTTACACATTTGTTCATGTAAATAACTAGGCTGCAAGACTTCTTTCATGGAACCAATTAAAAAGTAATGAAAAATCCGATCAAGACACCTGGATTGCAATGGGTGATTTCAACTTTCTGTTAAAAACAAGATAAGAAAGGTAGACTTACGCTATAAAGGATGTTTGTGATGTGCAAGTCATGCCTTTGTCATAGGATCTTAGAAGCAAAAAAGAAATTATAAAAGATTAGATACAAGGATTCTGTTTCAGAATTGTGTACATTTTGTGCCAGGTATCTAGTGAACTTCTTGCTACAATTACATAGTTCCTACAACATCAATATTACTACGTTTTGTTGTATGTTATTGCCTTATAGGTCACTACAAATATATATTGCAAAATATTTGTTTCATATGGATGCACTAGAAGCAACTTGACTATATATTCTGCTTACTAGAACTGCAACATGTAATAGCAAGAGCAATAATCAAGCTTCGGTTAAGCTATCCAAATGTCTTCAAAAAATCATAATAGCAGACCAGAGTGAACTCCAGAGCTATTCAAATTATTAGTTATAAGTAACATCCAATAATAGCTTATTTTTCACTTAGTTAAAACTGTAGATATGATAACAGACACTCATAGTTGATGAGTGTTCTAATCAATGAACTCCAATATTGGACAATATCTCTAGCGAGATTAGCAAGATGAGTGTGTTATGAGTAAACAAATTGATTACTTTAATGCATATTACCTTATAATGAAATGCTCATAAATAAAATATAATCATATCACCCAAAACACATGTTATTGTACACATATAAATTGCGTCATTGGATGCCTAAGAAATAGCAAAATTTAGAACATGTTGCCATTTCAACTTTGGAAAACTTAAAAATTGAATATGAAAAGCCATTTATATTCTAGTCTGCATAAGACAATAAGCCATTGCATTTAAACAGATCAAGCTCAGCAAACATAAAAGAAGCAAAGGGTAATGTGAGAATATAACATACCTGATCTGACACTTTGATGAAGCATGTGAGTCTGGAATCATGCTTAATGTTGAGACGATGAAAATAGCTATGGCCTGATAAGTCAGCAGAGTCCAAAAAATGGCAGCTATTGTCATTGTAAACATCCAAAGCGATGTTGGTGTGAGGAGTTTGTTGAATGATCTTTTTTCATACATCAGATATAATGAGCCCACCGACTCTGATCATGCATTTCAGCATTGTCTGTATTGGGTATGTATGTAGATCAAATTGTGAGACCAATACTGTTTGTTTGTTTATACAAAATGAGAGTTGAAACAAAGACGATATTTTGTTGATAATGACTCAAATTCTCTAAAAGTCAGAATATGTCATTAATTAATAACATGACTCGGATTCTCTGAAAGTCGGAAATGATATTTTGTTACTGATATTCATCATTTTGACAGTATCAGTTTTAGAACATGTTGATATCTTAGAACTGTACTAAAATAAGTTATATTTTTGCAGAGAGTACTGCTCAATACCAAACTTGGAAAAAATGAGGTTTAGGTCACCTCTCACAATTTTCAACCAAAGCTGTAAACAAAAGAAAAATTGAAGAAACATTATATTTTAAAAAAATCAAGCATAAAATAGGTAAAATCAGAAGTTTGTTGTCAGCAGTACCTGAAGTTCCTAACTTGGCTATTGTTCTTAAGTTATTGTTCAAAGATCTGTTAGTCATAACAATACCTCAATCACTCGAAGTGGAACCTTATTCTCCTCGTCTAGGTTGATATGAACATTTAACATAAAAAATAGCCAAGTAAGACACTATGCAAAATAAATTCAATTCCCATGCAATAACTTTGATGTACAAAACCTGAATCTAAAGCTTTTGCGTTGTCATCCCCCATAGAACATTCTTATCGGCGTGGGCAAGGATTCTAAATCATATTCATTACTTGAATGAAAAATGAGCATAAAACATTGCTACTGTGAAGGTAGTTGTGTGATCCTATGCTAAACTTACAATGAAATAAATTTTAATTTTTAGGACTAAGTTTAACAAAGTATAAACAAATTTACACTGTGTAGAAAAGCATATAAATAAATAAATAGTTATAAAAATCATTCTTACAAACTACAAAAAAATTGACGCCATAGAAAACTGAATTTAATTTGCTCTGTAGCTTAGTTTTTTAAGTAAGGTTAAACTCGGGGCTATCACTGAGTTAAACTCAACGTTGAGCACTGAGTTCCACTCAATGAAACTACACGAAGTTCTGCTCGTTGCACAAGCACTGAGTGAAATAGTGAGTTTATAACTCAATGGTTGAACCGAGTTTATACTCAGCGGTTGCACTGAGTAAATACATGACTCCGACATATGGTTGTCAATCACCACTGACAAAATAAATTAGCATTGGCATAAAGTCTAATATGTTTTCATCAAATGAAAAGCATTCTTCAAATAAGCTTATATGGTTAACGAGAGCATCCAGTGTTAATGCTCATCCATGTTGAATCTAAAAAAGTATAACTTATATGTAAGCCAATTTTACTAAACATCAGCCATACATAAAAAAACTAAAAATCAACCACTTTGATTTTGTTCCATTAAAACTGCACACATAAGCAAATAGATGCATATAAGCCAGTGATTTTAGTAGAGCCCACCCCATTAAACATTTAAAATAAATAGTTGAGTGACATGAAAAACAGAACGTATGCTCGATAAAACTAACCCAAAACAATTACAAATATTCTTCTAAAGTTTCAATGGCTTTCAACTTTACTAAATAATCATATTAAAAACAATATGTTGAATCATTTTTATTGTGAGCATGTCCTTTTTATTATTGATGGGTGGTTCTCAGCAAGAGGAGAACGATCGTGAAATATAACGATCGTAATAAACAAAGTGCTATTAACATACATGGATCTTGGTGAGCGATCAATAATACTTATTCAAAGTTAAAAAACATTCAGTAAAGAGCTGATCAGTAGGTAGAATGAGATGTAAATGGTCCAAAACATGGATATATTGTATCAGTAGTAAAATCATGTTGTATTCTAAACATATGCAGGTCAAAGGTATATAAGATATGCTCAAATAAAGTACCGAATTAAACTTTTTTGAATAACTGAAACGATATGCATTCCCTGAACGAGATGCAAGCAAACCAGAAATGTTGACCGTGCAATGGGACTAAGTGAAATTGCCTCCGTACTGAGCAACTAAATCATATGCCATTGAAACTGAGGTGAAGATGTGGTGTGGATCATGTTATAAACTGGACTGTTGCAATCCAGATACTACCAGACGTGAAATGACATGCTATGAACTGAAACTGGTGGTCTGTTTTTATTTGGGTTGGAATTGATTTGAGTTGAAGTGTGGTATGGAGAATATGATGCAGAGGCTAGCGTCTAATCTATCAAAATTAGTTAATGTCTGAAGTGACTGAAATATAAGTCGACGACAATGATGCTAACTGCAGCCTGACAGTGATTTAAAATCAAAATTAAGTGCAGGCAGTAGAACTAAAACACATATCATGAAATATTGCAGTAGTATAATGTAGGGAAAATGCTAAAGCGATGGAGCACAGGATCACAGCAGATGTATAGGAATTCTAGCAGGAAACTAAGGATTGAACACACTGTTGACTAGCTGAAAACGAAGTGTGGAAGTGCAGCAATCATAGATCTGTATATAACTCCAAAGCATCATCATCATCATCATCCGACGAAATAAATTCAGAAAAGCAAATAATTAATTCAGTACCAAGTACGACCATAAATTTTGAATCTTGCTTCGTTGATGTTTCTGCACAGTTAGCGCAGGTCCAAGGAAGTGGGATGACACTCTCTTCCAATCATGGAAGCTCAAGTTCACATCAACTCCCACCATTAACTTTAAGCTAGAAAGAAAACTAGCACGAGTTTGTTACCAAAAATAAGGAATGGGATTATCTATGGAGAAAAATAAAACTAAAAGGAAGTAATCCAAAAATAGACAAGAGTAAGGATGGTTATTGTTCGTCTGTGTGCAAAAGAAGAATGCCCTCTACTTTAAAATAATAGCGATACTCTCTTGGAATGTGAGAGGCCTTAATGCGGTTGCTATAAGGCTAGGTGTTAAAAATATGCCGAGTAGATATAACTCATCTATTTTATCAATGTTGGAAATAAATATATAAGTACAAAATTTACTATGATACCTGGAAGAATAAGTGGAAATGTTTCGATAACATTGTACATTATTATAACATTTAAACATTTTAAACATAAAAGTTTTGATAACATAGCTCATTAATAATTTATAATGGTTTCAAATAAATATATTTAATATATTATAGGTGAACTAAATGTATCATGACAATATACTTATTCTTGCAACTTTGAATACCAGAAATCAAAGTGGAAACAGATTGTAAATTTTAAAATAAAAACACCTACTGATACACTGCTTACAAAATCACTGGACTTGAATAAGCTTCAACTCAAACACATACAAAGTTCAATAAGAAAAGCATCGAACAGTAGCAAGGTATCAATAATGTTTTGTTTAAATTGTCAAAATAAAATACAGGTTAGCCATAATAGTGCAATACATCATATTATACAAAGTTTGTTCAATGAGCAACGACAATTGTCTATAGCTATAGAAAATATCAACAATGTTCATTGCTGCTCAGTTGCATTCAAATATATTGTTAGTCATATATAAGTATTGAGACAGACTGTGAAAAAAAGATGATCATTTAACAAATTACCATTCAAAACAAGAGCATCTGCAAAATTATCTTTTTTTACATGATCTGTTTTTCCTAAGTGAAATAAACTTGTTGGGAATTTAATTAAAGGGTATAGGTTCTTATCAAAACAATCAAATGGATTTGATTATTTAGTGCATGTTACAGCTCTATTTGAGTTGCTAAAATGGGTACCGTTCCATTTGAGTTGGTAATATGAATTAGATGCAGGCGGTTTAGAGAACGAAAATGCTAAAACGATTTGAGTTGCTAAAATTTCTAAGCCATATTTTCAAATTTATTGCAGAAGTTTTACTGATTCAATCCTTTCTCTTTTTTAGAACCAGTTATACGTACAGATAACACTAATAAATGAGTGCTTTGTTGTACCTTTCTATTGAAGCGTTCTTAATGCCTCTCTGGTGTATTATTTGAGCTTCCATTCGAAACAAATAGGTAAATAAATATAAATTATCCAACCATTCTAAACTCTGCAGCTAGTTACAAAAACTAAGCTACCAGATATAATGGTGTTGATTTAGTTAAAAAAAGAACATATTTTTCTAGATAATTGTGATCTTCTTTTCAACTAAATTACATAGAGAATCAAATTAATTTCTAGCACCCAAAACTGCTAAACTGAAAGTCATTGCTTCCAGTAGTGCCATGAGCTATGGTTTTCTACACCAATACTTGCATGTAAGCCAATATATCTTGTCTCTTCAAAATTCATAAACCATGTGTATTGAAACAGTAATAAATTAGAATTCCAAAGTATTCTATAAATACAAATAATACCATTTAATTACAGGTAGCGTAAACTTTAAACTCAATCAGAACAAAAATTAGGCTAAACTCGATCAGGAAAGCAAGATTTTGATACTTTGCAATGTTTCAAAGTTAAGTGAAAACTAGGGTTAAGAAATAAATGCTCACCAGTTCCGCCAAGTTTAGGGTAATGAAATCCGAAATCGATGCGGATAAAAGCGCCAACGACAAAGATGTTTAATCAAAATTGTTGCGGAGGATGAAGGAAAATACGATCTGGTGCTAGGCAAATTGAAATCGAAATGGACGGAAGGGAAAATGAAAATTGATGGTGAGGGAAATGAATTATTAAGAGACGAGGGAAATAGAATTTTTTTTGTAAGTAAACGTGAGTTCGCGGCAAACAAAATTAAACCTAGCGGGACTAGTTTTTTCAGCGTTTATCACTAGATATAACCGTCTTAAAAATATCTACTACAGCATTCAACGCTTGAACGCTGATAGCAAATGCAGTGAAAACATACTTTTGTTGTAGTGCAAGTAAATCATTTCTGGATTTCCCATCCCCATTCATTTTGACTATCTGTCTTAGTTTTAGTTTCTAGGGTTACTATTAACCTATTAGTTTTCATGGGCTGACTAATAAAATGTTTAAAGCTTATGGACTCCCTATCCGGTCTCATAGTTTTCATGGGATCACTAAGAACCTATTGGCCTCTGCCAATAACTTCATTATTCATGGGTTCTCCTGAACCTATTGGTATCTCCAATTACTTCTCTCTTATCATAGTTTTCATGGGTTGAATATGAACCTATTGACTTCTGTCAATAACTTATCCAGATATAGTTTTCATGGGTTCACTACAAACCAATTGGGCCCTGCCAATAACTCTTTCTAAACATAGTTTTCATGGGTTTACTATGAACCTGTCTATCTGACAACTTCTTTAATCAGTTTTTAGGCATCTTGTATTCTGGTCTTCCTGACCTCCTGGATGCAATTCTACTCATCATGAGTTAACTCAAAGATAATTTAAACAACTTTGCCTTAACAACAAAACACAGCGGAATCAAAATAGAAAGGGACTCCTACATGCTAGCTTGCCTTCTACATGTCTCCGGAAGTTTATTCGTCTAATGAGGTACCTGAAAACCTTAACTCTCAAACTACTCAAAGTTAATTAAGCACCTGAGAGTTTAAAGGGAAACATAAACTTTGAGTCAGACATAAAGCCTGGTATGAATAATAAACTACCATCACGAACCATTTAGATATCTAGTGAGACTATGCCGCTTAGCGCACTGGTTTTCCCCTCATTAGTATCTTATCAAAAACTTATAATAACCATATACTGTGCTCCTACATCCACAATGGTTAAAAATATAACAATTCAAAATATTATGATGATATGCGAACAAGTAAATCATTTCCGAATTTCCCATCCCCATTCATTTTGACTATCTTTCTTAGTTAAAGTTTCTAGGGTTATTATTAACCTATTAGTTTTCATGGGCTGACTAATAACCTGTTTAAAGCTAATGGACTCTCTGTCCGGTCTCATAGTTTTCATGGGATTACTAAGAACCTATTGGCCCCTGCTAATAACTTTATTATTCATGGGCTCTCCCTGAACCTATTGGTATCTCCAATAACTTCCCTCTTATCATAGTTTTCATGGGTTGAGTATGAACCTATTGACTTCTATCAATAACTATTTCCAGATATAGTTTTCATGGGTCCACTACAAATCTATTGGCTCCTGCCAATAAATCTTTCTAAAAATAGTTTTCATGGTTTTATTATGAACCTGTCTATCTGACAACTTCTTTAATCAGTATTTAGGCATCATATATTCTGGTCTTCCTGACCTCCTGTATGCAATTCTACTAATTCAGGAGTTAACTTAATTTATATTCACTATTGGGTCAACCTAACTGGTTATTCTGCCCTTTCTCCCCAAAATACAGTTATGGGTCCACTTTACAGTGAATATGTATATTAGAAGAAGCAGACATAATAATATAATAACACCAACATCTATGGTTTAATATCCTTGAAATCATTTTAATATAAAACATGGTTAATCCCTTTAACCTATTACTTTATCAAGGAAAGCTTCTTCAAAAACTCCATACTTAAAATCCATTTCAAAACTCATTTATTTTGCTATGGGTTTTCCCTTTAAAAATGAGATTGGGCTCTTTGTTTTGAAAATTAAGGCTTTCGAAACCTTAAACCTTTACTTTCAAACTATTGGATAACCTCCTTCGAAGGCATTCAAATCTTCTTTTCAAGACACTGAGCATATGCCTTTCGAAACATTTAAAATCATCTCTTTCGAAACCATCAAAACACACCTTTCGAAAGTATTAAAGCATTACTTATTAACTCTTAGAAGCATAGTTTCAAAACCATTTGAAAGTACCCCTTTCTAAACCATTTGAAAGTTCCTCTTTCGAAACCTTTGGGTTTATACTTAAAAATATCTTCTAGGTCAAAGTGAATATAAACGAAAGTACCCCTTTCGAAACCACTAACCTTCATATAAAAGAGTTTGAGGAAAATTTATGGCTTCAGAAACATCTTTTCGAAAGCATTAATCATTTAACCAAAACATTTGGAAGGATAGTTTCGAAACCCCTTTCGAAGCCATTGCCTTCGAAACCATTAAACCCTTTTGAAAGCTTTAGGAAGTGGCTTATTATATTTATAAACAAAAGCTACCTTTCGAAAGCATTGATGACTTCAATCCATTCGAAAGGCATAAGTCGGCAGCATGGTTTCGACCGGGTTCAAACTACCCTTTCAAAAGCATTGATTTAAAAATAGGGCACCTCATTCGAAAGCTATCTTTTCGAAACAAAAAGGTGGCGACTTCTTCGAAAGTTATAGCAAACCCTTTCAAAAGCATTCTTTTGAAAACAAGGCAAGCGCATTTCTTTGGATAGTCAAATGAAGGTTTCGACCCCTACGAAAGCTAGGTTTCGACTCCATACCTTCCGCATTTCTCCAATCCAGCATGTACCAAATTATTGATACCTTGTGTATTGGTTTTGACTTGCTTGATGGAGGAAGTATAAGGTCGAAAGGTAGCGTCTGAAAGAGGCAAAACATAATTTCTGTGTAAAGACTGTTTTAATGCCTTTTTTAAGTTGCTTTTTAACTAACCTGCATATTTGTAAATATTTAATTGGTTTCCATAAACTTCTCAAATTCTTTCCAAAACAAAACTGCCACATTAATTTCAGATCTAAATATAATAATTTAGCAAATAAGCCCTTCCTTAAGCAAAACAAATAAAACATTTAAGTCCTCCACTTAAAATAATTTAATTTTCCATAGTAAATTACTTAAGAAAAATCCCCAAAATTCATAGAAATCCACTTTTAATATGTTATCTGACGTAAATAAATTTCAGACCCAAATTCTTCATAATATAGCCGAAATTAATTTCTAAACCCAATTGTTCATATTTTCCTTTGAAAATTCATAATAAATTTTCCATTGGTTGGAAAATTATAAAAATCAAAACCCATCTCCAAAATAATGTTTTACATAACATGTAAATTTCTCATGGCATTCAAAACACAATATAAATGATTTTAGCCATAAAACCATATATAACATTTATCAAACAAACTTGTTTGAATATAACATATCATGTAGTCCAAGCATATCATCATCAAAAATCATCTTAATGGACTTAAATTTAAACCCAAAATCAAATGATCATTAAAAACTAAAATAGAGATGGTTTTGATTATTATTCACCTTAATTAGGATAAGGAACATGAGATTTGATCTTTGTTTAATTCCCCTTGCTTGATTGCTTAGCTTTAATTTGATTTTTCAAATTTTAATCCCCTTATCACTCTAATATTTACATTATTCTATTTAATTTACCTAATTAAATCTCCTGAATAATGTTACTAAAAATTAGATGTTTTACAATATCTATATAATATGATAGAAAACTTCAGAATCAAATCAAAAATCTATATCAAGTGTTTGCCGTCAAGAACTGAGTGAAAAATCCTCGATCAAATCAGTGTCAATCACCTCGAAATCATACACTCGAATCTGGATCAAAACAGTTATGAGAATAAAATAATCTACATACAACCTATGTATTTATAAAATTGGTTTCTGAATTATACCAATTTCTTTTCATTTCAAATCACATTATTATTTTTAATTATAGTAAATTTCCTTTAATACTAATCATTTATGAACCATTTCATAAAATCATGACTTAAGTTTATAAACATTTTTCGAATCATAACGTATGTTTATTAATCACTTTAAAACTTAAGTTCATATTCGTATAATACTCTTCCACACCCTAGGAGTATGTATAAAATTTCAGATTTGTTTTACTTAACTAGGAAGTTTAACAAATTTAATTTTTTTTTGGTTTACCATATTCTGAAATTTATAAGTTTTGAAAACTTATTCCTTTATATTTTTCACAAAAACACTTAGCTTTATCTTCTATATCAATTTGGAATTTTTTGACTGTCCATAATCGTCGAAAATCCATTTCATTTCAATAAATGAAAATTATCAATCAACATATCAAAATGAGGTGCACAAACCAAACTATCATAATGCATAGGATACATGAGTCCATATAATAACTTAACTGAAAACTTCTGAATGAAACACCCGGATTTTATTTCAAAACACTTTGAAATAAAAATAACCATATCTACTTTTTTATATCAAATCATATTTTTGGGATTAAATCAAAATCTGTTTTACAAACACAATTCTATAGCAAATTACTATGGTAACAATCCCTTAATTAGAAACACAAAAATGAAGGTCAATGATGCTGCAGTCATCACTGGAACTATTTTCGAGCGATAGAAGTGAGTTTAGTGTTTTCTTATCTCTTTTGAAATCCATTTAAACTATTTCTATTCATCAATATTTCCAAAATAATACAATTATTATTTTCCGTAAAACTTTGAAAAACAATTTTCAAAATCACCGGGATTTTAGTTCTCCAATTCTCAGTTTAAACCCATTTTTCATTTATAAACCATATTTATAAATTATACTTATATAATTTCACTTTCTTATATAAAAATATTTCCCAAATGTATATCCTTGTTTTAAATTATAATGAACAACTTTTATTAAAATTAATTTTAATCTTAGCCCACATTATCACCGAATGCCTTATAGTCAAAGTGTGAAATAAATTCACATGGTGTTCATATTTAATTCAACCAAAAAAATAAATTCTCCTAAACTATCTGGGCCTACATAATCAATCAACAGCAATAGTAAATGCTCCTAAACTGGATGAGCACGACTAATCAAACAATAAATGATAATAACTGAATATTATAATTTCCAAATGAACGAGCACACCATAGATAACTATATCAATTTCTGAAAATTTTTCTTTTTTATATATAAGATATAATTCTTAGTAAAATCATTTCATTTACCCAATTTTCAAAAAAATAATATGTCGGTTTTCATTGTTCAAGTTTTTAAAGACCCTTATCGATACAGTTGTTCCTCTGTATTGATCGGAATTCATAAACCATACAACAGATAAATCAACACAATATAAAAATATTTTTACAACACCAACAAATACACTCTCATACACACACACACGCACACGCACACGCATACATACACTCAAACTTATTCTAAGGATCACTTACCTTATCTCTAATGAGTCTACCCTACCAAAGCCTAGGTGTTCGCTCAACCTGGCTTTGATACCATCTGTATCGACCCGCCTTTCGACCCTTAAAAATTGACACTAATAGATCCATGGTATTTACGTGCCGAGAATTCAAGTGCTGAAAAGAAAGATTGTTAGGGGGGAAGAAAGAGAAGTCAGAATAAAATCTCACGTCGTGATGAGTAATATATAATATACAACAAAACTTTACAAAAGAAAACTGTAATATACATACAACAAATCAGGGTACACTAATCTATGATCAGCCTGGACAGTTATAACAACATGTCCTCACAATTGCTGATAACTACAAAGACAAATGTAGTGAAAAATAAAAATATATGTGTGTACATCTTGAAGGCCTTCAGCTCGTCTCTTGAAGCTCCAAAGCATCCATAACCAAATATGAAAATATGCCCGTTTGACCTGAGCATTATAAGAAAAATAATGCCCAGATCAGTCTGGTAAACCAGCGTGAGAAACACACCTCAAATGGATTTTAATATTATAAAAACCTTTCATAATAAAGGTATCTCGTAATAGCACGCCGCACATAAACACGAATGGGTTTTTACCCTACGATTACCAAACCATTTCATAGGAAATCTTCTGATATTATAATAATGTCTAGGCTTTAAAATAAATTTGAAATCATAGCCAAAATTGTTACATTAAATAAATTACTGCATAATAGGTATACAATCAAGTCTGGAAGGCACTTATTGGAGAATGGATTCCATATAATGGCAAGGCTACTCGAGAACCACTTACTACAGCACACCTTTAGAAAATGTACCGAGGTCGAAAATCTTTCGACCTATGCGAATCAAGACAGGACTACCCCTTAATGGATAGTACTGAATATGTCACCACCTCGGTTGCTTTGCAACTTTTTCCCTAGAGCTCTCATGCAAAACCAAATATATATACATATACATACACACACACACAGATATATATATATATATATAAGGGTGATGACATACCCTAATGGTAACGAACCACATAGCTCTGAAGCATATCCCATGTTTAGTCATTCTCGATTGTTGAGGCTAGAGGCTATGTTTTACCTTTTATATAGAAATCCCACTTGGAATGCTAACACTGCTCTCCAAGCAACAATGCAATGCCAGCATTCGTCCATACAAGTTGTTCTGGTTATGAATAAACTGAAGGCTCTACTTCTACTACGTCCTTTTTGGAATCACCCTTAGGATTAGTAGCAAGTAGTCCTTGCACTTCAAATGTAACAACCCGTAAATTTTCAATAATTAAAATAGTTAATTAAATAAGATTTGTGATTTAATATTGAAAGAAATAAAAATTTGTAAATTAAAAATGAAATAATAACTAAGATGATACATAACAATGTTAATTAAAGATAATTTTTGATAAATTGAACGAAATTCCATTTAATTGAAATAATGTAAATTGTTATACTTGGTTATACATTAAATATAAGAAAACAAATGTAAATGTTGTATAAACATATGACTAGTATATAATTAATGGTGATTTAATAAAATTGGTGTTATGTAAACAATTGTAACATTTGGTTGTGAATAATGAATTCAAAAGTGTAATTAAAAGTTACGGTAACGATTGTTATAAGTTACTTTTTTATTTGGTCTATTAAATTTAAATGGGAAATCAATTTGAATTAAATGAACTTTAATGTTACATTAATAAGGTTAAGACAATAAATGTGACTATGAATGTAACAAAATGAATAGAAGTGCTAATTCTATTCATAATTTGATAAGTGATGTAATAAAAAGAATGAAACCAAGTTAAATAAATAAATTGAGAATTTTTAATCATAATTAATGTATATATTTGAAAAAAATACAATAAATTGGAAATATGATAGTTAATACAAACTAAAGATGGAAATTGGAGTATATTAAGATAATGAAAGGTAAAACAAGGGTTAACTAGGTTTATAGAGCAAAATGGACTTAATAAAAGAATTGGAATTGAATCAAATCAATTTATTGAAATTAATTATAATTAATTGAAATTCAATCTATAATAAATGGATTTATCGGAATTTCTATGGATAATTAATGAATTTGCTGAAATTGAAATTAAATACTGTAATTGGTGAATTAATTAACTTTGAATTGATATAGAAATTGGTTTTAAAGGATTTTACATTTCTAAGTAACCCAAAGGGATATAAATTGTAAATTATTAGATTTGAATCGAAAAGTGATTTAATTAATTTAATATTAATTTATTTAATTAACTGAAATTTAGCAATTTTGGCCACTGACTCGGATTTCGACAAAACCAGTTTCATCGGATCCGTAACAGTGAATTATTGTAGGATTTCAAGTTTCCTAACGATCAGACTTGTCGTTTGATCGTACGGACTCGAAACGCCTTGAAATCAATTTAATTGAAATCAATTTGAAATAAATTGATTTTATCATAACTTCTTCATACGATGGAATTTTGGCTTGAAACCAGTTCCATTGTTTTTAAAATTATTGAAAGCATCTATTTTGATATATAGAATGACACATTTTCGTTCCGGAGTCGAAACGGGCTTTTCGGGTCGTTTATCGTTCGAACCCAAATCGATCTAATCCATTTGTTCTATTTCTGATCCATCTATAAATACCTCGTTATAAACCCTAGTGTTCCTCAACTCAGTTTGTCTGTACGTATATTTCTTTCTCAACTCCTCATTCTAATAGCAGACAAACAAATTCTAGATCCAACTGCAAATCAAAAACCAAATCAAAAATTCAATCTCCTCAAACAATAGCGAATTAAATATAGATTTGAAGCTCTCGACGAGCGCATCTCAGATCTGTAATTCGTTTTTTAATTTAAATCACTGTTTGTCCTAAAATTGGAGAACAAGTCATGGCCGTTCGTTTCGTCGTGATGGACTTCAATGGATTGTCAAATCAACGATACCACGGCGTAGAGAAGGCCTAGCGGAGTTCATCGGTGTAGGTGATGTGTTGACTTAGTGGTCAGATCGACAACAATAATTTGACCTAGGGTTTGAACGGCGGCGGCCGGTGGTGTTTCTGGGCGATCGGTCCATGGGGCATCGACACGGCTTGGCGAGGCGAGTGCTGTGGTGGGCGTGCCATGATCAACGGCGGTCGGAGCTGCTCGAAAGCGGTGGTCAAAGTTCGTCAGATTCCGTGTGTACGCGATGAACAGTA
Organism: Allium fistulosum; assembly: GCA_030737815.1. Classification (NCBI taxonomy): domain Eukaryota; kingdom Viridiplantae; phylum Streptophyta; class Magnoliopsida; order Asparagales; family Amaryllidaceae; genus Allium; species Allium fistulosum. The sequence goes on along the minus strand of CM060907.1, from coordinate 386,225,000 downwards.
TTCGCGGTTAGGGTTTCGCGAAGGACGCTTTCAGCAAGTGACGTGGCTATTCGTTTAATTAATTTATTTATTTACCTTATATTGAGATTCAAACATTCTAAATTACATAACTTTTGCATACAAGGTCTGATTCACGCGCGGTTTGATCCGCTGGGATCGTATTGAAATTACGGACATTTTGACGCTGGTTTGGACGAATTCCGAGACTGTTCAAATTTTGGGCTTAAATTGAATTTAAATTCGATTTAAATTCAAGGGTGAGTGTTTTAACTCACTCGCTACTTCTAAAATTTCTTATATTTGTTAAATTAAATTTATGATGTGATTAGAAATTATTTATGGCTGTTTGGTATATTTTAATCATCATCTCAATTAATTTGAATTTATTTGAATTGAATTGAATTGTTTTAATTTATTACTGAATATAAACTGCCTGTAAACACCTGTTATTGATTATCAGTTCTATATTGATATTTATTGATTGATTTGGATGATGATTGTGATGGATGTTGATTTTTGATGTTGGTTGAATGGATGTTGTATTTTATACCGTTATAAACTGCAAGTTCGTTATGAATTTTTATTTATTTCGGGATTGCGGTTTGAAATGATATACAACCGTAAAATGTTTAAATTGCGGGTTGAAATGATATACAACCGTAAAATGTTTAAATTGCGGATTGAAATGATAAATATCCGTATCACTTGACCCTAGGGTAGAAAATTTTATACGGACACCGGAGTGATTAAATTAACTGATTTTAAAATCCTTAAATTTTTGAATTTAATCAATTGATGTTTTGAAATAAAATTTGATTTATGTAAATTGAAGTATTATTGAAAAATCAAGTTTGTGTTGAAATGCGAATTGGTTTAAAAAGGAATTTCTTTAAGAAAGTAAATCAGAAGTTTAAAGTTAAACTTTTATGTATAAATGAAATTCTATCGAAATTGAGTTATTGAATTTGTTTGAAAATAACTTTGAAATATGTTGAAGTTGGAGTAATCCGTATTGATATTTTGAACATGGATTTAAACGATATGAAATACAACAGTTTATTGAAATTTGGTTTGTCGATTTGGAAATTTGAAATGGTCCAAATATGTTGAAATGAAATGAGTAGTTTAAACTGATATAAATTTCCAAATCAGTAAAGTGAAAGTGTTTAAATTCAATTCATTGTTTTTAAAAAGAAAAGGCTAAATGATGTTATAACCTAAGTTGGAATTTTGAATGTTATAATAAGTTGAAATGATGATTTTGAAGCAAGGACTTAACCTGTTTTGGGAATATGATTTTTGGAAGAAATTATGATTTTGAAACGATATGATTTAAAAGTGGTGTAGTTTTGAGAATACGATAATTTGGTATAAATTGTGAATTTGACTTTGAAAGGAAATATAATTATCGAATTATGATTTCAAATGTGATATGATTTCAAAAGTGAATATGATTTCGAAAGTAAGTAATGATTTCGAAAGTGATATGGTTTGAATTGAATATGATATTTTGATATCAATTATGAAACGATTTTGGAAATGTAAAAGAACCATCCGGTGTGTAATAAGAGATTGGTTGTTAAAGAGACCGGGATCAGATATTGTCATAATCTCTGCCAATACCGAAAACCACTTTGGCAACTGTGTAAGCGGTGGAGATTCCAGAATGAAGTAGGATGGTGGCGACGATCCTATATGAGGTATATACGTGGACCCAACTCCCATGAGTTGGCTTAAGGTGGCTAAAACAGGAGCGATTTTCGGGCCAAGTGAGGTCATTCCTCCGATCGAACAAATTCCATCGATACTATATTCTGACTTTTGATTTATTTGGTGGCCAACCCTTCGATTTTTTACTCGGGAGTGTGTTTCGAGTTGGGCGGTAGTTGTGGCTATGCGTTACCAACAGTCCAGATGTGTAATTGGTATATCTACTCTGGCATTGCCTAGTTGTGTCGTGTCACCTACCCTAGCGCGCCTTCTAAGAGTTTGTTTTATACCATACCTATGGAGTGCCCTCTGACGACGCCCAGTACGGGGGAGATTAGCGTACTGTATAGACTATGGAAATATGTAAAATGTGTTAAGGGGATATGGGTAACGCCTTAACACTATTTTAATAGTTTATATTACCGTAGACATATTATAATAGCGTATTGTACTACATAGTAGATAGTTTAAGGATCCTTAGGAGATGTGAATCCCGAACATCTCTTAAGTTACTACACTCACGTTAGACATTGGATAGGAGATGTCAAACCCCGTAAACATCTCCGACGCCATTTACACTCATATTTATTAACCGTCGATTTAACTCACATCTTTTAGTTCTGACTCGAGTGTTTTGTCTTTTCAATTCGCTCAGGTCAGCTTGAGCATTTCAGGATTTGAAGACCTTATTTCCGAAGGACGAAGACAAAGATTGTATTCTTATTATTTACTATATTATTCCACTACATCATACTGATCCGCTGCATTATTTGTTTATCTCTGATATGTGTAACTCTGATTCTGTATTATATAAGTATAATCAAAATTTTTGTAAATAGCTTCATGAACTGTTATTTGATTATTATATTTTGTCATTCCGCTGCGAGATTCTGTTTTGTTTTTTGTCTTTCTCTGCTTTTTCTTATTCACCCCAATAACAATCCTCCCTTCTATATAGTTTGAGTTGGCATGCGTGTGTGCTTAAAGCGTACAAAAAGGCGGGATGTTACATCAAAGAACTCCATCTTTGATTCCATCATCTTCGGGATGTCTTCAACTCGAACGCTTGTGTCGGTTCGAAGTGGTTTTCAGATATATCTGATCTCGATCTCTCCGAACTAACAATGATTGTTCTAAAATTAGCTAACATTTGATAATCGGTTATTTAACTATCAAATAAACAAACAATCAAATCAGAGATTTAATTTCATAAGGAAACCAAACACAATTAAGCACATAAGCAACACTGGGCCTCTTTAATTATTATTTTTCATTACTTAAACATACTTTGTAAATTTTTGTATTAAAATACTTTTACAAAGATATACTCACAAATCCTCTCTACTCCTTTCAAAACTTGAAAATATTGATATGCTTATCTCACATTATAAGTATACTCACAAAATATTTCACTTTCAAACTTAGAAAACTTTTCCATATACTTATATTAATAATATAAGTATACTCACAAAATGCAACATTTCCAATACTTAGAAAATGTACCCATAAACTTATCTCAAATGCATAAGTATATTTAGAAATCTTAAGAAAGATTCCATTTTCGAACCGTACTTACTTGGGTTAAAATAAACGTCGTCTAAAACACTGATAACAATAAACCTAATACACTTCCTTCTGGTGTAATTAAATAGATCATATAGAAATTAAACATATATACTTACCACCATTTTTCTATTTCAAACAATACTATCCCTCGATTAACAATGAAATCGGGCAAAATAGAAAACTATCATTGCCTCGATGTACATCCTTAATTCTAAAGATAGAGATGAGTTTCCATACTTTGGAATTTGGTATTAAATATGAAAAGAACTTTTTCGTACCACTGTATCTAAATCATTTATGGAAAAACAAGTCTCGTTCCTTTTATGAACTCCTTATAAAATTCCTTTTTTAAAAATCGTTTCCATATTTACAAAAAATCATTCTACAAATCTCTTTCATATTTATAATTTTTTTTATATTTATGAATTCTTTTATATAAATAAAACCCCTTTCAATAAATAAAACCCTTCTTTATAAATAAACTATTTTTCTAAATTTCCTTAATAAAATATCTTTTATAAGTTCCATTATAGACATCATTTAAATTTTTTATTATAAAACTCCCTTTTATAATTCTCATAACTTACCGCAAACTTCCATTTCCAAAATAGAGCTAAATATTTCCATAAACCAATCATTCCACATATTAATATAATACACAAATGTGATTTATTTCCCAATTTATCAAAATGATATTGATTTCCCTCTTATAAAATATCATTTAAAAGTCTATTCTTTAATTTATAAAATACCATTTTTAAATCTATTTTTTTATTAAAACATTTTAAATAAAAATTTTCACTAATATTTAATTTCATAATATTCCTGTCTTCTTTTAAATATAAAATCACGTTAAAATAAAGGATAATCCCTTTTATTTCCTTTAAACCAATCATTCATTATTATAATAACTTTTCTATAAAGAAAAATACTTCCAAAAATAACTTTAAAACATTTACAAATATACATATATTCGAAAAGAATAATACAAGAAGTTGAGGTAAAATAGAGAATTTCAAAAAACGTTCTTTTATATAAAATATCTCAGAAAACCCATAAAGGTCAGATTTAAAGCCATATTTCCAAATCGAAACCATTTCCAAACCAAACAGCAACTAATAGTATTTTTCAAGATACCATGACGGGGCCAATAGTTATTATAGCGCTTAGCAAATGCTATCACTACCTTTTCCACTAAAAAGGTCCCACATTTAACATATGTCAATGTCACATCCAATATGACCAAATTGTCAATTTCAGGATTTAAAAATCTATATAACATGTATATGACTGAAATAGAATCAACTGATATATAACTAAAATAAAAAAATCACTATGACAAGAAATCCGGATTTCTTTACTGAATTTCTTGTATTTCAATTTAAATGTCATTCGCTTTTCAAAAGCGGGTATTTTGACCAAACCAAGGAAATAAATCATTTTAACACAAAACAACAATTTTTATCTACTATATAACACTGATTATCCAAAAAGATATATAACTAAAATAAAAAACTCATAAATTTCAGTGGCGCTTAGGCGTTCCAATTTAAACTAAAATTGAATGACATTCGATTTTAGCCCAAAATTCCATTAGTTCTAAATTTGACGAAACTGGTTCCAATGTGTAGCTATCGCCATTACGAGCGCAATGCAAAAGACCTCCACTAATTACAATTAAGTTACTTAATTACCCAATAATACCTCTTCCCTCCCAATTCAATTTCATGCACGCTATGCATCTCAAACCCACCATTGTCGTGCCCTTTAGCTCCCCCATTCTAGCACGTTCCTCCATGAAATGACCCGAGACAACCTCAGTTCTCCTCTACTTCATGAGAGCTTCCACTTTGATCCATTTATTTCAAGCCCGACCTCCCTAAAATATTTGCAACTCGAGCTCCGATACATGTGGCTGGAAATGTCGCACCACCCAAGGAGGCGTCACATCTCGCCAAAACCTAGCCGCAGCTGCTCCTCGACGCCACGAACTCAAAACCAAATTCCAATTAGCCTCTCGTTGCCTAAAATTCAAAAAAAATACAAACCGTAGTTCTTTTTGCCCACGTCTATAGCATCGAACATCCAAAAACCTAACCGCATGCAACGGGACTCACACCCAGTCGAAGATCTCTTCAATACAATCTCAAAAAAACAAGTTTTGGAATTTTTCATTGAGTAAATCTTGAGATTTAATTTTTTGAATGTGAAGTTTTTATTTGTTTTTTTTCTTTCTATATGTTTGTTTACTGGAACACGCGAAAAGGAAAGTAGGGATGGAAAAGAAAGATGGAGATATTGATTTGTCTAAGTGTTGATATATATTAAATTCGCAATTTTCGGCATCTCGTTGCATATAATTTCGTTTGCATATGAACTACGAGTGACAAACTAAAATACAACCGCGTACAAAAACGCGACATGATCATAAAATAATAATAATATACACTGGTTAACTAATTCTATAAAATCACAAAAATACCATCGTTTGTTGTAAAAATACGTCAAACGATAATTTAAAATAATTTCCAAATTAAAAATTATGGAAAAAAGTCAAATAAATTAAATAAAAAATATGTCATTAAAAATCGAGTCATCTATTTAAAATTAATTTTTCTATTATTTATTAAATTCGAATCAAATATAAATATTTAAATAAATTAAATATTACCATTTGAAATGATAGAAATTTCTGGTCATTACATTTAACATCCTTGAATGTTAAGGGTGATCAAATGCACTTTTGTAAAGAGTTCTTTACGATGTGGTAGTAAGAGTTTCCTTTGAATGGTTCGACCATTTTAAAAGGAAAGTGAAAGAACAAGAGTAGATGTTACTTAAGGCATGGTTGGGATGAAGAGAGTGAATAGTCACTTATGCTTCATAAAGAAACATTGGAAATAAGAATTGTAAAATAATAATGGAAACTTAAAATTAGAATGAAAATATGATTTTTGTTATATGTATTTTAACATTGAAAATTGTGTTGTTTGAGATTTATTTATTTTAATTTAAGATATTTGATCTAAAAATTCTCATTGTAAACCAGTTACAGTAAATGAAATAAATAGCTTATATTAAGTGGTTGAATGAAGCTTCGTATTTCATATGTTATTATAGTAATAGTGGAAGAATGCCATATAACACTTATTGGTTGCATCAAGTTACAAAAATATTTTTTGTACAAATACCAAACATTATTTATGAAATAATAAGTATCTTTCAGTGTTGACTAAAAAACATACATGGTTTTATTTCACTGTGAATATAATGAATATTTGTTATAAAATAAAACTATAATATGGTATTTGTTTTCATAATAAATGCGATGCGTTGGAAAATACATAAGTATATGAAATTATTTGCAATTATTTTGCAATTCTAGACTAAGCTATAGTTTAGGGAAATAACTTGATTATGAATCATATGATACTACTTAATTAAATCTCTAACAATTAAGGGCAAAGCACTAATTCAGTGGGAGCTTGATAAGTGTTGATGAACTCTTTGGATTGATACATATAAATGTATGTAATCACAAGACTATAAATACCAAAACGGTTCCATGTACTTTGTTATATTCACCAATGAGTTATCATCGACATAGATATGTGTATTTTATACACATGTAGTATATTTATGATAAGCATACAGAGTATAAAACGAAAGTAAATAAAATAACATGTAATAGAAAATAAAATTGATTCGATTTGATCGAATAGGTGAGTATATTGGAAAGAGGTCCTAACGTACCGAAGAATGAATAATGATTCAATCTCAAAAGTCACTCCTCCCTATGATACATAATGATATATAGACAAGGAGTAATTGAACCTTGTTGAATAAAGTATGATTAATGGTGAGTGAAGTTGGGTTAACTTCTTTCTATAAGGTCATATACTTAAATGTAGTACATGAGTTTAAAATTAATTTCATTTAAGGTATAGTTTACAAAATCATACAAGATAAAGGTTTATAAGAAACCCCAACATATCCTAGGCCAAGGAGTTTGTGCGAGTCAAAAGACTGCACGTAATAATTATATGTGAGTAATCTTGTATGAATCGGCCCAAAAGAAGTTTGGAAACGATCGTCATTGAATGACCAATTTATGTTTTGAACACAAGTCTCGTAAACTAAATCCAAATCAGTTTATATATAAGGTAATTCATAAAGTGTTTATGAATACCTATTCGTTGCATTAAGAAATAACAGTTATTTCAAGAAATATCAACTTAGTAGCGAAGGAATTTCTTTTAGAAATTATTAGTGATAAAATGGATTTGGATATGATCTAAAGATGAAACTAATTACGTGAGGTGAAATGAAGTAAACCAAACCTAAACGAACACAACGCATTTGAGTGTCTAACAAGTATTCTTGCATATTAAAAAGAGACTATATGTTTCTTATCAATATCAAGAATAGATAATTCTTAGCTATCGGTTAAACCATTAAGAGTATTGACTCTGCCATATCGTATGATGCACAAATCCAAAAGGATTCCAAGTACATTATCATTTTTTTATAGTTGTACCCGAAGGGATATGATCCATCGGCCGTGAATGTGTCTTCAAAAGCTTGACTAATGCAGTTGGAATACAATGAGCAATAGTGATAAGAATAACATCATAAATTTCAATTATTGAGAGTAACGCAGCATATTCACCATTCGATGCACTTAAGTTGATTCAGATTTTACAACATTATCACCTGATATGATTTTGTGTTTTGGTACATATGTGTTGAAATAGAAAATTCTAAATAATGATTTAGAATAGACTATTTGCACATAACAACCAAAGTGTCTCAAAGTTAGTGGGAGCGTATTGAGTTTGTGGGTTTTTCGGATATGATCCAAGGAATGGTATGAAAGTATCATTCTATATGCATCAGAATTGAATAAGTTTTTTTTGAGGACAACGGTTGTGTAGCATGATACTACACAGCCTATTAATAATATATATAGATATAAGTAGTTCGATCAACAGGCCTGATCGATGGCGAATACAAAACAGCATAATTAGAGTTAAGGTTACAAACAGCATGCCAGCATGTAAATACAGACCAGGAAGTTTCTAATATACATAATTAGTCATAGTTTATCCAGAAAAAACTGCTGCAGAGAGTGATCCCAAAATATTGAAAGCAAAGACAATCAAACCCTAAGTCGAAACCAGGGTGGCCAGTCGGCGCAGCTGATGATGCACTGCCTACCGATTCATCCGATGGGGACCGTACTGAAGGAAGACGAAATCTGAAGGGGGCCGAGGAGGAAGAGCCTGTCCAATAAGCAAAGATATAAGAAATTTTACTGCATACGATAAACCGCAAATTGGTGGGTTTGCTGAAAACGAAGGCATTTCTCTCTTTCCAAATGACCCAGCTGAAGATGGATAGAAGGATGTCAAGATGATGGTTTGGTGCACTATATTGCCTATGATCAAAAAAATCTGTGATTGTGTGGGTTTGCCCTAGATTGTGTATGCAAACCGAAACCCATATGTAGTATGATATGTCGCAGTCGAAGAAAAGTGACGGATTGATTCGGCTTCAGTGTTACATAAGGCACAATTCTGGTCAGATGTGATGTTCAAGCGAGTGAGGCGATCTTTGGTATTGATGCGGCCATGGATGAGACACCATTGGAAGAATTTGATTCGGGGAGGGATGTGGCATTTCCAGACACGAGCAAAGGAGAACAGCCTACCAAGGTGGTTTAGGAAAGAGTAGCATTGTGATACCGAGAAGCCTTTAGAGGGAGATAGAGCCCATGTATGGTGATCCATCGATGAAGGGTTAAGGGTTATTGATTGTAGTAGGCTGAGGGCGGATAGAAGTTCTGAGAGGGTATCATCGGTGAAGAGGGTTGGGGGACATAAGCTGGGTAGGCCAAGGTTGACGGCTTCTGCCACTGTCAAAGAGGGGGGGGGGGGGGGTTGGAGGAGGAAAAGAGGGATGGGAAGGAATGATTTAGTGGGGAGAGGCTGTGCCAGGAGTCATACCAAAAAAGGCAGTTAGAGCCATTACCTAGGTTCACCTGAAGTAGGGGTTTAATGCGGTCCACTGATGCTAGAACACCAGACCAAAAGAGGGAGGGCTTGAAGTGTGGAGCGAAATGGAGAGCACAAAATAGTTTGATTTTCAATCAAAATTCAGAGGAAGCATTTGTCCATAAGAAAGATTCATGTTAAGGTACATAAATATTTCTTGACTATAAGTAAACAACATACCTCTAATTGATAATGAGGTACTTATGTTAAAATCATATTTTTAATACCTTGTATTGGATTTCAAAATTATACCTTTTATAACAAGTATAAAAGATTTTGGGAATGTCCCAAATGATATGCAAATGCACCTTATTAAAATGTTTAATAAGGAACATGCAAGATGGATTCCTTAAGCTTTAGCATTGGGAATTATCGTATATGTTATATTGTCTATATATCGTAATTTGGTTATGTTTTTAATACATGAAACAAATATCAAATACAAATTAAGATCACTAAATGGTAATTTACAGTATTCTCAAAATACTAAAGAATTGTTTATAGAAACAACAAACTCCTTATGAAGGAGTGTAAGAACTCAAAACTTCATGAGTGATATTGAGTATAATATGTCAATATTAAATTAATGTTCAAACTTTAATTAAGAAGCTTTAAGTTTAAAATGTTCCAAATGAAACATCGTGGCTGATTCAACAAAAAGCCTAAATCATTACCTTGGATAGCACCACGATAAAACCAATGTAAGTATAAATGTAAAAATTTATAACTAAGCTAGATGTGATTCCAAAGTATTAAGAATACTACATGATTGTTTTATGATAACAATGTAATGATACGAGCTCATTAGAAGTCGAGAACATACTTCAAATAGTTCTACATGATAAAAGTAGTTTATCGGCATCAAAGAGTGTTGATTGACATAGTAGATAACCAACATAGCAGATCCATTCACGAAGCGTCTAACTCAATCTATTCTCATCAAACTGATTGAAGGGATGGGAAAATGATTCCATAATTTGCCCCAAGTGTAAGTGGGAGATTGATAGAGTTAGACGTGTGCCCTAGGGACAATTATGTAATTGTTATATAGATCTAACTCGATAACCAATCTTGTTCGAAATAAAAGGTGTTTTTTCTATTATATACTTGATACAATGTGTGATATTAATTAATTAAATTAATTAAACATATATTTAATAGAAAATCATAAATGGTATGTTTTGTGATAGTAGTTCCAGTGTGGTATAACCATGAGTAATTTATTACAATGAAAATAAACATACCATTTTAAATATTCCTAGTCAAGATGTATCGAGACTAGATACTGATACATTGGTTGAGGCTATAGAGTGTGTAATGCATTCAAATATTGGGCAGTGTATTACTAATGACTACTTGTGGCACAAAGTGGTAACGTACTAATAGTTATAGAATAACTATGGAATGGCTCGCTAGATAGTTTTTTGTTGGTTAATACAACTAAGGTCAAACAGAAAATATCGATGTGACAAAATTACATAGTTCTCTTGACTTGAGAATACTGTTGATTTTCAATATGGAATCCCAACTTCGAATATTGTGAAATCATGGCATGACATCCATCGAATGACTATAGTTGGATTGAGTGGAAGTGTTGAAAGTGAAACACTATTCAAGAGAGGATTCATCTTCTAAATATATGAGGTTAGTATTATGGTCATCAAAAGTCAACTCAAAATCAAAGTCTCTGGCCAGAGTAGTTTGGTTAATAATAATTGTTATTATTGAACCAAGGCTTTATGTATGGACTATAGCGTTGAATATGGATTACATTGGAATTTTGACCATTACCAAATATCATAAGGCCAAAGTGATATAGTTTTGATGAAGAGAATTGGTATAAATAATTTTCAATACTAGGTAATGCTTAATAAGGTAAATTAGATTTTACCAAAACCAAATAAGAGATAAATTTGGTCTTAATGTTACACCACCTGCTAAGTGACGTGTGAACGTTAATATTTGAATTGTTCGATAATAATCATTGGCCGAATTTATACCACTGAAACAATGAATACTCCTTTTACAACCCGATTTAATTAATTTTCAACTGTTATAAATTAATTAATATTTATGAAATATTAGTTATAAAAATTTATTTGATGTACATTGAACAATATTAAATAGTGTGTTATAATAGTTATAAATTGATATACGATATCGATACACATTTAAATTTGATTTAAATACGATGAATATTGTTCAGGCTTGAAATGAATTTTAGCCCCATATGGGGCTTGCTAATTTTAGCCATGGTATAGGCAAGATGGACTACCATATTGATGGTTAAGATGGGTTGGAATTTTAATTAAAGTAGAGGAGAATTAGTGTGAGAAAAATAAGGATTTAGATCCTTGTTTTACTCCTTTGGATCTCCTTATTTAATTATCTCTAACCCACACTTTTCTATCACTTTTGGGATCCTCCACACCATCTTCTTGTTGGCATAAATCATCCTTCCCTTCTTATCAAATTTTCAAGCATCTTAAATACAAAATCAAATTAAATACAATCGTCGGTGGTAAAACTGTTTGGGAGCTAGTAATTTCTGGACTTGGTATTTGATTCAAGGAGTTTAATTCATCGTTTCAAGGTGTGAATTCTAGGCTTGGGTGAAAAGTACATCTCTTGTTTATTAAAATATGTAAATTCTTACTAATTATTAAATAGTATGCTGGTTGTTAGAAATTATCATGAATCTATATATGTTTATGTTGTGGTCATTTGATGATAATGTATATATATGTACAATAACTAATTTTTTATATTTACATACATACGTACATATATATATATATATATAAAGCTCACGGTTATAGTTTATTTAATATATAATAATATTATAAAATAATTATCTATTAATTAGTTTTTAAATTTAAACATAATAATATAATGTACATGTTTATCATCTTATAAATTTATAAATATAATTTAAAGTTCATGGAATTTAAAATTTTCTTGTTTAAAATTGAATGTAATATGTGTATATATATATATATATTTATTTAAACATTGTACGTTTTAAATATAGATAAGTATATCTATAAAACTATAAATACATACATGAAAATATTTTATAAAAATATGTACTTGTTTTTATTGTTTTCGAAATTAAAATAATAATTTATTATCATTGATTTCCATACTAAAATCAATAATTAATAAAAACCAATTTCTTTAATGAAACAATTTTAAATAAATTTTTTTACTGCCGTGTATGCTAAAGTATATATTTATAACTATTTAATAATTAATTTACCTTAGACATATATATATGTATGAATTATGTATGTGTGTATATATATAATTTTTATATATAATATTTGTTAACCCGCTTTTTAGCACAACAGATTTCAATTGGACTCAGAAGATTCAAACAAGGACGAAACAACTTGAAATCTGTAAGGCACACTCAAATGAACTAAGAAAATAGCTCGGATAACTTCCATTCGAAAACAGGCTAAGTCCATAACTCGGTACCGAGTTATCACCATAGGTTGGTACCGAGTTATCACCAAGGTAGCTTCAACTGGACGTAAAAGATCGAAACAGAATCAGAGTGATATGAAACTTGACATGTGCACTTAAAAAACACAAGGAAGGACTTAGAAAAGGGTTTAAATGGTTTGGGTCAACAACCTAAACTCAAGGCCGAGTTATCCTATAGGTCGGGTCCGACTTATGGGCGCTCACCCGATAACGTCTCGGACTTCGTGCATGGCTCACTCTACTCCAGTGCTTCATGCTCAAGTGATGGTGCAAGGAATTGATGACTTACTCTAAGTGTTGCCATAAGTATGAAAGCTAAGAAGATGGATATCCAAGAGGTCATAGGATTTGACCCGAAGACGATGGAACAAAGGCTCAAACATCTTGACCAGAAGCAAAGAGAAGCATGCAATTGGATTAGTACAAAATGCACTAAGTATTATAACTCGGGTCTGACCTATAGGCATAGGTCAGCAACGAGTTATAATTATAGCTCAGGTTGGCTTGGCCTTTCTGATGGGACTCTGACCTATTCCCGGACCTCTATGCTGATGGGCCTTTGACTCTATGCTGCCCAGCTCCCCTATAAATACTCATCTACCAACAACTAGAGAAGGATCTTTTTCCGGAGGGGTGCTGCCATTACTCTTTTGCGTTCTCTTCACTTCTTCATTTCTTATCTCTTCCAAACTTATTTGAACTCATTGCAACTTAGATCTAGGGGAAAACAATTTGAAATCCGAAGAGATAACAACTAGCAACTAATAATAAAACAGATTGAAGTGGACGTAGGCCAGAGTATGCTGAACCACTATAAAAAAACTTCTATGTGTTCTTATCTATTTTTTGCTTTTTATCTTACTTTTATCTCAACTAATGCTTTCATCTAATTTTAAAATGTTGATCCATTTTTTGGATTAACATTTTGGCACTTTCACTGAGAACAAAGTTAGATCTGAAAACATGAAGCTTGAATATGAGATTTGGAGAAGATGAAGATGCCTAATGCTAGATCTAAAACCGGAGCAAGTCAACTAGAGCGTCGGGGCAGCCGGGAGATACCTCAAATTCTCACTAATCCATCTATGTGACCAAGCAAGAGATGAAAAGAATGATGAAGGAGATGCATGATGGGATGATAACTAGACAATAGGAGATGCTGGAAGAATTTTTTCAAAGGATTGGAAAACAAGGAATAGCTAGAACCGCAGGAATTCAAAACCGAGGACAAAAAGAAAATATGGGAGCATCTGGAGTTGGAGCAGAGCAAATAGGAACAATGCCCCCCTTAAACAAAACAACTCGGTAGTGAAATGATTATACTGGGGGACAACGTTGGTGTGACTGCTGAAATGCCAAGCATGGATAATGATGGAGCTAGAAACACAAACCAAATTGTAATGCATAATAACCGGAGGGATATGTGCTAGAGCTTCCTTGTGGGAACGGAGGACAAAATGAAACCAGAGCTATGGATCAAAACGCTAATGTGCAACCAGAGAAATATGTGCCAGAGTATGTACCACAATTCCCCTACAGGAACAAGGGGTAAAGTATCGCTTTTGGACGGAGACCGTCATTGGATGGAAAAAATCGGCTTGCTAAGTTGGTAAGGAGATTGATCAAAGGTGGACCCCCAGATCAAAGCTTGGAGGATGTGAACAGGAATCCATTCACTTGAAATATCCGAAATGTGAGAAACCCTCCCGATTTCAAGCTTCCAAGGTTGGAAATGTATGATGGAAAGTCGGATCCGACGATTCATCTAATGAGATACATCCGACATATGGAGGAGTTGGGTGCTTATGAGGATATAATGGGGCAGTGCTTCCTATTATACTTGACGGACTTAGCGACGATGTGGTTTAAACGGCTGGAGAATGGGTCCATTAGCACATGGACCGATTTGGTGAGTAAGTTCTCAAGACATTTCAAAGTTCACGTCTCATGACCAAAGAATGTGATGATGCTATCTAGCGTAAAACAAGGGCCCGGAGAGACTTTGAGAAGCTAGACAAGATTTAATGCAGCAGCAGCTACAGTCGTTAAGCCGAATCTATCTATAATCTTAACGGCAGCAATGTCTGGAGTTACAAGCAAGATCGAATTTAAAGTTGCACTAGAAAGGGATCCACCAATGGATCTTGTAGAATTCTACCATGTAGCTGAAAGACATTTGCGTCAGGAAGACGCCTGAGTTGAGGATGAGGATGCAGAAGTAAATGTTGTGGATGACAGAGGACTGCCCGGAGTGGGAAATGGAAAATACAAAGGAAAAAGGAGAACCGATGATGACTTCGAGGAACCAAAACAACAAAGGAGGGAATCAAAATTCTCTTCCTACACCGACTTGACCGAAACCTTAGAGAGGATATATTTGGATACTCGGGACAGATCCTCTATCGAAAGCCAGCTAAGAGAGAGCCTACTAATCAGGGAAAAAGGTCTAGAAAGTTCTATATCTTCCATGATCTGGATGGAAATGAAATAAAAGAGTGATGATACCTTCGTGATCTGATAGAATAACTAGTTTGGAGCAATCGGCTGCAGTAGTATGTGAGAAATTGAACTGTGATGGTGCGGCCGGAGCAACCACCATTTGCAGTGAATGCATCATCAAACAACCAGGGATCTGGTCCGAGACTCGAAATCTCATGATCGGGATGAATGGGAGTCGAACCTGATTCCCGCTTTTGCTTTTTCATTTCTTTTCTTGTACTTCTCTTTCCGATTTATGTAGTAAAGAAAATAATAGCCTCACGTCACTTACAAATGTACGGGATCCCAAAGTCTTTAGGCATGTTCTGAGTTGGATGCTTGAGATGACTATTTAGGATGATAATAAACTTGGACCGCTTACACGTGTATGAGACCTAGATTGGTCTCTAGGCATGCTCTGAGCTGGATGTTCGGGATAAATGCTTAGGATTTATGCTTGTTTGCTTTGCTTGATTTGAATATTTGACTTTTGAAAAAAATCCACATTGAATGCGATGATTGATATTGATCACTTTTAAGTCCCATTCGAAGACGAGGCTAGAGTATAGGGTGCAAGTCCCCTCACCGGAGAGCGAGCGGATAGGCTTGTATGATATTGATCGCTTTAACCGACCGTTTGGAGAGACAGAGCCATAGTGCAAGAAGTAAGTCACCTCACTAGAGAGTGAGTGGATGGGATTGCTTATCGTTGAGTCCCATTGTCAAAGAGTGAGTGGATTGGGCTCAGTAAGGACCCAGAGAGATCAAGGGTATATCCCATTATCGGAGAGTGAGTGGATGGATCAATTTTGGTTTTCTGGTTTTGGGTTGGTCTAAGCTTTGTTTTTCTCCTTGCATGTTTTTGTTTTTCTATGTTATAGGTTGTTAAAGCCATCTCTTGCTCAAAACTTCTATCTTTCTTCATTAATCCAAGTTTTTGTAACAAGTCAGCAAGGTGAGTTGAATAAACTCACATAATCTAACAAAATAATGCTTCTAATTGCAAAAAACTGTAAATAGTTTAGCTTATGTAGAAATATTTTTGAGCTTGCTTCTGTTGTTCAAAACTGTTCTATAGTGCTTCTTTAGAGGCATGTATCTTTTGATTCCGACAACGAAATGTTGCCCGATTTCTTGCATTTGGTAGTTTGCATGTTGAACTTTGTTGCTGCAAAATTTGGTTGGAAAATATTGTCATTTGAGTGTTCAAAACTTTGCTACAAAATCAACTCAAGCACAGATTTTTGCCTGTAGTTGTTTTCTGAGTTGCTGCAAACATGGCCCGAGTCCATGTTTGAGACCGCATAACTCATTCGTTTCAAATCAGATTTGAGTGATTCTTTTTGCAGATTGAAGTAGGATTGTTGAATTACATTCCTGAAAAATTTCATGACAATCCAGGTTTGTTTGCTACTTCATAACTGCCGTCGAACTTGAACCCGCAGCCTGTTGGAATTCAGCGATTTAACCTTGTTTTTAGTTCAACTTTGAAACGACGCAGATTCTTCGTTTCAAATCGGATTTGAATGATTCATTTTGACGATTGAAGTAGGAATGTTGAACTACATTTTTGTAGAATCTCAATTCATTTTGACATTGTTAACTTGTTCAAACCTGCTGTCGAATATTGAGTCGCAGCTTGTTTTAAACGGATAATACTTGTGTAATTTCCGTTATTTCGATGTTTTCATGATATTTCTTTCTGGATTTCATACACAGGTATTATAATATGTTTTAAAAATATTTTTCAAATAAATCAGCTTTTGAAATTATTATTATATATTATTTTTAGTATAAAAATTATATACTCTATAAGAGAATTTCAAAGGCAATTTCTAAAGCGATTTTGAAATGTTCATAAAACTCATTTTCTTCAACTTAATTTCTATATAAAACGCACAATTTTGCACTTCGAGTGAAGAGGGAGGAGAATTAAGTGATTAGATAAAACGCGTGCTATGAACACGTGCGTTTATCTTCTCAGTTAATTCCTAATCTATTCGTTTGATCGTTTTGACCTTCGGGTCTGGTTTACCGATGAGATGAGGTAAACTTTGTACTGCTTTGAGTGTGGAATTGACTAACGGTTAGTAAACCGTTTAGTGCGAACGTGTGGTATGGGACACACGTTAACACTTTGCGGGTTCCTATCCGAGGGGTTTGTGACACATATTGTCAGTTAGTGGTGTCCACTACTGAGCCTCCGGACCTTCGCCACTACAGTTTGTTGCCTTCGGGTTTGTAACTTCGGGTTTATTGCCTTCAGGTTTGTGCCTTCGGGTTTGTTGCCTTCGGGTTTGTTGCCCTATAGTATCGCTTTTGGAGTTGGTCCTTCGTCACCGCTCGAGAGATACTTGGGTTTGTCTCCTTCGGGCTTGTGGATCCTTTTTTATATAGTACTGAGCACGTGCATCTTTTGTTTCTTTGGTATTTATATTTCCCTAGAGTATCGCCTTTCGGGGTAGGTCCTTTGAACCACATGATAAATAGCGATTACCTTGTGGAAACTTGTGTTACCTTCATTGGTATTTGTTATTTGCCTTTTTGGCTTGATTTGGAATATTCATATCCTTTGTTTATTTGAGTTGTCGATGATATGAGGCTTGTTATGATTCATCTTTTGTTAGATGATCATGTTATCTCTTTTAGAGATTATCGTGGTACTTTATGACTTTGCATGTTCATTATCATTTAGCTTATCTAACTGATTGTTTAGTTAGCCTGACCCGTGTATTTTTATACTCGGGTCAGACCGAGGTATTTCAGGTTAGGTGCTTCGGACTTAGCCTATTTGCTTTTGCTTCCGCATGGACTTTGCTTTCTGCATATCCGCTAGCCTATCTTATTTAGCTTTTTGTTGTCCTTATCTATTGACACTCTGATCTATTTATTATTCTTTTGGGCTCATGTATGAGAAGTGGTCGTCATACCACTTAGTTGTATCATTTTAGATTTGTACTGGAGATGTATTTGTATTTAGACATATGTATGTCATTCTGCTGTTCTGTGATGTTTTACATTTGAGTTGTTATATTTTGTTCTGTTAGATCTTATAGCCATTATAGTTTTGTATTAAATATTTATTGGATATGTCGACCCACATGAAAAAAAATGCTACATTTATCGACGTATTCAGTAGATAGTTAAGACAAGGCTATAGATGGTCGCTCCTATCCAGCTCTATTCTCCGTATTAGCAGACGGTATTACCTTGTAATACTTTTTGCTAATGTGGGTCTCGGAGTGGGGCATTACAGTTTCGTTGGGTCCTTTTTCCGAAGAGCGAGCAGATTGGACTCAACAAGTGACCACCAAAGAGATTGAACCCCTGAGTGGATGAAGAACGGTCCAGAGAGATCAAGTCCTAAATTGAAAGATGATTGGTTTGGTGAGACCATACCCCAAAGTGGATGTAAATTGAATAAAAGGATTTGAACACCTTGTGATCGAAGAAAGGAAGATAAGTCATGAGAGAACATAGGATGACTTGGATTCGAGTGATGATATTCCCAAATGATAGACCAGGATTCAGAGAGATGGAGAGCTTGATTTGTGCAGCAAGAGAGCTTGATTTTGATTGGAACAACCTGAGAGTTAGATTGGAATAGCCAGAGAGCTCAACTGTCGGAATTTGATTATGAACTATCAGACTTTTTCTTGAGCAAAGCACACCTTATCTTTGAAAGGCGTACTTTGGGAAGTAAGTTCTAAACTAATTTCTTGGCAAACCAGATTTCAATTGGACTCGGAAGATTCAACCGAGGATGAAATAACTTGAAATATGGAAGGCACACTCAAATGAACTAAGAAAATAGCTCAGGTAAATTCCATCCAAAAATATGCTAAGCCCATAACTTGGTACCGAGTTATCACCATAGGTTGGTACCGAGTTATCACCAAGGCAGTTTCAGCTAGACGTAAAAGATCGAAACGGAATAAAAATAACCTGAAACTTGACATGTGCACTTAGAAAAACACCAGGAAGGACTTAAAAAAGTTTTTAAATGGTTTGGAACAATCACCTAAATTCAAGGCCGAGTTATCCCAAAGATCGGGTCCGACCTATGGGCACTCACCCGATAACCTCTCGAACTTCGTGCATGGCTCACTCTACTCCATTGCTTCATGCTCAAGTGGTGGTGTAAGAAATTGATGACTTACTCTAAGTGTTGCCTAAGTATGTAAGCTAAGAAGATGGATATCCAAGAGGTCGCAGGATTTGACTCGAAGACGATGGAACGAATGCTCAAACATCTCGACCAAATGCAAGGAGAAGCATGCAACTGGATTAGTGCAAAATGCACCAAGTATTATAACTCGGGTCTGACCTATAGGCATATGTTGGCACCGAGTTATAATTATAGCTCAAGTTGGCTTGGCCTTTCCAATGGGACTCTGACCTATCTCCTGGACCTCTATGGTGAAGGGCCTCTGACTCTATGCTGCCCAACTCCCTTATAAATTCTCATCTACCAACAACTAAAGAAGGATCATTTTCTGGAGGGGTGCTGCCAATACTCTACTGGGTTCTCTTCACTTCTTCACTTCTTGTCTCTTTCAAACTTATTCAAACTCATTGTAACTTAGATTTAGAGGAAAAATAGTTGAAATCCGAAATGATAACAGCTAGCAAGTAATAATAAAAATAGATTGAAGTGCATGTAGATCGGAGTACGCTAAACCACTATAAAAACTTGTGTGTTCTTATCTTTTTTCTGCTTTTCCTTTTACTTTTATCTGAACTGGTGTTTTTATCTGATTTTTAGGTGTTGATCATTTTTTGGTTTAATAATATTTTAATATTTAAATATATATAATTGATTTCGAAATGCTTATAAGCATTATATATTTTTTCAAATTTTAATATATTAAATTTGAATTTTATAGTAACTAGAATTTAATAGGTCTGTCTAGATTTAAATATAAAATTGAATTTTAAATTTGAATTTAATCGTGTACTTGTTTATATTATCATTTACAATTATTTTATATTATAATAAAGAGTGTGTGTGTAGTACAATAACTTACACTATATATATATATATATCTTATTTACAATGTATATATTAACATAGATATATATATGTATATATGTATGTATGTATGTATGTACATACATACATACATATATACTAGACATCACACATGTATATAGAGCGGTTAACATGTTAGTTACGATGCAAATCTCAGCACTTACGCACGGGCATATTAAACAATATACATTATTTATGTTGCATATGCACATACAAACTTATGTGTATATGATACACATACATATATTATATAATACCAGTTGTGTAATAAATAAAACATTATTTATAAAATGAATAAAATATTGATTTTGTTTAAAACAAAATTTAGATAAGAAGTAAACAAATTTAGATTCATAGGCCCAATAAAGATCTAGATGGAACATTTTTTTTGAAATTTACTCATTTGTCCCTCTTCGTGCTGGTTTAGTTCCAATAGATATGATGGTAACCACAGGGGAAATAAAGGTTTGAGCATTTGGAGCCATTTGAGCAGGCAAGTTCTATAGGAGATGATTTATAGAGTGGAATAAGGGGTTATGCTATCAATATATGTGCCAAGGGAATGTGATGACCAAAGGCTTGATGAATGCTCGTAAAGGAGTATGTGAGGGCGTTTATCAAGGATCATCTGAGTGGATACATATCTTTGGACCATCTATGAGGGTCCGGAGATCCAACCATCTTACTGGATTGGGATTCGAGCAATGATGAACTCGTGACATTTGTAGTCATTGAAATTTAGATTTATTCATGTCATCATATATCCAAATGCATTATGACTATGTGAGATGTCATATTGATGGTTGTTATGGTTGTCTTGACCAATGTTGGTTATTATCGTGTCTAATACCCCCAACGCCCTATATGCAACGAGTAGAGTATTACACCATACCAATGATAGTTCAGCATGATATTTTACATTTTCCAACCTACTGGATGCAGGAGCGGTTGAACTATGACTTTCTATACTTTGCTCTTACTAGACAATAGTCCGAATCAAGGTTATTTGTAATTATTTTTTTAGGCTTATAGACCACTCATACTAGGAAGTTCTTTGACTCAAGGTTGTTTTTACTTGTGATTCTTTTAACTTTCGAAAACTATTTATGGGTATACTAAGAATTAAATATGGTGATGATGTAGGGAGCTATACGGTGGACGAGTGGGAGGCTTATGCTTTTCTTATATTACTATTATATAGAGTTACTACTTATTCTGCAATGTAGTGCTGTAGAGTTATCAACACTTATGTATATATTAGAGACAATTTACTTTATGAAGTCTATTGTAACATCCCCTACTTGAAGACCCAAAACTAACGGCTACGGATGCTGCAGTCATCCGTGGTTATTAATATTCGGTAACAAAATACGGTAATATTAGATACATTGATATAACAGAAACACATGAATATGGAAAAAATTTAAAATCAACAAATAACTTTCTCATTCCATTTCAAAGAATTTCAAATTCAGCACATAATCCCAATACGAGAACCACGTTCAAAGAAAATATATTTATTATAACATATACCAAGAGCGACATATGAAGATGCCCCTTGGATGATTAGAGTATATAACTGGGAAATTAAACATCTTCTCCTTTACAACAAAACATAGCGGAATCAAAATAGAAAAGAACTCTAACTAGCTTTCATGCCTCCTGCACGTCTCCGAAAGCTTATTCGTCTAAGAAGTACCTGAAAACCTCAACTCTCAAACTACTCAAAATTAATTGAGCACCCGAGAGTTTAAGGGGAAAACATAAACTTCGAGTCAGACATAAGCCTAGTATGAATAATAAACTACCACATCAAACCATTTAGATATCTAGTGAGTCCACGCCACTTAGCAGAACGGGTCTTCCCCTCACAAGTATCTTATTCAAAACTTTATAAAACCATATACTGTGCTCCTGCATTCACAATGGTTAAAACATAACAGTTCAATATATTATGATGATATGCAAAACAAATAAATCAATTTTGGATTTCCCATCCTTATTCATTTTGACTATCTGTCTCAGTTATAGTTTCTAGGGTCACTATTAACCTATTAGTTTTCATGGGCCAACTAATAACCTGTTTAATACATATGGACTCCCTGTCCAGTTTCAAAGTTTTCATGGGATCACTAAGAACCTATTGGCCCCTGCCAATAACTTCATTGTTTCACGGGTTCTCTCTGAACCTATTGGTATCTCCAATAACTTCTCTCTTATCCTAGTTTTCATGGGTTGACTAGGAACCTATTGACATCTGTCAATAACTTAATCCGGATATAGTTTTCATGGGTTCACTACAAACCTATTGGCCCCTGTCAACAACTCTTTCTAATCATAGTTTTCATGGGATCACTATAAACCTATTGGTAACTCCAATAACTTCCTAAACATAGTTTTCATCGGTTTACTATGAACCTGTCTATCTGACAACTTCTTTAATCAATGTTTAGGCATCCTATATTTTGGTCTTTCTGACCTCCTAGATGCAACTCTACTCATTCAGGAGTTAATTAAATTTATATTCACTACTGGGTCAACCTAACTGGTTATTCTGCCCTTTCTCCCCAAAAAGCAGTTATGGGTCCATTACAATGTGAATATATATATATATATATATATATATATATATGAATAAGTAATCATAATAACATATAATACCAACATCTGTGGTTTAATATCCTTGAAATCGTTTTATATAAAACTTGGTTAATCTCTTTAACCTGTTAATCAAGGAAACTTCTTCAAAACTCCATACTTAATATCATTTCAAAACTCTTTTATTACGCCATGGTTTTCCTTTAAAATAAGATTGGGTTATTTGTTTTGAAAACTAAGGTTTTTGAAACCTTTAATCATTACTTTCGAAACACCATTGGAAAACTTCCTTTCGAAAGCGTTAAAATCTTCTTTTCAAAATTCTAGGCACATGCCTTTCGAAATAATTAAAAACCTTTCTTTCGAAACCTTTTGAATGTATTAAAGTATTATCATTCAACCATAGAAGCTTAGCTTCGAAACCATTTGAAAGTACCCCTTTCGAAACCATTGGGTTATTCCTTAATATCTTTTGGGTCAAAGTGAACATAAACGAAAGTATCCCTTTCGAACCATTATTTATCATATAAGAGTGTTTGGGGAGAAAATTGATGGCATCGAAACCACCCTTTCGGAAGCTTAAACCATATAAGTAAAATGTTTGAAGGTTAGCTTCAAAACCCCTTTCGAAACCATTGCCTTCGAAACCATTAACCCCTTTCGAAAGCTTTAGGAAGTGGCTTATATTTACAAAACAAAGGCTACCTTTCGAAAGCATCGATATCTTCAATTCCTTCGAAAGGCATAAGGTCCGCAAAAGGGTTCCGGTTAGGTCGAAACTACCCCTTTTGAAATCATTAGTTTGGAAATTAAGTAACTTATTCGAAAGTTATACTTTAAAAAATATGGCGGCAACCCTCTTTCGAAAGCTATTTAAAAGACCCCTTCGAAAGCATATATTTGGACACCTTTGGAAGCATTTAGTAAAACAGGCAGGCACATTTCTTTAGAAAACAAAACAAAGGTTTCGTTCCCATCGGAAGCTAAGTTTCGACACCATGCCTTCCGCCTTCCTCCAATCCTCTATTTACCAATGTTGATACCTTGTGTATTGGCTTCGGCTTCGTGGGTTTCGACTTGGTTAAAGGCAAAAGCTATGAGTCGAAAGGTGCTTCTAAAAGAGGCGGAACCCACTTTTATGGGTAAAAACCGATTTAATACCAGTTAAAGCAAATAATTTCTAACAACCTGCCTACTTGTAAACATGTGATTGGTTGCGTCAACTTTTCAAATTCTTTACAAAAATAAATGCCGCAAAATTTCAGATCTAACCAAGATTAATTTAACAAATAAGCCCTTCCATTAAGCAAAACAATTAAATCATTTAGGTCCTCCTTTTAAAATAATTTAATTCTCATAGTAAATCACTAGGGAAAAATCCCCAAAAATCAAAGAAATTCAGTTTTAATATGTTATCTATCATATCTAAATTTTAGACCCAAATTCTCAATATAATTTCCGAAATAAATTTCTAAACCCATTTAATCATATTTTCCTTTTAAAATTCATAATAAATCCTCCATAACTTGGAAAATTATAAAAATTAAAACCCAACTCCAAAATCATGTTTTACATGATAAAATTTTCTCATGGCATTCGAAATTAATTTTAATCGGTTTTACCCTTAAAACCGCATAAAATCATGTTTAAACAATCTTGTTTAAATCAAACATGTTATGATCCAAGCATATCATCATCCAAATCATCATAAAAATGGATTTAATCTTAAACCCAAAAACAAATGATCATAAAAACAAAATAGAGATGATATAGATTATTATTCACCTTGATTATGAAAAGGACTTTGAGATTTGATTGAGATTAATTCTCCTTGCTTTAATTCCTTAGCTTTAGATCAAATTTCTCCTCTTTTCTCCTAGTAATGGTCGGTTCCTCTTATGTTTGCATTTTATGTTTTGTGAAAATGAGAAATGAATGTGAATAGGTGGAAACGAGAATATATAAAGGTAATGGGTTATGTGCGGCTATTTCCTAATAAGCCCTTATGTAAATTAATTTGCTTATAAACCATTCTTAAGCCCATTTAAACAATTAAGCACAGTCTTTAATTTTATTTTCAAATCTCAATCCCCTTATCATTAATTTTATTTTCAAATCTCAATCCCCTTATCACTCTAATAATTTACATTATTCTATTTAGTTTATCTAATTAAATCACCCAAATAATTTTATTAAAAATTAAGGGTGTTACATCTATGATGTACGTATGATGTATTTATGAATATATGTTCGGTAATGTATGAGTCACGAACCATACTGCATTCTAATGATGTTTGGTTCGGCTTATTTGATCATGCTACTATCTCATCTGTTTTATATCCATATTTCATGTTATATTTTGTCTAATATTTGGAGATAAATGAAAGGTTATTGGTTTGATTTACTTTCCTCCATTAGCCATCGCTTCACTTGTCAAGTATGGTACAACACGTGATGCTTGTATTTTTGGTGCCGAAGGTGGAGGTGGCGCCACAATAACCAAGCATAAACCACTAGACCATGAATTTTTTCTGCTACTGAACCGTGAAAATGGTTCTCCATTTGACACTTAGTTAAATTTTTAGTAAGTACATGTCTCTGGCTAAAGAGAAATGGGGAAGAGAGAATTGTTAGTACATCATGTATTGGTTTTGATGACAAGAACCATATGAGATCATACAAAATATAGATACTAATGTATTATCAAATTACATATAGTATATAGTGCAGAATATTAGACATGTGTTAATTAAAAAGACTGTACAGTATCAAGAGCAGACTCAGGAGGTTGATATAGAGATTCAAGAGTTAGAGATTGAAGACTCATGAATTTGAAGATTCAAGATATCAAGATAAGTTATAGAGTCATAGATTATTTTGTTAAATCTCTGCTAGCACTACTTTGATCTCTCTTCATTTTTTTAAAAAAGGTTTTTAAAATCTATTCTCTGATTTTAATGATTTTCAAATATCCTGTTTTTGAAGAAAAATGATTTTTAAGAATCCCTGTTTTCAGAATGATTTTTCAAACATCTTTTCAAAATAGCATTCAAATGATTCCTAACCTTTTAATTATTTATTTACAAGATTATTATATTAATTTTTCAAGTATTTTATATTTTAACATATACTTTAAATTTATTTTATTATATTTAGAAATAGTTTTTGGTTTTCTAAATGTTTGTGATATTTAAAAGTATATTTTGAAATTCATTAATACTTTGATATATATATATATATATATATATATATCTATATATATTCACTTATACTTTATATATTATTTTATTTTTCAAAAGAAATTTATGTTTAAATCCTTTATATATTAAAATATTACAAAATAATATTATATAGTTTTCTTAAGTTTTATTATGATTAAAATGTGTATAAACTATGCTTAAATGATTTTACAAAGTATCAAAATATTTTACAAAGCTTAATATTTTCAAAACAATTTTTATAAAGTAACTTTTCAAAATACAAAAGGATATGTCGACATATCCTCCTTATGTATGTCGACCTATAGGCCGAGATTTTCAAAATTCAAATTTTGAATGTAAGCGTCTTTTCGTCGTATCTCTTCACGAATGGACATGACTGTTGTTTCTTTATAAATAGGGGTTCTCTCAATGAATTTTAAACAACTATTTTCTTATATTTTCTCTCATTTTTCAATCTCTTGATTTCTAAAATAAATTCTACTCAAGATCTTCTCAAATTCAATCAGAATCAAATTCAAACTTTACTGATTTGATTCTCTATTGAATACTCTCTGATCTCTCTCATCTCGCTCACTCAAATCATGATAAAAGTGCTATTCAAGAGGCTATATGATTAGTTGTATTCAAGATTAAGAAATTGATTTTGTATACTCTATCAAATCATATTCAAATGCTCTTGGGTTTGCTTGGTGTCCTTGAAATCCAAATGGGTGTGCTTGTGTCTCGTTTGAATCAAGTGGGTGCTCTTGGTGCCCCTTTGAATCTAAGTGGATGTGCTGGTGTCCTGTCCTAAAACAATGAGTGTACCCAGAGCTCGAAAAATTTGGAGGGTGTGTCTCGTAGCCTCGAAATCGAGATTGTATAAACTTTGATATTTGAAAAGAAATATGTACAAGAAATTGTACGGGACTAGATGTAGTGTAACTCCGAACCGGTGTAAAAATCCTACTATAATCTCTTCAACTATTTACATTTTTTACTTTTACTGCATTTATATCTATCTGTGTTTGCATCTGCGATTGTCAATTTGCATTGTTTAAACTATAATCTTAAAAGAATTCAAAAATATTCATAAAAGTTAGTAAACACTATTCACACCCCCTAGTGTTAAATTAACATTAAGATCCTTACTTCTACAAATAAGAATTTCCGATCGAACTTCAACTATTGAACCATTTTAACGGTTAGATAGTATTCTATTTGATACTAAACAACAAAATCTTTCTAGTACCGGACAAAATGTAATGCTAGCCAAATTCTCTCATTTTATTTCTCATTTCTTGCTAATTAATCTTCGAACTTCTCATTTCTATGTTTTAACCATTTGATCATACCGTGGTAGAATCATCACGACCATTCTGATCATTTCTTTGTCACTTGACATCTTTTCATCTTCAATCGAAAAAGGGTGAAAACATCCACAACATCCCCCAAGTATTTTTTAGGATTTGGTTATTGTGAGATTTCGGGCATTTCGTTGACGCTGGTCAATTTGACGACGCTTATAAGCTAGAGTAGGGTTAGTTAAATGATGGAATCACCATAGATTTTGCAAGATTAAAGCATTTCATCTTAGCATCAAATAAAGTTTAACGCTTAAATGACGTACAGAACAACTAGGCTAATTTTTTAATGAAGTCTGATGTTGTAAAATGTTGAATATAATCTACCTATTAAATCAAAAAAGATCTCTTCACAATTCCAACTCCTAGCACACCAATTTGGTTTGACTTTGGAGCTATAGCTTGGGATTTGATAGTATTCTTTAGTGTAAATATTTAGTACTCCCTAGTAAGTCATTAAGTCCCACGAATGAATCCCAACTTGGGCATAGACATAGTATGATCAAGATATAAAGTCTTGTCTAGAAGTGTTAGTATAACATATGTCCATATAGTTATATGCACATCTTATTACTCACGTATAATGTTGTATTTCACACAAACATTCATGTGTTTTGACAGGATCCAATCACATGCCTACTTGCAAAATATCCTACTGTTCAACTTCATGACCCTGGAAGATCTCCTTCATGTTATCATCGCTTGTGAGCAGGCCAGTCACTCTCACGTTACAAACGATCGCTAGATAGTCGATCCCCACCAAAAGATTCGATATAAGGAGGTGGCCCTTCCAAACCCACGCTCAGGAGAGGAGAAGCTGCAAAAGTCTCACTTTGAAGAATTTGACAAACTTTAAGATAATCATTGCAAAGAGTTTGAAAAAAATAAAGAAGAGGCACCCATTAGAAGCGAAAAATATGTAGAAAGCTTAGGGTTTAACTTGCAGATATTACCTAGAAACATATGACTTGGTAGAGAAAAAATAGGCCTCACTAAATCCTTGCTCATGCCTCATTAAAGCGCTTAGTGCACTTTGACCATTGTATCTTTTCAATTTAGTGCTACTAAATAGTAGATTCATTTAAAGGGCCATTTTTCTACTACGCCCACTAAATCATAGGTTTTTAGCATCCATTTTAGCAACTTCAATATATAAAGGAAATATTGTAGGTGTTTCCACCAAAGGAGCGGTAATTGCAAAGTGTTCAAGCTTGGGATATGTGTAGTTTAAATGTAAATGTCATAAGAGGCACCTAAACAAGAAGGTAGGAAGCTCCTATAAGTAATACAAGTAGAAACGTGAGAGAAGGTAAGGAACATCAACCCACAATCACATGTTCGATAGTCAAAAAACGAGATAGAAATTCATGTTCGGTGATCTAACTACCAAATAAAAATTTATGTTCGGTAGTACGAGCACCGGACAAGATTGCTTGTCCGGTAGCGAAACTACCAGATAGGAATTTTGTTTAGTGATTGGAGAGTTACCGAACCAAGGATGCCTATCAATGAATATGGCCAAGAACTAATCCAAATCCAATTTCTGGACCCCACTATCGAACCAAATAGAGTATATAAGGAAAAGCTACCTTGTTTACTAAGTAGTTGATATCGGTATCGGTAAAATATCGGACGTGTATAGAACATGTTATAAATGATATTGTACTATGTTGTAATGTTAGATTAATGTTAGGTTTTCAAATATTTGTATAAATAATGCCAAATTACTATCAAAGACTGATTGCATATAGTTTACAGATTACAATCTATTTACATAGATGTTCTATTAAACAAATCATAATATAAGCTCAAAAAAACCGAGAAATTCGTATATTGTACATCTTTATTATTTTCTTCATTTTCTACTATATTCATTGTTTCTTCAGACATCTAATCATCCATATTACTTTTCCAAATTTTTCATATTTACAGTTTCGTTGTTTTCATTTTGAATTAATTTATCGAATAAGCAATGTTTATTTGATACCAATTACTACTTTCACTCATTCCTTATCGATATGTCAAATATATAACTTTGCTGCTCTTCAACTTTTATTTTTTGGTGAAGATAATAACTAATAAATTGAATTTTCATAAGCTAACTTATCAACTAGAAATGGTGAACCAAAAACCAACTATAAAAGAAGCAACTCTTTCATGATCCTTTTTTAATGGTAAACCTTCACGGAAAAAACATAAAAAATAATGGAACAAGTAAAGTTTTCTTTATTGAAAGACAAATGTAGAAGACTAAAAATGTAAGGTTAAAACAAAAAATTAATGCATTGGGATTTCTAATATGCTGTAGATGTTGTCATTCACCGCATACAAAATACAAATATTAAGAATGTGAAGATATTTGTTTGTAAATACATTTTCTCTAACATATACAATAATAAGCGATATTCTTAAAATATATCAGTTATTTTACACTAAATATTGGAGCGATGTATTGGAAAATATCGAGCGACATATCAATAACTATATTTTAAGAAATATTTTGAAAAAGTATCAGCTTAGGAGCGACATGAAATATATCGACGATATATTAATGATATTATTCGATAGTAGCTACATAGTTGTACATATGGAATTTTTGGATCTCGTACTCTATATATGAAAATAACCGAACCGAGCATGATAAATAAAGAAATTGCCTATTTTATCGATCTGATATCCCTATACCTTCACTTCTATAAATACCCAAGCTTCCAATAACAATGGCCGACAACTTTAGAATAGAAAATTACTGCCAAACAGAGGAAGCTGGATAAAAACTTGGGGAGCTATATTTCACTCTATATCAAAATAATTTGCATTGTAATTGTTGTATAATTGAACTATAGAGAAAAAAAATGAAAATGAATAGTGGATGTAGGAATGTTTCGGCTAAACCACTATAAATCCTTGTGTACTTTACTTTATTGCATGTTACTTCTCTTTTTATTATAAGCCCTTCTAAGCAATAGTCAACTATACATTATACAGTTATGTTATACACTCAGTATACACAGCTCCACAACAAACTAATTAGAGGTGTTTGCCCATTCTTTGAGCAAACATTTTTTGTGCTTTCATTGAGAATTTGAGAATCTCAACATGCCTCCAAAACCAAAGACTAAAGTTCATACTACCGATGGGAATGCAGGGAAAATCAATGCAGTTAACCAGATGGCTACTGATTAGGATAACCATTCATCCAACACTCTAGTACTAGACACTATCACCAGAGGCGATCTAAGTAGAGTTGTGGAGGAACTCAATAACCATTTCACTACCCAGCAGCAAGCTATTGAGGATTAGATTATGGCATGCTTGGGCAGATGAAAACAGCCATACACAACACTGAAGCATGAGGATTGTCCCAATTTGGGGGGTCTAGAAGGCGAAGGAGGTCATATTCTAGCAGTGGATTTGATCAGAAGAACTGAACAATGGGGAGAGGAATTGTCATTGAAATGAAGCAGGTAAGGATTTAACCCGAAGTAGAGCCTGTGGATCGGTTCAGAGCCGAACCAACTAGGGGAGGCCAGGGCCAGTTATGACGAACCCTTCTCGCTCCAGGCGACGCTCTCCCACCTTAGCTATAATGGCAACAAATAGAAGGATATCCAACCACCACAAACAGTCCCGATGTCGAGATCAAGACCGGGATCATAGGTCAAGTCGTTATAGAGGAAGCGAAAGAGGCCTTTCACCTCGAAGAGAAAGGTTGACCCATCCCCACTCATCATCTGAACTATAAGACATAATGGCATGAATCATTAGGGAATGCATTAGAGGTAAACAAGTAGAATAGGGTATTACGGAGGAAGTTGGTAGGCCTTCCTCTGTGGAGATGAAGGCCGCCTGAAACCCTAGGGACTTTTGTATTCCTACCATGGATCATTATAAAGGCTTAATTGACCCTATAGTACCAGTGTTCAGAATGCAGACGAATGCCTAACTATGACAGTTTTATGTAGTGGGTTGCACCAAGACAAAAAATAACCTCCACAAGGGAATGAAGGAGAATGAATCGTGGCTAATCGAGAGAAGGACAGGAGATTGGTAATTAATACCATCACGGGGGACCTCACGTAGCCAACAAGAGTTGGGTTGAGATGGAAATGTTTGCTAAATCATTAAAAGTGGAGATGGCTTTGTGTATTCCATAGGCAAAGAGAGTAAAGCCAAAACCCCTCATCGAGAATAGGTCGAGATAACTTTTAAAGATAGTGATTTATAAGGGAAACGTTGTCTTCACACAGACCACATGGTAATATTAGCAATGCTTAGGCCAACTGATGTACATCGGATCCTGGTAGACAGTGGAAGCTCAGTTAACATCCTATTTAAAGATGCATTTGAAAAAAATGACGTTGTCCATGAAAGATTTGACGCCATGTAGCAAGAAGCTGCATGGCTTTATTAGAGAAGGCAAGATGCCCCTTTAGAAGTTGAATTTATTTGTTGAGCTAGGGAACCATCCCTGATCAGCTAGACGAAAGAAATTGGTAGATTCTCAACGTACAACGCATTCCTAGAGTGACCCGCCTTGTCGGACTTTCACACAGTTGCAGCCCAGTGGTGTTTGACAATGAAGTTCCCTACAGCTCATGAAGTGGGGGATTAAAAGGAGATCAAGATGTTTCTAGGGAATGTTATGTAGCGGAGCTCTGTGAGAATAAACGTCTGGAAAAAGGAAAGAATGCAAAGGTCTCCCTTTGTGCTAAAAAATCGACTTCGTAGCCATTATAGGAGGAGCCCCCACTTTGGTTTATAAGTGATCCTTTTAATGAACTTGACCCAAGAGTTTAGAGAGGAGGGGTAGCGGAAGCGCCTGGGGAGGCAATAGAGTTTGTGGAAGTGGATACTAATGACTTGACTAAGTTAATAAAGATTAAGTCCCGATTGGAGCGGGATCTGAAGAAACAGTTGATAAGATTTTCGCGAAATAATTAGGGCTTATTTGATTAGTCTCATGCAAATATGTGCAGAATCTCCCCTACAATCACATGTCATGCTTTGAATATTAATTCAGAAAATCCCCAATAAAGCAAAAGAAAAGGAGCATAGACCCCGAACGATCAACTGCTCTCAATGAGGAAGTAGTGACTCAACTAGCTAATGGCTTTATTAGGGAGTCTCACTACCCATAATGGACAGCTAATTCATAATTGGTAAAGAAACTAAACCGGAAGTGGTGAATGTGCATCGAATTTTACAACTAAAAAAATGCTTGCCATAAGGATTGATTCCTGCTTACAAGAGTCGATCAATTGGTGGATGGGACAACAAGTAATGAGCTTTTATCTTTTATAAACGCATACTCTGGGTACAATCAAATTACTATGTATATCCTAGATTAGGAGCACACTAGATTCATTATAGATATAGGCCTCTCCTGCTACAAAATCATGTCGTTCGGACTCAAAAACACCAGAGCAACATACCAACAATTAGTCAATAAAATATTTACCAATCAAATTGGAAGAAATATGGAGTTATATGTTGATGACATGTTAGTAAAATCTAAAAAGTCGAGAACTGTACTAATCATCTAGATGAGACGTTCCAAGTTCTATGGGAATTTGGAATGAAGATGGATCCACTAAAACGCACTTTTAGAGTTTCCTCAAGGAAATTCCTATGCTTTATCATACATGTCATGGGAATTAAAGCTAACCCAGAGCAAGTCCAAGCTTTAAAAGACATCAAAATCCCCAAAATGCAAAAGGATATACAGAGTTTGAATGGGAATGTGGTGGCTTGAGCAAGTTCATATTTAAGGAAATTGATAAGCGTGTTTCATTTTTTAAAGCATTAAAAAGGAGAAAGGCAAGTTAATCTTGATGGATGAGTGTCTGCCTGCATTTCTTAACTTACTGTAACAGTTTCAGTAGTTGCCAGTTCTTTTTACGTCGGTAGCAGGGGAAGATCTATACCTATACTTAGCAATATCAACACTTGCCCTCAGCACAACATTGGTTCGAAAAGATGACCGGGTGCAATGGCTGATGTATTATGTGAGCAAGCGTTTCATCTGACCGGAGTCGAGATATCCCAAGCTGGAGAAGTTGGCTTACAATTTATTGATAGCATCCCGAAAGCTGGGGCATTATTTCTAGTCTCACCCTATTAGAGCATTGATGGATCATCCACTAGTGTAAGTCCTACACCAGCTTAACACTTCAGGAAGGTTGAGAAAGTGGAGTATCGAACTAAGCCGGTACGAGGTTACCTACCATCCTCAAATGGCAACTAAGGGTAGGCCTTGGCATACTTTATCGCTAAGTTCACTATTAAAGATGACGAAACTGGGCCTCGGGAAGATGAGGCTCTTAATTGGAGGATGTATGTGGATAAAGCGTTGAACGAGCATGACTCCAACATCAAAGTAGTGTTGATTACACCCGAGGGATGGAAACTGAGCTTTATAGTACGATTGGATTTATAGCAACAAACAAAGAGGCTAAGTATGAGGTATTGATATTAGGACAAGAAAAACAAAGGAATCGGGAATTAGACTATTGTGCATGCATAGTGATTCTTAATTGATTATAAACCAAGTACTTGGGGAATTCCAAGTTAAAGGAGAATGCTTGACATCTTGTCTAAAAAAGGTGAAAGCATTACTCAATGAGATGGAGTAATATGTGATTAAGCATATTCTGAGGGAAGAAAATTAGGATGTGGATGAATTGAAAAATTGACAAGTTCGAGAAGCATGCCACTATTAGGTTCAATATCGATGATGACCCTACCAAGCCCTAGCTTTGATAAGTGAACGTAGTTGTGACCCTCAATAGTGAGGAAACCTAGATGACCCCGATCATAAAGTATTTGAGTTAGGGAATCTTGTTGGACAATAGAAACAAAGCAAGGAATATTTTTGCAGAAGGCACCTCACTTCATTATTCAGGATGGCATGCCATATAGAAGAGGATTCTCTAACCCATTATTAAAGTGTGTTGCCAGAAAGGAAGCACTAGAGGTGTTGGATTATATTTTTATCCAACGCTAAATCATCATGCGATGGAATACGCAAAAAGGTGCAGCAAGTACCAAAGGTTTGCAAAATCCCAAGGTTTTCTCCAATTGAGCTAACATACATTGTTAACTCTTGGCCTTTTGCTACTTGGGGTATTGATCTGATTGGGGAACTTCCCATGGCCTGGGGGTGGGGTTAAGTATGGCATAGTTGCAGTAGACTGCTTTACCCAGTGGGTTGAAGCAGAACCACTTACTAAGGTGTCTTTTGACAAGGTCATAAATTTTTTTTTGGTCAGGAATGTAATATGCACAGAGTTTCAATTCAG
Source organism: Allium fistulosum (assembly GCA_030737815.1). Lineage (NCBI taxonomy): Eukaryota > Viridiplantae > Streptophyta > Magnoliopsida > Asparagales > Amaryllidaceae > Allium > Allium fistulosum. Next base: position 386,190,209 of record CM060907.1, on the reverse strand, counting down.
ATTATTTCAGACAATGGATTACAATTTGATAGTTAGGTGTTTACCGACTTCTACCAACAATATGGGATAAAGAAGAGTTCTTTTGCAGTGGTATACCCATAGGCTAATTTGCGGTGGAGTAATCAACAAGGTTCTTAATACTCTTATCAAAAAGAATTTGGAAAAGTGGAAGGGATCATTGGTGCATGACCTCCCATTGGCACCATGGGGATATCGAACTTCCTACAAGACCGCAATAGGATATACCACGTTCGGTTTGGCTTATGGGTCGGAGGCTATGCTGCCCGTTGAAACCATAGTACTATCCCATAGGCGAATTCACTATGACCCGAATGAGAATGAAGAGTTTCTAAATATGTCTCTGGACTTGACTGAAGAAAAACACGACGAAGCTGCTTTGAAAGCCACTGTGCACAAGCAAAGGGTAGCCAAAAAGTATAACGCTAAGATCAAGCACCGCCTGCTCCAGGAAGGGGACTTAGTATTGAAGCGAAAGTTCCTAGGATCGGCGGCACTTGACCAAGTCTGGGGAGGACCATACATCATTCATAAAGATCTGGGCAATGGAGCCTACATCCTCAGCATAGTAGTAGGACTATATTCAGGGAATCTTAGAACGCACTGAACCTTCGTCGTTATTTTATTTAATCCTTCTTGTCTTTTTTGTTATTTACTTAAGTACTACTATTTTGTAACAAAGGCAAGTCTTAAATGATTATTAATAAAATATTTGTTCCTTAAAATCTTTAGGTTACTTTTATTATGCTTCGACCGTTGTGAACAACAGGTCAAGAAATAAGGTATTGTCTGCTGCTTTGGCTTTCCTAAACTCCCTTGGATAAGTAATGGGGTTGAGAATAATTGACCGAATTTGCTTGGCCCGTATAAGGCTCAGTGCCCATGCTAACTAAGTGTTCTATAGCTTTATAAGTTGAATTCCCTTATGCTCGAGGCAGGCCATGCCAAAATGGCATCGTCTCTACCTATGAAAACCCTAGTCGGCAATGGTCAACCGGACTTACCCATGGTCAGGACATGACAATTGACTGGGTTGCTCACCTTTGACGGTCGGCTCGAAAACCTTGGCTGGCAGTGGTGAACTAGACTTACTCTTGGTCAAGACATGACCATTCACTAGGTAGTTCACCATTGACGATCAGCATGAAAATCTTTGCCGACAATGGTGAATCGGACTTACCCGTGGTCAGGACATGACCACCGACTAGGTAATTCACCATTGATGATCATCCTGAAAATCTTGGTTAACAATGGTGAATCAGAATTACCCACAGTAATGACATGACCACCGACTGGGTAGTTCGCCATTGTCAGTTGGCCCAAAACGTTAGCCGGCAATGGTGTACTGGACTTACTTGTGGTTAGGACATGACTACTGACTGGGTAGATCACCATTGGCGATCGACTCAAAAATATTAGATAGAATCGTGAACTCATCATTCCTAGGAAATTTTATGCAGGACATACGTAAAATATACCCGTATTCATATGACTAATCATGCAGGAATAACGAGAATCAACAGGAAAACAATCTATGGAAAACCTCAACATCCAAACATCATAATGTGACCAAATATTTACATAAAAAAACCACGATCATCAGAAATAATACCCACATGCCCTTACAAAAGTCATCTAAATTGGGCCTGTGCGATTAGAATATTAAGTATAAAAAAATGCAAGATAGAATAATAATTTCTATCAGAAGAGTGCAGCAATCACTTGGGTTTGGACGAAAGACTCTTCCTAAACATCTTCTAATAGGCTTCTTTTCCTCCTTGTCCTTCATGGCTTTTGATTAGGTAGCAGCATCAAGCTCAATTTGTTTCCTCTTTATCAGTTTAAGGTCCTCTGTTGCTTTGACTTGACCCTAATCTTCTCCGCTGGGCCATTACACTTTCTCTGAGAGACTCATCCCCATCAAAATCCTCATTCTAGTCATTGTAGCCTAAGTTCTCAAACTATGTGTCATCCTTCAACGCATCAATCATTTCTCTGCGATCTTTCTTTCACCATATGGTCTGATGGGGCTTAGGGCTTGGGCCTTGACACTGAAGCTTTTATGGCATCATTGCTCCAGATGGTTCGGCCGTGATCGAATCACCTATATGAAAATGAGGAGGACTATCATGTACGGACCTACCCAAATGGGCTCGAATGTACTAAATAGTGGTCCGTGGGCTATATAGAAGAATACTACCTCCTTTAGGGGCAGGCAGGGAATTGTCCTGAGGCTGGTTTTGGTGGTCGTATCTAAGGTGACATGATAAACTGTTAGCGGAACATCATGCATGGGGGCATAGATAATTGGTTTAGAAGTCTGACCTTGAGTAATGACCAGGGAAGTTGAACCACCGTCCTTCTTAGCACCCCCACCCTACAATTCTCTTCGGGCCTCCTTATCAATAGTCAACTTGAGATATCCATACCATATGACATCCATCTATTCTTCAGAGAATCGGGCTTCAACAGTTTCTAGACTAAAAGGTGGCCATCCTTATTTACTTGCCTCTTTACACTCTTGCACCAGCCTTTGGTGAATGATGGCCATAACTTCCTAATAGTTATATATCCACTTTAGATTCCCTTCCATATGCATCAGAATGTATACCTTGTCCAGAAGCTCTTCAACTTAGTCCAATTGGTTGTTTAACTCTTCATTCTCAACCCAAAGTTGTCTAGTAGTGCTTGCCTCAGCCTCCTTCTTGGAAGGTTTGACTTTAATCCTTGCTCGAATGGAGGCCCTCTCATTTTTTCACTCCTCAACCATTTTGCATAACTCCCACTACCCAGCCTCCGCCCGGTCAGCCATGTCCTTGATTTTTTCCAACCTCTTCATATATTTTGCCTTTGTATTCTTATAATCCTCATACATCTCATTAGCCATGGAGTTGTATTTACTCCTCAATGCCTTGAAGTCAATGTCATGGTCCTCTTTCAGCCTTTTCATTTCCAAAAGATGGGCATTTTTTAGCTTTTCAACCTCTTCAACCTGGGCCCTCTCTAGTGCATCTAAAATCTTCTAGTTCTCCTTATCCTTTCATGCAAGTCTCTCCGAAGTTCAAAGAATTTTAGGTTCTTGTCAACATACTATTAACCAATCTCCTCTCCCACCTGTATCACTTTGGCGTGGAACTTAGATAACGCCTTCAAACCACTAAGCCCATCTCTGAAATGGTTAATCATGTCACTGAAGGAGGAAGGGGGAGAACTAGCAAGAAGTCGGCCAAGGGATCCCTAGATTAGTAGACTTGTTAGAATTCGTCGTAACTGGGATCACTGGCGTAAGTGATGGCGGCGACCTTCTCCTTCTTCCCCTCTGCCTAATCCTTGGAAATAACTTATGTAGTATAAGTCCATTCAACAGTTATTGTCCCACCTCACTTATCTTTTTTCTCCAACTACTTAAATATCTTTGACTCCGAAAGAGTGAAAACTGATGCCTTTGGAGACTTAGATAAAGGAGAAGGTATCTTGGACCTTGATTTACCAGGAGAACGAGATCTTTTCTGCGAACCACTTCACCTATCCTAGTCAGATTTTCATCAGATAGGCGGTAGGATACCTTCTCCTCGTCTTGGGTTTTGTCTCTGGTTTCCCTACATTGTGGCTTGTCCAAAAGAAGAATCCACCACTTTAACCTTCTTCGGAGGGTCATCACAACTTAGTTGCTTAAACTTGGACTGGAGTTTAGTCATTTTTGATTTCATACTCCCTGCAAAGAGTATAAGAGCATGATGTTAAAACCATGCCATAATAAAGGAAGTCCATTAGTGTAACATTTATAAAGTGGGTGTATATACAGTGTGCATAGCATTTAAACGATCCCTTAGGGTCCCTGTGTGTTTCAAATTGTTGTCGCATCTCTACTAGTGACGCAGAATCTCCATAGTCAATCCCTAACTACAGGTCTTGTAAATAATTAAAAATAGAGATGTCTTTGGGAACAAACTTCTCCTGACTCTTCGACCCAAAGGTTTATGCAGAGCTTCCTTAACATTGAGGTTAGATAGTGGGTCGATGCCAACGTGAACAGGGGAATGACTTTTAATTTGTTTGGAGGTGGTGGCCTCACTATCACGGGGAAGCGATCTCTCCCCTTTAGCCGCTATACTCCCAATACCATCATCTTCCCAATCCCCGAGGGACTTTAGTGGGCCGGCAACACAAGGCCGAAGCTGGAAAGCCTCTAAGTCTAATTTTACAACATATGTGTCCTCTACAATCTCGGTGCTAACTGGAACCATGGCTAAGTTCGTGTCAGGAACGAGGGTTTGAGAAGGTCGTCCCTCGCTTGTCTCGCATGTTTTTGAAGTTTTTCCACTTCCTTTTCCTGTTGGTCTTTGTGTTGAATGGGCTTTAGCTTTCCTAATGGGTCACCCCTCAGCCAATAGCTTGTATTGCCTCGGAGTCTCATCTGTCACCAAACAGGGGACTTCTCTTGACTCCACTGGAATTCTCTTCAAATTTTCAAGCATCTCCTCCAAATTTATGCCCATGGCATCCTTCACAACACCTAAAGAAACAACTAAAAAAAGGATCAGCGACAAGCATAGAGGTTCCTAGGTGAAAGGAAAGTAAATGAACGATTAAGGTGACTTACATCCTGAATGCCACTGATGAAAGTACGAAGAATCATCCCTAATAAATAAGTACTCCCGCTTGAACATGTTGTACTTAGAATATAAATCTTCTACGGGCTTGAACTTGGTGCCCTCCTCGAGATAAAGAAAAGGTAAGTCCTTCGTTTTGCTCTTGACATCATATAGGAACCTAATCTAGCTGTACATGGGGGAGCCTAGAATTCTCGCATACACATGACATAGAGGCTAGTCAAGATAGCATACCATTTGGATGTAGCTGAAATGGTGCAATCTTAAAGTATACCAAAAATCCTGAAATCCATTGGTGCTAGGGAGGTGGTGCTCCCGCGATGTAATGATACTTCAACTAAGTCGTATACCTCTCCAGGAGAGTGTGACTCAATTGATCAAGGGTTGGCAAGAGAGTATCCACCCTCGGTAATCCATGAGCGACGGTTATGGTGTCTAGCTGCCTGGAAGAAAAGGTAGAGGCTACCGACTCAATAGGGTCCACTAGCACCTGTGAAGGACCATATCCATGAACTAGAGAGTAGGCCGAATTGGGTTAGCTAACCATAGGCCCCGAGCGAAGTAGGCTTAGTAGGGGCAAATGAAGAAGGAGCTTGAGCTTCTATAGCACTCGATGAGCGAGTATGATGACTATCTGACATGCATGTCTAGTATACCAACATATCTCACATACTAAAGTTGAACATATGTGTGCACGCCATGATAGATGTAATCGAATATTGAAAGAACTTATGAATAAGAAATAAAGAGAAAGCCGACCAAGAATTCCTAAGTGATCGATTTGGGTGCCTGATTATGAGTAGCCTATGACCTTGAAATTTTTTATAAGTTTTATGTCAAGTAATCACAACTACCAAACCAAATTGCATAACCACCTAAGGATCCAAGTTACAAAAGTAAAATTACACAGCTAGGGATGTCAAGATATTAACCATGGCAATTTCACATTTTGGTTCGATGATCCTTGATTTAAACCCTACGACTGAACAAATTACATCATATAACCAAAATTGTACCTCAATTCCTAATAATACTAAGATAATTAATTAAATCTTTAACGCATGTCCTAGTATAGCCCTGCATATCCTCAGTCATCCTTGTTCAATAACTAACGTGTAACAACTCGGATTTGAGGAGAATTAGTTAAAGTTAATGATAGTGATTTAATTGATTAAAATGAAATTTTAAATATTAAATGAGCCTAATTTTGGAATTTTATTTGACAATGTTAAAATTTGATAATATAATAATTAGTGATGAAATTAATTTTTTTTAGGATAATTATATGTTTAAAATATTATCAAATAAATTATTTTGGAAATTATTTAATAAATGGGCTTAGAATGAAAATGGAATATTTAAATTAAAATATGGAAATAATATTTTATAAAAGTTATGTAATGAATGAATAATATTGGTTTGGGTGAGAAATGATTTAAAAGAGGAATTTGAATGTATTTGGGTTAATAAATGAATCTTATTATATTGGGTTAAATATAGTAAGTTTGAATAAATAATTAAAATAAAAAGAATTTATATGAAATAAATTCTATAAAATTCCATAATGTTGTGTTATCGCTTAAGTAATGCAAATATAATTTTTATTTGAGAAGTAATAGCGATTTGAGTTAAATGGAAAAATATTTGCAAAAGGAAAGGAAAGAAGAAAAATAATAAAAAATATATTTTTTAGCAAGTAAAACCCAAGCCCGAATTCAAGTCCAAAACTTCATCATCTAATATCCTGATTTTTCTGACTCCATATTTTTCTGATTCTAGATATTTTCCTCTTGTTTATATAAAATATAACTGCATTTACTAAACCCTAATGCTTTCTCGTCCTATAATCCTTTTCCTCTAAATTCCTAGATAAATTAAATCAAACGATATAAATTCCCAAATTTGTGTATGTGCATCTCACCACCAATTTTCATAAAATCATATGAAGAAGCTAAGGTTTTGGATGATCGTTTGAAGTTCTAGAATATGCAAAATCGGAGGAAAGGAGAGGAAGAAGAAGGTAGGAAGGTTTCAGGTGAGTTATCTAACTCACAAATTTATGTCTAAATGCATCAATTTGGGTATATATGAATTGCTCTCATGTGCATGCTCTTTGATTCTTGATTATAGAAGGGATTTGAATTGAATTTGGATCGAATTTGAATTGAATATGTATTAAAATGGTGCTTCAAACTCTCGACACCGGTGAGGCAACCGGTCAATCACTAGCGGTCGACCAGTGGTGCTACTGGTTGCATAACTAGTTTTTCGTATTTCTTAAATGTTTATATATTTATTTATTTAAAATTAAAAATAAAAAAATCCAAATATGCAAAAGTATAAAAGAGGTTTTAATAAATATTAAGAGATATATATGGTTAATGATTTTAATAAAAGTAATGATTTTGTATGTTCTCTTATATTAATAGGAAAGGAAATGTATTTCGAAGTTAATCGATTTATTTATAAATTTGTATTTAATTAAAGAAATTATGAAATGAATTTAGAAAACATATTTGATTAATTTTTTTTTAAGGTTTTATAAATGAAAGGAGAATTTTAAATATATATTAAGAGAGCATAAATCCGTATTTTGGAATTAATTAAACAGTAAAAAAGGATTATTTAGTACATATATACATATATATTTGTCATCGGAAAATTTTATGATTCTTTCCTGAATTCTTATCTTTCCTATATTGATTTCGGTGTACGAATGATTCGCCATTGATATTGATTTGATTAGTAGTTTTGATATGATAAGGTGATGATATCCTTCTGCCTGATATTGTTATTTTAATTTTGCATGACAAGAAATTTTAATAAATGGAATTATAATACAATATAGTATGGAATTTTTGGTAATATTTATTTGGTTATTCTTTGGACTCGTTATATAGAATATTATGAGGATAGAGTGTAGTTTATCAGCAGTGAATAAATGATTGAGTATCACACAGTGGTATGGGACACCGATGAGATATTTATTCGATTATTTATTGTAAGTGAATGTCACTCATGTGATGAGATCGATGATACTGGGATAATACTTACTAAGGTAATGCTCATGGGTTTGAGCTAGAGGGATACTTATATATGTTGATACTATGTGTCTATCTATCATGATGTACTAATGGTTATTGTATTGGAGCGAACCAGATGGCTAGCATTCACCCTAGCGATCTGATCGAGGGGTTGCACCCCAGATCCACAACACACTATAGTATTCATAGCAGGATGGTTAACCTTAGCCCTCTATGTCATCTAGGTCAGCAGTAGGACATGATTGGAAATCCTCGCGTTAACGAGCATACTGGTGGATAGTGTTACAACTAACGTGGAGGTAACTAAAGACCGTAGGAGTGGATCTAGGTGGATAACCCATGTGCTCCTGGAGCAGGTAGATGGCCATCAATCTCCCTTCTAGTTCCAGCGGAGTGATAGATTGGCATATACTATTTATAAACCTCCCCTAAGTATGGATTTGGTTAAGTAATCCACATGTTTATATATGACTCTACTTGGACTACTTCGTGTCTATTGTACAGCAAATTCCCATCACCATTTATTTCTACATATGGAGTTGAGATTATACCTATGATAGGCGTCCAAAGTATAGTGGATTCTCATATTTATTATTGGATACAATTTTACTGATAGGAGGCCTATACTTTATATTGATGCTGATATTTTATTATATGAGATTGAGCAATATAATTGGGCATTGCTGTGAGCTAGCCTGACTAACTTAATGATGTCTTGAGTATTGGAGTACTCTAGACTTTGATGATTTTTGGATATGGACGATTCGCCCATATGACGTTGATTCCATAATTTCTGATTTAATGTTATTCTAAATGGGTGACGGCATCTTTATGCATGGTTCTAGGATACTTGACGTTTTATGATTGTTTGGAGTTTGATTATGATATTATAATATTGTATACCATGCATATATTATTATATGTATATATATAATGACATTATGATTGTCGAATTGAGTTATTTTGATGGTGTTATCATATTATTATGCCCTCCTACATATACTGAGTTGCATGTTGTATGTTCGCTTCTACATTTAGACATAGTCTGACCCGTGTGTTATTTATGTAATATTCTGACTAGTCTAAGACACCAGGTTCAGGGATGTGAAACCAGTTTATGTTTACTGATCATAGATGAGGCAAATTATTCAGTGTAGTAGTATGTTATTTTGTGTTGTATAGTCTCATGTATGTATTGGAAACTATGATATGCATCGTACCTTGTATATATATATATATATTATATACTTTATCATTGTGTTTATTGACTCCGTGTTCTATATTATTTTCTATATATTGTGTGTTGTTCTAACCTAGAAACACACGTGTTTATTGCTTTGTGCTGATACTATGTAGATGAGTTGTATATTCAATTTTGAAATACGTACTAGTGTTCGCCTAAGGAAATATTCACGTTTGTTGCCCATATCTCCTTATTCTCTGTACTATTTGACTGTGTTACTTAGTAATACTCTTAGATAGTATGGGTATAGAGGTGGGGCGTTACATAACACCCTAGCCAAACAAAGCCCAACATCTAAAGATGGGAAAACACTTTAAAACCTATTATGCATAAGATCAAGGCAACCCAAACTAAGGTATTGTACAAGTCCTAATTGTTTATTAAGGCTCAAAACTCCTATCATTGTATTACTGAACAAAAACAGTGGGAAGTATAAATTAACAGCAAAAATTGATGCATTAGGCATTAAATCAGCAAGAAAGGATTCATACCTTGGAAGATCATAGAGAACTTGATGAAAAATCAAAGTTGGGGTAATTGGGGGCAGATCTAGGATGTTGTCGCAGGTAGGAGATGAATAGGCACATCAAGGATAGGGTAACAACAAAATGATATAATGTGTTTGTGGTGTAGGGCTTGGGAGATTATATAGGCAAGCAAATTTTTTTGGTATCGGACAACCAAAGACCGAGCCTTATTTTCTATTCGGTAGGAAACCACTGAACAAGTGAATGATCGAAAGCCATTTGATTTAGGACAAGTGAGGTAACCATGGAAAATAGTGAACGAACTATAAGGATAATGCCAAGATTTACTAAGGGAAATGAATAAAGCACACTCTGTATTATGCGATGTTTACTTTGGTGGGCAAGTGTTATGGGCATTTCCACCCAGGGGATGATAGTTGCAAAGTGTTCAAGCTTGGGATAGGAGTAGTTGAAATAGATGTGTCATAAGAGGCATGTAAATGAGAAGGCAAGAAGCTCCTAAAGTAATACAAGTAGAAACTTAAGAGAATGCAAGAAAAATCAACCCATAATCATCTGTTTGGTACTCAACCTACCAGATATAAATTCCTATCCACTGGTCTAACAACCAATAAATTTCTATTCGGTAGTAGGAACACCGGACCAGATTCCTTATCTGGTAGTGAAATCGCCAGCCATGAATGTTTGTTAAGTGATTGCTGAGTTTCCGGACCAAGTATGCCTATCAATGAATATGACCAAGAACTAGTCTAGATCCAACTTTCAAGCCATATTATCGAACCGAATCGAGTATATAAGGAAAAGCTACCTTGTATATATGGAAATAACCAAACCGAGCATGGTAAATAAGGAAATTGACTATTTTATCGGCCTGGCCTCCCAATACATTCACTCCTATAAATACCCAAGCTTCCAAAAGCAATGGTAGACAACTTTGGAACAACAAATTACTACAAAATAGAGGAAACCAGATAGAAAATTGGGGAACTATATTTCACTCTAGATCATTGTATTTTCATTGTAATCATTGTATAACCAATCTATAGAGAATGAAATGAAAATGAATAATGGATGTAGGCATGTTTTGGCTGAACTGCCATAAATCCTAGGGTGCTTTACTTTATTACATATTACTTCTCTATTTATTATAAGCCCTTCTAAGCAATAGTCAACCATACATTATATAGTTGTGTTATACACTCAGTATACATAGCTTTACAATAAACCGATTGGAGGTGTTTGTCCATTTTTTAAGCAAATAGGTAAATTTAACCATTTCTCTTATAAATCAAACCAACAAATTTAGGGTATAGTTCTAAGTTCAAGTCCTAAGCACTGGCCATAAATAATAACTCAATTCTATTCATCAAGTCTGAATTACATGGATCATGATATTCTTTGGTTTTGTTAAATAGGAGTAAACAATGTTTCTTTCTTCTATATAAACGATGTATAAATGAATCAATTTTGGAGATTTGACTTGCAATAAAAACATTACACCTCCACCATTTTCTGATGCATCCCCACTTTATCCCCATTATAGCTTTTGCGCCTCCACTGCTATAAAACCACAAAGCACATTAACTATATAGGCATGATCATGTGGTTGCTGAGGGAAAGAAGAAAAAAAATAGCTTGAGGAGTAATTGTCTCGAATAATGTTAAAGATGACTGTATTAACTAATGAAGTTGCTCTACTGAAGTTTGGTAAGGAACTATTAGAGAAAAAGCTAGTTGGTTACATCATTCGGGCGAGTGAGCACGAACAAATGGGCTAGCTATTAGACTCAATCGATGTTATCCTATATGATGCCAATTATAATATGTATACCCAGGGGAATATTTGGAGGTTGAATGATTATAAAGTGGTGATGGCCTCCGTCCATGGACACTTGGTCAAGGAGGCAAAAGTGGCAGATGAGAATGAGGGTAGGATTCCTTTTGCTTAAAGACTTCGAGGCTGCTTAATTTTCTAAAGAGGAGATGGTATCCATTACTATTATGCATGGGTATGTTATCTTAGAAAGAGGAGTAAGAGGATTGTCTGCACCAAAAGTGGGAAAAACACCCAATCGAATAATAAAAGATAACTATTGGAATGAAGAAATTAAAACGAGGAAATAATATGCAAGATTTATAGTGGTTCGACAAAAATAAATAGCCTGCGTCCACTGTCAACTTTTTTAATGATTCTGATATTCTTTTATAGCACCGATTTTACAACTTGGCTACTTACAACTCAGTTAAGAATCTAACATAGTATCAAGGTAAAATTTAATTTTTTAGAAAGTAAGAAAAGGATTATGTTTTGGTGCACTTCTCCTCCTATTTATAAATGAAGATCAACAAAATAAGCTCTAAAACCATCTCCCTTAGTTCTCCACATCCAGTAGGAGGTTCCAAAGGAAGATCGTAACCAACTCATCACTTGAATGTCAACTTGGTACAAAGCAGTACTTAACGACTCAGTGTCGAGTTATGGGGTTTGCAATTTTTTAAGTACTTGGCTTTATTTATCATTCTCTTGAAGATATTATGCTAGCTTATTGCCTTGACTTCATATTTTGCTTGGCCCTTAGTTTATCATTCAATCTTCTTGAGCATGGCATGCTGACTTGTTGTGCATGACTCGGTACTGAGTCGAGGGGTACCAAGTTATGGCTTTCAATTGTGCTTTTTCCAATTTTCTTTTCACTACTTGGCTCATTGAAGAATGATTAAGTACCTTCTAGGGGTTAGCAAGGTTCAACACCGATTCTTTCGACTTGATCTAGATTTTGGTTTCCAGAATTTGGTTTCCAGATTTGTACTTCCAAACTTCTAGTTTTACTTTATGACCATTCAATAGTCTGATTCATCGAGATATTGCTCGATTCAGAAGCGGGATAACAATTGCCCCCTAAAGTATGTCTTACGTTAACAAGGTATGCTTTGGATCTAGACAGATGTCCTCATCCTTTGAACTATTTTCACAAAGGAGTATGTCTTCTCTGATCATCACATCGCTTTGAACAATTACAAATTCATATTCTTTGGATGAAATAAGTGCTGAAGTAACCCATCTAGATTTATCGTTCCGGATCTGGAAGTTCGAAAAGTTTCTCCTTTCATTTAGCCAAGTAGAATATCATCTCCCACTCTGTGTCTTTCCATTTTTATTTCCATTGCTTACTATTGTTATTTCTTTCTTTTTTATAAAAAAATTCAACTTGGTACCGAGTTGTAAGCTTCAGCTGGATACCGATTTCTATATGCCAATTTTTACTTAAGTAACTTTTAGGTTACTTCTCCTTTCCCTTTTACTTTGTTCCTTCCATCTCTATTTGTGAATATTCTTTCCAACATCATCGATCTTCGATTCTAACCTTGACTACCACTACCGTTGACTATCTTTGGGCACCGCCATGACCACTTTGAATGACTCAGCACCAAGTCATACTAATAGCCCTTATATCAGTCAAATTTCTTCTCGACTTCTTTTTACTTGACGCTGACCTAGAACTCAGGTAGGCACTGTTGGCTTGGCATCATTGGTGTTCGGTAATAGCCATTAACCATGCTTGGCCTCGAATCTACATCTTTGACTCAGCCATTACCTATGAATACTTGAACTCAAGCACTTTTCGGTGATTCGTGTCTGGCCTGGGTTTTCTATTTAATTTTCCTAGGCATGGCCTTGGTTTACATTTTCTCTTGCACGCTTGGGGTTATACTTGAATCTATCCTAGCTTGGTTTTGAGTCATAGCATGACCATAGGATCTTAAAGTTGTTAACAAGTTTTGTCAAGTGTGAGGAGGAAGATATTTGACATCACTTAGTTTTTAGTCGAGCATGGATTGATGGTCAAGTTCTGGTGGGACGATTTCAGATAAAGTCACATTGAACACTCTCCAGCATTCAGTGGACTCTTTCAGTACTGTGTTAAGTCAGACACTTCACTCCGGTGTCTCTGCAAAGAGAAGTTCCATATCGCTCTGAATGATGATTCTATTATCGTAAATCGTATGATAATAGGTAAAACCCGACATTTAGTGTAATGACTCAGAATTTCATCGCTTTAACTTGGGAATATTTAATTAATTTTAAATATTCAAATAATGGTTTTTATTATTAAAATAAAACCCTTTTAAATAATGAACAATGACGGTGAAATAGTTTTTCAAATTTTTAAAAAAATATAGAGTTCGAAGAAAAATTGAAAATGTGACCGGAATTCATTTTTCGAATTTACGATTTTTCATCGGCTAAAAGTTGTCAGGAAGGGTGTAAACTCTTTTATATTGTTATCAGATTTGAATATTGAAGAAGAAAAGAGATTTCTGTAAATAGCATGCTACTCAATTTTATTACTTGCTCAACAATATGTATACATAGTAATATATATAGGTGCATAAAGTATTGCCAGATCTGAAATAACAAAACAAGAAACAAACTATGATACGCAATGGGCTAGTGAACCCGATATTACACAGCATATGTTGGGCCTTAGGCTTTAAATAATTAACCTAGTTGAGTTAGGTTTATTTCACAATACTCCTCCTCAAGTTGGGTTGTATACATCCACTAAACAATAATTAACCTAGTTGAGTTAGGTCCATTTACTGCCTTGGTGAGAATATCAGCTGGTTGCTCTCTAGTTTGAATGTAGTGTGTAGTTATCTCTCCTTCTTGAATTTTATCACGAATGAAATGTCAATCCACCTCTATATGCTTAGTTCTTTCATGAAATATAGGATTTGAAGCAATATGAACTGCTGCCTAGTTATCACACCATAATCTTGCTGGCTGTTCTAACTCTATATTACATTCCTTCATAAGATGCTTGATCCACATAACTTCACAAATAGCTTTGGACATGGCTCTATAATCAGATTCTGCACTAGATCTTGATACTATATATTTTTTCTTACTCTTCCAGGATACTAAGTTTCCTCCGATAAACACACAAAATCCAGTAGTTGATCGTCTATCATCCTTTGATCCAGCCCAGTCAGCATCTGCGAAGCTATCAACTCTCATGTGCCCTTGGTTTGTATACACAATGCCTTGACCAATTGTCCCTTTCAAGTACCCTAATATATGATCAAGAGCTGACCAGTGTTGTTTTGTTGGTGAAGCCATGTATTGACTCACCATACTGACAGCAAATGAGATGTCTGGTCTGGTTATGGTCAAGTAATTCAGCTTGCCTACAAGTCTTCTGTATCTTTCTGGGTCATCAAATGATTCCCCTTCAGATACCATATGAGTATTAGGCATGATAGGAGTAGTTTGTGGCTTAATACCAAGTTTACTCGTTTCTGTCAATATATCTATTACATATTTCCTCTGACTCAAATGAATTCCCTTACTACTCCTAAGCACTTCCACACCCAAGAAGTACTTTAATTCACCTAAATCTTTAGTTTGAAATTTATCATGAATAAATTGTTTTAGTGAACTGATGCCTTGTTCATCATTGCCAGTTATGACAATATCATCTATATAAACTACTAAGAGAATGATTCCTTGTTTAGTGGTTTTATGAAACACTGACTGATCACTTTTGCATCTTTTTACTCCAAATTCTTCAAGTGTTTGACTAAATTTTCCAAACCAAGCTCTTGGGCTTTGTTTTAGTCCATACAATGTCTTCTTTAGTTTACAAACAAGTCCATGTTCACCTTGTGCAATGAAACCAGGAGGTTGAGTCATATAGATTTCCTCTTTAAGATTACCATGGAGGAATGCATTTTTTATATCCAGTTGATAAAGTTTCCAATTAAAATGAGCTGCTAATGCTATAAACAATCTAATAGAGGTCATTTTAGCTACAGGGAGAAAGTCTCTGAATAATCCATACCATAGACTTGTGCATAGCCTTTAGCAACAAGTCTTGCTTTAAATCTACTTACTATTCCATTTGGATTCATTTTGACTGAATATATCCATCTACATCCAATGGCCTTCTTGTTATCTGGTAATTTAACAAGATCCCAAGTGTTATTTTTCTCTAGTGCATTCATTTCCTCAATCATAGCCTTCCTCCATTCTTGTCTAGATAAAGCTTCTGCCACTGTCTTTGGAATACTAACATTGTCTAAGGAAGTAGTGAGTATATAGGATGACTGTGAGAAATTTGCATATGACACATAGTTAGAAATTGGATAGGTACATTTCCTTCTTTCTTTTCGAAGTGCAATGGGAAGATTAAGACTAGGATCAAGAGTGGAGGAACTATCAGTGGTAGTGGTCGGAGTGATGTCAATATCATTGCTTGGTTCTGGTTCTTGAGGTTGTGTTGTAGAGTAAATTAAAAACTCATCATTCTCTTCCTGACTTGATACAAAGGGTGTTTGATAAAATGGTTTGTCCTCCATCAAGTTTACATCTATGGATACTAAGTATTTATTTAAGCTAGGACAATAACACCTATATCCTTTCTGATGCCTTGAATAACCCACAAAAATGCACTTTAGTGACTTAGGATCCAGTTTCCCTATTTTAGGATTAACATCTCTTACAAAGCACATACAACCAAATACTCTTGGTTTAATAGGATATATTTCCTTATTTGGATTCAGCACTTTATAAGGAATGTCAAAATTAAGTACACTTGAAGTCATTCTATTAATGAGGAAACAAGAGGTTAACACTGCATCTGCCCAGAAGCATTTTGGCACATTCATTTGGAATAATAATGCTCTAGCTGTCTCAAGAAGATGTCTATTCTTTCTTTCAACTACACCATTCTGAGAAGGAGTGTCAACACATGATGTTTCATGTAAAATACCATGTTGACTTAAGCATGAGTTAAATGCATGAGAAGTGTATTCTTTAGCATTGTCACCGCTTAGGGTTTGAATACTAGTCTTGAACTGATTTTGTATTTCCATATGAAAATTACAAAAAATAGAAAATAGCTCAGACCTATTCTTCATTAGAAATAACTAGGTAACTCGAGAGTAATCATCCACAAAAGTCACAAAGTATTTAAAGCCAGACTTAGAAACAATTGATGATGGTCCCCATATATGAGAATGTACAAGTTCAAATGGTGCACTTGCACACTTATTTATTCTAGGTTTTAAGCTATTTCTATGCAGTTTAGCATATTGACAAGATTCACAATCAAAAGTAGAAATATATTTGTACTAAGGATAAAGTTGTTTGAATAAAGTCAGAGATGGATGACCAAGTTGTTGATGAATTTTGATAGCAGGCTCTATACTTGAACAAGCCACAGGTAGATTATCCAAAACATAGAGTCCCCCTGATTCATAGCCCTTACCAATAGTCTGTCTCGTGGTGAGATCCTAAAATATACATGTTTCAGGGAAGAAAGAGATACTGCAATTTAGGTCTTTAGTAAGTTTGCTTACATACATGAGGTTGTATGACAAAGAAGGTATGAACAATGCAGATTTTAAAGGCAAGGTAGTATTTATGTTACCAGATCCATGAATATTAGATTGTGACCCATCTGCTAGTGTGACAGCTTGACTTTCCTTATGTATGTTAAGATCCATAAATAGAGTAGAGTTACCTGACATGTGATCTGTGGCTCCAGAATCGATGATCCACTTTGATGTTTGTTTTTCTGTATTAGCAATTGTAGACACAGCTGGTTTTTGTAAAGATTCTTGATATTTTGAATATTTATCATATTCTTCTGCAGACATAAGCACAGTTTTATGTGTATTATCAGAGGTTCCTTGATTCTTTAGTTGATTGTTGTGTTGTAACTTCCTACACTCAGAAATCAGATGCCCAGGCTTTTTACAATATGCACAACTTTTGCTATTTGGTCTCCATCCAGATCTTTGTGGTCTCCAGGCTTGAGATGTTGGTGGTCTCCATGATTCAGGCCTTTGTAAAGGATTCCATGGTGGTCTTATATCAGAAGGTGGCCTCCATTGAGTAGGAGTTGCATTAGTGCTAATCAATGCACTGCTGTTTACACTCATGTTTGATGATGAACTTTCTGTTCTAAGGATACGGCTAAACACTTCTTGAAGTGATGTCATTGTAGATCCAGATAAGATTTGCGATTTGGCTGACTCAAACTCTGGTGATAAACCAGCAAGGAAACTCATGGTAGCCATTTGTTCTCGCTGTTGTTGTTGAATTTTGACATCAGCACTCATAGGCAACAATACGTTGAATTCTTCATATACTTTTTTAAAATTCATGAAATAGTTGGTCAGAGTTTGATCCTGTTTCTCTGTTCTATAAAACGATTTACACACTTCAAACATACGAGTTATATTTCCTTTTCCAGAGTAAAGAAATTCAAGATACTCCATTAACTCTTTTACAAATTCGTAATGATTAATTAGACTGACAACTTCATCATCAATCGAATTTCGTATTTGCAAAAATAATCGTGCATCCTCTCTTAACCAGGCAAGGTCCTTTTCTTCACTTGTTTTTGGTGGATCTGTGGTTAGATGATCATCCTTATCAATACTTCGGAGATATAGTCTGATTGTTTTACTCCACTCCAGAAAGTTTGTATTAGTTAACTTTCGATCTGTGATCTTAAACATGATTGGGAGAACATCCACTATAGTTGTTGCTTTACTCTCAGCCATCATAGATTTGATGTTATGCAGATAGATCTGATTTCGTTTGGTGATACGAGAAACTAGAAAACCCTAGATCAACATTAGACGCTCTGATACCATGTTATCAGATTTGAATATTGAAGAAGAAAAGAGATTTCTGAAAATAGCATGCTACTCAATTTTATTACTTGCTCAACAATATGTATACATAGTAATATATATAGGTGCATAAAGTATTGCCAGATCTGAAATAACAAAACAAGAAACAAACTATGATACGCAATGGGCTAGTGAACCCGATATTACACAGCATATGTTGGGCCTTGGGCTTTAAATAATTAACCTAGTTGAGTTAGGTTTATTTCACAATATATATAAACATACATATACAAATACAAATTAGTTAGGATATATATATATATATATATTTGTGTATTTGTATATGTATAAACATACTTAAGTATATATATAAAGTAAGCAATAACCTTTATGAAAAGTTGAAATATATAAAAAAGGAAAAGATGCCTTAAGAGACATAAGTACATGTGCATTTAAAACATGTTGGCTAAGCAAAGGTAAGAGGGGAAAGGCTTGTGGCTTGAGGTACATGGGGGAAAAGGAGCATGGTGAGGTGGCAAAAGGAGGTGGAGAGTAAAGGACCAAGGGCATTAAGGTAATTTACTTTGTTTCTTGCTTATAAATACCTCTTTCACTTCTCCAATTTTGGCTCCTCTTCCTTCTACCATATCTTTCTCATATCTAATCAAAATGGAGGACTTATTTTTTAAAAATGTATAAAATTTCAGTGGCTACAACTTTTATGTGTACTACTTCAAATTTTGAGCTTAGCTATGTCCAAATCTCATTTCTTTCAAACTCATTTTCAGACCCAGATTTTCAAGTCTGAAAATACCTCTTCTTCTTTTGATCATATCTCCCTCAAAATCCAAATTGAGTGATTCCTTTTTCAAAATTGTAGACAAAGGAATTTCCAAGAACCTTTCCGTTGGAAACTTTTCCAAATTCTGTGAGTATCTTGTCCAAAAATCAGTTGTAAGATGACCCATTTTCGGGTTTGATTTTGTGAATTCGATGATGATCCAAAGTCCCTCCACCTTTGTAGGCCTAGCTTCATAGTTCATGGCTGAGCCCATTTCCGAGTTTTAAAGGCCAAAATCAAGTTTTTCCAAAGCTATGTGCAGAATCTTGGTCTTATTTTGAAATTAGAAAAGATTTTGGAAAACTTTTGGTGAGAAACTAACTCCTTTTATTTAAAGTTTTTAATTTTAAATTATGTTGTAAATTTTGGTTCTAAATCATAGCTTTATTGGTTGATTATGATGTGGGATTGTATGTGTTTACATATGCTTGGATGTATGTTGGTTATGACTTGGTTTAAATATGAAACTAAGTTATGGATGTGATGTAATTTTAACTTGAAGATATGAGTTAAATGTTAGTAAGGTGAAAGCTAGAATCTTGACTTGTTGGATGCTGTGATAAAATGTATATAAGTTTGTGATCTTGCTTAGGATGCGCTAAGCTAAGGAAGTTATTCTTTAAAGTGGTTAGTCGCGACTTCGAAATCCTTTGGCAACTTACTTTTTTGCAATGTTTTATAAAGTTTTAAATCTTATCTTTACTTTTAAAAATCTTGTATTAAGTTATAAAAGTGTTTAGTATGTGAAAGCTAAGAAGTTTAAAGTCAATTGTTATATTAAACAAGTTCTGGAAATTACAGGTCGTATAGCGATAGTCGCTATAAAAGAAGTTTGTGAAAAACGAACTCTTTTTGAATTTAAAATGTTTTTCACTTAAGTATATTTTCGAAAAGTGTTTTCAAAACATATTATAAGTAATAAAAAGAATTATTATTTAACTAATTAATTATTAATTTAATGATTAATTACTTAAGATAATCAATACTTAACCATTAGTTAATAAAGGTAATAAATACTTAAGTGTCAATCAATTAAGTTAATTATAATTAGTTAATTAATTTAAGTTAATTATTAATTGATTAATAATCATTGATTGATTATTATTTAAGATTAATTATTAACTATTAATTTATTTATAAAAGGGTTTAAATAATTAATTAATTACTAATTAAGTAAGATTAATTTAATTATTAATGGAGGTTTAAATTATTATTTAATAAATAATTAGAGATTAATTATGGTTTAAATATTATTTAATTATTTATATAAAGGATAATTATTATTTAGTTATTGATTTAAAAGTTAATTATGGTTTGATTATTAATTAAAGGTTTAATTATTTTTAAATAAAAAGTTTAAATGTTATTTAATTATTAAATAAAGTTATAGAATTTTAGACTATCTTATTTTTAAAAGATCGATTTTGTTTTAAAAGCAACTCTCTATTAAAAGAAGATTTTAATCCAAGGGGTTTCTTTGTCAACTACCCTTAAGTAAATCCAATTGAATATGAAACCCAATGACATCTGTTTTGCAGAATAAATCATTGTTCTACTAATTAACTTCTATTTGACATCTGTTTAGCGGAATAAATCACCATTCTACCATAGTTAACAAAGTAGATTATGTTAACATGTATTAGGAAAAATAAAAACCTATCCTACCATTATATTAACTTAGACATATGTTTAGCAGAACAAATCCACGTTTGCTACTTTGGTAACTTGGACATTTACTTATACGATTGATTGCTAATGGCTGATTCCTTTATACTTATCTACTTGTTATGTAAATATCCATGTTATAACATGAAAGTAAACTCAGTTAAATTAGAACCATTGTAGTCACTAAGTTCTTTCTGATTTTTAAGGTCAATCATACTTTTAATAATTTTTTCAATTTAAGTAATGATTTTAGTAAAGGTATTTTAAATAATCATTTTGTTTATCGAAAGGACTTTATTAAATGAGTTTATTAAAGGAGTTTTGTTTTAAATAAGGAATATTTATAAGAAAGTATTATAAATGATTTTGGATATTTATAAAGGAAGTATTATAAATAATTTTGGATATTTATAAAGAGATATATAAATGGTTTTGATATTTATTAAAGAGTTTTGTAAATTTTACTTGGTGATTTATTAAGAGTTTTGTAAATGGGTTTAGAATTTAAGTAAAGGAGATTCATAAATAATAGAGATTTATTAAGAGGATTTATAGAAGGAAATTTATAAAAGAATTTGAGATTGGATTTCCTTTAGCTGACCTTCTTAATTCTAGTGGTATGGACATTCGTTCCATACTTAACACCGAAGGAATATTGTTTGAGGTTATCTTTATCTATAATTTAAACAACATTTTGGTTTGATCTTTTGATATGATTTGGAAATGAGAAATCTTTCACAAATGTTTTGTGAATATACTTATGTTAGTGAGATAAGTATATGAATGTTTTTGATAAACACTTTTGAAAAGAATTTTAATAAATGAAAGATTTAGTTTGAGGCTTAGTGGTTACTATGGGTAATTAAATCTCTGAATTTGTTGTTGTTTGTTTATTTGATAATTAAATAACCGACTATCAAATATGGACCAAAATATAACTCTAGAAATATCTAGGAGAAACAGTGAGTTATATGGCATAGCCATCTTCGATAATGTTGTACTGTGCATAAAATCTCGTTTTATTCTCCTAGGAGAAACGATAGGGAGATTCATCCACTTGAATGGTTAGGGGGTGATCCTTGCTCCTATGTATTGTCTAATTATTTCTAAAAGAACCGGGGTTGAGTTTATCGGAATTATCAAATGTTGTTTCGAAGAAACCGGGATCGGGTAAGTATAAATTATCCGAAAACCACTTCGATCCAACTCAAGCGTTTCGAACTGAAGACATCTTGAAGATGATCGAAGGTGAAGCTTTTGAAGTGTAAGATCTACTTGCTACTAATCCTGAGGGTGATTCCAAAATGGATGTAGTAGAGGTAGTGCCTTTGGTTTCATTCAGACCCAGAATGAAATTATATGGATGAATGCTGGCATTGCATTTCTGCTTGGAGGGCAGTGTTAGCATTCCAGGATGATTTGCTATATAAAAGGTAATCATAGCCTCAAGCCTCATTAATCGGAAAATGATTAAAGCAAGGATGTGTAATAGGGCTATATGGGTTGCTCCCATTAAGGTATGATCATTCCGTACCAAGAGTCGATATTTATGTATGCTTCGAGTCCCATTATGGTTGTTTATCAACCATGGGGTGATCAATTTCGAGGCTATCCGGTAAGGGGTAGGGCAGGTCCTGAGTAGCAGAGGTGCAACATGTTGTAGCCTCCCATACATTTTATCTGGAGGTGTACAGATTCGGTGGGTAGACCCTTTCCTTTTCATTATTGGAATCCATTCTCCAATACGTGCCTTATGGACTTAGTTGTGCCCAACTATGTTGAAATGTGAGATGCAAGCATTTCAGCTATTTTATCTATTTACTTTAAACCCTAGACATTATCATAATATCACTGGATTTTCTATAGAAATGTTTTGATTATCGTAAGGTAAAAACCCGTCCGTTATTATATGCGGCGTGGTCTTACGCGATACTTTAATTTTAAAGGCTTTACAAGTTAAATAAATAAATTGTTGTGATTTGAGTTTTTTACGCTGGTTTTACCAGACGATCCCGGGTGTTGTTTTCCTATACTGCTTAGGTTTGCCCGAACATGTTTTCCAGATTTAGCTGGATCTTTTGGAGCTTTCAAGAGACAAGCTGGATTCTCCAAGACGTACGCACGTATCTTATATTCTTCCACTGTTGCTGCTTCCTTTTCTGTTTTATGTTAACCAGCATTTGTAAGAACATGTTGTTATAACTGTGCAGGATGATTATAGGTTAGAGTGCTCTGATGTTGTATTTATATTCAAGTTCTTTCTTCTTGTAAATACTTGTTTTATATATTATATGTTACTCGTCACGTTTTTGTGAGATTCCATTTTGTCTTCTTTTCTCTTTACCCTAAATGAACTATCTTTCAGACACTTAAATGATCGGCACACAAATACAGAGGATGTATTAAGTGTCATCTTTAGGTGTAAGAAAGGCAGATCATTACATATAGTTTTGTAGTGCAATGAAGCTCGATTGCCAGAACAAGCGAGTTATCTACATAGAGTACGTGCTTTGGACACAAGACACACACTTAATAGACTGAATTGCATATCACTACCCCCATCAATGTATGAGATCAAGTTAGTCAATACAAATGGACATCCATTAGGTCTTATACATTGGCTGCACATGGCTTATTTTCAGCTTGAAGATCAAAGTTTCCTTTATGGTGGAAGGTGAAGCCAAAAAGGGTTTCCCCTACATTAAGCTTGAGGGTGCCCTAATTCTTTATAACCCTTCAGACTCTCCATCATCTACATTGGATGAAACTGATGTTATGTAACATCCCCTATCTGGAGGCCCGAAGCTAAGCGCTACAGATGTTGCAGTCATCCATAGTATTAACTTTTGGTGACCAAATACGGTAATGTTAATGGTATCCATAATATTAGAAGCACTTGAATATGAAACAAAATCATTTTAGATTAAAACACTTTTACGATTATATTTCAAAACAACGTTTGATATCCAAGTTACATAATCCCAAAACATTTCCCAGGTTCAGATCAAATATAATTATTATATAACGCCAACAGTGACATATGAAGATGCCCCCTTGGTTGACCAGAGTACTAAATAGTCATCACAGACTAAATACAACACAGCGGAAATAAAACATAACAACTCCTACAAAGCTAACTTCGGCCTCCTACTCGTCTTCAGAAGCTTTATTTGTCCACCTACTAAAAACTTAAAATCCTCAACCCTCAGCCTAATCAAATCAATTTTGAGCACCCGAGAGTTTAAGGGGAAAAACATAAACTTCGAGTCGGACATAAAGCCTGGTGCGAATAATACTATACATCTCGGTTATTTGATATTAAGTGAGACCACGCCGCTTAGTGGAATGGGTTTCCCCTCACTAATATCCCTTTAAAATATCTTTTGCAAATCTTAATCCTGCAACCAAAACTGGTTAAACAATAAAGCAATATCATGTAAGCATATAAATCAGGTAACAAATGGACTATCTATCCGAACACTATAGTTTTATTCGGCTAAGTACTAACCTTTGGCTGACTCGGGCTTAACAGACAAATAAACAAATAATCTAACTTCTGTTAGATACTCCTCTTCTGGACAGTCTGTCCCTAACTTAACTCTCCTAGGGTCAACTGATCCTAATGGTTTCACGGGCTCACAAATAATCTATCCTCCCTCTATATTCCTTTGTGTGTGTAACATCATTTTAGTCTTAAGCCCTACACACTTGAATTTTGGACTAAATTAGCTAGGGGCTAATAGCTAATGTATAGGGCACGACCCTATGCCAGTCCCATCTGGTATTCTAATATCTGAGTCATTTTACTTAGGGTCAACTACCCATAAATTTTCCTTCAAAACATTTTCTCTCAAATTGATTTAAACCTTTAAATCATACTTTAAATAAGGAAAATATACTCTATGCTTTACTCAAATCACCTTACCATGTTATATATACTTTACACAAAACTTTGTTGATGAAAACATTTAAACCATTGAAAGTACCCCTTTCGAAACCATTGAAAGTATCCCTTTCGAAACCAAGTATCTATTTTGCTTTATAACCTTAGGCCGAAAGGCCAAAACGTACCTTTCGAAACTATTCTTTATAAACCTTTCGAAACCGTTGAAAAACTTTTCTTTCGAAAGCTTTAAAAACCATAGACATCCTCTTATTAAAACACTATAAACATTACCTTTCGAAAACATTGGAACCTTCTATTTAAAACCTTTCGAAACCATTGGGGAACCAACCCTTCAAAACCATTGGGGAACCACCCCTTCAAAACCTTTATCTTAAACCTTTCGAAAGCACTTAATCCTTTTCATAAAATCAAACCTTTAAAAAGCATTTGGGTTCAAGTAATACATGTGAAATAACCTTTCGAAACCAGTTAAAACCTTTCCTTTCGAAACCTTTGGTTTTACCTTCAACAGAACAAAGGGCCGAAAAACAACTAAGTCGAAAGCACTCTTTCGAAAACAATTTCCTAAGTAAAGAAGTGATGGTGTCGAAACCAACCCTTCGAAAGCATTGGAGAAGCATCTTGGGTTTTAAAACAAAGAAACCCTTTCGAAGGCATTGCTTCGAAAGGTAAGGTGCAGCAGCTAGGGGTTTCGGCCATTTCGAAAGAATTTACATAAAACAAAAGGCACAACCATTATCAAAACCATTCTTTAAAACAACTGACCCAGTCGAAAGCTACCTAAGTCGAAAGCATTCCTTTCGAAAGAAAAGTAGGCGCATTTTCATTTAAAAATAAACTAAAGCTTCGACCCCTTCGGAACCCCATGTTTTGGCTACATACCTTTCGCCTATGTCCAATTTGATGCGTACCAAGTCTTTGATACCATGTGCATTGGTTTCGATGGTGATGGAGGCAGAGGAACTTAGTTGAAAGCTAGGTGCCGAAAGTGGTAAAACATGTAAAAAGCATGTTTAAGCTGATTTTTAACCTTTTAAAGTAATTCTTTTCAACTGACCTGCCTTGTTTGTCAAAACATGATGGGTGGCTAATTTCTTTTCTAAAAGTATTACCGAAATTTCTGAAATAACAATATTAATTATTTACAAAATACCCCTTCTCCTTTTATAAATATATATAACATTTAAGTCCCATACCTTAAATAATTTTATATATCTACTAAAACACTTAGGAAAACTCTATAAAAATTCCCATAAATCATTTTTAATATGTTTTCTAACATATATTAATTTCTGATCCAAAATCATCATAACATATCCGTAATTAATTTTAAACCCAATAACCATTTTCTTTACTAAAAATTAATATTAAATCCACATTAATTCATAAAATTATGAAAATTGAAACCCATTTCTAAAATATAATTTCTAATCATATACTAAAATCGCAAGGCATTTGGATGTCATTTAATAGGGTTTTCACATTAAAACACATCATAAAATCTATATGAATTAGTATAAATCATCAACAAGCATATATATCCAATTTAATAATAAAAAACATGGAAATATACTTTGCAAAATATTCGGATCTGATCTAGAAATCAAAAACATCGAAAATATGAGATGTAACCTATTGTTCACCTTAGCTTTGTGATTAAGGAGTTGAGATTTGATCTTGATTTAAAGTTGATTAGCTTTTTCCTCTTGATTTAGCTTATCTTCCCTTTTTTCTTCTTTAATGGTGGTCGGCCTCTTATTTTGTTTTAGGTTGTGAAAATGAGCGTGTAAAATGAATGCGCGTAAGGGTTTAGGGTATAAGGTTATTACTTATTCCTATATTGCCCTTGTCTACTACCCTAAGTTAATTCATTTTAATTCACTTAGTTCATTAGTTCAAATAAGCATGGCTACCATTCTATTAACACAAATCCTAGTCCCCTAATCATCACATTATTTTATTTTATTTAACTAATTAAATGTCCTAAACAATGTTACTAAAAATTAGGGTCATGTATAGGAGAATTTGTAAAAGGCATGGTATTACCTTTGAAGAAGTTCTAGTCCCAAAGCCCTTTCCATAGGCCCATGACCCGAATACTGCTTGCAATCGCTATACGTGTCTTTCTGGAGATGTCCTCCATTCAATCATTTTATTCGGCTCATCCTCTAGTTCATGAAGCTTGCTCCTATACAACTTTACCCAAATAGCTATGCTTCTCTAAAAAATGGTTACATGGTTCTCCTCTACCATTTGGGAAGGGTGGCCGCACCAAAGGAAATTAGATATCTATTCAGTTTCAAAAAGCGACAAGATTGTCCATTTATGACCTATATTGAATAATCTAAGGGCAGTTGTGTGATCATTGCTCTTTGGAATAAGCTAAGCCACATCAAAAATGAATATTTCTTTATGTGTTGTTTACCCAACTTTGCTTGGAGGTGGTTATCAGGATGAAGTATCACCCTTTGTCTTGGTGAAGTTAGTTTCGTTCAAATCACTAACTCCATCGTAGTTTCATTCAAATCACTAACTCCATCGTTTCATAAATTTGCAGATATTTCAAGGAGACCTAGTAGTGCAGCTTTGGCACGCACTCTTCAAAACATTCCAACCGAAGGGAAAAAATGTAGTTTTTTCTAAAGGATGAAAAGATGTGACAATTTCAACTTCTGGACAATGATCGCAGACTTGATC
The DNA here is from genome assembly GCA_030737815.1 of Allium fistulosum. Classification (NCBI taxonomy): domain Eukaryota; kingdom Viridiplantae; phylum Streptophyta; class Magnoliopsida; order Asparagales; family Amaryllidaceae; genus Allium; species Allium fistulosum. The sequence goes on along the minus strand of CM060907.1, from coordinate 386,163,047 downwards.
TTGTTCTCGTTGCTCGTAGAGATGCACGGCATGATCAGGTGGCTGAGATTGAGCCCTAAGTTATTAAAAATCAAGAAGTTCCCCTACTAGTCAAGATCATCCAGTCAATCAAGGAAGTAAAGAAAGGTGAAGGTGATGGTGATGACGACAATGGTAACGGAGGAGATGATGATGATGATGGTGATGATGATGAGGAGGAGGATAGGGTGACAGTGAAAGTGTGACTCTCAATCACGAGTCCACAGGTTAGAAGGGCTGTAATGATCAAGTACTGCTTACCCCTAGTTATCCAAGGTTAAAGATCATTATGCCCCATCCTGTCCCATAGCCACATCAGGATCCAATCAGGAAGGCAACTCTAGCTCCTCCAACTGGAGATATATGTGGTTCATTCAAGAGCATTCCAAATAACATTCCTTCTTACGACCTTGACAATTTTAGTATCCCCGACATTGATTCTCCAATTTGCATGGTTGCAGACCTAACTTCGACTACTACAAGGGAGATAACTCCGCTTAGCCGACTTCATGAGCATGGTCCATTGGGGCACTGGGGCACACTGACACTTATAAGTCACTATACGTTTACACTACACGTGTTGTTCTTCGATCTATAAGTCTTAACTTGGCCATATTTTCTACTCACGTACAATAGGATGCCTGAATCTCTTTGATGAACTCCAAGGCCATTCTTCAGGTTATCGCAAGCACGACCCCTCAGGCCGACATAGGGAATCATCCTATGAATTCGACTGAGCAAGTCATCGGAGGAAAGAACAGGAAACGAGTGAAGAAGAATGGAAATACTATAAAGATCGTGAGCGAGGGTCACATGATTGGTCTGGATCCGGTAGGAGATCCCCACTCAACATTGTATCCATTCTCCTCTACCTAAAGTATGGATTTGTATTCCTCAAAACCTGACCTTGTTCCTTATTCTAAGGCTTCGATTGTCCCTACTTTGGTAGTGCTTTTCACATAGCTGATGGTATCCTTGCATAAATCTAAACAAGATACCCAACATCTAGTTCTATAATCTCTAAATCCACCAAACACATGCATGGTAAAGAGCATGCTTTCGGTCACGTCTCTGTGGAAGTTAAGGAATATGCTTCAAACCCTTAGCTTGCTGCTTTACAAAGAGCCTTCCCTTATTCCCATTTGAAGGGGTTAAGTTTGCATATTCTTTGAAGGACATTCCTACCGTGGTGGTCAAACATGTCACGACTTTTGTATTTGATGCATATGATCAATATTTTACATGGAGGAAGTTTGCTTAAGCCTTGTCTGATGTCATAAGGCTAATCAATTGATCCTTCAAGAGAAGAAGAAAGAGAAGAAAGACAACAAGCAAATCATCGCTACTTTAGACAAAGAGTTAAAGAAGAGTAAGGAGCCCCTCAAAGCAAAGGAGGATAAGTTGGTTGAAGAGAGAAAGGCTTTTGGTGATAAATTTCAGTTATAATAGAATCAACTTGATTCCGTGTATCACAGAACCCATACTCTTGTCAAGGAGAAAGAGGTTCACCAGACTAAGGTTGATGAGCAAACTTTAAAGATTTTAGAGCTAGAGGCAACACAAAAAACTAAGAAGAAAGTGAAAGATGAAACTTTCAGATAGGCTAAGGAGTACACGGGTAAAATGCTCGATGCCGAATAGGCACAAAAGAAAGCAGAAACTCTCGCAGCTACCATCGAAGAAAAGGTCAAGTCTAACATAGAGCCCACTATGGTTCGCTTCTATTCGAACGTTATCAAATTTGGAAATTTAAAGTGGTTAGATAATGCATACCCCAGAGCATTAGCAATAGCCTGGGAAAAATCATCTGGCAAGAAAATGTTCACTTAGATGGGGTCAAGGTCGAAGAAGATGCGCTGAAGGCCGACCTTTTAAGTAGTGAAGATTTAGATGCACTTGTCGTAAGCCAAGTAATTTTTGCTTCTAAGGTTTCTTGTCCTACCTAAGTGTCTACTGAGGTCCTTCTAGAACCCATCTTTAAGGATTTGGGTCAAAGTTGAATTCCCACTTCTCAGTGACTCTCAAGAAAGATGACTAACTTAGCGACGGCTAATTTTGGTGTCGTTACTTCTGTCACATCTGGGCCTCTCGTCTTTGAGCCAATTATTCTTTCCTTTGGGATTTCTACAGCTTTAATTACCATGGTGACCTCGGGAGCGACAACTTCTTCAACATCCTTAGCTGATATTCAATATATTCCCAAGGATCCTGGTTATACAATGCCCAAGTTTGCCCTAAAGTTGCATGCTTTATCTCCCATCATTGTGGAAAGTACGACAGGGTCTCCTTCTCACACATATTCCATCTTTTCTGGAGGTATATCGCTAGTTTTTCCATGTTCAGAAAGGCTCAGATGACACCTGTCAATGTTTCTAACCTTTAGCTTTCACTTTCTCAAGTTTCAGGTTTACCTGTCCTTACCCCTTAGAAAAAGTGGATCCAGCTTCAAGCGCTCAAGCTTCAATGACTGAACCCATCATCATCCTTGCCTTATCTTTAATTCCAACCTCTTCAGCAGGTCTACTTCAAGTCCCGATGTTGAAAAGATCCATGCTTCAAATGACGAGGTCATAGATGATCCCAATATGACGTAGGGCGATGAAGAAATAACCATCATAAGGGTAAGGGTTATGGCTGAGGACCACCGATATGGGAACTACAAAGTGCTTA